>OU026148.1:36700623-37300623 GCA_907269125.1 Eristalis pertinax
TTGGAGCTTTTTGCTTCGTCACGGGGCGTTTGGCGAATTCGTTTTCCGCTGCCGTTCAAAATTTCTTCGATCGCACATTATTCGACTGCTGCATCATTCATAGCCGCCCAAAGTTCTTCGGATTTCAACGTATATTCGACAATGTTTTCTGGTGTTGGCCGTTCACCGAATTATTCGTGCAGTATAGCTCTATCGCTTGCATACCGAGCGCATTCGAAGAAAAAATGCTCCACGTTCTCTACCGCGTATATGAAGGGATGACAGGACAGGACTCGAATCACGTTTTCGCTTAAATAGGTGTTCCCGGAAACAACCGTGACAAATCAAGAACGGTGGAAGATAGTAGTTTAGGTTAGGTTAGGTTAGGTTAGGTAGTTCGGCTGCAAGCGAAATCGCCAGCACACTTAGACCATGTTGGTCCATTGTCAGACTACTGATCGACAACCCCAGTGATAGTGCCTTTAATTTGATCCCAACGGCAAATGGTGACTGGACCAGATATGAAAACCGAATAAAGCGTATTAACTTAGCTTTCACTGGCATTCGAACCGGGGACCCCTCTAAAGAGGCCCAACGAACGGCGCCATCCAGCAGTTTGCCGTGTTTCCGATTTATCCAACCTTCATTCCTTGGGATTAGTCGGCACGTCCATCTCCCTTTTTAGGACTCGTTCCATTGTTGTTGCCAACGCGTCTATACTGCGGCTTCTTTCGAGTTTCTTCGCATGATTCACAGTTGGCCCCATTTGCACGCGATTGTCATAGAGTCGCTTAGCTTCTAAAGCTAAGATATCGACTGGTACCATAAAGAATAGTACCAATATCACGGCGTGGTATACCGTTATAAAGGGTGATTTTTTAAAAGCTATAGGAAAGTTTTTTTTAAAAAAAAACACATAAAATTCAGAAAATTGCATGAAATCATTATTTGAATCGATAGTACGGTACATATAATTTAATGTTTGAAGATTATTTCATGCAAATGTTGACCTTGACTGCGCCTCAAATGGTCCATCCGCTTATTCCAATTTTGGCATACTCTTTCCAACATTTCGGCCAGTATCTCACGAATAAATGCTGCAATGTTGTCTTCCAATGCGTCAATTGAAGCGGGCTTGTCTGTATAGACATAAGCTTTCACATAGCCCCACAAAAAATAGTCTAAAGGCTTTAAATCGCACGATCTAAGCGGCCAATTGACCGGTCCCGAACGTGCATTTTGGGCAAAAAAAGTTGGATATCATCTCACGGTAGCGCTCACCATTCACAGTTACGTTACGATTCGCATCATCTTTGAAGAAGTACGGTCCAATGATGCCACCAGCCCAGAAACCGCACCAAACTATGATTTTTTCTGCAAGCATTGGTAGCTCTTGCAATGCTTCTGGCTGATATTCACTCCAAAATCGACAATTCTGCTTATTTACGTACCCATTGAGCCAAAAATTAGCTTCGTCGCTGAACACGATGAACTTTCTTAACAGAGCACGCATTTTGATAAAAAAATTCAATAATTTGCTAGCGTTGTTCGTTTGTAAGACTATTCATGGTTAAATTATAGACCAAACTGAAGATTTTTGACAGTGAAACAAAACACGAAAAGTGCGTCAGCTATTTAAACCAGTGTTGCCAAAAAGATAATAGCTAAAAAATCACAAGCACTGCTAACCCTCAGTGCACAAAATCTATACACAGACTTAATTAACTTCATGTGCGATTAATTTTATTCGCGACGTCAGACCATATTTGTGCCCCGAACAGCTATGTGCAGGCTACAACTGTCGCAAGAATTAATCGCGCTTATCCCTTTCGATATCTCGCAAGCGTATGCGAGGTGACGATTGAAATTAACCCGAGCATCAATCTTCACTCCCAAGTATTTTTCTAGCAGAGACTAGGGCAGTGGCGAAGGTAGTGATCCTCATTTTCCTCTTCGTCTCAGCAGCCTATGTATATCAAGTCACGGGTAAGTCCCATTTCCATTTCGTGGTACTTCAGATTTATGACCAGTTAGTGCTGCAACTATAATCGCAATGAACTTTTTGTCAAACTGAGTTTGTCTCGCAGGTGGTTAGAGAGTTCCACCTTCTGTTTGCTTAAGTCCATGATGGTGTCATCCACTTTTTTATTGACATTTGCAGGAGGTGGTTGGATACACAGTTTCGAATGCAAGTGGCTGATTCGGCTGGCCTCGCAATAGCGCATTCTGTTTCCCCAATTTTTAAAGACCTGACCAAAAGTGCTTGAATCGGTACCGGATTGTTGGCATAAAAACGGTCTTTCACGGTCCCCCACAAAAAATTTCAAAGAAATCAAACGATTGGGAATTTGGTGCTCATAAGATCGATTGTGGCATGGGCTGTGTGGCATGGTGCGGCATAATGTCATCAATTTTAGTAAAAAAAAGTTGGTTAACAAAGTTCTGTATTAAAGCCTAGAACGAAACGTTGTTCCCAGCCTCAGTTTAGAAGAACGCCACAGCACGACGTACCAGTCTCACGAACTTTTTCCACAAACTTGAGTACAGCAGTCGCGGTAGGTGCTACATTTCCTCGACCAAAACTTCTTTTCAAAAAAAAACAATGTTTTGATTACACAGCACTCACTTTGGTTTTCAATATTCCCAATGCTGTTCAAGCGAAATGCGACTCATTTCGTGGAAGAAACAACTGTCAGCGTAAATTTAAAAAAAATTTAAAAAAAAAAACTGGTTGGCCCACCCTACACACAGATGGTCGAATTGCTGATGGGCTCATTTATAATCCACTCTCTTGCCCTTGATAAGATGATCCTTATGATCCTTTTTCACTCTGCTCAGAGAAGTCTAGTGGAAGTAGGGCTAATATAACATCTAAGTCCGCCGTTGGAGTAGTGTGGAAGGGATGCAAGTCTGATTTTAATTGTCAATGCCTTTAGGTTGGTGGATGTCAGGGAAGCCTGCCATCATACTAAGCTGCCGTATGTCAAGATGAGTCTAACAACCGCTGTGTACATCCACTGGATAGTTTTAGTCCCTTACTTTTGTACGAGGGGTATGTTCCTTTATTGGCTCTTTCGTTGCTATAACTATCCTAAGCTTATGTATGTTCCTCTCCATGGTAAATACCGCTCCGGCAGCGGAGGCTTGTTTTGGTTCTAACCCCAGTAAAAGTGCCCTTCTTTGGCAGTACTCTCTCCCATAGCGAGAAGATATCACTACAGAGGAGATTCTCTGCCCGTTCGTATTTAAGTCGCAAATAAGAGGATATCATTGCGGATCCTGCATTTTTAGATAGCGGTATGCTTTAGGAGGCGTAAAGCCATTAATACGCACTTCCTCTTGATACGTACCATACTACCTCAATATTATGTACCATGAAAAAGCGTTCGCTTTATTTTACATTAGACTATACCCACTTCCTTGAAACGGTGCATAACAGAAAAAGAAACGTCCGCACAAGTGGACGATTGGTCAACAAGGGTACTGGCCCAACGTAGAAGAGAGCCACGACTTAGAAGGCTTATGCTTAGCACAAATAAGGTCATTCTCGACTTATGTGCGTCACCGCAGTACAACGGGCCTACCTTGGCCTAAGTTCATCTAAAACCACCTACAACCTAACCTATGTGCGTCACCTCAGCCCCGGACGTTCTCTGTTGCACATGCCTCGAAGTAGGAGACTCTTTGGGACGCAACCAAGTTTCCCATTCGACCACACACTTGTGGTTGATATTGTTTAAGAACTATCTCCCCATATAGCTAATCTGTATCTCTACCACCGCTTCAGTTAGTAACTGCTCGGATCTGAGTAAATTATTCTGCGAAAACATCGTGGTTCTTACTACCGTATTACGACCAAGCGCCGAATAAATTAGCCGCATTCTTTACCCGGTTTTGAGACCGTCATAGGTAGCTATTAACACCAAACAGTGGTCTTTTTTACTGAACGTGAGTTGGACGCTGTTTTATATTCCTTTTAGATCGTATAAGCTGGGGAGTGCCTTGTTTATTTCTAAGTAATGCCAAAATGTATCAAAATTACCAGCCGATGTTTATCGGAAACATAAACGTTAACACAACTCCACAACCGACTCGAATATCGGACGCAAATCATTAAGTGTTCTCGTGCGGAAGTCGACATTAGAAACCGCATAGTGTCACTGAGGACGTCATCGAACTCAAAAGTTTCCGTCCATTAATGGAATAAAAGAAGTTTGTCGCTTTTTCAACAATAAATGCAAATCAACGAATATGAAAGGCAAGTTCGCTGGCCAACTCTAACGAATTCATCTTTCTTTTTGTTTCTGCCGTTTTATTTTATTTGAATTTTTATTTATTACCAAATTTTATCGCCTGAACACTGAAGAGACATATATTCGTTTTTTTTATTATCAAATTCCCAGCAGACTATCTACGCGGATGAGTTGCACACAAATAATAATACAAAAAAAATCAAATTATGTTAATTAGCGTACACACACAGTTTTTAAGCACACGCACGCACACATGCTTAACTTAGTCTAATGCACTATTGCCTAACACAAGAAATCAACATGAAACAGAGGCAACAAACAAAACACCCGAGCACCGAAGTACACGGCGAGAAAAATAAAATAATCCTCAATTCGATTAGTATTCAGCAAAAGAAACGAAATGAAATAATCATATGAGTATATGCTAATTCCTTAAGAGAACCCTCCCCGATCGGTCTGTGTTCTCTTTGGCACGAAAGAGAGCCAGACGGCAAAAGATAATTCAAAGTTTTCTTGAAAACACACACACACCCACCCAGTAGCAGCAGCAGCAACAACAGAAGCAGCAGCAACAGCGGTAGAGTGGTAAATGGCGCAGCTTTCATGACTCCATGGTATGTTAAAAGTTTTCTTCTTCTTTTCCCAACCGCCACAACCGCCAACCATTGCACCTTTTCATACCGACGACAAAGACAACCACAAGACAGCACAAGCAACACAACCTCAGCGACAAAATATTTTACCATCGATTTCCTCCTACCACTCGACTTAAGTTTAGTTGAGTCGCGAAAGTCGTCGAGTACGCTGGTTTCTCCCCGAAAAGAAATAAAACAGATTCCAACAAAATTTCATTTGTTTGTGTTTAACAAAAAAATTTTGTGGATTTCACCAAAAAATCTGGAAGCCAGGTGCTGCTCTCTTTCTTGTGGGAGATTCGTCTTTTTTCTTTTTTTTTCTTGTTGAATTTTGTTTGTTTTTGTGGGGAAAAGATCTTACCCAATCTAAGGAGGAGAGTTCGACGATGGTTAGCTGACCATAACCCAACCCAACGGACTATAGTGAGATTATCATTTGAAAACGTTGTAGATACTAAGAAAAAAAAAGGGAAAACGTTTCTTAAAAAATATTGCACATGACGGTCAATGAACGTGTTCAGTGAGTTTCGGGTCTGCGAAGTTTTGTTTCTGTTTGAAAAATCGTCGTGAATTCGTCAATCGATAAATAAAATAATTTCATTCAATGTTGTGCATGGCATTGTGAAAGTAATAAAGAAAGAAGTAAAGTAAAGGAGAGAAAGAAATAATAGTTTAGTGGAAATATCAAACACACTCACAAGGCGTACAAGAAACACGCACACGTACTGTTTGCAGCAGCAGTTTGAAAAAGAAAGCGCGTATCATGGTACAAAAGTGAAATTATAAATTTGATTAAAGTATCTCAAGCATTCACTGCCATTCCGCCATCAATTATGTGCAGATTTCAACATTAATCTTCGGGAATTTGTTAAGTGGAAATACAAAAATTTGAATTGAAACTCTTAACTATTGAGGGAGACTGTCTCCAAAGCTAGCCACCATCAAGCAGCGAGCACCAATACACCGCCCCCAAGGATACTACAAATACTACAATTGCTAGTGTTTAATCTTTAAAAAATCGGATTTAAGCCCAACGTAAACAGAGAGTCAGTCAGAGCGGTAGAGGGAGAGAACTGCTGCCAAGTTGGGAATACCAATTTTGTTTGGATTGCATTTATAGGTAAGTCTGTTGTCGATATTGATGGGACATTACCAGCAGCAACAAGGTCATTTGAGAAAATCTGTACCATTTGTGTTACTTCACTTGTGCGCTCGCGAGAGTACCTATGTCGCGTCGTAACGGTGGACATACCATAAGTGGATAAGATTTATTAGTCTTTTTTTTTCTTTCTTTATTTCTTATTTCTGTTTTCTGTTTTATTGTATCTAATTGTTTCGAAGTGCAAACGAACGGAACTGGTTGAATGCCAAATTAGGAATTTGTTTTTTTTTTTTTCTTCTCTCCTCTGAGTGTGGTGGGTGTTCTTGGCTCACTCGAAGGTGGGTGATGTGTAATTGTTAACCAGACAAATGGGGGAATTCAGAATGACACTGAGTGTGTGGATGTGCGGCCTGGTTTGGTCTGGAATGAAATGGGAATTGGTTTTCTGGTAAATTGTGAGATGAGTTGCATAAGTGCTTCCCCTCTTGGTTGGATGGCGCGTAATGAGTCAAGGTGCTGTTGGAAATTGATGAATCTTGCTGGCGGATAATGTGGAGGTTTTTTTTTCTCTCTCTCTGTTTCTGATGTTTTATTGTTGTTGGATGATATCTTCGAGGTAGGAGAGAAAAAAAAAAAAGAATATGAGGAGCCCACAAATGGGGGATTGAGGTCATGTGTGTGTCTGCGATGTTAATTAATGAAGATGATGAGATTTGTTGCTTATTTTGTCGTCTTTTATCTATCAGTGAGTCAGAGCTGGTGGGAAGAGAAGTGCATTTGCATTGGTTGCGATTCGGGTGGAAGGTCTTTTAGGTAAAGGGTTGGCCTGCAAAGGTTCCCGGGCCTGGTCAAGTTAAAGAGGGGATCCTTGTACCTCAATCCTTTCTTCATCCTAAGTATTGGTAGTTGCAAAGGGCTCCAAAATAAAGGGATCAAATAAAAGGGCTAAAAAAAGGGAGTAAGCTTAGGCAACTTTAAGTAAAGTTAATCTACTGAGCATTCTTGGCTCGTTTTGGAGGAACGTTTTAAATAATTTTAGAAAATGAATAAGGTTGATAATTACTCCTTATTTATTGTCTATGTTGAAGTCAGAAAAAGGACATTTTAGCATCATAAGCAGTTGTTTATGATCAAAGCTTTGTTCTTCTGAATCTACGAGTAAATCATGAAATGAATCATGCGCATTCAATTTAAATTATGACTTCAAAATCAAATTCCCCAGAGTACCACAGAACTCCTTACTTCGTTTAAAAACTCATCTCCGGATGGCCACCTCTTTCCGAATTATTCAACAAAATGTATTCAAATTTCAAACCACAAACTGCACATGATTAACGCAAAAAATGTTGATTAACTCCAGTGCCTAGGTAATGTCACAGTAGTTTTGTCAAATTACAATCAAAAATAAATTTCAAGGAAATTTTTAGAAATCACAGAAAAAAAAGGTGTTTGTATTCAAATCAAAGAGCACTTGTGCCGCCCAGGCGCAGCGGGGGCCAGTGAAGGAAATTATTATGTTCATTATCAAGACATGGGTGTTGATTGAAGCCAATGACGGAAGTTAAGACGTGTCTTAATTGGCTTAAATTAGCTTAGACGCAATTCACTGTCGGTCAACTTGTGAATTTTGTTTGTCTAATTGGGTACATTGCTGATGCATAAGGTCGAAGTATTTTTATTCATTTTTTTAAAGCAGCTTTAGGCTTGAATTTGATGGAAGCCTTTGGTCACTTTTGAGTTGGACTTGACCGTCCGAATGAACTCATCTGTGAACAGAAATGTCGTACGGCAGTGTGTGCGGACGTGATGACCTTCGCTTTAAGAATGTTTAAGTCGAACGAGAAGATTTGTATGCAAATTCATCAAGAATTCAATAATTTCGGAATCCGGTGAATTTTATAAACACATTTATAGATTCGTAAATATGTGAGTGGAGATGTTGCCAGTGGTGACTGGTGACAAATAAGGTGAAGGCTAAACAGCGGCAACTCGATTTGACGTTCTTGGTAGCATCTTTAGTTAATCGGATTCGTAAACCCTCTTGATTCCTGAAGAAGTCTGAAAAAAGGAGTCTTGAGCTTCTCTTACCTGAAAATTTACCTTGAGCGCAGATGATGCGACGTAAGGGTAAACACTGTTGTTGATGACTTTGTTTTTTGGAGTAGACAGTGTTGAATGCAAAAAAATGAATTTAATTCTTTTGTAAATGTAGTCATGGTACAGTTGTGATTGAAGCCAATTTCTAAATCGTTTGGCTTCTTAAGTAACTTTGTTAGATTCGTGTAGCACTACAGTCCGCGGCGAACCCCGAAATCAGCCATGATCTCCAAATTCGCACACCCAGTTGGTCGGGGTCCTTCTCCTCTTGTGTACGCAACCTTAAACATGAACGTTCTCTGCTGCGTTGTCCCACAGGCACGAATATTCTTAGAGTTGAATTGTTCAGACGCTTTTATAACTTAGCCACCTTCGTCCGTAAACGACCGGATATAGCTTTGTCGGAGTAAAACCCATTAAGTTTGCAGTTGAATCTGTCCCTCCAATCCCAAAACATAACAAACAGAACTATCTCTCAACAATGTAGATGCTTCTTGACTTGCTTTCCTGGCATTGATAGATTTCATTCCGCCGCGGAGGAGGACTGAGATGATTCTGATCAATCTGTGGTCTTATCCATTTGAGCCTCATCGACTGGCTACTGATCTCCTGGCTGATGTCACAGGGGTACCAAAGAAAATGAAGTCCCTGACTACCTTGAACTTCCACCGGCCAATTATGATATCCCTCGCTTTTCCCCATTTTAAGTCGCTTCCGGTTCAATGTTAGCAAACGCATCATTGACGGCTCTCTGTGCTCGATCACTCACGTCAATTTCATATGGGTATGCTAACAACTGAACGGGCTTTTTGGCTGATCGTGCCTCTGGCAATAATCATTTCAAGCATGATGTTGAAAAAATATCACATGACAGATCGTCGCCTTGTCTATAAGTTTTTTTTTTACAGTGAAGGTCTAAGTTCGTTCATACTGAAGCATGAAGCACTGTCTGCAGCATTAGCCATCAGGGCACTGTAACAAGTAAACGGCAAACACCCACCATTTACCCGTTCTTAAATACCCATCAAATGGGAAAGAAAAGGTGTTCATTACCGGCAGTGATTGTCCACAGAACCATTTCAAATTGAATAAATTGTCCAGACTGCATCGGCTTCCATTGATCTCCAAGTCAATTCCTAATGATTTATCAAACAAAACTCACCGAAGTGATGACTGCTCAATCATCCTGAAAAAAATCGAAGCATCCTTAGCGTCTGCGAAGAGCTGCACAAATATTTGAAGTCATCTCCAAGCCGAATGCAAACAGACAAACAAAATCCACTCATACGCATTGTTTAAACTCCATACTCGTAAACTATCTCAATCAAAAATAGACTGTGTGCAATTTAATTCAAAAGGCCATTTACTGATTTATTTTCCATTGATTGAAATCATTTTTCGATCTTAACTTGACTATTAATTCATTTAAAAGCAGATTAAACCAACTCGCAGCAGCACTCTTTCAAGTTATTTCCTTGCTTCCAAGTTTCAAGGACGACCACAAATCAAATTTATGCGAATTTCATGGAAACAGTTAGGTGTTGAAACTAAGGAAATCTTTTTGGAAAAAGAAAAAAAAAAACTAATTAATCCGTGAATTTATTCACTAATTTGCATACGTTTCAATACAGTGCGTGAATGCATGAATATTATTTTTGTTTTTGGAATTATTGAGCTTCGAGTGACCTTGGGAAAGTTAAACGAAGAATGTCTTGAAATGATAAATGTCTGCCATTAGGTCTGCTGTTTAAAGAGAGAAACGAAAAAGAAGCAGAATCACATTTGGTGGGGAAGACATCACCTCTAATTGATTCTGATTGAGTTGGGCTTTGTTTCAGAGGTGCGTACAAAATAACAGAAATCGAAAAAAAAAATATTTTCTCATTCATCACATCCGAGCTTAGCTTTAAATTTGGTGCCTTCATTTTGTAGAAGTTCGTAAAGAAAGAGAATTTAAAGAAATCAGGAATTTACTACAAAAACCATGGGATGTTTCTAAATACACACAAGAAACAAAATTAAAGAAAGATTTTTAATTCAAAATTATACATTTGGAGAGCTTATGGTCATTTCCAGAACGCCTGTTCAATGCACTCTACATGTTAGTGGAGTCCCATTGAAGCAGATGAAGTAGTTCTAGTATTTCGGGGTATTTTTCACGAGTGATGGGAGGACTAATGCTGAGCTTTCCTGAAGGATTGATTCAATTCAGTATTTGCTCCAACTCTCACCTATGGTCATGAAATTTGGGTAATAACGAAAGAAGAAGATCGCGAATACAAGCTGCAGGGAGTTGTGGAAGTAACTCGGTGGGATAAGGTGAGAAAAACGGCAGTACACGAGAAACTCAATGTAGAGCAGCTGTTCTTCGAACAGAATAGCCTATGCTTCGATGGTGTGGTCAAGTGGCACGAATGTGCTCATCATCACGAGTTCCGAGACGTGTCGTGAATGCAATTCCAGCAGGTAGGCGACAGACATAGGACGAAGTCAAGTCCAAAAACTCGCCTGGTTGCATTTGGACATAACTCCTGATGAGTTAGAGTCGATGGCGGAGGATCGAGTGACCTGAAGATATCTCGTGCGTGCATTACCCTCGCGACCCCTTTAGTGGATCATGCGGATCAGAACATGATGATGATACATTTCATGTGCCCGATTTTCTGATTTCAGTACATTATCAAAAGAAGTACCAGTACTGCTCTGACTCAGAGAATAAATCATACAAATATTGATTGGAAGCGTTTGTTAAACATATCAGTTCACAAATATCGATTGCACTCTACCAGCATTTCGAATGTGACAACAGTAGCGATCATTCTGTTTCGTTTGTCCGCTAAATATCTGCTTCGGTCATCATCAGTTCTTGCTTATGAAGTACAGAATTGTGTATTGAATGGATATACTGTGAAAATTGCTTTACTGACAAATAAGCACTGTTTTTTGTCGACATTTTTACTGAATTTCATCCGTTGAGTTGACATTCTTATAGTTTCTGCAAGATTTGTGGTGTACAAATTTGGGGAACCACAATGCGATTGAACGACTTGTTTACCAAGAACCTCTTTTCCAAAGTTTTTGCATTTGTCTCATCACAATTGTTAAGTTAATTACTTATCAAAAATTGTGAAGAGTAGTTGCCAAACATTGATTATTCTTAATGAAAACGTACTTATCTCGAGTCCGTTCGAGTCAATTTCAGACAACGTATTGCTCGAACCGCTGCATAGTGGTTCACTCATCGGCAAAAATTCAATAACAGTAACTCTTAAAAAGCAAAAACACATCAGTCAATAAACCAATTTCTCCATAACACAAATATTTTAAAATACACATTATTATTCCCTTTTAGTGCAACGAAAGTGGACACATGTGCCAAGCGAAATTATTGTTTGCAGCAAGATTGTTTCTATGTTTTTTTGTTTGTATTACTCAACCTTTAAGGTTACTTAGGGCGAGAGAATTGTTTGCTTTTATCTGCTTCCTCGGTTGTCATATACTATCGTACAATCTAGTACAAACTTAATAGTTTTTTATTTCTGTTCACTCGATTAATTTGAGTTAAGTAAGGCAATCAGTCAATTCAAAATACGTCTCCAAATTTCATTGAATTCTGCCCAGTGGTTCGCATTCTAAAGATTTACGACCGCCACTCCATACAACTTGAACCACTGTGCGTTGTGTCAGACATACACAATTTTGAACAAGACTTCTCAAAATTCGATCTCTATGCGGACGAAAATGGGGAATTTTTGATTCAAGATCCCGAGACATGGTGTAATGAGTACTAGGTGTGCTACAGCGCACTGACGAGACAATGCGCGATGTCATCGCGGGAATTTCCATGTCCACAGAATTTTAAAAATGGAAACTCCGTGATTATTATTGCTACATTTTAATGCGATTGTGGTATTTTTCTACATAATTTCATGACTATATGTAAATAGAAACAAATTCGACATTTATCAACCGATTGACTTGGTTTTGAAACTTCAATTCCGTATAATTTAAAACTTGAACCGCTTCACACCACATTCGACATTGAAAATAGTCCTTCAGTTGCGTTAAATCAACGTTCACATCGTCGAAAATATCGTGTAAATGAATCAAATCCTTCCATCTCACATTAGTTTGCAATTCAATTGCTGTTTTTCATTCTTCACTTTTTTATATACGAAATTTAATTCTGGTCTAAGCTTAGGAAACCCGCCTGTTCAGTGTCTAAAACGATGAAATTATACGATGGCGGTTTTCGACAAGTTATCTAGCTTACACCATGATCCCGAGAGTTGTCACGCTAATTTCTAATCGTTGGCAACACTCGACCGTATATATGGAGGGAAATTCAAATCGCACACCTTTTAAATCTCCTATCGTCTCGACTATTGCAAGGTAGAGTGTGAGTTCTTCAGCCACAATGTGTGTTGTTAACATGCGTTCTGGACTGTCTAGCTTCGATCCATCAGCCCGTTAAAATAGAGTGCATTTTCTCCATCGTCGCTCAAATCCAATTGATCCTAGAACAATCAGCACAATAAATTCCTCACTTGTATGGACTTCGAGATATCCCTCACTGTGCACCAACAGTCTGAGCCTCTAAGCACCAACAAACCCAGTCGCTATTTTTTTTTCTTTTTTTTTCTAAGAAAATGATAAAACAAATCCCCAGCAGAGTCAATTCCACACGCCCATTCATGCTTTTCATTCCACATGGCGTTGTCAATTTCCCCTATTTAGCAGTCCATCGCACATCATGTACCTTCTTCAGGAATTAATAAATTCCTCATATCACCACCCGGCACCATTCGTTGACTCACACCACTTTAACGTCTTCCCCTAGCCATGTTGTATTGCCATATTCCGGAAAAGCGTACCACACGCCTTTTTTCCTTAAACTACAGACACACACACACCCATGGATATCCATCAATAATTTAATGCACTTCTGCGAGAGAACAAGTGATAGAAAAAGCACTTGCAGACCCGCCATACGTATACGTGAAGAGCCCTGACTTTCAAAGAATCATACGCGCCAACACGTATCGGTGATTGACCCTAAACATCAATGAGAGATAGAGAGACGCTCGGAAGCGTCGCCATATGCTGTCGATTCATGGGCCAGGGGTACTGGGGGCGACATTGTAGTTATCAGTTGTTGTTGTATATAACCATTCAAACCTTTAACCGATTTGTGAGAACGTATACGATTATTAATAAGAATTACGTGACAAGAAATCCATGAGACTCTGAGGAACCGCCAGCAAGGCCCGCAGTTGGACGGGTGGCGGGCGTGTATCCCTCTCAATGGGCTTGTGTGGAATACGAATCGTGTGATGCATTTTCAGTCTCGGTCGAGTCTCGCGGGGCGTGTGGTATGTGGAGACTTCAAGTGGCTCTTTAGAAAACAATAAATGGGGTCATAATGCTATTTGGGTATGCATTTGGTGATTATTCTTTTGATCAGCGGAAGGGTTTATTTTGTTGTATTCGGAATTAAATAAATGGGAGGATGTGGTCGGGAATTCGTTTAAAAGCGGGGGATGAACTTTGTTGTTTCAAGATCCTTTGTGGTTTGAAGGGGTTTGGTAGTTGAAGCGCACACCGGATGCCAGCAAGATCAATCGTCCAATTGGCTGAAATGGAATTCTCCTGTCAGACTGCTTGTCTTTCGTGGATATTGTCCCTAAAAACGTATGGAGTGCTGAAAATCGTTTCTATACGTTCTAGATCAATCGCCATTCGCTGCTAATCCATTTATTCAAGTCGCCCGCCAGCGCGCACTTGAATTTCTTTGCAATCCTATCACGGTCATGCTGTCAAATATTCTACTCGCTCCTCCGTCGTCTTCCACTCTAGCGCCGTGACTGGCGTAACTTAATCAGCACGATAGCAATGTTCTCGCAGCACGTCTGTCTACAGTCTCGCAAATAAGCCAAAAGTGTGTAGCAGAACGATTAGAAATCAAGCCAAACTCCTCCACATGGTCCCTGTCAGACATAAAGAGATAAAGAGATACTGTAAAGCGCCATCCAATCATGACATTTTAAACCAACTTCCTCCATCAGTCACCAAGTCATGACTGCAATTCTGTTCACTTTCTAAATCCAGTTGCAATCTTGAATCAAGACTTATCTCCACACAAGTCTCCCACCCTAAAATTTGATTGGCAAATAAATCCTTAAACCTTTCCCATTTAATAATCGTGTCCCATGTCATGTCGCAGCTTCCCAACAAATCCCTCATGTCCGACCAGCAGGTTTTTCGTGCATTTCCATTTTTTTGCCAGTAAGTCACTTCCACTCATCCTCCTATCATATCATCAATGCAACGCCTCACCGTCGATACGTAGATACCGATCAGATCAACTCTCGCTTGCATAACCACCATCGAGCGACGAGCGTGCAAAACCAGATGACAGATACATTAAGTCTGTCGATCGTGTCATATTGTTTTTGTTTTTGAAAGAAGTCACAACACACAAAATTTCATCGGTAATGTACATCACATCGCACCACCCGTGTCGTCGAACGAATCGAGCATGCATCGCGACCGATTAAGTAAACAGCAGACATCAACGTGAAGATTATCAAAATAAAACAAAAACCAACCAAAAAAAAAACGAAGAAGCATTAGAAACTGTGCTGCTGCTGCTGCTGTTCAAATTAGGAAACTTCATGTTGTCACCAAAACGAAAATAGAAAGTTTCTCTCAATCAAATCATGTTATGAGAGGAAAGTAACATGCTTCGGTTGTCGAATGTTGATTGTCGGCTCACGAGAGTTGAGCGGCTGACGTTTGTGATGTTTTTTGTTTTTTTCGTATTTTCCTTGTCAATAGTTCGCACGCGCTAAGATTTTGCGCCAGGCAAATGTCTCGCAGAGGAAGTAGAGGAGCTCAGGAGTAGTGACTTGGTGCTTTCTGAGGGAAAACGTTCATTCACGAGTTCCATAATTTCGACAATTACCGCTGAACGTCTGCCACTTGCATGCTTATTATGCATTCCTACGCATCAAAGTGAAACGGAAATTCCGTCCCGTTAATTAGCATTTTTTTCGATTATTTTTTCCTCTCTCTCTCGTTGTTTTATGCTGTCCGTTGGGTTGAGTCACTCCGCTTTGATGATACCCTGTCAGCAATTAAAATTGAATGCAATTAAACGACACTTTGTCTTGATGCACTTCGGATGGCAGTTAACCGGGATGAGTGGGCTGTGAGTGGGACATTTGTGGCTTGACACGGTGACCCATTAAGTAAAGAGGGCGGATGGCAGTCAGCTTTGTTCTGACTTTAAAGAGTACGAGACCGCTGCTTGCACCCAATGTGTGTCAGTTTTTGCGATCTACTTCTGCGACGTGATCGTATTCTAAGTTGAACATTTCTGACCAGCGCCTAGTTGGGGAACCGTCTCCACAAAGCAGACAAGTCAAAGGTTTGCACAAAGAATTGAAATCAGCTAAACTGGTCTCTTCTTAGGACTCCTCAATGCCATGAAGTAGTTCTTGGATTTACGAGAGTGCATGGCGACTGGGTTTAGCTCAAGACGAACGCAAATTGCAACGTTTCACCCCGAGGCAGATATTTTTTGGCAGTGCACTCGGGCCAAGATTTCGTCGTCCCTCTTTGACGACAGAATACATTTCGATACGGCAACAGAGTGCCTTCTATCTTGGCGTGATCTTTCAGAAGTCCGTTGAACTGTTTGCGTACACAGATGACATTGACAAGATTGGTCTAACAAAGCTAGCCGCCAATGACGCTTTTGCTAAAGTCTGGCAATGAACGAACATACAGACAGTTTTCAAGAAATAACATACACGAGTGACGTCTTGGACAAATCGCCACAACGGGTCGCTATAACTTTAAGGTTGTCAGAGACCTCGTCATACAACGAATTGAGTGTCTAGGATTCAACCTCTAAGTGGCGGTATAGACATTTTCTACGAAGAGGGTCTATATCACTCGTACACAGCACCACAGCGAGAGGGATCCCTTGAGTGGGCAGTGATTTTTGAATAAAAGGTTTCAGTCGGATGTTCACTAAGTTGCACTACGGGGCATAGAACATCGATCTAAGAGCCAAAGTTAAGGAGAAGAGTTAAGAAGAGAGAGCACACTACAGCAAGCTTTTTGGAAACATCTCCTTGGAGCATTGCCTCGTGACGCATCGTAGTTGGTTGAAATAGGTTGAAATGTCCATGTGCGGAAATAGATGGTCATGTGTTCGCGAAACTCTGGAAGATTCAGTTGGCAGCCGTAAGCGAGAACCAGACAAAAACGGTTGCACACTCTTTTATCCTCTAAATAAATGATGTGGCTGCCATGAAAGCATCTCATCTCATCAAACTTGTGCAAGCCTCTGAAAGGGAACGGTCGGAAAAAAACTAGGTTTCTTCTTCTTCTCCTTCTGTAGCGCCTCAACCAACAAAGCTTCTTCAGTTGGCACGATCTTCAGCCTACGGCTTTCAATTACGCACTCAGGTCCTTCTCCACTTTTGTGTGCCATCGGTTTCGGGGGCATCAATATTGCATTGACCCACTGGTGCGGAGTCGAAAAGCTGGAGCTGTGTTATTCATGCGCTGGCAGACTGAGCCCAGGACTTTTCTCTCGTAAAGACCAAGAAATTCTTCAGATTGACCATGTCTGCGAGTCATGGAGAAGGACGGCACATGATGAAGTAGTTGTGTAAAGTCGACTTGATCCTCCGAGAGAGGTTTCTAATTCTTAATTGCCTCTTGAGCCGAAAGAAACAACGAGTAACAGCAATGAAAGTGTGTTTAATCGCGATACTGATGGTATTCGTACTGTTTGCCTGGGAGCTGAGTTAGAGGAAGTACTTGCCAACTTCAGAAGTATATCTGCCCTTGCTGAAGTTGTAGCCAAGTTGTCTAAAGTGTGCGTCCTTCCTTGAAGTCAGCATATACTTTGCGTTGAGATCACCAAGACTGTTCTATGGATGGTCCAATCCCAATCACCTCACCTAATCCATTCTTCCCTATAAAATGGTTCTCTTTTTGTCTGCGAGGTGATGTTGGCTCATCAGACCCCTCATCATCTGCCGATGTTTATGAGATCTTACGAGAAAGAATATTTTAACCAACATCTTGTTTTTAACTCATTGTCGTCATCCTTGTCGTCTACATCTATGAATGAACTTATTGTCTGATTCTTATTGATCTCAAGCGGGTTTCACTCAATAGATTGCTATGAGGCACCTAGAGAAACCCTTTGAATTCCCTTCCGGTAGGTTCCCGTCGACTACTCCTTCGAAAATCTTTGCAACTCAGCAAGGCATCAATGAGTAGTCTACTTTGCTTCAAAGAAATGTCCAAAATTACAGGGAATGAGTAGAAAAATGTCTGTACAAAGGAACTTTCTTGGCTTTATTTCTCTGTCTGGACTCTAGGTGATCGCGAAAAGCGATTTAGATGATTTCAGCTTTTCAAACAGTTCCTTCCATTTCATCGTGATCGCCCCCGTAAAGCACAATTTGATCATAAGCAATCTCAGACGTGGTAAAGGTGGTAATAAGTTTGCAATCTAACCCAGGTTTAACCCACTCGGATTCTGAAATTAACCACATTTTATAGATGGCGCAGGTGGTTGAGTGCCTGCCCTTGGTTTGAGGGTTCCCCGGTTCGAATCCCAGTGAAGCAAAGTTAATTCGCTTTATACGGTTTTTAAATCTGGTCCAGTCACCATTTGCCGGGATCAAATTAACAGCACTATCACTGGAGTTGTCGATCAGTGGTAGTGGTCTGACTATATGGGTATCACAATGGACCAACATGCGTCTAAGTGAGCTGGCGATATCGCTGGTAGCCCACCTACTCTACTCTACTCCCTCTAACTTTACTCCCTGATCGCCTCATTGCCTAAATATCCCATAGTTGCTTTATGATCAGACATATTTATCATCTCCAACTAAGCCTCGCAGCCTGCTTAAAGACTTTCCAATCCACAACAACATCAATTTCTCCGCGGGGGAGGCTGCGATTCAGTTGCATTGAGTCACAGAAAGATTGGAAATAATTCTGACAATAACTCCATCACGTGAACATCTTATTCGCCGCTTTATCAGACAATATTGCATTCAATTAAAAATGCGTTAATGTTTCGTGTGATCACGTGCATGTTCATGTTTCGCAGCAATTACTCTGTGAAAACTTCATCAGGCTTATCTGCAACTGTAAGGCAGTTGTTTTTCTTTCACAACTTCCACGAAACAGAAAACATCAACCGATTTCTAAAACCTCCACTTTCGGCATTCTGAAGCCTAAGTAAACATTTCCCACGTCAGTCTTGGAAGATGATCTCTTTGAAGTCACAGTCGACAAAAAAGAAGAAAAAAAAAAAAAAACAGATGTATATATTCCGTCAAATTAATTCGATCGAATTTTGTTTGTTCTGTCTCGAAAATTGCGCAACAGTAGAGATCTAATCGCTCGTCTAAGTACAACCCACAGTGAAAGTAACTTACCCGCAATCGATGACCGTAACCGGCGGCATAGAGGAAAAACCAACCGAATAACAAAATCAAATAATCCGATCTTCTCCTCCCACGTTCTCCCACAGATGCTGCGTCACGCTTATCGCGAGCAAATAATACGAAACACTTACAAAGTTCATTAGCTCCAAAGCGGCCAAGAACAGACAGACAGACAACCATCCATCGTGCCGCGCCGCCTAATGGTCCATTCTCATTCAGAAGACAAATACGGCGACCATCGCTGTTCTGTTTGCTCACCTCTGGTGGTGAACTTTCGCGTGAGATCAATTGAATTCCACCCAAAATCACCCAGGGTCGTGAGTGCGTGGCTTAAATGCGTGCTCCGAAAAGAAATCATCTTTTCGATTCGGTTTTCAGGCACCAGTCACCACTTTCGTGTCGTTGACATCGCGCAGGCCCTACTATCACACGCTCGTCACTCGAACAATTGGGTGTGCTCTGTGCACTGTGCAGTGCTCGGCAACCTTTAAGGTTCATTTATTTTTACGAGTAATTCAGCACTTGATCATGAAGTAAGAAAGTTCAGATATGAGAAACAGCCAAGCAAACAGAGACGAAGACAGAGAGGAATTCCAGTTTTTTTAGGTAAACGATCAGATTAGACACACTTGAGTGGAGTGGAGAGGAGAACAGTGAATTAAGATATTTAACCGAACAACCATCATTAATCAGCGAGATACCAGTTGTACGTACAAGTACGCATCGCGATGAGAAAACTACAAACAAATTTCCTGGTCATTGTCACTGAAAAGTGAAAATGATTCGGTATCACACTGAATATCGTTTCCAATTAGACGGACAATGGATGGATTGCGCCGCTAGTGCTGCTGCTGCCGATGACCACCCCACTCCATGGGCTGCCACCACCGATGACCATGCAATGGAAACGGCTTGGCTTATAGCCGAAAAATGAAAGAAAAACTATCGACCGCAAGTCACCTGCTTTCACATTTACAACTACCTTCCCGACTCCCCACATACGGCTGTGCACATGTGTTTTCTACTCGTTTAACTTGTCGGCTGGTGTGTTGGCTTGCTAGCTAGCTGGTGGTGTACTTTCAACCATCAAACGTAATGAACTCAGAAAAATATAGCTCGCTCGCAGTTTATTGTTGAAGAGACAAGAAATAACAAAAAAAAAAAAAAAACCATCCACCATGGGTGGGGAACAAAAACTGTACCCGCTGCAATTATATGTGCTCTAGCCAGTTAGCCATTGTGGCTTATTCAGAGAGAGAGAGACAGAGGGAGAGTTTCTTTTCGATTTCAATGCAATGCTGCACAGTGAGGCCGCATAGGAGAGTCGGCAAATTTTTCACGAGTCCATGAACGCCATCTCGGTGCTTTGCACTTGCTCTGCCAGATTTATTCAAGCGGAATACAAAAAAAAACTATGCGCTTCTCTCTAACGGCAAAAAAAAGAGTTTTCACTTCTATACCAGAGTATTACCCGTCCCACGATGGTTTGGCATTCGCGGAATTGCTTCCCCTATCGCAGTGTGAAAAACTGTCGCAGGAAAGAGGGAAAAAACCGCCTGATTTCACATGAACATGCTCGGTAGTCGGTAGAGATTTAAATGATCAGCCATTTATTAAGTAATGCAGGCTATCGCGGTACGTCGAGGTAGGTTCATCGCGTCATTAAAGCGATTTATCGACAAACAATGCAAGCTTGTATCCCTCATTAATGCAAGAGTTGAGAAGAATTTATTGCAAACGACTTTCCGCATGTGCGTGAAATGATGTTGTAGGAAGTGGCCAACATCTGGGGCTGAGTGTTCCAGCCACGGGGGGTCCGCCATCCGTCGCGGGAGTCTTGTACATGCGTGAGGACTTTCTACACGCGTGTAATTAGCATGTTGCAGGGGATTGTTAATGGCGTAATTTATTGTTGGGCGGAGTTCAGTTTCAGCTGAGGTTTGTTTGTTCACATGTATGGCTCGTGCATATTGATATGCTGCTTTGGATTGCGGCTAAGGTGCTAGACCGAAGGTGCAAAAGCGTGCTCACACTTTGAATAAGTGTGAAAGTAAGCAAGAGAGTTGGACAGCGAACCTCATTGTTTGTGTAGTTCGTTGTAATGGCATTCCCTATTAGTTGGCATATATGCAACAACTGACTTCTAAGCAGTGCTTACATCGAATGAAGGACGTCGGTTTTTATGGAATCGGTGCATAGACTAACAAATGCTGGTCGTGTTATGCTTCTTCTTAGCCGACACTGCGTTCTGGTGGCGTTGTTTTGTTGACACTTAACTGGGCTAGTGCTTACTCAGTGCTTCATAGGGTTACTGAATTCTATTCAAAAAACTTTAGTTTTTGTCAGAGGATACCATAAAGCTTGCACAATCCCATGAAATCTCTTCTTAAAAAGTATTTTCAAATCAATTACAGGTGACCAGATAAGAGTGACAGGAAGAAAAATGTAAATAAAACCATAACGGTATAAATAACTTAAATATTGATTCTGGCACTATTTTGAAGCTACATTCATGCCATTATGTACAAAATAGAGCGTGATTCAAATGGTCGTGTTTCAAGCGGTCGGTCAAATTTCTGATGACACGGTCTAGCCTAATAACAGCGGCGTTGTTTCCGACAATAGCGTCCCGAATGTTGCCCTTGATCATGTTCAAAGTGGTTCGCTTGTTAGCCTAGACTAAGGACATGACATGTCCCTATAGAAAATAATCGAGTGGTGTCAATTCGCATGCCAATTGATGAACGCTCTCCCGTGAGATGACCCAGTCCCCAAATTTCTCCTTCACAACTCTTTTCTTGTCAGTCGCCAAACTTCTCCTCCACAACTCTCGTCTTGGTGGAACCACAGTTCGGATATGTATCGATGTTGGCGAGCTCTGGCCACAGAAACTGGGTTAACATCACACTACCTTGAGACCATGGACGTCAACGTTCTCTCAACGTTCGTCTCCTTCCTCATTTCCTAAAAGTAGGTGCCGACGCTGCCGCTATGACTAGCCATAAACCATCAACAGTCAATCTTTGTGAATGCATTGATGCTTCATTGAATACTTTTGGATTGTGTTTGCTCCAATAACTCTAACTTTGCTTGTTGGCATGGCCTCTGAGTCGAAAATGGTCCTAAGCCGAGATTATGATTTTTTCGCCAAAATCCTAATCCCGGCCAACAAACCGTCGTTTTGCATGAAAACCCAACTTCAATTCATCCGTCAGTATAATCTTACATGGATGTAGATGCAAATTCAACTGCAAGCTGGACAATTCACCAGATCGCCGACGAATCGACATTTCTTGGTCTTCTGCGATACTCGCCTCTACGGCAACTATGTTGACTGTATTTCCGACCAATCCCTGCCTGGTTGATAGCTCCAGGTTCAAAAGAGTGTACTCCCGCTCAAACTTTCCCGCGAGCGACAATTTGCCTGAAAACTAAAGCCATTTTGACGACCGACCTCATGCCGAAATTCACGATACGTGCTTACAACTGAGCCGGAACTTCGATAATATTTTTTTAATAATTTCTGCACGTTAGGCAAACAGAATCGATACACGATGAAATGACAGAGCTTACTGAATATTTAAAAAAACAGGATGTCATTGGTAACTTTGACAGGTGCTGAAACATTGGATTTCGAAAAGCTATCGTCGCATCTGGTCACCCTTAACTTTATGGTTTATATCTGTTGTTACAAGCAATTCCTATTTTTCGTTAAAATAGCCTTCATTCTTCTTCTTCACAGCACATCTGACTTAATCGACCTCGTGAGTCTCTAATCAGTTGTTGTTCTTCCATATCGTTGACGTCTTAAGACCTACACTTGTAAAACTTTAAAATACAAATTCTTCGACTGTCTCTAATTCTTTTATGAGAACCCAGGAGGCTTCATTATCCTTGCATATCACATATCTCACGACAGACTTGTCGATATCCCTTCCACCCTGAGACGTTCGAATCCCGATTCCAGCCGTACTTATCCATGACGACAAGTCTTACTCCGCACTACCAATGAAGCAGCCATCAATGCGGCCGAGCGGACCTCTCTGTCGAGCCTTGGAAACATCTTGCCCCGTGTGCATTCACCCCTTGCTTTGGTGACTGCGTATACCAGTACTAGGCTTCCACTTCCAGCCTCTAACAAGTTACTTAAGTGTAGTCTCATAGCCAAAGTCTAAACTATGTTCTTCGAGTCACACCATAAACCGCGAAAGTTATGCAACCAAACTGCAAGAACCCATGAGCAACCACATTTTGACAAATAGCTTCCATTCTTAAAAATAAAGATGAACACATACATCTATGCACACATCTCATTCAAACAAATTCGATTGCCATTAATCCAGTCTACGCTAACACAAGTTCATTCGGTTCTTCCACTTACTCGGACATGTGTCATTTCTCGATTTAGCGTCAAATCTGTTAATTATCGATTTTCGATTCCACCACGCGGAAGAACATTCGTTCGCGCACCCCTCCCACATCTGCTGAAAACCCATTAGACACCAGCAAAACATTTCCCATTCATTTGGGTAAGTCACGGTTGCTGTTTAAGCATTCAAGCATCATTCGTAGGCACTCACTTCAAAATCGATTTTATTCCTCAAAATTAAATCTCGTGTACTTGGCACAATTTATTCATCAATAACAGCGTGTTCACTCGGCCAAAGTGCCACTGTTAAGTCGGTATGATGGCAGAACATGTGTGTTAATCGTAGCGCCTGGCTGAGCCTAAAAATACGTAATTGTCAACGCCCCAAACTGGTTGGCCATCAACTACATTTTTATTCAAATTAATCAACTCGACTGATGGAAGACGAAAATACATTTCAACATCATATTCAGTGTTCGCATATTATCTCACACTACACACGCCCATTGCCCACATGCTATTTTCAAACGTCCGAGTCCAAGTCGGTCCGTCAGCCTACATTGGTATCCCCGAATGATCGCAATCGTCGTCGGTTGGATATGTAAATTTTGGTATCGACAACGAAGACGATGGCGAAGAAGTGTTATTCTTTTGTGGATGTGAATTCGAATTTGAATTTGAATTTTTCATTTTTGCAGCAAAACAATATAATATCCCTCCCACCAAGAGGGCAGTCAGGCAATGTGCTTTGATTTGTGTAACCAAATCGTAAACACTTAACGCAAGAAGTGCAAATAAATCGCACAAACTATCAAAACATCTCATCATTGCCGCTCCGGAGGCTGGCTGCCCGACTGACTGGCAAACAAACGTGACAACCAAATTCATTCCTCAATGTTGTGGTAGCAGCTCGTATCCAAAGTATCCACCCAGCTCCGCGAAACGATACAATACAAGCACAACCAAATTGGTTTTTTGTGAAACGCGCAATGTAGGTGTTTGTTTAAATAATACATGAGTTGAATAGCATTGCGAATCTTATCGCTTGTGAGATACGAATATTTCCTTCCACCATAGCCGCGCCTCGCCGCCGCAACAATGTTGAGAGATTTTCTATGCGCACGCATATGATTACATTTGGTAACAGTGTCTAGCAACGATGATGATGATGATGATGATGGCCCTTTCTGCACTTGTGTCACTTATGACGATGGCAACAACGACACCAATTCGCAAGAAGCAATTGGTATGCGTGCGACCATTGGGGTTGCTGTTGCTCCTTTTGGTGGCACTTCACCAGAAAAAGAGTATTTAGCGCAATGGATTTCCTGACTTGCTTACTCATTACGTGGATCTATTCACTTGGTTTTTTGATTTTATTTTCACGATTTATACCGTCCGTCCGTTCGTCACTTGGTCTGTCAGCATAGACCGCTGAGCATTTTTTTACAGCTAAAAAGCCCAAGAATTTCAGCCATCAAGCACACTATCATCATCGCTTCTTGTCGCTGTTCTTGGTGGCGATGATGGCGGTGTCGGTGGTGATAGTGTTGGTGTTGGTGTTGGTGTTGCTGTCGTCGCCGTTGTTGTTCATCCGTTCAAAGCGACCAGTCAGCCATATGAAAAGTGGGAAGAACGATACGAGACGCCTGTTGCATAATAAACACTTGATTGTCATTCAAATAAGGTTCGCTAACCTGTACTGTACCTGTGGAGCAGACTCTTCAAGAACTTTATCATCATCAGCCCATCATCGTGGCACACTGTGGCATTGAATGTAACTACACACTCATATGCACCACACATATAGTTATGTACATTTTTTTGAGTGATTTCCCAAAATGACGGCAAAACGAACCAAAAGATCGTTTACTTAACTGAAAACTTGCATACATTCGTTCCTTTGAAATGAAAGCGACTTTGCTATCCATTACGGCAAGCCAGTCATCTCAAACATCATCTCCCTCCTTCCTTCAACGGGGGTGTGTTCGAGTGTGATTCTCTCGTGAGATGATGATGAGGTCTTAATTTATGCGAAACGGTAGGGATATGCACTTTGCCATGGCACTTTTGGTGTGTCTCTTCCCGTCCATTCAACGTTTCGATGAGTCAAAGACACGCTTCAGATTGTTATCGCCTTTTTAATGCTTTTTTTTTACTCTTTTCGCACAATGTGTGTGAAGATTCCTTGAAACACAAGACCATGATACGATTTGTTGTCATAACGCCCATCCCCAATCGCGGTAAAAAAAAACGGAACACACTCTCTCCAAATTAACATAAATAACTGCGACTTTGAAGTAAGAGATTACACGGCAACCAAGTACTTAACTTTTCAGCAATTTAATAAAAACAAATTTGAGATATTTACGAGCGGCGTACCATCTCGGCGGGTAGAACGCCAGTTAGTCAAACCAGTTAGGCAAGTAAGACGGCGGCCCATCACAGTTTACCGGGTCACTCGATCCGAAATTTGTACAATTTTCGCTTTTATCGATTATCTTCGCTTCAGTGCTAAATTGTTGCTGGCTTAATTTAAGCATTGATCTTGGGAACAGTGCTTCGTATTTTATTTCAACACGAAGTCGGTCGAGTGATCGTCGCGTCAGCGGGGGAGGGAACAACAAAAGAGTTGATCAGCGAACTTTGCTTTGCATTTTTGCGGTTGTTGAAGCGGACTAAATATCTGGTATTGGGAGCATTTACGACTATTCACAGTTACTTCCAAATTTAATCGATGAATCAGATTGAGAATGATTCTCGAAGGGGAAGGTGTTTTCAAATGATTGTGGGAGCAGTCAACTTCTATCCCAGCTTGAGGTGAACAGACCCTCAACCCATACCACTCTGAAGGGTATCATATTGCGCGACATCCTCGTCCATGGACACAGAGGCTTGCCCAATTAAATGTATTTTTATGTGAAATCAATACGTTGCAACCTATTTCTTTAGGTTTTATTGCTTCCACTTAATCAGTGGCGTTGAAAGTTTCCCAAGAGAAAATAAGTCATCATTAAGTGTGAACCAACCAACTGCATTGACGTACTTTCTTTTTAAACCGAATTCGGGATTTTTTATATGTTTTCGTCGAAATAAATGCTTCTTAAGCCTGCTTTAAGGTGTGGCGTGAAGCATGTCAAACTCGCGTTGCTTTCAATAGAAAATGTTGCATTTCGTGATGAATCAAGAGCTATTTCACGGCATCAATCTGATTCGGATTATTGTGTGTGTGCGTCTCCCTCTCTCTCTCTCTCTATCAAATACATTTCACACCTCGTTTTAGATGTACGCAGAGTGGATGAGCATATCCAGTTGCTTTACCCTCACTTGATGGGTAATACATTCAAATTCCCCGTCAGATTGAAGTTCAAAGCGCTGGCTGTTGTCGGACTTCAAAGGTAAATGATAAGGTCGGCAGTTTGCTGCTATTACTTTCCAATTACCCATGTTGCCTGCATGCTACTGTTGAAGCGAACTTGTAAATGCTTCACACACACTCTAATGGGCAATAAAAGACTACAAATCATTCAATAAATCAACCTCACACTGGCGCCACATTTATATTCTCTCCCCCAGCTCTCGCACTCTCCATCCATCTACTCATTCGTCTCACACTGCTCACATCCCGGTCCCATTGAACACACACACGAGTTGAATAACCCCATTTGATAGAATTTAAATATCAAGCCCACGCACGTGCACACTTGAATGAATCCTTACAGCAGGATCCTGTCAACTTGAATGTCTAACATGACAGCGCACGTCTTCCTTCAGTCAACCGTCACCGACAACGACACCGATGCCGCATCGCCATTGTGTGCAGCTCAAATTAATGCAACAATTAACGTCAAATTGAGCACCTGTCATGACAAATACGATTTTTTATTGCATGCGTTCTAAAGGCACCCGCATGCTCGGACCTGTAAGTTCAACAACCCCATTTGCCTCAAAACACATTAATCGAGGGAAATTAACCACAACACGTCGACACCAACCACCAACCCCTTCTATCTGCGGGAGCGGCTGGTCATTAGTGTGAATTGATTCAGTCTCAAGCAGTCCAGCCATCCCAAATGAGGGGAACAAATCCCCGAAACTGAGTTGGCGTGTATCCTCAGTGCATCCTGTGATGTCAATAAAATGTTTCCTGGATTCGCTGCTGTCCGTCAGAGCGCTCTGATCACAGAGATCTCTCTGAGTGCGTTATTTCGTTCACTTTGCACTTCTTCTTGGGTTTATTGCTGGGACCGTTGTTTACAGAGGATGGGAAGTGCCAGAATATGTTCGCAAAATTCTGAATTCCTTTGTGCTCTTTGGCGGCACACCTGTCGGCGGTGATGTGACTCGTACGCCTTTGAAAAATGAAACCGAAAGCTCATAAATTTTAAACTTTTATCGCCATCGTATGCTTGGAACTCCTTGAATATTGTTTTGGTTTTTTTTTTTTCCTTTTATTTGTTTATTTTGTGAATTATGTTAACGATGTCCCTTTTGAGATGCGTTCACTTATTTTGCTTACCCTTTGTTTCGTTGCAGTTAATCAAGTTTTAAAATGGTGTCGCGGAGAAAGATTTTATCCCGGTCTAGAGATGATCTGAATTTGGATCAGACTTTTAGTCAACAAGAGGAGGAAGAGGACATCTGGTATCAAAAGGATAAATTGTATAAGGTGAGTTGTGTGCTTGTAATCTTTTGCTGCTCATCTCTGTTCTAAAAAGAATAGCGACAGAATTCTCATAGAAATAATCTGCTTAAGGCAAATGTGCCTTGCATACGTTGACACTGTTTTACTTACTTGGTACAATCGGGGAGTGTCACACAGAGTCTTCGATGCAGAGGATGCTTCTTTCAGGACGGGGGCGAAGTAGACCACATTTTTGAGTGTACTTGTCGACCTTGACTTTGGGGCATACCTTGAAGGCCTTCCTATCAAGCAATGAATTTGAACTTGTCAACAACCATGTCTGTCGACAGCATGAATCTTGCTTACTAATCTGTTCAATCACTCATGAGCCTATGTTATTGTTCCTTCCCCCAATTTCTTTTCAACAAGCTAAGTAGTCATGTAATAGCTTCTTTGTCGGACAACGTGGATAGACTAAGAAGTGTCCAGTTTGTTATTGTCCAATGACTTTATTCACATATCCACACGTGAGAACACTTCTCATAGAAGTGGCAGAGATCCTTTAATACGACTTACCTACCCTAAATCTATACTCTAGGTGCAGGCATTTAACACAAGTGTATATCTCTATGGTTGAGTTAGGTTCAAGTGGGTGTCACTTTTAGGCCAGCGTACGGCCATTGTGTTACCAAGTGGATTGGAATACACCAGTTGGCAGCTGGATTAGACATATTTGGAAAATTAGGTTCGTGTCAGTACACTTAGTCTACACTGCTTTCACCGGGGACCTTTCAAACCAGGGGCAGGCACTCAACCAACGGAGCCATCCAGCTGTGGCCTCACGACTTAAAAGGCAATGAAATGGCCGACTCCCCTGCTAGGAAACGAGCATCGGAATCTTTCACAGGCCCAGAACCATTTTGCTATGTAGAAGACCATATTCTCAAATAAGGGAACTAGAAAAAAGAAAAGAAACCTGGAACAAAGCTCATGGGCTCAAACAGGCCAAGAAACTTTTAGGAAAGAGGTTTGAGGCATGTATCGAAATGAGCAAGTACAAACTCCGTATCCTCATAGGGCACTGCAGACTCAGAGAGCACTTAAGGAAACTATGTAGGGCTATCAGAAGAAGGTTTCTGCAGATCCTGTGCAGAATCTTAACAAATTCCGGAACACATTCTGCGATTTTGTGAGGCGCTACCACACAAAAGTCAATGATATCTGGATAAGCTCCTACTATCTGAGGAAGAAATTAAGTCACTAGAACCATCTCTCATTCCTGATTCCTAAAGGACACTGGCTTATAGGGAATACTCGAAGAATAGATTTCTGCCACCTATTCGCAACAGGAGTACATTACCCTCAATACAACTCTAACTCCGAAATTATGTAAGGACAAGGGTATTAAAAGGGCCCGCAATAGTTCTATCAACATTTACAAAATAATTATAATGTCGTATACAGAAATAAACTGCTACTACTACTCGAGAATGCGGGCTGCAATACTATTGCCTATGCAGACGATGTTGCCATAGCCTTCTCAGGAAATATCCCCCAGTCTTGAGAGATCTAATGCAACACGGTCTTAATCTACTTAACAACTGGGCGACTTATAACGCTCAAAAGACCGAAATCGTAATTTTCACTAGATAATATAAAATTCCCACAATAAACTCATTCAAATGTCACCAGTACTCGTATAAGGCGAAATACCTCGGCCTTACAGTAGACTAAACTGGAAGCTCAACTCAGAAGAAAGAGCAAGGTCACAACTGGGGTCTCCAACCTTACATGACGCAGTGGCTATTCACATCTGTCATAAGACTCATCCTCTTATATGGCGTATTAGTACTGTGGCCCATACTCAACGTCGGTATACATCTCAACAAACTAAGAAAGGTACAGAGGCAAGCCTGAATCAGTGGAGCACTTACAACTACTAAACACCAACCAACTGCGCAGTTCGTCTAAAGGCATGTTCTCACTTATACGATCTCACCTTTGGACAAGCCAAATTCTACACGAACAAAATCTTACTTCAATTCACTTAAACTACACCTCACCACGACACTTCCCAAAAATAACTTCGAAACCCTGAATCCGAACAGAGACCTGTGGTATGGCAACACTATTCCCTTTAGTAAAGCCATTCACGTTTACACAGATGGATCCAAGACGCATGATCGAGCAGAAAGCATAATTTTCTCGGAGGGTCTACACCTGAACAAATCAGTTCGTCTACCCAATCACTGCAGCGTCTTCCAAGCGGAAGTAATGGCGATTAGCGAAGCCCTGTCTTGGCTAAGATGGAACGTGATATCCACCCGCGATATCAGCATTTTCACTGACAACCAATCCCTATCATCGTTCTCTACAAACTCTAAATTAGTAATCGACTGCCGCGTATCTCTTATCGAGATATCCGAACTGTTCAACATTCACCTGTACTGGGGGCCAGGCCATAGAGACATCCCGCGAAACTGAAAAGCTGATGAACTCGGCCATCGCCCCACTAGACTGTCAGTTGATAGTCCCCCTTGTAACCTAGGTCCCCATATCACTACCTTCAAGCTACAACTCAATAATCTCTACGCAAAGATAGATAAGGTAGTACCTGTCAAATCTCAAGACAAATCTGGTCCAATATTGATCCAAAAAGATCAAGCGATCTTATCTCCCTGAAGAGATCAAAAATTAGCACTGCAGTGGGTATAATCACCGGACACTGCCTCCTAGACCTTCAGGCAAAGCGACTAGGTCTATTTTCCAACGACTTCTGCAGGAGCTGCCTAGATTAGGAGGAGGAGGAAAATATTCACCACCTCCCATGACACTGTCCTGCTCTTAGCTCAGTCTGAAAAGCCAGGAGTCTATGCCGGCTTCAACGACAGTTTGAACGACCTCAGTAAAACACCAGTCAAAGCGCTAGCCAAATTTGCTGAGAGCACCAAATGGCTGTCATAAACCCCCTTCATCTTTCTGTCTCTCTATCTGAACACCCACGTGCCTGTACAATGGGCCTTCTCCGGCCTAAGTGCATTAATGTCACTTCCTGCCTACCTATCTACCTAGACAGAAGGGCCTTGTGCAGTGTCTCTCATTCTGACGAAGAAGAAGATGAACTCATGTCAACCACGTCATTTCAAACTGTCTCAAGAACCCTACCAGACTGTCCTCTTGGTCGTCATCCGAAGTCCTATCTTGAATACCGAAAAAATGTCGATTGATAAATAATTTTCAAAATCCAACGAAGTGTCGCAACCACTTCTGCTGTTGGGTGAACTTTCCAATAAGTCAATCAAAATTATTTTGTGATCAATCTACAGTTGGAATTAATTTGACAACGTCGACGGCATTCGCTAACGACTAACGAGCTTGTCATAAAACAAACCACACACAAGTAACAATTCTCCCAAGCTCTGCTATCCTCGCTTATTTACGACCAATCAAATAGAAATAACTTATCAGTCATCACGTCGTTACGGTCTCAAGTCAACAGTAGGCAGTCGGCAGTCTACAGCTCAGCACAGGACGGTACCTTTCACATCGTTTTAGTTTCAAATTAACAAAATGAGAAGAAAACAAAACCTAAATGTCAACACAAACAAATCCAAGTCAGGCATCACGTTTCGTCCATCAACATCAACTACCGATTGACTCCTTCCATCAACTTTATGCCATTTTCCATTTTCTCAAGCAATCCCACCCCGAGGCGTCTGCAAATTGACAAGAGATTTTCGTAACACATCAGAGCCCGACTACACCACTTTTTGCGCGCAATCGCAATTTCCTGTATATCAGCGCAGGCAACAGCTGCAGCCGCCGTCATCACCAGAGGAGGTGACTTATTACGTGTAGACGGTGCTCTACCTTAGCCAATCTATATCCCACAGCTGGGCTGGGATTGTTGTCTAAGGGAAATACGCTGCCTCCAGGTGCACCCCTCCCCGTTCATTGTCTGCGGACCCGTCTGCTGGTCCGTACGTAGGAAAATCCTCCATCCGAAGATTGTCTCCCTATTTCTGTTTTTTTTTGGTTCGCTTCCTTGGCTTTATGTGTCGCGCTCCAACTTTCAATGGAAATGAGCCGCCGCCGCTGCTGTGAGGTAATGGCGAATCGCCACTCGACAATGCATTGTCTCGTTGATTTGTGCCCTGTTCCCATGGATGAAGCTTTGGCGAAACGTTTTAACAGATTTTTCCTGTTTTTTTTTTTTTTCGAGATCGCATTGAGCAATACCAGTGTGCCAGTGTGTGGCTGCCAATGTGTGTGTGTGTCTTTAAAAAGCCCCAGCTGCTCGGAGGAAAGAACATGGCCCAGACCTGAATGGGATACGCGACTCCCATACACCATCCATCAGCGCAGAAACCAGCTCCTGCCACCGCCGCGTCCCCGAGAGTGAGACCCAATTTTCCCCGAGGAGCAAGAACCGTCACAATCACAACTCGATCAAGCGTTGAACCGCCACCAAACCCAGTCGCTGCCTAGTTTCAGCCGCCACTCAGCCAAAGCCAAAGCCATCCAGTTCAGTTCGGTTCAGTTCAACTGTGCACGCCTGCACGTGTGTGTGTGTGTGTGTGAGTAAATGGAAAATGAAAGTTGTTTTCACGAGTTTCCGTCTGCAGCAATGCACAGCACACGGCAACTGACATGCGAAGTGGCATATAACTCGCATGTGTATCTGTCTATCTGTATTTGTATCTCACCTAGTTTAGCAGCGAGCCAACACTGAAGGCTATGCCGCACTGGAAGCTGGATACTGGTACACCGCAAATGGCTGGCTATACACAAAAACAAGTTTAATTGTGCAACAGACGGCACAAGCACACAAGCGCGCGCAGTTGGACCTTTTTGCAGCACGGCAAAAGGGTGCACCTTTTGTGTGCGACAGTCGACATCGATTAAGTCATTTCATCGTCATGCACGAACGAAAATATGAGGAACTGTGGTGTAGGATTCGCTCATGACAGCCGAAGTACCATCACGGTTGCATATTGCGGTGTTCCTGCACACTCTCCCGGCGCGGCGAGTGGATGACTTGAAACCAGATTAGACTAGGCGCTGGACCTTTGGTTGCTTCCTGTTGTGGGGCGCGAGTGAGTATGTGAGTCGTGTGCCGTGTGTTGCGACAGAGCGTGTTGCTGGCTTGTTGGACATGGTAAGTAACATGATCTTTTGCGTCGATTTCACAAGCATTTGGCACAGTGACACGGTTTGAAAATGTCTATTGGTTATGTCTCGCAATGCGGATGGGGAGGATGGCGACTCCTTGTCCATCTTCAAGACTACAACCACAACCCATTGTCAGAGACCTCTAACCTGATTGAATTCTCTTCCCACAAATGCCCACTCCACACTCAGAATCACCACTCAAAGCTCACAAGAGCACTCGTTGCCTCAATCAAATCGACCATGCAATTCGTACTTCAAACCATCGAAAAACATCACTCACTCCTCCATTCATCCACTAGGCGAAAATCTAGAACGCAATAATCACGATGGCCAAGAAGAAGAGAACCTTGGCGAATTGCAGCCAAAGGCAAGATTAAAACATAAATACCGCGCGCACTGGTGTCAGGTGAAGTAGCGTGTATCTTTAGCCCTCGGGGGGGATGTACGATGATGATGCCGATGCCGATGGTGGCCGAACCCAAAAAAGTAGGCTGAAGCAACGCTTGATAGGAAGTCCGTGACTCTTGAGATAAATTCTTTTCGGTATTCTTCTTCATTCATTGTGATGTTGATGCTTCTTCTGTTTGTTTGCCGTGTCCCGTGAAGACTCTCTCGAGGAGTATCGAGGAACTCCTTATTCAAATCTGTCCACCAACGAGTGCGAGTTGTGTGTCAGACAGTTTTTTGAATCTCAATCCATGTTAAGTGGGTATTATGGTTCGTACGAGTGCTCGTTCGGCAAAGTCCGCACGGCTCGACGGTTGTATCTGGGGTATGATGGGTGTTGGTTAAGTGTGGCTGACTGATTAAACACAAGAGCGGTTGGTAAATACGCAGAGAATGGCAAAGAATTGAAACGAATTTATTTGCGGAAGATGTCTAACCTGGGAGTGGACACAACCGATGTTGATGGCTCTATTGTGGACGTGACGCGGAAATCGGGTAAACAAATAAGACATTGAACTTGAGAGTGAATAACAAAAGCTATTCCTAGAAGTTGCGTATTCTCTGATCATTGATTGGGCAGCGACAGCGATTAGGTCATGGAGCTTTAGAATGAGTGCGCAGTTCTGCAAGATGATGCTTGGAAGTGACGAAGCTGCTCAGCAGAAGATTGCAGTGTTCCCCTCGCACACATTTCGACACATTGAAATGTTGCATAACACTTTTTTCCACGTGTCGGGTTTACCCACCATAAAGATTTATGCCACATAATCAATAAAAAACCGATTCATAGCCAGAAATATTTACGTCTGCCGGATTAGCATGTCTTACTCAAGACAAGAAACAAAACTTTCATTAAGTCATCCACCAAACGAATGTCAGACGCTTTATTGAGCAACACATTAATCAGCAAACTAGTCAGAGCACGGTTTGATTAGCAGAATTAAATGTTTGATCAACTTTCATTTTCGGCAGTCTCTCATCCGGCCGCACGGCCGTCTCATCTTTGAGGCACAGACGCCAGCAATCTTTCTTGGTCAAATGTCAAATCTCCAACAATCTCCATCAGACAACGGCCAACCCAACACCCGTGTAACATTTATAGTTAATTGCCATCTATCCAAACGATCGCATGCCTATTCAACATTATTAAACTGTTTGACCCTATCGATGCAAGGCAGCCGAAAAATCAAAATACCAGCGGAAAAGGTAAATAAGATACTTTAATGAATTCATCGCGCAAACGATTGCTATAAAATCGAAAAGAAAGTCTGCACCTCCGCCGCAGAGTGGGACAGAATCAGCAGCAATCAATGCGGGAGAGAGTGAGCAAGTGAGTGAGTGCCAAAAGCGGCACAACACGCTTCACGTTAAATTATAAAACAGACATAAGCGAATACATAATTCGTATTTCTCGCACACTTCGAGAGAGATTGAAGTTACGTAAGGGACGGTGAACTACAACCAAGAGACTTCGTGCCGCTGACTGCCGCTGGAGTACCACCATGCGCGCGTTGCTGTACCACCATCATCCATACGCTTCGGTTTGAGTTTCTGCAGTCCATGCTGTTCAGTTGTGTGTGCTTTTTTTCAGTTTTCGAGGCAAGATATCTGAATTCCATCGGTGCTGCTGTTAACCCAGATAACTGATTACACGGCGAACGCAGGCTCCAGTGACCACTGGATGTGCGCAGAGTGTGTTCAGCGTTCAGTGTTCAGTGTTCAGTGGACAGCGTTCAATGGCCGTTGTGCTCGTATTTCTCAGAATTACGAAAGTGGTAGTGGTCAGTTTTGAGAAGTAACCGACTATCCGACGTGGTGTGGGATATCTTTAAATAGACCACAACCAATTGCCTTCACTCTTCATGGAGCTGTTGTGTCTCATAAGCAATGCGATATATCAAACAGAGGCAAGCGGGCTTTTACGACCCACCAGCAGCGTGAGACAAATATGTATTAGCTTTGTGTGTACAATCGGCAGATATCAATCGTCGACCGAGATGGGAGGTTTGTGGGGGATAGGCCACAGAACCCATTTGCTAACCGTTTTGCAATGTTCAGGCGTGTGTCCGTGCACCGTTGAACAATGGGCAGGGCATTGCGCAAGAGTAAAAGCTAATTTGGGTATTGACCTTAGGCAATTATGCCGCCCAAATATGGATCAACGGTATTTTTTTTTCTTAGGAGCGTTTGCGGTTAGCCACTGAAAGAGGGTAAATGTTTGTTTGATTTTCTTTTCAAGGGTTACTACGAGTAGATTGAATCGTTTCAATTACGTCAGGTGCGTGAAATAAGTGAAATTCAATGCCAGCAGCGATTTGGTAAGCCAATTGTGGATGGCAGGCCCGAGAGTTGAAGCGCACTTCGAGACAAAATTGCAATTTTTACATCAGTAATCCTTAATAAAACTTTGAGGGCGACACTTGCCAAACTTATAAAGGGTGATTTTTTTAGATGTATATAACTTTGAAATGGAATAGAACAAAGATGATGATTTTAAATTGAAATGAAATTTACTTTATTCGAAAGACAATCTTCTGGCATTATAATTTAAATATGATTCCTGGCATATGACTGTCATGCCTGGCTCGGATGTAGTATAATCTGGAGGTCCAATTTTCTATGACTTTGCAACATTTGTGGTCGTTTAACGGCAATAACGCAGCGAATGTTGTCCTCCAAGTGGTCAATCGTTTCGGGCTTATCGGCATATCCCCTCGACTTCACATATCCCCACTGACAATAGTCAAGCGGCGTGAAATCGCACGATCTTGGAGACCAATTCACGGGTCCGTAACGTGAAAATATGCGGTCACTAAACGTTTCCTTCAATAAATCAATTGTGGCACAAGCTGTGTGACATGTTGCGCCGTCTTGTTGGAAGCACAGCTCCTGCACATCACGGCCATTTCAGGATAAACTCTCCTAGTGCACCTTGTCCTTCTCTTCTTAGTACTGCAACATCCTGAATTCGGATGGAAATACCCATCGGATGTCTTGAAATAATAGGCGTCCGTGTGAAATCTATTGCATCCTGCCTGGAGCAAGAGGCTTAACAACGAACTGAGACTTAACGCACAACCGAAAATAGAGTCAATTAGTCAAGACATATTGATCAAATTTGTTGCTCCTTCGAGCCGCATTGGCCATGAACAGTCTTTTTGTTGGTGGTGGTTGAACGGTGGCCTTATGGACTTATCCTTTAACAATGCCGAAATTATTGTTGATGACCTTGGCCAATTGAGCTAAGTTGTTGGTTGGTGCTGGATAGAACACTTCACAGGCTTCCACCTTGACACCGCATACGAAGATTGGTGCATCAGCTGATGGCGATGAGATGATGGCCTCATGTCAAGACTGGTTATATGGGTGGACAATGAGTGGATGCATTTTCTACTGCGGTGAAGACGCCAGTTGAATATAAAATGTACTCAGCACCAGCGCTGGCCCATTTGCTATCCTTAGGACGTTGAAGTCGGTGATCTTCGGCCATTGACTGATGGCAGAGACGGGTCCCTTGAAACGTCTATGAATAGACTCGAATCTGAACATGTAGACGATGTATTCGACATTGATGAAGGGTTCGCTGGCGGCGACGGAGGACCTAGCCTCCGCATCGGTTAATTCCAATTGTCGACATGATAACCTGTTTTTAACAAATTCTCTCTAATGTAGAATCAACTGCTTACAGACTCATTTGATCAGGAGTCCAATTGCACATACAGTGGACTCTCCCTAAGCCGAACTGCCGACCTAAGTCGAAATTCCCCTTTTGTTCCCCATATTTCGGCATTTCCCTCAATTTTCCATACAAAAAACAGTCTGTAAGTCGAACTCCCTCGAACTCGAACTAATTTTGGTATCCCGATTTAGGGGTAGTCCACTGTTCTCTGTAGCCCAGCCAGAGTTCACGAATCCTTCTCAATCTCCAAACTTGCCGTTTAAGTTTGTTAAGCAGGTCCTCGAATCAATTCAAAATATTGCCAACAATTGATTAAAAATGAATCCCATCTGTCACCCCAGCACTGGTCGTGACTCACATCGCAACAGGAAGCGATGGCCACTTATATCCATCCGACACATTGAGTAGTGGGAGTGAAAAGAAATTAAAAATCCCCCTCACATCCATTAGCTTCACACCATCCAATTCCAATTAACAATCATCAGTTAATCGCTGCTAATTAATCGGACAAACATACCCCCGGCGATAGCCACAACAAATGAAAGTACAAATTTATTCGTTTAATCTATTCCATCTGCCCTCCATCGAATCCGTAGAGCCGTGTAAATACGACATCGGCTTCCGTTGCATAGTCACATCGCCTTCATTCTCTTTATCCGCTCTTCCACCAGCAGTTATGTCATTCAACTATTACAACATCCACGTGCGGGCTTATTGACGCCGTTACGCTTTTAAGAGATGGAAAATCTCGTATCCTCTGCGTCTCATCGATATACTTGTGTACATACATAAATGCATGTGAAGACCTATCCACGTCGAGTTCGTTGCTCAGCACGGCGCCCGGCGCTCAATCATATGCGACCTTAAGGCAGTTCTCGAAGTCTCCTTCTGCCTGTCTCTCTGTCTATCCCGTCTTCTCCTGTGGAGCATGCTTCAGATGTGTCAAATGAGCGATATATGTATCTAGTCGGTGTCGTCGATTATATAACCCCGTCGATTCTTGATTAATTTATTCAGACACATAGATAAGTCCCGTTAATTTCCCCCGAAAAACCGCGAATCTTAACGGCACCCAACCAGATGCTGAGTTCCTAGACCTGGCACGGGGGGAATGAATGCCCTGCGAGACAATGACACCCGATCTGAGAACATCGATACAGATACTTACGTGTTGTTTTCGTCGTCGTCGTCGTCGTCGTTGTCGGTTGTTGTTAACATTTCGCAGTCATGTTATGCGGGTAAGGGAGTCACGGCAATGCCGAGCGCTACCCAGTCGGAGTCATCTTCCTCGGGTACTTGCAAATTGATTGTCTGAACTGAACTTTGGTATTTGTTATCTAAAAAGCTGGTTCTGGCGTGAAACCTAATTGCAGCAATGCCCGCGAGCGACTGATAGAATATGCCCGCGACGCTGTTTGTCTGCTTACTTGGCTGATGGTGGTGGTAGTGTCTTCTTCGACACTTAACTGGTCGCCTCTTGTTTGTTTGAAGCCAGTTTTCACAACTTATACGTCGGTACATCTATGCCATCATCATCTGTGGTGCTTATTTGTAAAAGGTTAACAAGTTTATGCAGATGTATAGCGAGTGAATGTGTTGTATTAAATCCGCTGTATAAACGTGAATGAGGTGATCCTAGTGATATTTAAATTCATCATCTTGGTTCATCTTTGACTGCGACTTTGTTGTCGACTACTTTGGACGTGCTTAACTTAGGTCCGGTAGAATAGTGTCGCATTCAACTGCAGGGTTAACGATTCTCGAGAATCGTTTGTCTTTACGATGGAGTTACAGAGTTTCGTCAACAGTTTCGAATGGAAAAAATACCACCAAAGGTTGAGTTGAACGAGCCGCTGTTAATCAAAAGAAATTTGCTAGCCTTAATTAGCCACCAATCCCCCGAAGGTTCGAACATTAATTGAGTAGCTTTTTTTATACGAAATCATTTGATATTTATTGTTACTTGTGAGGGCTTTATTTTTGTTTGTTTAGACAGAAGTGATTGTTTGGGGAACTTGTTCAGGTACTCTGATCATTTTCAAATGCTTTGGTTGGTGGGTGTCTCCATCAGCAGTTCAAATCAGCGACAAACTGGAAGAGATGAAGAGGCTTAGGTGGCACTGTCAAGCTGAGTGGGTCATTAACTTCGATGACCAGTAGTTGGTAATCTAGTTCTGTTGGAATTTAAGCAACGTGTTTTGGTACCAACAATTCTTTGCTCTTGGAAATGCCCATTAACGTAGCTTCTTTGTAAGATCTATGTGGTTTTTGATGTGCCAATCTCTGCCAAGTCCTTCACAAGATCCAACAACAAATATGATTGAACTTGGAAACAAATTATGTGTTCAATCTGTGTTGATTTGTGCTTTGCGATTTGACTTGTTCGTAGTGACACCCAACCAATCTGTTAGGTTTTTGTGCGCGGTGAAGTTTAAAAGAACTATTGTTGAATTCCTTTTGGACCCACCTTATTTTGAGAAACCAACTATATAAGAGAACAGAACTTAAGATCTAGTTTTCAATTAATTACAAGTTACCATCGATGCGACAAGTTGCAGCAGCTTGTATGTTTCTATTCATTTCGGAAGTAATGTTGTGAATTGATTCGGCAGTTTGACTATTTTGAAGGTTCCGTGAAGCAATGCCGGAGATTAGTGCGCCAGTTTATTTAGTTGAATGAGTAATGCTAAATGCAGAGCCTGAACAATTGCTGCCTTCCATCGAAGACGATCCTGAGCACGCTGCTTCCAGTCATCAATGGTCTTCATACCGGAGATTGCTTCCTCTCCTTCTCCTACTAGGAGACTCGAATTCGAAGACCATCTTTGCTGGAGCATTGTCTTCCATGCGCTCGATGTGGTGGAGTAGACTTCTAGGCTACATCCACATCTTTGTACAGCTCGTAGAGTTCTTCCTCTCCAGACGCTCCCCAGCCGCAACCATAAAGCTTCTTGTCTATCGGTTGAATGTTTGTGCGGTTTTGCTGACCCAATCCGCGTTTAGTTTCTGGACACTAGCCCATGTCCAGAAACCCCGTGCGGTATCGCAGACCCAATCCGCATATAGTTTCTGGACACTAGCCCGATATGGCGAGTGTATGAATCGCAAAGTACTTGTGATGAAGGCTTGGACATTGCAACCGGTTGATGAAATGCCACTTCTAACTTGTTATGTGCTAACTTGCGCATGTAGGATGGTTTAAAGAATGAGTGTGTTCTTAAGGTTTGCTTTTCAACTAGGCAGCATTGTTCGTATTGACAGTCAATCTTTCAATTTGAAATGTATTCGTTTTATCATGAACACCAGAGTCGCGGTCGCTGCATCTCCTTATTTCTATGTACATAGCCTAGAAGAAGATATAAGGACGACATATTGTTCAGCGATCGAACCGGTCGTAATCTCCTCAACCGTCGACCAGGCGCACATTTTTGTTTAACCACCAAAAAGTCAATGAGTACTTTCTTACTACAAAAGCAGGGGTGCCAGCACGTAACATGATACAATCGAGCTTTGTCGATAGTCGGTCAACTCGAAATAAATATTTTCTGGCAGCATGTAACTTTTGACGAGTTTCATTGTGACCCGTACTCATTGTGAACAAAAATGTGAAATGTCAATTCGGTACTGATAGAAGCTGTTTGAATCCAATTCTGTGGTTGATAGTTCTAGAAAATGATTTCTTTCGATTCGGAAAGTGAAAATGAAGATGTGCCTAATAAGTACTAAGTGCATTCACACCGCACCTAAATCCAACATTTCGGCTAGTTTTAACACTTCAACCCAAATGTTCAGCAGGTTGTCAGACATTTTCCTGCATTTCGAATTGTTGGATTTCAGCGAAATGTTCAATTTTCTCGCTGCATTTGCACGTTTGTCAAATCGAACAAACCTCTTTTTTTAAATTCAGCACGTCATTTAATCACTTTTCAGGCGGCTGACATAAACAAAAAAACAGCTGTCAACAAAACAATCATTCATTTCAAGCGGTAATCCCAATAATAATGTAAATGTCAGTAAACAATTCTGACACATCTAGTGTCAGTTTGAAATGTTAAAATTCCAGTGGGAAGGCAAAATTGGAAATCGAAATTTTTTTCCCGAAATGTTGAATATGGGTGCGGTGTGAACGTACTCTAATGCTAGAATCAAAAGAAGAAGCTTTCGAGACACCAGAAACCCTTTGGAAATTAATGAAAAGGATTTAACTGTAAGAACACGATCAGTTTTTCCTCCAAGTCGTCGATTTTTTTTGCATGTATGGACCTCCGCCCGTTTATTATTTCTCAGCTTGTTTTTGACCTTGTATTTTTGGTCACTACAAGTCTAAAAAAGAGGATCTGAAATATATATGTGTGTATGTTCATGTATCTTAACAACAACCTACCTTTTCCAAACTTTGTTTAAGGAGTCAATGCTTAATTGTATCAAGTTTACTTGCTGGCACCCCAGTTTCGACAGCCAAACTCTTCATAATTAGTATTCACTTCCGTCTATCTGTTAACGAATTTCCTATTATTTAGTAATTTTTAAGTCTAAGTTGTTGGTAGCACAATTTTAAGCTATCTGAGCTACATTCAAATACATACAACTAAAAAAAAATATGTTTTATTGCTCCAAAGAACATGTGTACTCTTAAGTCTCTGCAATCCAGTTTCAGCAGTTTAATTGAATTCAAGTTAAGAAAAAGTAACTCTTCAAAATCCAATGTATTCCAAGGCTGACTAGTTCTAAAAATGTGTTTATGTGTTTCGTCAATCTATATTGACGTAGTTTCGATCTCATGAACATGAGGTCAACTAAACAACTTCCACAATTTGATTAGATAAGCTACTTTGGTTAGTGGTTAGTCTTCCGGATTGTAAAAGTAAACTTAAAGTTAATAAAATCTGGAGAGAAAGAAGTCGACTTTTTGATTCTAATATGCCTCAGATTAAATGACGTAGCCGAACCAATGTAGGTTCAAGTTTGCACACATTTTTTTTTGGAAATGACTGAGCATTTTTTACGATGTCTGCTGCCGATGTCAGTTTTTTTAATCATTCGAAAAGGTTTCATGTGCTGCCAAATATGTGTAGCGTGTTTACAACGAATTATAGGTAGAGTGAGTTGCCAGCGAAATCGCCAGCACACTTAGAGACACTATGTTGGACAATTGTGATACCCACAGTCAGACTAATGCCACTGATCGACAGCTCCAGTGATAGTGCCGTTACTTGGATCCCCACGGCAAATGTTGACTGGACCAGATGTGAAAACCGGATAAAGCGCATTAACTTTGCCTTCACCGAGATTCGAAACAGGGACCGCTCTAACCAGGGACAGGCACTCAACCAAAGGCGCCATCCAGCTCTTCTTGTTGAACCGGGAACTAAAAACTGCTGAATGGAAAATGATATTTTTCTATAAACGGGCTCCTTTGCGTTAATATACAAAATCTCTTCATTGCTTGAGGATCCTGTCGAGCAGTGTTAGTGACTAGAGAGAACGTTTCTCGCCCAGAACTCCCTTTCAGGCGGGAAGGTATCAGCTGTATAGGTAATAAGATGCACACGATGCTCTTGCCAGTACTCATGTATGGATCCAAGACTTGTGTGCTCATTAAAAGGCACTCTCAAAAGCGCCCGCAATCGAGATCGGTGGAGAGACTTGTTGAAGTAGGACAGGACCGAATTGCGGTAGTAGTACCGATGTTGATGGAAAACTGACTAAATGCGTGGATCTTATGTGGTCGAAGCGCAGTCATTTCCAATTTTCAGTCTGTCACTGCATCTTGCAACGTTTTGATTCCACCACAGCGGTCATGAGCATTTCTCCTAGTGCTTGCTGTGACGCTGTGGGTCTCAAATTATTCTCTATGTCTTGTGGAATGTCTTCTGAAGATGTAATGTGCCATTACCGAACTTCTCAATCGAATCGGACAGAGTAAGGGCTTAAGATTCAGTGTGGAGCTGATAATGTTTTAGCAATGTGACATTGGGCCATTTGCGGTTGATTGAATTTGTCGAACGATGCGAGTGGGAAAGTAGAGGGCACTTCATCGGCTTGGCTATTTTCCGGAAGGACACTGTGTCCGAACTGCCAATTAAAGTCGAAGTTAAAGAAGGTTTTACACCTCAACTGCGTGCTTCGAGAAGGTTTTAATTAACAAATGACTGGCTTCAAATCTGGCACTTCTCTCAGAATAATTGGTGTTACCCTGAATGATACAGCATTTTCTTTAAGATGCGACATTCTTCTAAATCTAAGTTAATTGGCTTGAGTACGAACATGTACTCAGTTAGGGAAACACCAAGCAAGTTGTCCCATGCGCATCAACACGACTTAGGCTGTTTATCCGATCAGCAGTTACGAACATATTATTTAACCTCGCAAGCATGTATCACAAGTTCGCGCTTAAAATTATTGAGAACGACGTTTACTTCCATGGGGCGAGCTTATAGTCAAGTTCTGCTCTGATGCATGAGAGATATATTTTCCATGAGATGTTTCTTGTCACCTTCCTCAACTTCGCATGCTTTCAATGTCATTATGAAACACAAGTTTATTCAAAACTAACCATGCTCTCGATGAGATTTCTCTTCGACAATATTTCGAGATCTCAAAGTTATAGACCATTTCCCCCCTATTTCCACATGCAGACATTGAATTCTCTGATTTCTCAGCGCGCACTTTCAGTCTAAAATCAACTGCTGTTCAAAAGCTTCATTATTCAGCTTGAGCCATGCCCTGTCTGCCAGTGAACCTCGCATTGTATTCAGAACTAACTTACATAATAGCATTGTAACGCAGTCGTAGACCCTGCCAAACCTTACCACGAGTCTCTGACACCATCCCGCTGGGTATTGCTGAACAATTGTTACACAAACCCCTTCAATAACACCGCAGCTCTCTATTCGTGACTGAAAAAAAGCAATAATCGAACCTTCCCAGATGATACGAAAATAAGCACCTGCCTCACAAAATAACACCCCTCACACAAGCTATCAGCCAATATCTGGCTCGGAATTGGGAAACCAAACTTACGGAAATCAGCTGCGAATCACCTGTGCGGGCATGTTCGCAAACCTAGTATTTAAAATCCGTAATATGCATGCAGTGCGCGTTTGCGAAATATATCGTCGACTGAACATTTTATTTAAAACGAAAACAATCTGTGCAATATGAACAAAAGATACTTCAATTCATGCACTTGCGCGGGCTGCATACAAAAGCTTTACAAAAAAAAGGAAACAAAAAAAACAATAATCAAATTGAGAACGTCCCACAAAATTTGTATTATCTGCACAAGCCACAGATACATGCATAGTCATAAGGTACACAGCTTCCCCCTGCAGACGTTTCGCGTTCAGATTGCACCAAGCACCACACCAACTGGTGGCTGGTATGGGGTTCTCTGAAGCATGGTTAGATGCGCAAGAAAATGCACCAAGCATGACGCAAGTCAAAACACCAGCAACACTAACAACAACGACAACATCGCTGAGTAGCAACAGCAAGTAAAAGTGATATCGTGTGCAAGGCCGTTTGCTGTTATAATTGCATGGTGTTGGTGCAAAGCAGCAAAGTATCCGTTGCCGCTGCTGTTCTCCAACACCCTGCACGACGGCTATCCTACAACCACTCGAATAACCGTTCCAATTGGAGTATCTCAGACGGTAAGATCTCTTTGTAAGGCACATGCTGTACACAGTACACGGTGTGTGCGCTTTTAATGCGATGCACACTCCCGAACGAGGACACCAAATGCATTCGGATACTCTGTGCTCATTTCGGTTGAATTTTCTATGAGTATCTGTCGAATGATAAGCAAAAAAAAAACAGAAATCTACTACAATTTATGGGTGAGATTCTAATCGATTTCCGATCTCTTCTCTCTTTGCAGGAACACATCCAAGAGGTTCTAGATAAATGGACCCAAATCGACGATGAAATTTGGGCTAAAGTCATTGTCTTTGAACGGAATCGGCGCGTCGCCAAGGCATATGCACGTGCCCCAGTTCTTACAATTAACGGTTCAGATGATGGATTTGATGGAATGCGGTAAGTGTAACGTGTTACGAATCACCAGTCGGTGAGTTAGGGAGAACTGAACTTGTTGCATTTGCATGAAAATGCATGTATCTTCTAGATGTCAAACCAAAATTTACATTTATCACCGATTAAGTGCACATTCATGTGCTGGCAGGGGTGTTAATAGCGGTTACTCGCGCTGGTTAAGTGTTTATCTCTAATTTATGCAATGTTTAAAATAGTTTTCTACTGAAGTAGAACGGCTACACACGTGGGATTGAGTTAATCTTTGCAGCCCGGGGGCGATTACTTGAATAGTTGGGAATGGAAAAAGTAGAATACTAGTGGAAGCTGACGCCTTTTCGTCGCTTTTAGAAGTGCACGTCAAAAGATGTCGATGTGAATCGAAGTTTAAAGGAAAAAGTAGGTGCGACATATGGTCCAGGATGACCAGATAAAAATTATAGGAAGGGAAATTCAAAAAACACAACAATAAGTGTAAGATGCTAAATTGATTCTGACTTTATTTGGAAGCTGTATTCATGTCATTATTTATGGAGCAGTCGAAGTAGAACATTTTCAATTTCGGAGGTCAACAATGTCTTCCAAAAGGCTTAACAAAAGGTGTGATTTTTCTAGAACAAACATCAAAAGCTTGCCTGCTGATGCTACTAAAGTGCAGCTTTCTAGACATAGCTCCTTAGGTTGTCTCTTGTCCGTTAGTGAATTTAGACTAGAAAGTAAAACGAAGTCATTTCGACTTCTTACACAGAACTCTTGCATTGTCGTCGCTGAAAATGACTCGTCTTCGAAGATCGCCTTTCCTTATTTACACAGCGATTTTTGGCTATTGGCGAACCAGTCCGAATTGAGCATCCTACGTTGATGTGCTAGCATGGGGGCGACGTGCCCCATATTCCCGAAGACTCATGCGATAATTTGATTCGAAGTGATTTTCATGCGTGAACAAATTTGTTACATTTAGCATGTCTTGAAGAAGTGGGCTGCTGTTTAGTTCCGTCCCCGAATGCATAGATCTCTGAGTCACTGTCACGATCTTGTAGACGTGAATTTCCATTTCAATCCAATGCGTGACATGTTTATGACAGTTTGCATTTCGTAAAAGTGTTGTCATTATTTTCTGTGTGGTTTCATACAGAGAGTATTTTGTGAGTTGTTTTAGGGTAGGTAGGAAACCATTTTAAGTTTCCGGTGCAGCGAAAGAATCAGCGGTCCAAGTGTGGAAGAAACATTGGAATAAATCATTAAATAAAGCCAATCTGGTGGATGTGCATTCCGTAGCTAGCTCATTCACAGCCAGATTCTACATTAACCCTGTCTGTATTTGAGAGCATTAGCCATCTATCATAGGATAGATCCACAAAGGACCAGGGCCTCAAGCAGCAAGCCTCTCCAGCCATCACGATCTTTTACCAGCTGTCTCTAGTTGCGCACACCTAGTTGGTTGAGGTCCTACTCCACTTGTGTGCACAATCTGTCTCTTCGAGGCTCTTCATGCCTTCATGTCCATCCGGTCAAGATGACCTAGCCATCTTAAGCTTAACTAGGTGCATGCCGCTCTACAGTTCGTGATTGAATCTTTTCCTTCAGACGTCATCAACGCAAACAGGATCAAAGATCGCACGCAGAAATTTTCTCTCAAAACCACCAAGAGATTCTTCATCCGCTTTCAATAGCGTCCATGTCTGCGCCATAGCGCCGGACAGGAATAAGCAGAGCGTTACAAAAAGTCAGCTTGGTGTTTCGAGAGATGGCTCTGTTACTCAATTGGCTCTTGAGCCCCAGGAAACAGCGGTTGGCAAGAGTAATTCTGCGCTTGATCTCGTTACTGGTGCTATTGTCCCTGTTTACTGCAGAGCCAAGGTAGGCGAAGTCCTTGACTCAAAGTTTCTGCTGCCCATTATGACGCTCTGTTCGAGACGTCGATGTTGTGCGTCCTTCCTTGATGACAGCATGTGCTTAGTTTTGCCCTGATTTACTGCCAGACCCTTTTTTGAAAGTATGTCTCCTGGTCTATATTGCCCACATGTACCACAGCGGCTCATGGATGGTTTGTGCCTGAGCTAGAACTGCCTTTCGTGCAAGAATGTCCAGCACACACTGCTTTTAACCATCATGCCTTGTGTACGCAATGGCTTTGTCGATTTACCGATGAACTTCGTTCAGAAAACTTGACGATCAGAGCGCACAAATTATATCATTGTCAGACTAATTGCACGACATTTGATAATTTTCCGCCAAAGAAATTAAAATCCTTCTCATTTTTGCAGAGATGATGAAGAATCGTAGGTAGTAATTTGAAAAGACTCTCCCGTACCGTTAGCCACAATAAAAGTCTCAACCCCACGACCAAGGTTGCCCAGTGATTTATTGCAAATAAATTACCCTCCCATCTCGAGGTTCACCTAATGTCCCGCCCCGGGGTGATTTCATCCCAAAGAATAGATTTCATGTATGTATCTTCCCACCGAGTAATCGAATACAATTAAGAGATATTCTCCTTTGATTTCAATCAATCTTCATTCGTTTCCACTCCGTTTCTTCACCGCAACGAAGTAAATTACGTCCGCCCCATTAGCAAGACATCACTTCAATTTTTATCACCTCTAATTGAAATCCCCCGTCATGATTGGCAAATATCTAGCCAGCAGGCCTCACCTAATCCACTTCACCAGCACCGCGCTATGCGCACGCACAATACGACGGGCGTCAATTCCGAATTCGAACTGATACCGCCGAACTGAGCAGAAGTGTGGAGCTGCGAATCTTTGTATTCGACTAATCCTCATTAATTCTATTCAAAATCGCATAATTCCATGGAAATACAAACAGGCCCCGATCGATGGGTGAAATATTTCAAACCAAACCTCAGTAATAAGCCACTTGAGGGGATGATTAGCAATTTTGTTTAACGCCCCCCGTTCCCCCGCAACAGCGTGCTGTCGCGGCTGTTCGCCTTTAGCAAATTTGCAAAAAAAAAAAAAAATCCACAGTCGGTGACAGAGACAAAACGGAAAACAAGGAAACACGCCACGGCACGCGGTAAGCCGCGATCTGTGTACAGGCCTTACGTAAGTTACACGAAAGAGGTTTGTGAACATAACCACAGTTGACATTTCGCCTGAGTCGCTGTCAAAATGTCAAACTCCCAGAGTGCGTGGGCAGATGCATGCCAGACGCAGCAGTATAACCGCTAAACACTCCTCCTAGTCAAAGACAACAATTTTGGATGAGCAATTGCCTGAGTCCACCGCAAACATGTCACGGGTGTCAACCAAGGGAGAGACGTCAAAAGTCTACAACTACAACTACTCCCACAGACTTTAATTCCTCGTGAAGTTCCTGTTTTCATTCTGTTCACTGCTGACGTCAGTTCATGGCTTCATTTTTTGGTATTTGATTGAATAATTAAATCAAAATAAATTAAACCAGATATGCTACTTGTGGATTATGAGGCCGGATCTAAGTTTCACGATGAAGACGCTGTGGCGTGGCAAGGGCAAGTGTGTCACTCAAGACTCTTGGGGAGGTGTCAACGCTGCTCGAGAAATGATCAGAATTTTGTTTTCGTTGAACAGAAAAAAAAAACGAAAAAAACGAGTTTCCGATGCCAAAATGAAATGTTAATTATATTCGTTGTGGAATACAGTTCGGTATGTCAACGCGATAGTTGTTTCGTTATGAGACACATACATACTTTCAGTTTCGGTTGAGGGTGCGCGTGTGTGTGCGCCAGAGCTTAGGTGTGCATGTGCTGAACTAGTTTACCTTATAAATCATGTTTTTTCATCTGGTTTTCGGAACGGGAATGCGGTTTCCGTATACTCGTAGATAGTGCATACTTTTTGAGCACGAATCTGTGAACTGAATGTTGAGGAAAATTGTTTTTTTGTTTGCTAAAAATGTGCCACCAGTCTGAAGGTTGTGTAGCGCAACAAGAAACAAAATTGTGGTCTTTTGGGTGTAGACATCAAGGTTGTTACGGAGTTCATTGACTTTGAGACATTATTGTGGTTGAACGCCAGCTTGACACAGTCTTTGCTGCGAAAGAGGTGGAGCCATGACTGAAATTGGAAGTGAACCCAGACAGTTGGCCTACGAAACGACGCACCTGACCACAGTGTCACGGCGTGAGGGAAACCATGACTTCAAGAAAACACTTCAAGGCCTCCAGCCGGACACATACCCAACACTCGCCACACAACTGCGCGCATGTACCCAACTCATGTTCAAATAAATATCGAAAGTACTAGAAGGTCACAGAGCGAAGTCATAACAAAAGTTCCTCTTAAATTCAATTTATTCATACCATTCCCATAAGTTTCACTCGCAAACATGAACGCATTCCACTGAAGATAATGTGAAGAAAAAATGAATCCAATAAAACTCAGGGGAACATTTCTGCTTCCTGTAACATGCAATCGAAGTGCATCCATAAACTATCTAACTCTGCATATGGCTGTCGATGCGATACGCACGCGTGTAACATTCCCTTTCACAAAACAAAAATGAATCCATATTTATTCACTGGCCTCCACAACTGATTACGAAGATTCGCCTACATTGGGGCCGGGCCACGGTAGTCAGACGACGAAACGACGAGAATCGCTCGCGCAATGTGTTGCTTGCGCACTGGGCACCAACACGATTAACATAAAAATAGATCAGATCCTTATCCATTGAGGCTGCTGGGGAGTTGCTGAACACGCAGTCAACCGTAAGTGGCAATAAATATCTTTGGACGTGGTCCACGCGTGCGCTCGTGCACTGTGCACCATCCTCCGAATCAACACTCGTCTGCAGTTCGAATGGCTAGATTGCAACATCTGAGCCAATAAAACATATTCAATATGGTACGACGACGAGGAGGTGGTACATGATTCTATTCCCAAAGGTGGCTGTTAATATGCCACCCATTAACTAGACGCAACATCTAATGGCCAAGCCGACGACGTCGAAGGCGACAGTCCACGACTGTGCACTCAGAGTATGGAGGAACTTCTACTGACTGCAGCAGACTATAGCAGACGGTAGACGATGGAACACCCCACGCCAGGTTGACTCTGCCTACACCGATTTGCTGATATCTATGAGATTCATTTCTATTTAAGGATTAATCAAAGCAACAGATTCTACATGCGATCCGTGGTTAGTTCCTTCCTTCCGATTCGATTAAGGTACACTGGGGCCTGGACATAGATGCCAATTAATATTGTGTGTGACTAGTCCCGAAAATGTCACGAGTTTCCTACATCCACACACCCAACAAGATACACTCAGTCCACCACCAGACGACGGAGGCCAAAGGACGGACTAACACACTATCGCGTCACAGTATCAAATGCGCTCGTTGTGAAGCTCGTTAATTCCTTGCATGTTAGTCGCGGAGCTGCGTCTCCACCACCATAGGCGAACGAGCGATATGGCATCGCGAGGAGTTTTGCATTTGATGCCTTGTGCCTCTGCCTCTGGCTGTGCCTGGGCCTGTGTCTTCACATGTGCCCGTGCCAAACCCAGCATCGATTCTTCCATTCGGCGAAGCAGATGAGTTGCATGGTTCCACTCCAGCCTGCTCCTCCTGTGTGAACTCACGTTAGACCGGCAGCATGCAGAGCACGTTTTCTGTCGCAAAATGTCAGTCGGAACGTTACTAACGCTGTGACTCTTGCGGTGGGGGAAAGTTGTTTGAGCGAGGTTACCTCCGATATTACCACTGTCACCACCACCGTTCGTGATGTGCAACAATGTGTTCTAACAGGTGGCAGCCGCTGACGAGGATGACTGTGTGCGCGTCCCATCTGCATCCATCTCTGTGTGGACTGAGGGGAACCGGGCAAACAGCGTGTGAGAGAGGTAGAGACGGAAAAAAAGTCAGAAACAAGATGCCATCGAAAGGAAAAGTTAATTGAAAGCAAAAGGGTACGCCAGACAATGGGGGACTTTCTGCCATTTTTTATGTATTATGTTGGAAATTCTTAAACCCGAGCCTTGACCTCAATTCTGAGTTGATTTTTTTTTTCACCGCGGCTTGTAAAGACTGTCTGCGTCGACTGCGGTATGCAGTTTGGGTTGCCAGTTGCAATGTGTTGCCCGGTTGGTGGTGTTTTCTCGCTTGCTTTTACTTTCAGACTCGGGTAGAGAAGAGAAATGAGTAGTATCGGAAGTGACTCGGATCATGAGAGGCAGGGGATACAGAAAAAGAGGTTCATTATAGCAATGGGTGAACAAAAGTGCTCGACAAAGCGAAAAAAGATCGATAAAAATGACGCCATGACGTGGAGGTTTGGTATGTCTACTCTTAATCTGCATCACTGGGCTCAAATCGCGACGAGAACATTGAGCCCCTTCACTCTCGAGAAACTAATCAAAGTCCAACTCGAACTTTCGACATAATCTCCTCAATTTTCCGATGAAATACTTTTTTCTGTGTCCTGTACTTCTTTTTGAATGGCGGACCAGTTTAGTCTTAACCATCAAAAGCCACTCCTCGGTTTATTGGTGGAAGCCTGTAGCCCGCACAACAAGTAGAGCAGGCTCTCTCATCGATCTCTCATCGAATTCGATCCCTCATCGCCCAGAATGTTCGGATTTGACTGTTCTTCTTGTCCGAGCCATCAAAAGACACCCGGTTAGCATCTAGACTTGACCAAATATCCTCAATCCATCGTGGCTTAATTTCCTCAGAGCTTTTAGAAAGCATCATTCACATAGAGGAGAGACAAGAGTCAAACTGGATCATTCAACAATCGAACTGACGGTCAACAGGTACACATTCATCAGCAGACACGTTGAGCTAACGTGTTTCTGGCGTTATGACATGTGGAACGAAATTTATTCACAAAACGAGAATAGTGAGACCATTTAGTCGATTATGCGACCCATAATAGTCACAAGAGTTGACCACTATGTCGTCAGCGTCGCGATGACTGATTGCGGCAACTTCAAAGAACTGCCAGTTGGCCCGTGATATCTGATATTTCCATCAGTCTAAGAACTGATTGTTGCAGTCTGATTGACTGCGGCAAACTTCAACATCAAAGAACTGTCAGAAATGACAACTGGTCATTATTTCACCAATAATAATGTGTCAAAACGTGACACAACGAATCGGAAGTGTCCCATCAAAGCATGAATTCTTCGATTTCCTCTTGAAATTATCAATCGTTCCAAATGATGCTGTCATTAGGCGTGGCCACCTGACACTCATTCACAAGCGAAGAAAACAAAATACAAACAAACTGTCACACTGGCCATGACTATGAATGAACAACCATGACAGAAGAGCTTAAAGTTGGTCATGAATTCAAATTAAAACCCGAACTTCAAACTAAGCACTTTTGACATATCCACACACTCACCAATCGGCCATTGGGACCACCCAATGTCAAATATCACTCAACCCCACAATTTGATATGGAAAAAAAAATGTATTTCCAGTATAAAACAAGACAAGAAAAAAGTGTAATCAAACAAATTGAATCCGTTTCCATGGTAATGGATCGTGTCTGGAAAGTATAGAGAATCAAACTGACGCGAGCGTTTGATTAGTGAAGCGACAAGAAAGTAATAAATCACTGTAAACTCGTTTTCAAATTCGACTGAGCGAACACTGCTTGCGGGATTGCTTTTCGAAAAAAAAAACACACAAAAACCACGAATAAGGTAAAACGAAGAAGAGACGAAAAAGTATATATTTTTAGTGGACTACTAATCAAATACGGTCTCGTCAAGGATAACCACAATGTCTGGTTGGAAATTCTTCCAAAAATAACTCGTTAGTTGTGTCGTCTTTAAATAATTTTATTGAATCGCTAACACACATCATAGTCAAAGATAATTCGTTGGATAAGAAGAAATAAACCACAAGAATGAATGATAGCTTGTGGATGCAGCATTGAGTCACACCCGCATGCCTACAACGGCCACAAATGGGGGTGGAGTCGATAAAGTAGTGCCTGGTATTTTGCGCAACTCCCATTAAATTGAGCTTCAGGAAATTTTTTTCCGACATTCAACTGACAGCACCGGACAGTTGCATTAGGCCCCACGCGCATCGAATCTCATCAATTCATCATCAGATAATTATCGCGTCTATTATCCAATCGTCTTGGCATTTCTGTACACGAAACAGCAACAGACACCTCTAATTACGGTCGTTCAGTCCAATGACAGTCTGCAGTTTCATAAGATCCACAATCGGCGGGTACAGTTATGGGAGACAAACGGTAAAGAAGAAAAAAAAAAGTAGTAGAAGCACGCGGCTGAAAATTCATCGTGCAATCAAACTGACAGTACAATAGAAATTTTACTTTCTTTGAGAATCCACAGGTGGTGTCTACCACTGTCGCTACGTCATTATTTCACCAAACCACGATCTTTATCATCATCATCATCGGCAACATCAACCGATCATCATAACCACCATCATCATCGTCATCGTGGTGGAAGTGTGCACCAGCATCCGATGAAAAGTGAAAAAAAAAATGAAAAGAAATTCACTCATCCCACTCTTTTGTGCTGTGTTGCTGTGGAAGTGCTTTCAGACCATTAAGTCATCGAAACGCCCCACCTTTGGCATTGTGTTGCGGTGGTTTTAATGAATTTTTAAGTGTACCCTGATCATTGGTACACATCTTCTTCTCTCGTGTGTCATTTAAATTGAATTTCTGTCTTCTTGTGATTTTTCTCCTCATCAGACTTCCGCTTCTCGCCGCATAGTTAAGAGATTACCTCATTAGACACATTCGCTGATATGATCACTTGTTGAAATAATAGGTGACAACTTTATTTGACGTACGCCAATGTGTGGTGTCAAACGAATTGCTCGTTTGCATTGAGGAACAATGCGACAGTGAGCTTATGTTGTCATCTGTGCATGATTGGGATCAGTTTTTGACATTTCACTTATTCATTGTTGGCATTTGATCTGTCATCGTATTTGACAGCACGCCGTATGAGAAATGAATGGAGAACAGAACAAAGCAGAACCGTGTATGATATGTGAACAATGACGGGTGAGTGTGAGAAAGAGAGCGGTCATCTGTCAAACTTTGTGATTGTTTTGTGTTTTGAGTCCTCAATTCCGAGCCATTGGGACAACGAGGACGTCCACGAACGAGATGGCATACAGAAGTGGAGAAAGATCTCAACCAACTTGGTGGACGGCGAAGGATCGTGCTGGTTGAGGCCCAGGTCCACCGCGGACTGTAGCGCCAAACAAGGAAGAAGAAAAAGAAGGCACTGAGGTCGAGGATGATAGCCAGAAACAGGGAACAAAATCTCACTTACGATACGTCGCATTTTAGTTTGATGAATAAAATGTAGCGCCTCTCAAGTTTGACGTGTGTTTTTTTCGCATTTAAAGCCATATCACAACAGCGCGTTCGAGCTTTTACGAGATTTCGAGATTACGAGAATTTTGCGACAGAACTCCTCAATTTTCCATGTCGAAATATGGATCAATTGACATTTGACAGATCATCAGCTCATCAGTTTAAGGCAAGATGTAGTCACGTAGTCACGTAGTTAAAAGTCTTAAGTTCTTGCACATCACGTCACGTGAATGGAGCCCTGCAGATTTGCAGATTTGACTGCGAGACGACTGCAGGGTCTCCGTGGCCGTCTGAATTCTAGAAAGCACATGATCACATGATTTGTTTTGCCTCATTTTAGCTGCATCGCCTTTCATTGCCAATAGAGACATCGTTGAAGTTTCACTTTTCGCATAATCAGGTCGCTGTCATCCTTAATTCAACAATTCCTTTGGAATTGATGCTTCGATGCGTCGCTTTGCTTAAAACCAATTCTAACATTGGAGGTATCAGCAAGTTTGTTAACGACCTTGACAGAATAGAGTCAATCCTCATTCCGCACGATCTTTCTAGTTTCAAGGGCTTTTTAAAAACTACCTCCCTCAAATTACTACCCTCAATTCGTTATTGAGTTTCATGGTGTTGCCAGAATTTCCCACCGTCTGTCTAGGAGTCTGTGTTGGATCCTCCATGGCCGGTGACCTATGAGCCAATATATAGCTGCCTTCCATCGATGACGGTACTGGGCACGCGGCTTCCAGTCATCAAGACCAAGCTTTCGACATGTCTTACATCCGTAATGACTTGGTCTTGGTCTTTATCCTCTCCTGCTCGAACCAGGATGCTCGGATTCTAATACCCTCTTTGCTGGAACTTTGTTGTCTACGTGCTCGTTGTGGCCGATCTTGTGGAGTTCACGGATTTTTGCCTCACGGAGGATCTAAGATGGATATAAACTGAAAATTATTGAAATCTGAAAAAATCAGTTTGTGGAAGAATGAGTGCAGGCATTCTTGTATGTGATGATTTTCTATGTTTTCCAATTTAGTGGAACCTCTTTCATCTTGAACAGAGTATTTCTTGATACTCCACGACAAAGTGTAGAGACGTTGTAAATTCAAGTGCACTTGGCAGTTGGCAGTGACAAGGCAATCAAATTTAGGAGACTGGTGCAACTTCTAAATTTCGTTTCTCCTTGTGAGGCGCTGCAGTCCGGAGTAAACCTAGTCCTTAACCACAAATCCTGTCCGACTAGCTATATTTTGGTTTCCACTTACCCACACCAACATGGATGGGGCCCTTGTGTGCGTCACATTTAACGCAGGCGTCCTCTATTCCGTTCAGAGTCGAAGACTCTTCAAATTAAAATCAAATTAAAATCCATCAAATCCGCATTATTCTCATCCAAGCAGATCCATTCGCAGCGACCGTCTAGTCGTTCTAAAACCCCTAGAATTGTATCCACACACAAGTTCCCGCAAAACAACAAGAACCATCAATGAAACTACGGAACCATGTGTAAGATGCTTGGCGTTTCGTAACTTCGCCACTTCATCCATTATTACGATTATGCCGCGTGTAGAGTCCCATTAAATGTTCGCCAATTAAAATTGGCCTCTACGTTGTACGAGTATCTGCCTTTTTTTTGTTTTTGTTTTTTTTTTATTTTGTATTTGCTTTTGTAGCTTACTTCGGTTACTTCGTCTCAACCAGCTTTACAGTGGTCGTAGTACACGGCTGGGGTTTAATGTGAACTCACCCTTGACCTAATTGCAAGAAAACTACACATGTACACAGCTCGAGTGTGGTTGGCTGTGTATTTTCATTTTGGTTACTCTAGTAGTGCCTATCAATCAGTAGGTTCCCGATCTGGGTTAACACGGATAAGAGCCATAAACTTTGACTTGGAAAATGTTTTTATTACTTCATGGGCGGATATATTTATAAGATGCGAGCGAGCTCTTAAGGAGTTGTCATGCATAATTGGATCCACCGTGGCGAGGGGCAAGAGAAAAAACCGGACAAAAAAAAAAGAATAAGAATCTGAACATCCAGTCAGGACTTCTTTGTGTAATCGTTTTTCGCTGTTCGCTGTATCCCACGGATACCCATTAATTTCGAAATCATATAATTTCGACTATCAGCCGACCTCAAGCGTGGATAAGTAGTTCGCCTCTCCTGTGGCATCGGAAATTCTCGAGTTGAATCACCTGAAATTGCTTTGAGAGCGGGTGATGCTTCGGGATTTTTGATTGCTGTCGGTGGCGGCAGCGGCGCTTCCAAAAAAAAAAAAAAAACATACAAGACGAAAAAGTATTTAATTTCGCCATCAGTCCATTGAATACAAATACTTGAATCATCGCGAGATGGAAGCAGATTGTTTCTTAATGGACAGGTGACAAGAATCCCCATTCGTTTGGATGAATCTGCTCGATCATCGTGTGTGTGTGTAGTCAGAATGAAGAAGTTCTACGTTTGATGGTAATTAGGAGGTTATTGCTCTTGACTTTGAACCGAATTTTGAACTCTTACAATTTATTTTCGTTTTTTGTAATCTCTTTTTGGCCTGTGCCCCACTTGTAGGCCTTGTGGGCAGTCACGAAATAAGGCAGTCCTTGGAGAATCTGCCGAATTTTTTGTTGCCTTAAGGTCAATGGGCAGATATTTACATAATTGATGATTGATTGATCTCAAACGTGTTTTAGATTTTTCGTATTTGTGCGGAAATTGTGTCAGAGCTTGTGTTTTTGGTTTTTGCCGACTCTCTTAACCTACATCCAAAGGCATGAATATTTTTAGAGCTACCGTCGAGGTGGGTAGCTATTTCTAGATCGTGTCTGATTCGATTTGGAGATACTGCTTGTAATTGATCGTCACGATCGTCCGGTTCTTCAGGAAGAGTCTCGCTTCAATCAGACGGATAGTGATTGAAACCTTGGTTAGAAATCTTAGATGCAGCTCACATCTCTGAGACTTAGATTGATTAGGGACATACCGCTCATTTCCTCATCGGCTTCCTTTGAAGGTTGCTAGAAATTTCTTCAGCTCTGAACATTCCATGGCAAGTATGGATTGCCTTCCGTTCATTTCCATAGATCGCGGTATGGCCTGGAGCCCAGCATTGAGCGAGTTGAGATTGTGCTGAGGTTTAGTCTGCAGAACTTGATCAGTTTCGAAGGGAGAGTGTTCGAGGTCATGTCACTAACTGCCAATTGGATGTTGGAATAACTAATTCCTGGGTCAGGTTACGTGTTTTAACTCAGTTAACTCCGCCTACAAGACTCTTAGCGTCACGAACCTTGCCTGCACCAGTGTATAGGACACGTTCGTCCCTTTTTGTTACACTGTCCCAGCTACTGGCTCCTTTCCGGGCTAATTTCCTTTTCAGCACTAGGTTTGGGGGTTTTTTAAGTGTGGTCCTTTAAATTATTGAAAATAGATTTCCCTTTCGGAACCAGGTTATTTGGTTTGTTTTTCTATGGTCCTGTACATCGGTGAAAAATAGATGCAAGGGCATCTCATGGGATTGTCTTTCGAGAACCCTATCTGCGGGGATTGAGGCTGCTCCACTACAAAAGAAAATATCAAGGAACAGAATCTGTAGATGTCTTCTGCGATCCTTCCCGATGGAGGGACTCTTCAGATGGAGCTAATTGGACCTAATGGATAGTCTGCTGATGACTGGACATCAGAAAGACTTTTTAAGGCGTTTGTGATAACTTCACATGAGCTTCGATCGTCCTTACATCAACGAACCAGGAAGCTCTGATTCGAAGGCTGCCATTATTGGAGCATTGGTGTTCAGTGGCCCAACCAGTTTAACCGATCGACGCAATCTTTCTCTAGAGACAAACAGGAATGCGCTCTGATGTCATTCATGGTCCATTTTCTTACTATCTACATTGCAAAGCTCTTCAAATCTTGATTGAGCATGCATCAGGCTCCCTTTTCCAGGCCTGCTGTCCTCATTTGTCTAACTGCCACCACCACGGAAGAACCAATCGATCTTAAAAAAAAACGGCCAGCAACTAAGACTTCCCTCTCATACTGGGTCAAACATGATGTTACCACGGAACAAGCCATCAATCTCCAGCTCGTAAACCACAACAAACCGCTTCACCCACAAACACGCTTCCAAGACTCACATGCCTTTCTACTGTTCACCTCCAATTTGCATATTCTATTTTTACTTGCAAAAAAAAAAAATATTTCCTCTCGGTTTCTTGCGAAAGAATAACTAATTGATCCATGAAAAGTACACAACACCACAAGCAGCAGCGGTTATAAATCATTTTAACTGCCTCCGGGACTTAGCACCCAGCAGCACAGCCTTGCCGCAGTGCCCCTGTAAAGGAATCAAAATATTTATTAAAACAATTTACCACTTACCAGTCACTTGCCTCTGTTTCAGCACACACCACCACTCTCCACGGGGCCAACCTTGAAGTCATATGCTCTAGTTTTAGCCACCTCCGGCTCGTGCCATTACCGCATTAACCTAACCCATAACCCGTAGCACAACAATGAGAGTGCCACCCACCCACGTCTGCACAGATGAAAGGAACGGTACTGAGCTATGATTTACTTCCTCCGAATCGGTGTGTTCTCGGCGCCAGCTTCTAGCTCGGGGGCGTTCGTCGGACACACCGTATGTCTCTGTGGGTCTCCTTGGCCAAGCGAGACGTTCTAACCTCTCTTGGTTTTTGTTTATTTTCATTTCTGAGTTATTTCGTTTTTTTTTCATTCATTTTTTTTGCAAATCAGTGCAAACGCAAAAGAAGGGTGTGGTCCAACGTGTTCCCTTTCGCTTTTTTTTCTTTGCTGTGCCTTGACTTTAAGGTCCACTTGGAACGGCGGCTGTTAGGGAAGCGGGTGGTTCTTGAAGAACAGCCACAACAAACGAAAGTATAAATCATCCCGAGATAAGTGGAACATCAGCAGAGCCACAAAATGCCGAAGGACAGACAGACAGACAGAAGATGATCCGAATCAGAGTGGAACTTGGAATAATTAATTATGATGCGAGCGGTTATTGCTTTGCCAGGAGAATTCTCATGAATCCATCCAGCCAGCGTGCTGGCAAGTGTTCTTCGGCTCAGATGATGACTTTCGAGTGTATCTTTGGGTTGAAATCGTGTTCCTTTGGAAGTCGTTAGTGCTTGTACTGTGCAACTAATTAAATTACATATAACCCTCGTGTCTATACCTGGCACATGGATTTGCATTTTCTCCTCCCCCCTCCCCCTTAATGACTCACGTGTGCACTTTCAATTTCACGGGGCCAGTCTCGGGCCGTTGCGCCGCCATCTCTGACTGCCACCGACGAACAGGGTGTGTACGGTGGTCATTTCGGTGTATGCCGCTGATACGTTTCATAGATCGCATGTTTGGCTTGTTCGGATGAAGGAGTGTAGGGGCTCTGAAATTAATAGATGCCAGTGTGACAAATGCAAATCTACGGACACACACACGATGTGGTAAGATGGCAAGGACACGATCGTAAGTCGGGAGTTAATGACTCAAGGGAGACGCTGAGCTGATGAGCACGTGTGGGTGGGCAGATAGGAATTACACTTTTAATTAGAGGAGTATACCTTAATTGCCTTATTAGGACTCGGATGAGACAAATGGCCAACGGCTAGACATTGGTCTTCTTCTCTGTCGCGGTGGGGGTTTCTTGCCGATGAATTTTCACTTCGATTGATCGTGGAGAAGCAGTTGGTCATTTCTAGACACTGTCTGCATACTGCACCATCTCGTGGTCAATTAAGTCTGGTATGTGGATCACTGACTGACCTGCTGATCGGTTGGGGAGCGATCTGAGATTCCTCGTCCACTCCAAGGCCACCACATGCAGTAACCAACCTGCACGCTTTAGAAATAAAAAAAAAACACAAGAACTCTTGACCAAAAAGATACCGCATTCAATTAAGATGCAAATCTTTCAAAATCCCACCACACTTTAGTGTAACATAAAATAAAACACCTCAAAATTGCGAACACCTGTGCAATGAGAGTGCCTCTCTTGCCAAGCACACATTTCGCGGCGTACCCACACCTCGCCTCGGCGAGTAGTTAACACACACAACATATTTAGCGTTTATTTTTGGCCAAAATTGCCTTCTTGTGCCCATAAAAATTCCAAACAATCTCAAAATTGGCATCTGTACGAACGACCGACTAGAGGTCTTTCCGACACCAACGTGCACCCTATCTGAAGACCCATCAAACAGCCATTCTCACCTCAATGTCGACTGGTTTTGTTCCCAAAATTGTTTTCACAGTTTGAAAGGCTTCCCCCAAAAACGGCATTTCATCAATTATTCATACGCATGTCATCCGTACGCACACGGGCATCGGGGGAGATGTGCCGTTTCGATGCTCCACACAGTGAGCCCAGCCGGATGATGATCACATCTTCTCACATGTTAATATGTGCATAAAGTGTGTGTGTATGAGTAGGAGTGTGTGTACCAAAAAGTGAATTCGTATCGGCCTTGGGCGGCCAGTTGAACGACCTTCCTTTGTATGCGCCCGTCCAAGAGTTATGACGATGAGTCGTCTTTGTGCATTGTCTTAAGATTCCATCCATGATTCCCAAGCGCATCCGGGTCCCTATGTCAACATATCCCTTCAAAAGAATTCAATCCAAGCCACACAAAGGGGCACCAGTTCCCTCGCTCAAAAAGGAGCCAAGTCATTCATTTGAACAGAGACTCAAGTAACACTTGAGTGTCCGCCTATAAGTGGTCTTTGTATCTTTTATAGCTTGTTGCACTTCGGCCGACTGAAGGGAAATGTTTTCCCAATTCGTTGTTCCCTTCCTTTCGTTGTTTTCGTTGTTTTTCGTCGTTTAATCATAATCACTTAGGCGTTACCGAAACGGGTTTTGCAATTCAATTCAGTCAAACCGCACCAATGGAAGATGGAAACCTGCCGCTTGTCGACCTTGCAACCGATTCATTACGAATAAAAGTAAAAGTTGTTTCGTTTCGTTTCGTTTCGCTATGTATCTCTTGTAGGACCCACAAGCAGTGTGCTAGAGACTTGGAAAAATACACACGAAAAGCTCAAACAGACGGCCACACAAAGGCAAAGTCTCACACGAATTTGAATACATCTTGTGGCACACGATGCGAGGTGTGAAGCGAGGGAGAACTCAGAATCTTTGTGGTGGCATAGCGTCGAGCTTAAGAAACCTTCCTTGGCTAACATGCTACCGGTTGATGTATGTATTAAGGTCAAGCAATGTATGCTCTCTCTCTGGTGGGTATCACATGGTGGGTCTCAGGCGATTGCGTCTGGCTTAAGCGATAAAACAGATAAGAGCATACATCCCGCAGTCGCCCACCTTGCAGCAACGTAAGCAGGTTCAAGTCGAATGGTTATCGCAGAGTTGTTTTGGTCGACTGGTCGACCGGTTGAACTTTTATGGGCGACACAGGTCACTGTCTGTGGTAATCTGTGGTAAAAGGATAAGTGTTTGCTTTTATTACAATGCTCAGGCTGCCGCCCGCTCTACCGAACCGGATAAGTTACTTTTGATTTTTTCATTGGAATGCGGCAGCTACAAAAGGTTCAAGTGAAACAATGAAAAGTTCCTGCTGAACTTGTTCGAGTTTACTATTTTCTGGAAAAATTGTAAAATAGTCACTTAGTCAACGTGACGCTACGGTCTCTCATTGTGCAACTTCTTGAGCACAAGAGTGAGGTAATTATGGTAGCTCATAAAAAGACAAGGGCTTGTAACTCATGAAGACCGCCTGCGAAAGAGATACGATTTACACATGACATGTTTTCCCACGCAATTAGAATTCTAAACGAAGAACTGAAGGTCGTCAGGGCTCAGATCGACAGATGTCACGTCTCTAGAGCGACTCCAAATTCAGTTCCCTTATTCTTACGCTGTTTAGCAAGTCAGAGCACAACTTCAGATCAGATCCCACCAGAGTCACCGTCGAGCAGTGTTAAATATTCAGAAGATGTATGATCCGAAGTCTTGTGCCTATGTACAGAAGTTTGTCTACAAGGGCAACTGCAGGCAACAATTGGTACATTACTCCTGTCATAAAGATAAATGCCATGACTCTGTCATACGCCCAGTTTTGATTTACGAAACTGATCTGGTCAATTAAAAAATCAAGTTTCTGAAGAAAGGAGATGACTTGCAGTGTCTTTGTAAAAGCATCTGCGAAACTCGGCTCTAATCGACTTTTTAGATTAGAGCCGAGTTTCGCAAAGTTGTTGAAACCTGAGTTGCTGCGAAATGGCAATCTGGAATATTTCCGGTTTTGAACCTGTAACTTGTGGCCGTGAACTGGTCTGAAAGTCAAATTGGTCGTGGGCAGGAAAGACAGTGCTCAAGTTAAAGGTCCCCAATTGAAGTGCTCACTTGTAGCAGATAACCAATAAGACCGCAAAAAGCAGCTGGATGTCGCCGTTGGTTAAGTACCTGTCCTTGATTAGAAGGGTCCCCTGTTCGAACTCCGGTAGTCTGACTATGGGTATCACAATGGACCAACATAGTGTCACTCTACCTAACCTAATCTAAGACCGCAAGAAGTTGGTTTATGTGTCAACAGGTTTTTTATGGTAAAGTTCTAAGCATAAAACTGATACATTGCGTATGAGTCATTGTCGCGTACAACTTCATAATGTGGTGGTCGAAGATCCAATATGACAACACCCCCTTGGCCTTCAGCTAAGTCTATACCCTACGCTATTGGGAGACTACATTTTCGAAGCACTGGTTGGGGTGCAGTTCCACCATGGAATGTGGGCACATCCAAGAATGGAGACGACTGTGGGGCAAGGCAAGTTTCTGTTTCTGACTGTGATCCACTCCAGAGCGTCAATCTGCAGAGTGTTTAGGACATTTACCTTGTCCTCGCTTGGGCTTTGTTTCCCGTGTTTGATAATTAGGTCCTACTCGGATTAAGTCGGATTTTCATGAGCACATACCCCGAAAGGTATATAACCACACGACCCAGTAGATCAGTGAAACAAAGAGCATCGTGGTGGCGTCTGTTGGCCAGGAAATATCACATCTGGGGAAAATGTCAGTCAATGCCTGACTAAATTCCGTCGACACACGAATTCCATGCACAACAATTAGAAAAAAAAATAACAAAGAAAAGCTCTGTCTCACCGCCTTTTGATCCACAAATGCCAAGCCTCTTACAACAGCACACTTCAGCATAAATTCCGACCTCCTTTCCTTGCACACATGTTCCACATACGCCTAGGAGCCCTCCCCTCATCAATCGCATGACTCACCCGTTCCCACCCCAAATCCATTATCTGCATTATGTCTCAAATACCTTGAGAAACTGTAAATGACTGCCAAACAAAAAAAAATGAACCTTAATGAATGCTCCACACCAAATCTAGGCTAGGCCCAACTGTAACTGCAGCTGCAGCTGCACTCATTCTTTGTCCTGTATCTGGCGCCAAATAACTTATTGCCTGTCCACGTGAGGGGGTGGACACATGTTATAAAACAAAGTATCTACACACGGCGTGGTGCCGCTGCACGCCATTGTGTGCGTAGCAAGCACTCGAAATTCATTACCAATTCCGTTGGTGGCAATGTACGTACGTATGCGCATAATGCACCGCGCAACCGCAACTTTGTTTCGAAATCTGTTGTGTTCTTTTTTTTTCGTTTTTCAGGGCTGCCAACTATGACAAGGGAGACAGGCGCAAAAACAAACGGGCCGAGAGAGAGAGGCCGCCTGATTGAAATCTGACATATACTACATACCTAATCGTTGGGGCTTCTGTTTCTCTACTTTTTTTTCTTCGTTTTCCTTTTTTTTCTATCTCCAATCTGTTGGCCCACGACAGAGACTCTTGCATAAGGCACATGCATTCAGCGGCGGCTCTTGGAGGTTCGATTCACATTTTTGACAAAGCCGTCAGTACGGCTGTCAGGGGTTTCAATGCAACTCCTTTCCCTTCTCCCTCGAATTGTTGTTATTCTTTGGTGGATTTACACGTTTTTTCTGGCCCATTTTCGCATCGTATTCGTGCGAACAGCGTTTTCTTTTTGCGATTCACGTTTAAGGCGGGTAAAGTTATATCTCTCACATTGCGCAAGCGCAACCATCAAGTCATTGGGTGAAGACATTGATGTTAACCTATTCATCGTGCCATTCGCATGGATATCAAACCACACTCAGGCACACAGTTGCGTCAAGTGTATTGCTATATGGTACGTGCTGCGCATTAATACTTACAAGCAATAATTTGAAACCGAAACAGAAGAAAACAAATGCCTGAGAACGGAATGCAACAAAACAATTTTTTACAGTTTGACAGTTGTGGGAAATTTGACAGATATTTTGTGTGTTTTTTTTTTTTTGTTTTTGTTCACAAAAACTAAACTTGTTCGTTTTTGGTTTTTCTTTACAGAATCGGCCTGTGCGGTTTCGACAATCCCATGAGGGATCCAAAGACAGATGAAGTCAAACGCCACATAGGACAGGTAAGTCAAGAAGTACAGACGGAGAATAATAAACGAACAAAAAGCGTGCAATTAAAAAGTGTTTGCGCAATATATTCGCGGATCTCTTTGAAGTATGATGCATCAACGTGGCTTGAGTTGATGTGCAAAGAAACACCAAAAAAAATGGCAAAAATGATTTCAATGATTAGCGAAGGTGAGATCGATGATTTTGTCTAATTTATTAATTATCACCGGTGGACAGTGATTGATCGGTGATGAGGACAGGTACAGAGGTTATGTCGGGATACAGATTTATCCCTGATCTTGGGTGAATACTCAGTGTATGCCTCGGTAACTAGATTTACTGATACTCTGATGTGTATCAATGATAAATTGACTTTTTTTTTGAAATGAACAGAGGGTTCTCAAGTCAGTGGTTTTCAAAATCCCCACGTTATTCTAAGCTAAACGGTTTGAAGGTTAGAAACTCTAGCCAAGGGGCTGGTAGTTCACCTCAGTGAGTCAGTTGAACCCATCCATTAGTACTGAAAAGTTCACGGTCTTCTGTCGTTACATGCGATGCTTTGAAGGTGGAATCATGGCTGATTTAAGCAGGACTTTATAAGTAGGTACTCCAAACCGGATCAGGAATCATTTGATCAATTTGGGGAAAATACACAAGTTGGATGTTTAGACCAGTTTTGTGTGCTGGTGATTAATTCAAACTTCAACTGTGCAGACAAATAAGATGCATCATATAGACGCTTGAAGCTTTGGCTGCCACCATGTGGAACAGATACTGACAGCAGTTACAATACCAACGAGCTTCGCTTGAGTTATTGTTTATTTGGATTAAGCAACCATTGATAGTACATGAATATCCACACGTAGCCTTATGGCCACCATCATTTATAAGTCTTAATGCGTTCCCTGCTTGAACCGGAGGGGCATTAGTTCAACAGTATCGCCCAAGCCTGATTTGTAACCTTATCAACAGAGCACACCACCAGTGACAAGCAAATTAATCCCACGATATTTTGACAGGAACAAAATCCATCACCCATGAGAATTTGATGTTAGCCAAGATGTCGGTGATGAGCCTTTTGGTTAAATTAAGGGATGTGACTGCAGTATTCTCTAAATTGGAGACAACAAGATGGAGACATCTAGGAATATATAAATGCCTTGAGATTTCAGATCATGTCTTGCAAGCACAGGCGCCTCCACCAAGCCTCTGTCATCAAAGTCCTAATCTCACCGCCACGTGGTGAAATACGGGAGCCGAGCAGCTTCGACCGAAGATGAGGTACCCAACCCTATTGGGACGTCATTGGCAGCTGCAAATAAGGTCTTTGGATGCCTGACTCTTCTTTCGCTTTCTTTAGTTCCTATATCTCCTTGTGGGGTATAAGACCACAACTACGCCTATGTGCCATCGCGTTCTATTTCTGGCAATGTGTACCAACTCTCCTCAACTGCTGTGCTTCACTCTCCACAGTTCTGGGCCAAGTTTTCTTCGGACCCTCACGTCTTCTACCGCCCTGTGTTAAGGAGATCCATAGCAGTGCTTGATTAGCTACACAGCTGTCACCCTTTCGTAGTGTGCGATCAGTCCACTGTTCATTCCGTTGTTGTATAGTGATGCCTATTGATTCCTGACCCGTTCTCTGGTAGAGATGTTCATTAGAGATACGGCCATAAAATTCAGAATATGTTACGTAAGCATCATCACTGCTTGACTCTAAGAACATTCATAACTTACGGCTCCACCTCTCTCGAGTCACTGACAATGCTTCAGATTCGGCACACAACTGTCCCCTCCACTTATGAGAGAAGAACATCACGCACAAATCTTCAGATTGTTGTAGAAGCTAGGTCCATGTCCACCTGTGACCGCAGTGCCACCTATGTATATTATTATTATTCGTCATTGAATTCGTTGTGTGAAGTTCTTTGTCATCGATTCTTTTGTTTGAGCCGCCTGAAACAAAATCGTCCCTTTTTGAATTGCATCACATGCTTGGAAGCGACTATCTGGGCACCTTTCTGTTATACACTTCATGAAATGGATGTGGAGGCGCTGTAAACAATCCAATTTCGCTAAGAGCTAGTAGTTGAGTGCTACCATAGCACTTCACTTATTAAGACACGCACGTTTCCAAGCCCAAAAAACTGATCATTCAGGCTCCTCTTTCTCAATTTTGGTAACAAATTCGACAGAGATTCAATTAACATTTCTAACAAAACCGTCAGCACTGCTGCCAGTTCTTGAACACAATAACACTTCTCCCTAAAACAGACAGCACTGACACAAGGTATTAAAAAAAAAACAGAAGTATACAATAAAAATCAACGACTAATGTATACATGCGGTAAAATCGACAGCCTACAAGTCATGTTGCCACAGGAATAGTAATTCGTACCTGCGCACGTTTTAATTTAAGCTTTGTATTCATCCGAGTTCGGGACATGCGAAGCGAATGTAAGAATAGACTCAAAAACAATGAACTAATAAACCTCTCGTAAAGACGTAAACAAGACCAATCAATTCAAAGCATAAAATCGATATGTCAACTAAAGCCATCTGCAGACTTCAGAAGCAACCACGCTTGTTTGTGCTCGATACTATTTGTAAACAAATGGGGAACCTCAAATTGTGGACACACCTTAAAATGTCGTTTTTGAGAAATTTCACACGCCACCAGCACATTCGGATCGAAGTCAATGACACTTGGCAAATTGTGCCGCTAAATCATAACACCGTTGAATGAACACAACTGCACCTCGACGACGTCCACAAAAACTCATAAATACGCGTAATATACAAGAGGACACAGTTCAAGAACCTGAAATAAAAAGCTATTAATTTGATTTGATTTTTAATTCAGTAAAATCAGCCTTTCCCTGGTGGCAGCTGTCAACGCAGTTTGTAGGCATCTGTCATGCGAATGTGACGAATTTCAACATCGCATTCCCAAACCTAGCCTAGAAAATCTTTGCCACACTTCACCAATTATGCCCCGCACACCTCAATAATCCGAGGAGACCGCAGAGTGATCGATACAACCGCAACGGTATCGAATTTCATCACCAAATTGAATCTTGTCAGCGAGCAGGTTTGATATTCAACACTTGCCGCGTTTTTTAATGGGTCAATCGATGACATTTAATACCTGTCATTGATACACCCCACCAACATGGCTGAAGCCTAAGCCTACAACACACACGGCTCTCATATCGCACAGCACATTAACATTGCTTTTATTTGTATCTCTCTCTTACGCTCTTCTTTTTTCACACACAGGGTGTCAAAATCAAAATGGATGATGCCGGTAACATACTAATTCGTCGTTATGCCAAAAGTAATGTCTACATCAAGAGCACTGCCAGCAATTCAAATGAGGAGACATCAATTGGTGCCGATATATTGAAACTGCCAAATCAAGCTCTAGAAAGTGAAAAAATAGTCAAGGTAAGTCCTCCGACACTTGCTTGCATGCAGGCACGCTCAAAAATGAACGCAACCAATCCCTGCTGTCATTGCTTTGACATCTGGATTTTAACTTTTTGACATTTTCCAGCTGTTCGATATGAAAAAGTTCCAGTCGAATGTTAATCGTGAACTGCGACGAGCTTATCCAGATCGCAGACGATTGGAGACACAGTGCCTGTCGACTGTGGCCTTTGTTAAGTCTGAAAGTGACATCTTGGAGTGCCCCGTTTGGGTGCTCATTGTAAATGTAGTAGCGATGGATATGTTAAAGAGCAAATTACCACCAGGTGAGTAGTACTCCGTTGTGTTATTTACATTTTGATGGGTTTGTCTGTTGTTGTGCCTCGATGCGAACGTCTGTGCATATGACTGAAGCTGACTTCGATCGTCGATTCAAGGTTAATTCAAGTTAAATTCAAGAAAGAAAAAAAGAAGAAAAACGAAATGAAAACAAATTGTTGCGAAGGCTTTTGCGGCATGGCGATGATTAAAAATAAGCACCGGAGATGAAAAATTAATTTTTTTATTCGAAGGCGTTGAATGAGCGAGAAAATGATTCACAGTTTATGAGGCATCGGTGACCCCCACCGATTGGTATCTGCAATTTTCTCTTATATCCAGTGTAAGGTTGAAGCTGTAGCGAACCTGAGATGCTTCAGTAGATTATCAATTATTTAAAAAGCGCAGATTGCTTAGTTTCAATATTCATTTGATTTGACGTTTCATTCTGCGACTATCTGCCACTCGAGTCAGGCAATTTCTTTCTTGATTTCTTGAATGAAGAAATCATTTTGCTGACCTTGAGCTGTAGCTTATGACTATTTTTGATTGCATCATTGCAAATCATAAATAGACAGTGTGGACATGATACACAATTTGGCCAATTTCGTTAAGTTTCGTTCCTTTGTGTCGGTATGACAATTAGTGGTGGCATTTTGCGCGAAGCAATTATGGACACTAGCTTTTCTTCGCCCGGTTCTGACGAACGAGTAAGCTTAAGTTTACTCAAGTCAATTATGGTTCGGCCTTAAGAATCTAATTTACGTAATCTTAAGGCTCTGTATGAAAATTTATGTAAAGGGCCAGTACAAACTTTGTTATCGATCGATATTCTTGGATCAGTTGTTTAACATAATTTTGGAGCATATGTCCATCATAACTGTATCTTATGAATGTCATCTGTTATCCGAGAAAGCTTTCGACCGCCTTGGAAGTATTTGTGGAAGTGTGTCTTTAATAACAGGAACAATGTTGGGTTCTAATGTTTTGTGTCGTACTATATGACACGTTCCCAATGCCTTTTTATCCACTCATTCAGGCCGTCGCGACGTCTGACAATGACAAAAATCCGGCTACTTCTCAATCAGGCAACTTCTTCTGGCTTGAGTGCACGCGATCGAGGATAAGGAAATACCACAAAACATCCCGTGAAAATGTCATCAGTTTGAATTTATTATAGGTCTTCTACTTGCTTCACATTCACTTAGCCTTCTTGGTGTACTCGCTTGACCACCCACAAACTGACTCTGATCGCTTTACAATCTCCGTTCAGAAGCTAGAAAGACATTGTTGCAGTAGAAAGCAAAAAGACGACATTTCTCGATTATAATCCACGCAAGCTACTCAGCAATTTGACACCACACTAACGGTACACCAGTCGTTCTTCTTCTTCTTCTTCTTATAAGATTAATCAGAGACCACCACGTAGAACAAAAGATCACCTTCCGCATTGCGACCAGATGGGCAACTTGCATAGAATTAAGCCCAGCAACACAGACTACCCACATCAGGGACATTTATTGTTCCGTCAACACTTATGCTTTATAGCATTGCAATGGCGAGCTCATAATTCATTCATTCTTTTTTTTTTGTTCTTCCAATTTCAGTGCAACGGCCAGTGGTTGATATCAAGAATCGCCCCAGAATACCAATACCCGATGAAGATCCCTACAGCGTTGCTGGCACCGGTAGCGGTGGCAGCGGCGGCAGTGGTGGCAGCTCGGGCAGCTCCGGCTTCGGCGGCGGTGCTAACAATGGTACATCAGCCGGACATGTAGCCGCTACCAGGGAGCAACTGCTCCTGCAAACACAACAATTGGCCCATAAACGCAGTGAGAAACCACCAAAATTACCACCAAGAGATAACATCTACTCCCATGACATCCCAAAGGTAAGTGCAACTATCTAGCCAACATAATGGCCTGGTCACTGAGCTGATGATGTAAGCGATACGTATACCCAAAGAGTGCTGAGTGCTCGTTGGTGGTGCAACCAACTGTTGTTTTCTGCTTTTCACGTTTCTTGTTCTCTTCTTTACGGCTTTGCGGGTGCTATTCTAGTTAGGCGATCGACGCTTTTCGAATGCGATACGAGATACGAGTATGCGTGCCAAATGGGCAACGGTTTGGAATTTTAAGGTCGCTTCGCCTGAGTAGCTAACGAACTAGGCATACGCCAGACAAACAGACAACCAATGAATATCGATATCGGGTTGATTCATTGGAAATCGAATCCCGCTATATTAGTCTGGCACTAGGTGACGGTCGACTGACAGGTGCGGGAGGTCTGAAATTCTGAAATCGTACACCACGGTGACATAAGCCAAGCGAAGAACACCTACATACATTCTAGACTTATAATTCAGTGTAATCTGAAGAAATGAAGAAATATTTGCTCCAATTTCCAGTTGGGTTATGCAAAGCAGTGAGGGGCTCTTTGAGAAGCAGAAATACCTGTTTGCTCAGCGAGCATGAACACGGGCAGACCCATGACAGTGCACCGAGCTGGCTTCAGAGGGAGGAGTTTGGAGACTTGACTGGGCACGCGGTGTACTGTGCTGCTTATTGAGAGAGGCGTGCAGGTAGCGAACGAAAGATGCGAATAGAGTGGAGTGAATGCTTCACTTAAAGTTGCTACAGTTTCATGAGATGGTTGGTGCTTTTCAATTCTGGTTCAGTGGTTCGATGGAGCTAGGAATGTGCAATAATGTTTGACATCCTAAGGCAATTTGCACTTGTTCAGGAAGCAAGATGTTAATTTTTTGTTGTTACGTAAAATTGTGAATAGACACGTGTCGAGAGATTTGAGAATAGACGTCGGAATGAATTGAGATTTTTGGAATGTGATGTGAGTGGAGAGATGTCATTAATTAATGGTTTACACATTTATGTTATAATTGAGCATCGTACTAATTTGAGACACTTCTAGAATGTTTCATATGAGGTTGATATTACTTCGACGTGAATTAATCACAATCGAGAGGGGATTCCCTCGGTGTGGAGGGGGATTGTGTGGAGATCCCTATTTCCTTCACACTCAGAATCTCAAAGTCGACTAATCTACTCAGATTAAGTAGATATTGACAGTAAACCAGTCTGATCTACTACTTTTCTTTTTCACAGATTATGTCTGTGGAAACAAAGAAATAACAATATACGTCTACTGATGTCGATGTTAAGTTTATTACAAAATCTGGTGTGCAAGCTATTCTATCTGTCATAATTTTTTATTTATCTTACATGTAGCGTACTTTATGAGTCAAATTCTAGTACGTTCTATATCTACTTCTTTTAGATAGTGGAACAAATACAAACTCAACAAAGAACACCCAGATTTGACAGATACGAACATTTACTACAAAACACTGGCATAAATCTAGCCAACTAAATTTCACATCATGGAGAAATTTCGCACTCGTTCGTGAGTGACCTCTTTGGTGAAAAAAATACTAGTTTTTTGTGTAAAGGTACACGAATTGATGAATTAGTTGTAGGACGCTATCCTCGGAGTGGCATTTTTTTGGTCGTACAGCCCTCTTCCATACCAGTCACCCAAGCCAAATGGCATCAATTCTATCTACATTGTCGCAGGTCATCTGTCATATAGTAAACACCGCCATGCCGACAACGTTATCACTCTCCCCCCGACAATGCTCACAAAGCAAATCATTCCAAACACGAGAAAACAATTCATTTCCTGTCAAGTGTGACAACGTGAAAACAAAATCACTCACGACTGCTCAGTTTTGACAGTTGCAAAGTACTTCAAAACTCATTCCTCGCCAACAAGGCGTAAGTCACGATTCATTAACAAATTCCATGACACAACACAATGACTATGGATGACCAAACTGTGACACCGTAACGAATGGCAAAACCAAGAATTAGGTTATGAGTTTGCGTTTGTCATTTGTGAGCATATCGTCATAAACATCTCTTTGAAACAATTGCCCTCACCGGCATGGCGGTTGTATCGTAAAATAGTGCACTTCAATGGAGCTCAAGGTAACTGTCAATAGTAAACTTCAAAATCTGTCAACGCAATACGCACTAGGAGATGAGATGCAAAAAGGGGAAGAAACAAACTCCGAAGATGTCGCCTTCATCTTTTAACTATTTGTACAATGAAAATCCAATTCCATTTTGAGATATAAACAAATGACTGCGCGCTGCCGCTTTTGTATTTGCCAACTGAAATTGAAATCAGCATAATATGCCCGTGCTGACAGAATGCACAATGCCAATGTCAAACAGAACAAAACTAATGCACAAAGCACCACTGGTCACTGCTTAGTGGTTACCTACCGACTTTGTGCACTTGATTTATAAATGCACCCAGAGTCTACAGCATATCTCTGTCATATACGTATCATCGCTGCAATGTTGATTTCTATATTTTTTATTTTTTTTTTTGTATTTTTTTGCTCTTCTGTAAGATCATGCATATAATGGCTTTTGTTTCTTTTTTTTTTTTCATTCTTCTATTTGCCGTCTATTTGCTTACACAGCCGGACTATGATGACATTGAGGAGAGCAGAATCAAATTGTCCCGAGGTAAATCGGATAAAGGAAAGGACAACAAGAAATATGGTAAGCCTACGTTTAAGTCATGAAATTTTATACGACCGCTTGTTATATGCTGAATATCGTCATTGCCTTTAGGTGCACACACAATTTCAATTGTAATAGATCAGGCAATAAATAAGTCAGTGAAATAACTCAACTGAATTCAAATTGGTTGCCTCGACCACCGCAGAGGCCACAGCGCCGCGCCATGTGCTGAGAATTGAGAGCAAGTTCGGTAGGCGATGAATATTTTATTATTCGCACCGATTTATGTGGAAGCATTTAGTTCAAATTTCTATGATGAATAATTGCTGGTGTTTTCACCTCACCCAATTTTATGTGAGCGCACACATAAATCGCGGTGATCTTTGAACCGAACGGAACTGATTGCTGATCTTCCCACGGAGAGGACTTAGACTGCTATTTTTTGTGTGATATTCCAGTTAAATGTCAGGAGGTATTTAACGTGATCACATTTGACATTGCATGACGTGTGAAACTTGAGTGTATGCGCTCGTTGGTCGTCGCCTTGTAGGCGCTAACGATAGGCATCTTTGGGTCATGAATGTTGTGTTCGTAAACTTTGTTGAATAGGAAATTGCAAAATAGCTTGAAAAGATTTGGTAAGATTGCTGCCTGGCTTTGCAGCTGAATTTGCATACAAAATGAAAGACGAATTCATGAATTGAGGCATAGACGTGACTGTGGACTCTCTATGAATTGAACTGCAACTGAGCGGGTCGCTAGACATTTTGATGCGTTCATTATTTGATGTCATCTTCTTGATGACAACTGATCTAGTTCTGTTCTAGTAAGGTTTTCCGTTTGGATGCTGACATAGTCGACTGACAGTTCGTCAACTCATTAAACAAGCACGACGTAAACTTTAAGCAATCAATGAGAATTAAAAACTTGCTTAGCTTATCAAGGCGTTCAAAAAAATCGATTGTAATAGCACTTGGTTTGTTTTTAATAAATCTCTGGTGGTGAGTTACACATGCGGCTTCCTTCGCAGATCTAACAAAATAGGGCCGATGGACGAAAGCAAGTTTGACAGGCCGAGAAAGGATCGGTACAAAAACCGGGACGAACCTTTGTCGGTACTGCCAAATTTGCTTGAGTTTCACAGAAATTAAAAGCAATCTATTACACGATTATTTCTTATTTAAAATAATATTTTCCTCTCTTCCATCAGATGACCCCTACTATTGTGGATTACGTGCACGTGTTCCAAACTTTGGCAAATCATCAAAGTCATCCAAGGAGCCGAAGGAACCACTGGTCAATAACAATACCAACACTCTCAACAATAATACTCTTAATAATAATAACAACAACAACATTAACAACAATAACAACACTATAAACAGCAACATGAATACACTTTCACAAAAGAAGAACTCAATGATTCATATGCCAGTTGCTCCGATCCATACATACATGCATCATCAGCAAATGCTGGCCGCCGCCGCAGCAGCGCATCACGCTCACCATGCCGTTCAGCCACCACCGCCAACACCGCAGCATGCAGCAGCCGCTGCTCATCATCATCATCAAATGATGTGGCAGGCTAGAAGCTTCGAAAGTGGAATAGGTATTTATAGTCAAATGAATTATATGCTTGACCACCACCCATACCATTGCCCGTACCGAGACCATGTACAAAACTATTCAAACTTCCCTATACTCGACAAATATTCCATAGACCCGACGCCGTTCGTAGTCAGCACCGCCTTGGCAGCCAACAGTAAAGGCAATGGCTTCAACAATCGCCGACCACCGGTGCGCCGAGGTGCAATGCTAATAAAGACTCCACACGATTACTTACGACCAACAAATTGCAATAGATGTCACACATCGACCCGTCACAATCCATTGTATAGCCATTACGGCGATGACAGTAACGCAATGGCACCACGGCTACTGCCTAATGTCATCAAGTGGTGCAGTGAAAGTGACATATCGGACTTGGACAGGAACGCAATGGATTCATACAGAATCTACGAGATACATGACGAAGACAAGACTTACCAAAAAAACATAGTACCATCGACCAAGACGAGTGCCAGTCGCAAAATGAGTGTTCAGCCACCATCTCGTGGCACCTCGATCCCTAGACCGACATACAGATCATACAAAAGTTCCAGCAATAGTAACATAAGTGGACCGCGCAGTCTCAATTCGAATGTTTCATCGACTAGCAACAACAACGGCAAACATTACTCACTCTACGAAGGACGATCAAATGGTACAGAACCGACAGATGAAACAAAATTCGCTGACACTCGCAAGATTTCCATCTCGACAGAGAGTTTCTTTGAGAATTCCGACGATCTTAACAAGCTGAACAACGCTACAAACATTTACGATAGAATCAAACACATTGACGTTCATCCCTCGAACTATAACAGACGCCAGCAGTTGCCGGTGATTGACCAACGCCGACGCCGGCCGTCATCTGCTGCTGTCACAATGACCAAATCTAAGCCCTCTGCCATACCCACGATGACGCAGTCAAATTCAAAGACCGCTTCGACTCCAACAAATGGTACGACATCTACTAACTGCAACAAGACAAAAGGCAACAACAAGACGCAAAAAAAAGAGCAACATTCAAATTACATGTCCATACCGCCAGTACCGCCACCACTCTGGCGTAAAAGACCTTCACACGCAAATCCCGATTATGTTGCGGTGCAATCCTTATACGATACCAATTCGGTTGTGAATAATGGCAACGCCAGTCGCAGACTAGAAAGCGACATGGAATCCATTTATGGTTATCTCAAACCGCGCAAGCCGCGCAGCCTGAGCATGAAACGAATTCAAATTCACGATTATTGAACAAAAAAAACAAAAACCAGCAACAACAACCAGCAAACAGCAAAAATAAAACAGAATATTACTCAAATAAAAGACACACAACCACAGACATACCGACAGTGTTAAAACCTATTCTGACAGATAAACAGACAGAGACAGACTCTGTGTGTGGCATTCGATAGGTAAATCCTTAGAGGAACCATTTCTTTATATTCTTGTTTCTTTACCTTTTCTGACCGCTGACTGTGTTCTGTATTTAACTGGGGAACTGTTGGACCACTATGCCTGTCCTGTGCTACTAATTTCCGCTGCATGTCTACACACAAAAACACACATACACACACACAAACAAACATCCTTTGATGTATACGAACACAGAAGCTTTTGAACCTCCTCTATATTTGCATATGTATATCGATTTAAACCGCTTGTAGAAGAATCTTAGATGCTTTTGTAGTGATTTTGTGCATTTCATTTTCAGGAATGGACGATGGAATGTTGTGTGGACAACTAATACCCCGCTTATGTGGTTTTTATGTTCTGTTAAACAATACCGTAGACACTTGCGATAGATATCCATGTACATTTAACATCCCTGTTGAAGTAAAGTGACACTTGATAGATTTTGCGATTTCTGTTTAGCCCATGATCGAAGAAGATTCTGCATCGTCTTTTCATGGGTAAGGGACTCCGAATGACACCCTTTAAGCTGAGTTTGTCCAAATTTCGGTGTATTAACTGCCTAATGTCATGGTTGCTCAGTTCGAATTCCAGTCTTTGTCTTTTCCAGAAGGACCTTCTGATATTCTCATTCTTGTCACTCTGAACGTCTCCTGGATAGTGCTGTGCTCCATTAATTCGCTTTTTGTAAATTCCTGGTTAAGGAACATAAGGCTTTTGATGATGGTCCTTCAAAACTATCGCCGAAGTCCCCAACGAGTGTTTAGTCGATTTTCTGCCCTAATCCATCAGGCCAACAAATCTACTCTCCCATAAATTGTCCAGTCGATCGAAGTGTTTGCCCACTCTGCTGCCTTAATAGATACTCGAGAGTCCTGCAACTGCAATCGAACTGCCTCGACGAGTGGTTATCTACAGCGGTTTCAATCATCAAACAAAAGTGCTCAAAGGGCCTGTCTGGGTATTACTGCTTTTCACATAAGAACTTTTCCTAAGATTTTGAATGCTTGCAAATTAGTTTTCCAATTTTATTCATTTTCCACAAAATACAGTCGCAAAACAAACAACAAAAAAAAAATGCTTTAAATTAGATAAAATAAAATATTGGCTTGGTTCACAGCTGCGTTTTGCTAACAGTCACCTGGCATCAATCATTTGTTTCGTTGCCAGTTGTTCCGCTCTTTCATCCTCAGAATAAACAACCCGTTCGTGTAGTCCCAATAAATCCCCTTGGTCTGGGTATTGTTACGCAGCCCCCTGCCAACATTTCACAGCAGCAGATCTTACGCCCGTTAATAATCTTGCAACCACCGCATTTAAAACACACATTGAAACCCAATAAGAATGCTAATGCAAGCCCGAAGGCTGAAAAAATTAGTGCGCCAGTGTTCGATCGGGTGAAACAGTATCTGTCTAAGGTAGGAATGATACAACAACAACAAAAAAAAAAAAAAAAACTCTGCTTACTAGATGCTTCTTGTCTCCCCCCAAATGCTTTCTTTTGTGTCAATCAATTACTTTTATGTATGGTATTTAGTGGCAGGTACTTTTGCTTACTGTAGTCGTGGTTGGTTATGCTTCTTTGAATTTGACAATTGACAATATGAAACTGACAGCATTTGAAACGTTTTGACTTTAGAAACTACTGATTTTTCGTTAAGGCCATCTAGTGCGTTATGATTCAGAAATAGATCGGTGCTCGCCAGAAATATTTATTTCCAAACAGAAATGTGCCGGCCGTGCCGTTGTGGGTCTGGAGTCAACCCCTACGCAGTTCGAATCCCAGTGCGGCAAATAAAATGTTCACGCCCCACATCTTTCGAGTCACTGACAATGGCCGTTCGGAGTCGTCGGCATAAAACTGTAGGTCCCTTCCACTCGTGAGAAAACAATAGCACGCACAACACTAGTGGTTGCTGAGAATCTAGGTCCTGACCATCTACGGTCCGTAGCGCCACCAATATTATTATTATTATTAAGCACAGTGTACAAGGCAAGCATTTTTCTTGCTGTTTACGCGAAGAATTCTGTTATGTGCAGATGAATAGGCTCCAACTTCACAGCCTGCTTTGAAAGTGTCGCAAGCATTTGCCTTTGCAGTGAAGACACGAAGTGGAGACCATGTGATCGAAGAATGTTGCTCAGGCAGCACGTGGTCTTACTCCAAAATGTTCACAAACACCTTCTAGCTTCCCTGACCACGCAGACCTTCAAAATTAAAGAAAACACTGCAATGGCCATACTGTAGTGTAATCGAATTATTCGAAAGGTTTTTATGTTTCGAATATTATTTCTAACAAGCTGCCATCTTGGTTTTGTAATGCTTCAAATAAACGCAAATTGTCCAATTTTCAACGACCTTCTCCGGCCGGAGAAAGGTAGGCAATATTGCTGTGAAGGTTGGCTTACGAGTAGCAATCTATTCGTAATCAAATGACAAGGCACAATGGATTCAAATACACTCACAAGTCACAATTATTGAATGGGCTGTCACTACCAGCAGACATCGAAAGTTGAAGACAATTCTTTTTTTAAGAAACACACTCGGAATAGGAGGAAGGATATCTAAGTTATTGGATCTTTGTTGGCGATGAAGGATGTTTTCGGAACAGTCTCATCGAACTTCAACTATTTTCTTTTCGTTTTTGACACTTTTCTTCCCTGGACACGAAGAACCGTAATTTAAAACTGATTTTATTAAAAATCAACTAATGTGGATAGTCTAATATTCCAGTCCCTAGTCCACCGACGAATTTGACAATTAAAGACGAGTGCATTAAGCATTCCTTCGAGAAAATATTATTCACTGGTCGGAGATGATTTTATAAAAAAAAAAATGTCAAGTGGCAAGTGAAGTACGAGTTGAATAAATCTCTACAACTAGTTTCAACTTCCACTCGTGGGAGAACAGTACCACGCACAACACGAGTGGTCGCTGAGAAGCTAGGGGCTGTAGCTCCACCCAGATTATTATACTAACTCGTTTCAAGTTGTAGTCTTCTAAACAATGTTGACTCGCTTAAAGGATCAGATTTAGAACACTAAAGGGGCTCAATGTTGATTAGCTTTCCATCAGTCTTAGAATTGGAGGAGGTCTCTCTCAAGTCGACCCGTAGCTGACAACAACTGCAATGTTGGGACAGAAACAGAGAAGCTGTTCAGATCTTTCCTATGCCCTACGGCAACACCAGTATATATTGTCATCTAAAGTACTCACATTTTTTAGACAATGTTTGGAAACACTTCCATTTTAGTGAAATAACTTGTCAGGATTCCAAGACCTTTTTTCCTTAATCCATGGAATGTACAAGGACTTGTGACTGTCTGGATATTTATGTCGAAAGCCTTCTTTCGGTATCAAACTGACTGTTCCCATTGTCTTTCTCTAACTGATCTCCTTAAAGCCTCAGATGTGGTCACTATTGTAATTTAACTTAGTCGTTGTAGCATCTACTTAATTTCTCCACTTGACAGAAGTTGGACACTCTGCATCAAGTTGGACAAGAGCTGTTGCATCTACATGAAAACTTTCTTGCCAAAATCGTTCGAGTACGTAGTTTACAAGACAAATGCAGACAAAAAATTGTCATTAGTCACTTAACTTGGTTGAATCAGAATCCACTTCATGTGATTTTAACAGTGTATGACTGTCCTTTAAATGTTTCCTTCAGGTGAAACGTGTCTAGTGCCTGTTTAGTTCAAGAAAAAAAAAAGGTTTGTACGTTATCAGTTCGTTTCCTCTTTTAGTTCTTCTAACAAGCTTATACGCATTCTCACTTTTTGGTTCTTCGAGAAATCCTTTTTTTTGTGTATTTTTCAACATTTCACATTCATTAAAACAATTTCGGCTTTGTTGAAGAAGAACTTTTGATAGTTTCCGTATTTTTAACAACAGCTTCTTGTTGTCATCATCGGCAAGTCTCTCCACCGATCCCGATTCCGGGCCGATATCATCCAGTTTGACATCCCTAGGCTGCGTGCGTCCTGGTCTACGCCATTCTTCCAGCGCAAGCAGAGTCTACCCCGCTGCCTGCCTCCATAAAATCTGCCACCAAGGATTTTGCTTTTTGTTGTAGCCTGAAATATTTACACTCACGTCGTTAGGATCTTCTTAGGCTCAGACTACATTTCGAACTTCATCAAATTAAAGATATGTGATCGAATCTCACTCCTGCCCTTCACCTGCGTTAAACTTCTTTCGCGTGTTTAACGCAGGTGAAGCCTTCGCGTGCATTCATCGTTTATCTCTGAGTCAATCTGACTTCGACTGTGACTTTATTATATGCAATTCAGTTAATCAGGCCAGGGTAGCCAGGGAAACCTTTTCCTATTTTTGTTCTCGCTCCAATCGCAGTTTTTAATTTTTATCAGCTTATCCCTTAGTTCCCTTAACACTGGCTTGAACTAGGCTACGTTAAAGTGGCTCGCTGCAGATAGGTGTCACACTTAATTTAGTATAGGACAATTGTCATACCACGCCGATTCACTAATTCAACCAATTGTCGCTTAGGTTAGGTTAGGTAGATGGGCTGCCAGCGAAATCGCCAGCATGCTCAGACCATGTTTGTTCATTGATTGCCGCTTAAAGCGAAGATGTCTAGCTGACTCATGCTGATGTTGTTCAGTTCGCTGGAATTATTGAAAACGTAGGCATCTAGTTAGCCAGCTCAGAGGTGGAGATGTGCGATCTCCTCCTCCTCATATGCATACTTCTGCAGAAATCCTGGCTTAAGTCAGCAGAAATTGAAAGCATTCCACATTTTTTCTAAATTAGACTGTTTTTCAATCAAATTTTCATAAGAACTTGGAACAATACTCGTACAAGATGTGACAGGATGCTTAATTGTTTTACATCCATTTGAAAGTCAACGCATTTCGATACTTTCAAACAGATTGACACGATTTGACTGAATCCCAGCCACTTTCAGTTGTCAATCCTATCATCTTGACACACTTCAAATGCATCCAACATCAGTTCAATCGCAAAATCCATTAATCAAGGAATTCTCCTCACTCCACTCACTTCACCATCACCAGATACACAACGACTGCATGTCACAAAATGCATGGCAAAGTCATAACTACCGTGAAAGTGTGCTCACCAAAGTGCACAAGAAACAATTTGTAACTCACAGACTCCACAGCCACGTGAGCGTATTGCACCATCTCAATTTAAGCAACTCCACTGCATATTCAAACGACACACACAGCCATACCAACTGACTAAACTATCAATTTGAAGTGCACTAGCTACCTCAAATAGATACTCTCAACGTGATCGCAATTAACTTTAACTAATACCAAACAGACACAACAACACTCAACTCGACTTTCAAGTAGCGCTGCCGGTGCATACACACACATCCGACTGCTTTAGACCAAACCACAATTAAACAACTAGCCTCTTACAATCCTCTGCAACACTTAACTCAAAGTCGTGTTAATGAAGAATAAATACAATTTTAAGAAAAAACAAATAAATTATTACCTAAATTGATGTTTGTCTAAGCAAATGTTTAATCCTTCTTTCAGATTCAGACATCGTAGAGTCACCTTACAATCACATTTATGGTCGCTTGCCACTGCCAACTCGCGGTTATGTACCAACGCCTCGAACCATGTACATCGGAGAGTGGGATTGAGATTTAAAAAAAAAAAAACTAAAAAAAGCGAAGGAAAAATACAGAAAACAGAAACAACTGAACTGCTCAAAATAAACACCACAACATAACCAACAACCAAGCCATCACCAAGAAATCTTCAATTTAATCGAAAAAAAAAACATTAAATAATATTTAATAACACTACACAATGAGATGCAGATACTTGTTCGAAATATTTCAATCATATTTCGTAGATAAATGCCTAGAAATAGAAGAAGAAAAAAGAAAAGAAAAGAAATAGAAAATATCGGAAAATGGGAAGATGATCGTGTCGTCAAGGCAACATTTCCATCGATTAAACTACACGTACATTTAAGTTAAATACAGCATACGTATCTATACATATTATTCGTAATCGTAAATGTATCTTATATTAATTTTATTTTATATGTTATTTTTTATTTTCAAAGAAATCGAAAAAAAAAAATGAGAAAATTTAAACTGGATATTCTCCTATGGAATGAGAAGGAGGATCCACGTGTCGTGTGCATGATGTTACCCGTAAAATTATACGCGAATAATAAAGAAATCGAGCAAGGAAATGATATTATCCGTTGGCAAATTATTATATTAATAACAAATAACTTAGTTGAGTAGGGCTAGTGTTTAGAGATTATTGATTCGTATTCGCTTGATATATATACAATTACATGAATGTATATAAATACATTGTATACACAGAACATGAACATTGCCTGAGAATAAAATATTTGCAAGAATGCTTCCATACATCTTTTGTTGAGTTTTTTTTTTTTTTGGTTTACCTTGTGCAGAGCCCACGTCTTGTGGATGGACTGAGACTGGGAGGATGGAGGGCTTTTAGACCTAATAGTCTTGGTCAAGGTGCCTCCTGTCCTTGGGTCTTATACTTGTAAAGGGTGTTTTTTTTAGAGGCATGGAATAAAACAAATTTGACATGAAATTTACTACGGCTGGCTCGAACGTAGTCTAATCTGGATGTCCAATTTTCTATGATTTCTTCCAACATTTGTGGTCGTTTATCGGCAATAACTCGGCGAATGTTGTCCTCCAAACGGTCAATCGTTTCGGACTTATAGACGTCACATATCCCCACAGAAAATAGTCAAGTGGCGTTAAATCGCACGATCTTGGAGGCCAATTCTTGGGTCCGTAACGTGAAACTATGCGGTTACCAAACGTTTCCTTCAATAAATCAATTGTGGCACGAGCTGTGTGACATGTTACGCCGTCTTGTTGAAACCACAGCTCGTGCGCATCATGGTTGTTCAATTGATGAACTAACAAGTCAGTAATCGTGGCTCTGTAGCGGTTACCATTGACTGTAACGTTCTGGCCAGAATCGGTTTTTAAGAAGTACGGACTAATTATTCCCAAGCCACAAAGTACACCAAACTGTCAGTTTTTGTGGATGTAACGGTGTCTCAACATACACTTGAGGATTATCATCACTCCAAATTCGGCAGTTTTATTTAATGCAGTATTCATTCAACCAAAAGTGAGCTTCATTGCTACACAAAATTCGCAAACGTATTTCGAACAGAACCATGATTTTCAAAATAAATTTGCATAATTTGGAAGCGTTGTTCATGTTGAAATGCCAAACCAAACTAAAAATAAATCACTTGACAGCTGACAAAATAACCACCCGTTAAAATAGTTTCGCCAACTTTAAGTTCTATACCTCTAAAAAAACACCCTTTACTTGAACGATGATTCTCGGTTGCCGATGATCATATTTTCCCAAGAATAGTTGACAATCTTCGTAAGACAATATGAGGAATGTTCGCTCATAAAAGGGACTTCCAATTTTTGACAGTTGTTAGTGGCCATATTGTTGAAGCAACATCTGTCAAATTGGATGTCATTTATTCAGCCTCTTTGCCCAATCACCATGGACGCACATAGCGTTCAACAACACGCAAATGATAAAATTGTTATATCGAAACGGGTGTTCTGTTCGAGCAACGGCTCGCGCCCATTTAGCGTTTACCATAAGATGAGGCCCATTTCTGGATGAATGCATACGTCAACAAATAAAATTGTTGAATTTAGGACGATACCAATCCACATGAGATCCAAGAGCGTCCAATGTCCCGAATAAGTCACTGTTTGATGTGAATTATGGGCTGGCATCTTTTCACATTTCTTTGAGAAAGACGTTGACCAGGCCATCACCGTCAGTGGCGAGCTTCTTCTTCAACTTATTTTGGCCTGAACTGGACGATATAGAGGGCCGCTGTGGCAGTTAGAAGATGAGCCAAGAAAGGCTGAAAAATCCTTACTATACACTGTGGATTTTTTTAGGTGAAAATTTCGATATCGTCGAACTCCAGTCTTTGGATTCCGATAATACACCTCGGAACACATAACCACAGGTGTACAGAGGTCGTAGATACGCCAACGACATGTTGTTTCAACAGGATGGCCCCAGGTCCAACACAGCTGACACCACTTTTGAAATTTTTCACAAGTGATGATGTGAACTGGTCACCTTGCGATTTTTTCGATTTTGAAGATACAAGTCTGCCAACTAGTAGTACCGAGCAATCACATTGACCATATGGCCCATCAATTACGGTTGTCAAGCCGCCAATGAAAGACCCTTTAGTAGTGTTCACAGAGATCGCTCATAAAGTTAAATTTGGAATCAGTCCAAGCTTCAATAAAGTTAAGGATGATCAGATAACAATGACAGCTTTTCTGATTTTTATGTTTCAGCAACTGTCAAAGTTACCAATGAAATCCAGCTGTCAAAATATTCAGTAAAGTTTGTCATTTCATCGTGCAGCTTTTTACACTTGCCCATCTTGAGGAAATTATTAAAAAATATCGAAATTTCGGCTCAGTTGTAAATACACAACGTCGATATTGTCGTGCGGCCGGTGATCATCATGGCTTCATTGTGGATGCAATTAGTCGCACAGTGAAAACGTTTAAGCGGGAGTACACTTTTTTGGACCTTACCTCACCAACGAGACAGATATTAGTGCAAAATGAAGAAAATATCGTCGCCGTAGGGGCCAGTATCGATAAAGACCCAGAAATGTAGATTCGGCGACGATTAGCTGAATTGGGCATCGCCAGCGAGTGAATCCGGCTTATTTTGGGGCTGGATTTGGGCCTACCTTCATATAAAATTATGCTGATGCAAGAATAGAAGCCGGCAGATCAAAGACAATGCCTCGAGATCGCTAATTGGTATATATCAAACGTTCTTTTCAGACGAAACACAGTTTTAGCACTAGCGGCTATGTCAAAAGGCAACATATTCGCTTTCCATAAGTGATAGACCAAGCTACAATGCACCCGCAAAGATTGACTGCTTGGTGCGGTTTATGGCATGGCGGCTTCATCGGACATTATTTCTTTCAAAATGAGGATGTAGACGCCGCTTCCGTGGCCTCAGGTATGGAGCGATCATCAATTGACCGCCGCGCTCATGCGACTTGACACCACTCAATTGTTTACTTGTCAAGTCCTTAATCTATGTACGTTAATACCCCAACCTCTTTGGACGAGCTCGAGGCGAACATTCGAGATGGTATTGCCGGAATAACGCCGCACTTATTGGACCGAGTCATCAACAAAGCCGAGCGAATAAAAAAGAACGAACAAAGATTATGAGATCACAATAAGTTTAATGTCTTAAATTAACAGCGAAAAGTAATCCTTCACAGTCCGCATGGGATTATCTACATGTTGACTAGATGCACTCATCAAATCCTCTTATGTACATATACAGAAAGAGTTTTTATTTAAATGACGTCACTATAATCAGACTTAAAGATTATTATAATGCAAGATGTCTTTCTCCCGAGATGGATACATTTCCTTCTGGCCACGGTAAAAGAGGAGGTCATCACCGTCCTTCGGATTGCCAAAGAACGGTATAAAGCGGCTGAAGCTTAAGTCCTCCTTCAGCTGTCGATCTGGGCGTCGTCCCAAGGAGACAACCTTGGCGTAGAGATCATTGTCCGCCTGTAAAGCACGATCGAAGTCCTTCCAGTGTACAAATTTGATGTTATCACTCGGGATAGCGTCCTTCTCGATGAGCTCTATGAGAGTGTTAGCATTCACCGGCTGAACAACGTTGTACTCGCGATGGCTTGAGGTCAGCAATGGATTGAGCAGCAGTCGTTTGTTCACCGAATTCACTTCGTTGGTCCACGGTGACGTGTAAGAAGGATCCTGCTGTAAATTGTTTTCCTGCAATGAAATGCAACAAATAAGAAGAAGAGAAGAACAATTATTTCAATTTTCTCACCACATCATTGCGTCTGCCGATCCTTGGAATCTGCTTCGCATTTTTGAAGAAATAACTCTCAAACTGCTTGTCAGAGCGTCGACCCAGACGTGGTACATTCTTGGTGATTTTGAGAAAAAAGCCAGGACTTTCGTCGGCCAAAATAATCACACTCACACATAACACAATCGACAAGGACACGAAGAGAGCTGATGACATTCTGTTGGAGGGAGCTGATCCTGTTCGCTGAGGATCGATGAAATGACTGACGACATCTGAGTGCTCCCATCGTTTATATTCTATTCGCTGGTGTGTCTTACGTGGCCCGCATTTGGTATCCAGATGCTATGGTAATCCGTTTTATCGATTGCGGTGCGATATTTTCTTTTCAATCGACAATGCGATTGTGGTTGAACTGCAGGTAGGGTAGGCTAACACCCAGGGCGTGTGCTTACAATAGGGGTGTATGTCAATGATCCCCGAGCGACCTACTTCGTTTTTTGTTTTTTTCTTGCTTGAGTCTGGTGTCTTATTCATTGAGACAATTCGTAGTAAGGGTGGTGAAAAATTTTATGGAGAAATTACTTATTTCGTTGAGTACTTTACGAAAGATATTAGAAAAAATTTACCCTTGGCATTGCTTATGGGCTTTTCTTTTATGTCTATCGCACAGTTTCCCAACCTTTGAGCTGTGCGGACCCCCAGGAACGAATTTATCTCCCGGCGGACCCCTCTCAACTTGCAACTTTCAATCAACAACGTAACTCCCAGATACAGGTATATATTGAAAGGCTGTCGCGGACACTCTGAAAGTGCTCAGCGGACACCCAAGGTTGATAATGGCTGGGCTATCGGATAGGAACTTACATATTTTGAAAGTGCTACACCGGTTTTTATGACAAGTTTCTCCATTGTTGGTGTAATCCCACATTTTCATACTTACCTCCTAGGACAACGACCCATGAAGGATCCGAGCATGAGCATTAGCTGCCTTCCATCGATGACCGTCCTGAATACGCTGCTTCCACTCATCCAGATCAAGCTGTCTTAAGTCGGCGATGACTTGGACTGTATACCGGAGATTCCTCTTCCTCTTCCTCTCCTTCTCGAACCATGAGGCTCGGATTCGAAGACCCTCTTTGCTGGAGCATTGTTGTCCATGCACTCGATGTGGCCGAGCCAGTAGTCGACGGATATTTGCCTTCCGGACTACATCAACATCCTGGTACAGCTCGAGTTCGCGGTTATGTCTTCTCCTCCATTCACCTTCCTCGCAGACAGGACCATATATCCGTCATGGAATGTTTTCTTTCAAAGGTATCAGGAATCCGCTCTGCAGTTTTGGTTAGCGTTCAGCTTTCGGCTCCATAGAGCAGGACTGGCCAAATGAGAGTTTTGTAGAGCATGATTTTGGTCATTCGAGTTTGGAGTTTTGAGCCCAGTTGTTTTGTCAAACCGAAGTAGCACCGGTTGCCAAGGGCGATTCTACAACAGATCTCCACTGTGGAGTTCACGTTTGCCCCGAGGTAGATAAAAGCCTTTACTACCTCGAAATTGTAGCTGCCGATCGTGAGGTTTTGGTGGTGGTGTGCGATGGAACGTTTGGTCGACAGCATATAAAGGTTGATTTTTTAAAAGCTATAAGAAAGCTTTTTAAAAAAACACGTAAAATTCAAACAAAAATGCATGAAATCTTTAATTGAATCGATAGTACGGTCCATATAATTTAATGTTTGAAGATTATTTCATGCAAATGTTGACCTTGACTGGGCCTCAAATGGTCCATCCACTTAGTCCAATTTTGGCATACTCTTTCCAACATTTCGGCCGGTATCTCACGAATAAATGCTTCAATGTTGTCTTCCAATGCGTCAATTGAAGCGGGCTTGTCTGTATAGACATGAGCTTTAACATAGCCCCACAAAAAATAGTCTAAGATGTGAAAAAAGTTGGCAAACAAAAGTTGGATATCATCTCACGGTAGCGCTCACCATTCACAGTTACGTTACGATTCGCATCTTCTTTGAAGAAGTACGGTCCAATGATGCCACCAGCCCATAAACCGCACCAAACTGTGAATTTTTCTGGATGCATTTGTAGCTCTTGCAATGCTTCTGGCTGATATTCACTCCAAAATCGACAATTCTGCTTATTTACGTACCCATTGAGCCAAAAATTAGCTTCGTCGCTGAACACGATGAACTTTCTTAACAGAGCACGCATTTTGATAATAAAATTCAATAATTTGCAAGCTTAGTTCGTTTGTAAGACGATTCATGGTTAAATTATAGACAGTGAAACAAAACACGAAACGTGCGTCAGCTGTTTAAACCAGTGTTGCCAAAAAGATAATAGCTAAAAAATCACCCTTTATTTTGTTTTGTCCTCATTGACCTTGAGACCAGTTCGTTTCGCCTGTTCTTCAATCGCCGCAAAAGCCTCACTACGGCACGTTGGGAACGCGCGACGATTTCGATGTCATCCGATAAATGCGTAACCGAACAATTGGACTGACTTGTAGAGAAGAGTGCCTTCCGTGTTTACAGCTGCCCTCCGCACTATCTTCTCCAGTATCAGATTGAAGGAATCACACGACAGCGCATCTCCTTGCCGAAATCCGGTGGAGGTTTCGGACGGCTCAGAGATCCTTGAACCGAACTGCACGCTGTACCACGTATGTGTTAGCGTGGTGCAACACAACCGGATCAGTTTTCCCAAGCTCCCGAATTCATCGCATCGAATAGCTCCTTGCGATCAATGCTGTCGTATGCGGCTTTAAAATCGATGAAAAGGTGGTGCGTACCGATTTGAAACTCGCTGCCCTTCTCCACAATTTGCCTTAGTGTGTAGATTTGGTCTATAGTCGATTTGCCGGACTGGAGTTCGTACTGGTACATACGTGCCGATTAGTGCGGTGCAAAACGGCTTTAGACGTTCACACAGTACGCTGAACAGGATCGTGTAACCGAACTTAAGCAGGGATATACCTCTATAGTTGTTGCAAGAGCCAGGATAGACTTTTTTGTGGGTGGGCGTATGGAGCTGATTCCAGTTGCTTTTGTCTTCCAAAATCCTGCAGATGGTCTTATGCATGCTCCCTACCAGAACATCGCCACCCAGCCCTGCGGCTTTGTTGCTCATCAACTTCTTAATGGCTATGTCGACTTCTTCAAAGCTAGGTGGGAGGACTACTTCATCGACTGGAGTTGAGATTTTCTGATTCCCCATCACTCTCTCCTAGTCAGGCCCATTATGAAGCTCTTGGTAGTGCTGCTTAAATACATCCACTATTCCCTGCGGGTCAGTACCAAGATAACTCTCATAAATTCGTAGAGCCTGAGTGCCTGGCTTTTTTATAAAAAGCCCCCCCCCCCGCCTCGTCGATATAATTGATCTGGGAGGTTGCGAGAGACCTTTTCTTCAGGCGTAGACGTTTCTTCTCCTCACGTCTTCCAGCCCTGGTAATCTGCGGTGTGCTCAGGCATCCAATGTCAATACTCCTCTTTGTTGGCTGGTGAAGCTTTCTGACATTGGACAGTCGAGCTCTGAATTGTGCCAAATGTTCATACTTACTCTTGCGTGCTTGATCACTTGAGCCTTATACTTGAGATCCAGTCATCACCTCCTGCTTCAACCAGAATGCTCGAATTCGATGACTATCTTAGTCAGAGTATTGTTTTTCCATGCGGCCAAGTACGTCTAGTCGATGGATCGATCGAGGTAGGTAAAAGTGGTATTTTTTATGCCACTGCTCTGTTATCTTATTTATAAGGTGTATTTTGAGATATCTCTAAATCCAACCTGAGGTATTAAAGAAGGCAATTAGTTCCTTAATATCCTTCGCAGAGATCTCATCAAGTGAGTTGAAGAAGGGTCTACCGTGCTCTCGCTGCCTGGCACTAGAAAGAGCCGGACAGGCTCAAAAGAAATGTATCTCCCTCTGAGCTGCCTCTGAGCATGATCTCTTGTCAGCCTGTGTCCCGTACAGACCGCCACCAATCTAGCAATATCATGACGAGTTCGTCGAAGGAGATCTTCTATATTGGATCGGTTGTACTCAGGCCATGTTTTCCTTGCTGTTGCACAGTTTGTCAGTCTAGCCTGTCTCAGGTTTCCTATTTCAAGGAAGAGTGTAAAGATGTTAGCCTTGACTGCTTGTTCGTCGAAGAAGATCTTCTGTCTTGGATCGGTTGTACTCAGGCCATGCTATCCTTGCTGTTGCACAGTTTGTCAGTCTAGCCTGTCTCAGGTTTCCTATTTCAAGGAAGAGTGTAAAGATGTTAGCCATGACTGCTTGTAGTAGCATTAAGGGCACTTCCCCTGTAAGCGACCACTGAAGAGCTGATCTCTGCCTAGCCAGTTCATGGGCCTTTTCTGGAATGCCCCCGTGGACTGGATCCCAGATAAGGGACATTTGGATGCTAGCTCAGCTCGGCCTGTCTGAAGCAGTTTCTCTGAAAAACGACCGATGCAGAAGTTTCGTTCCGATGGCTCCAATAATCAATTCTGTAATTCTGATAATAGTCCAACACTCGGCTCGATTTTACAATGTCCTTGCAGAGAACGATTTTGTTCATTTGAGTTTGACCGAAGTTCTTACGACAAACGAAAGCAGCCAACAGACGTTGCCAAAGCTATTGCTACGTCGCACCATTTAGAGTTAATGTCGCCGCCCCACTAAGGGTTCACGACTGTTTCAATGCGATTTGTTTCTTCCTTTATATAAAGACCAAAATGCGTGAATGTCGATAAAGTTATTCTGCGTTACCCAGGAACTAAGGAAATTTATACGAGCCGATGTGATTTCCATGTTTACCTCCATGCATTGCAGTACGGAATTGAAGTCTTAAAATTAAGATTGTCTAGTATTTTTGTGTTGGGACTAGTCGAAAGTCGCTCCTATCATTTAATTTAACACATTGTACACAGAATCTTACAGAGAAAATGTAGCAGAGACATATCGTCATAGTTTCTGCCGGAGCCACGATCTCTTTACCAAGCACTCTTTCGTCTGGATGCTTTGAATACCTTCAGTAGTCCCAGTCGGCAGCGAGATTACCATCACGGCTCCGAAGAGCCTGAGTGCCTTTCCTTAAAGCTGCTGTCAGACTGTTGATCCTACTTTGCGCCTGTTCCTTGGCTTCTTTCTTTATATCCTTGAACTGGGATATTTCGAAAAATCTGTTTGCCCTTCTCGTCTGCTCAATACTGCTCCGATGCGATCTTTGTTTTAAGCTGCAGGCTCAATTAGCGTGCCACGTTGGTGTTTCGTTTTCCTGCTCAGGCTCGCCTTCATAAGAAGAGTTCCTTGGTCTCATTTATTTTTCATGGCTGAGTGACAGCTCCACAGTGTATTGTTGGTATTTGTGTTCGACGTGGACACACCAGTCTGTCACAACATTTGGTAGCCTACGGATAGCCTTAACTTCTTTAAAACAAAATATATTTCAATAATGTTAATTGTTCTATGATTTCATTGATCGCATTCAATCGACAACTAATAAATGATATCGTCTGCTTACAAGACTACATTCGAATTTGACTTTCTCCCGAGATGAGGAACTGCATACTACCACTTTAGAGCAGTTCGACTAAGCAGTCTCACCATTTTGTGACAATCACTAGCTGATATAACATTCCAGTTGAGGCAGGACAGGTCAAGACAATGCCCACCGAAATGCCTAATCAGCAAAACACCTGAAAATCACATCCTCGATCGGAGAAGCGGACGCTTTGGCTTCAAACTTCTGCTTTTATTTTGAAGATTTCTGCCTCAGTGATCAGTGATCGCCATCGAAAGTGCTTTCACTATCCACCAGCAATTAAAGGAAAGAGATGGTGAACTGACATGCACAGAACGCCCGTTTTTCCTTTCCATCGTCGATCATTTCTATGTATCGATATAGGATCATCAATAAACTTGTTAACTCATCGCTTTGTCGGCGACTGTGTTTACCTTTGGCAGCAGTGCACGCAAGCTCTCACCAACGAAAAACGACTTATTAAAAAAAGAGTGCAGCAATAAATTAACTTACAAAATACAAACTTTATTCAAAAACAAATACAACAATGAGAGGAATGAATGAACATTAGATCAACGAACTCTGCGCCCACTGACTAACTTCAGTTGGCAAGGCCTGATACTTGCTCACAGCTTGAGCGATCTGTCCAAACGTCAGCGCCATCTTATGCATTTCAAACTCCTTCTGCACCTTACACGCCACCGAACTGACCGGCATGATGAATTCCAAATTTTTCAAGTGTTCGAATGCTTTCAGGACGACAGCGCGTTCCACACCCTGCATTGTGCTGCTGACCTTTGCGAACTTCATGAAACGCGAGAAGATGATTTCGAAGTTAAACGGATCCCTATCGTAGATCTCCGAGTGATGTTTCATGGCAATGACGAGGCATAACTCAAGCACGGAAAATCCACAAATCAACTGCACTTTATCATCGGTCTCATAAGCTGTGCAGATCTGCGAGATGTTGTCGGCTTGGATAGACGGATGGGCGTCACTAATGTGAGTGACAATCTTGAAGAGAAACGTTTTGAAGAACGCCTCACTGACATCGAAATCGTAGATGTTTTGCAAGCAGGTTCGGACGGTGCTATTTGATGATAGTTCGCTGACGTGTTTGTTCCAGGCTTCCACAAACTTTTTCGAAAAGCTGTACTTGGACGGACTGAAATTGCTCCGCAGGAAACACAACTCGGATGAGGTTTTCACGTGCTTGAGGTTGTGGTGGGCTTCACACAGCTGCTTGAGCTCCTTCTCTGTGGGCAAGCGGAGGAGATTTTTGAACAGCTCAATTCGGGCTTCAAAGTTTTCACTGCTAGGGAAGAGGAAGACCTGCCGGTGTGAGAATCTCGATTTAACACGTTTCTCCAAGAGTTCGATGACATCCAGGCGGCAGGTAATACCCAAAACACACAATGGCGCTTGGGCAGACTGTGATACATCAAACAGATTGTAGAGAAGCGTTTGATTATGATGTGCGCAGAATAGATCGAACTCCTCCAAGATGAAGATCACACTTTTTGACTTTTTATTTCCCGACTTCAAACAGGCCAGGAGAAATGCCAGGTTTTCGGCAAAGGATCCAAACACCTTGCCATCCGTCGCGTTCTCTAAGTTCATCTGTACTGTAGCTGATTTCAGAGCAAGTCTGTCATCTGTGTGAACCAATCCATTTAGAAGAACTATGAGTGTGTTCTTCTGGAAGTCTTTCTTTGGCAGCAGCGAGTACAGTATCGAGTTAACCATCTGCAAAGCGATATATTTGTGAACGATTCATGTTATGTGATTTGTGAAAATGCACTCACTGTTGTTTTACCCGATCCTCTGGGTCCAATCAGCAACAGCGAGTTAGATTCACCCGAGTCGGCAGTTCTCTCGAGAAGATCATGAACGTTTTTCCACTCGGAATCGTGTCCATGGAAATTTGTGGTATCCCTTTGAAGGCGTTCTTTAAGGAATCTTCGAGCTAGAATTGTCTCACTTACACCTTCTGGCATTATAAGTTATTAAGTGTTTTTTTTAAATGATGGTTTAACACAGATATCAAATTTGTTTATTTACAAAAGTGACAGCCTCTTTGGCGCAAATTTCGAATCCAATCAATGGATACAGTGATGCCAAGTCAACACTCAAATCAAGGGAATGTGGTAGATGCTTTATAAAACTTAATTGTTGCGACGATGTAACAAACTGTGGCTTGAAGAATGTACTTCGCTGCAATACTTTGAGCTAAATGTGTGGCTACTACCCATCAAGTTGTTGGCGCAATCAACCTAGTCATCTCAATTTGAAAGTAATTGCTTATGATTTATACTACGAAAAACGTGTAATTTCATTTATAACACATTTTTTTAACCGTCGATAGCATCCCTGTGCAAAAAACCAACATCTCACGCATCTTTACATTTAGCACTTCCTATCTCTATCCTTCCTGTCTTGCAGAAGAGCGATTGTGAGAAAGAGATCTGTATCCAGTGATTATAACAGATACACCAGCTACATCAAACATCTCCTATCCCCTCCCACTCAGTCAGACAGAACATATTTTTTTTCTTTAGACCAAATGTCATTTTGTTAGATTGCCTCTCTTTCGCCGTCGTCTTCCGAGTACCGATTCGACTCAAAAAAGACCGATTAGAAAAAAATTCACGACAATCAGCCGACAGGTCAAGTGATTGTGCTTCGTGCGTTTTTTTTTTTGTGTAGTCTTCCGGCAAAGTAGTTTTTCATTTCTCACCAATTTATAGTGTCTCCGGGTATATTTTCCAATCGCTCTGTTCAATTTGTTCGTAAAGAAACAACACAAATTGTGAAAATGGTCGATTTGTCTGGTTCATCGGATCCATTCCAGCAGAGCATTCCCAATGTCGTCTTCTATGTTCCAGCTGTTATCGTCTTTAGCCTTGCAGGTAAGTGTTGTTGTCATGAACAAAAAATTAACACCTTTCAGTTTGATTGGCAATCAGTTGACTTTTGAATGCTGTCCATCCTCTCCTATCGTTGTTTCCATAGTGTAAATGCATTAGCACTTAGACTAGACCTAAAGTGGCTCCACAATTTAGTATCGAATTGCCTGAAAAGTATAATCAAGATTTTTGTTTTCATTTAATTTCTTATCTCGGTAGATAGACTCGTATCACATTTAAGCTATGTACAACTCACCTCCATCGTCACCACCATCCACCACCAGAATTGTTCCACGTAGTCGTCGCAGCGTATTCTGCTGCTTATCGGCCGGGGAAAAAGATTCTTTCCCTTAGCATACATAAACAATCATATCTTTCGATTTTAATTAAACAAAAAACAACTCGAATGTATATAGAGAGCGTCTTTCAGTAGCTCTGCTGGCGATATGCTTACGTTGACAGAAAAAATCTAAATTTAGGCAAGCACCTTACGGAAGAACGGCGACCAAATGCATGCCACTGACCGATGGTCTTGTCCAGTTCCATTTGGTTTGCCGTATCGGTTGTTCTATTTCGTGCCGTCTTATTCAAAAGGTTGTCGGGGGTTTTTTTTTTTGTGGACGTTTTTGGTTTTGTTGTTGTTTACATTGTCCGGAAGATATTTCACATTCTGTGATTTGAGAACAGAGTCCAATAAAGACTCAAATATTGTTGTGAGCCATCGGAAGTGTAAAAGGAAAAAATATGCAATTCAAAAAATTGGGAAAAAAAAAATAAAAAAGGAAACGCAGCCGGTAGGATTCGAACCTACGCTCCCAGAGGGAATCTGATTTCGAGTCAGACGCCTTAACCACTCGGCCACGACTGCTGATTGCGAAATGATGTCAAAAGTTTTCATATAACAGTAGTGTCGGTCGTGAAAGCACTACCATAAACATACCGAACCCACTCTGCTTTTGGAGCATTCGCACGAACGTTACTTAATAATTATCTGCGTATTACCTTATCTGCACAATCAATTGTTGTCGATTTCGTTCACTTGGGGCTCCACGTTGCATTTAGAATACGTGCTGATGGCGGAGGTTATATTTGTTTAGATCATCGGGCCATTTCGTGGGACTATTTAAAAGTGATGAGTTTATTTAAATGGTGTAAACAAGTTGATTTCCAATTCATTAACGGCTCAAATTTCGAATTGGCTGTTCAATGGCTGTAAATACATTTATTTCCATGCGTTCATTCACCCTTCTGTTCAATCTCTCTCACTCTTCAGAGTACTTTCGTTATTCGTTCTTGCTTTAGCCACAAGAACTGAATTTACATATGCATGCATGCATGTGTAGAAATTATGCGATTGCTAAATTTTGTTTGAATTCGGTAGAGTTGTTTACGGTTAAGATCTGAACCAGACATCAACTACACCGAACTTCCGAATAATTGAACAGGTGAAGTGAACACACAATTCACCTTCGTTTGGTTAAGACAAAGTGATCACATCGCACAAACACTTGAACATTGTTTTTCTTCAAAACGGAGTTGAACTGGCCGATTCTATATACAGTTGAAGTTCGGTATTGGGTCTGTATCTCATGAGGTGGTCATGGTGGCCGTGTGGCACGTGGTCTACTTCCTCCTCTCGTTGTTTCTTTTTGCAAATACAGTGGCCTCGCGGTTGTCCAGCTTCTGTCTTAACATGACGAAACAGTTCGTCCAAACTTGTAACCAGCTTATGCTCGCTCATGCGCATTATAGTTGAGCCTTTAAACTCATAACGAGACTCGAGTGTAGGCACAATTTTGGAAAATCTCCCTTAATGCTCGTTTAAACGGTTTGTAACTAATTCGCGCCACCACGAATGTTGCCCGACGCATATTGCTCTCTATTCTGTTGTTTAGCCTTATCAACCCTTAACCACCTACCACCTATTTTGGTCACGTAACCACCTACATGCGGTCTCAGAGACCGCTCACAGATTATGACCCTAAAATTGGGATTTTCGGTATTTATTAAAAAAAAAAGTTAACCGAATTGTTCTTAATACTCTTAAGCATTATTTTAAAGTCTAAGATAACATAAATTGAAGTAACATTTTGCAGTTTTCTTCACATATTTTCACTTTTAGTGAAAAAAAATACTACGGTCATTGAACGACGTCTGTTGGAGAAACTAAGAAAACAGAATGAAATAAGGAAAAAATCGAACCTATTCTCAACATTAACAATTTTTCACGGCAGCTAGCGCAAATTTTGCTCGCACATTCTACGCAAACTGGTTTTTTGCACACGAAACATGAGTATACAGTCTTGCGTTTCTTTTTGAGATCACAACTGCAGCACGTTTTTCGTGCCTCAAGCATTTCTGAACTAGATAAGCTTGGTGAATCTTCACTTATTTGTAGAATACGGCCACCTACCTGGAGTCCCAGAGATCGGAGCATAAAATTGTTTACTAACCTAGTCCAAACGCGTGCTCGTGCTTACTCACCAAGTTCATGCACGACACTGTTTGATGAGTACAGAAAGTATACGGATGCGCAACGTTGCAAGACACGCGCAAATTGAAATATTTGAATTTGAAAAACCGTTGTTGCGGTCTGTGGTACCTCTTTTATGTGGTTAAGGGTTAATTTCCAAATACATTGGGAGATTTAGAGTACACTTTGATTTGCAGTTTGTCTGATTATTAGAAATTCTGTTTCAAAAAGTGCCGAACTACGGGACAGTACTCTAGAGTCAGACAAATTCTATAAATCGACACTGCCTTGGAAAACGTTTGTCGGATTACAATGGGCCCACTGTAATATTGTTTTAAAATCGAGTCGAGTTACAACTCGGGTTTACTCGGGTTAAGAAATTGCGGCTTGGCACATCTCTAGTGGTTAAGAGCACACTCCTTCATTCGCAATACCGACTGCAATGGAGGAATCTCCATAAATGATTTTCTTATCCATTGACTGTCTGTCTGTCTAAGTATATTTTATTGAGTCTACAATATAATAAGCTTGTCGACAACACAATGTATACATATCACTTACGAAGAGGTGTCCTAGTGAGGTTAGGATCTGATTCTCATCAACCAGTCCGCTCAGTCAGCTATTTTCCGTAGTTTCTGTAAACCAATTTATGTTAGCAGTCAAACTTCTCCTGAAGCTAGCTTCGTCAGCTGAAATTTGCTTCCAATTACGCACGCCAAGTTGGCTGAGGTCCTTCCCATTTGTGTCTACTCTTGTGTCGGGCTTCGGGCACTGTTGTTCATGCATGACCTAGCGGTTAGCCATCTTAGGCCACGAATCCGTAGACACCTGTCTACACTCATGTCGGTCTACAAGCCCATCCAATTCGTGGTTTAATCTCCTCCAGATGCCATCAACGCAATCAGGAGAAGGATCTTTTCTCTGTTAGTTCGTTAATGTTTCGTTTTCGCCTCACCTCACATACCCATTTTTGTCACTTCCGTTTCAACGCCTTCCTTGAAGGCTCGCTGTGTTGGAACAATCACGTCAATTTCATCCCCTTGTGCTTTTGTACGGACTTTTCGAAGATCGTTCCTTTTGTGTAGCAAGTCAGTTCTGCACGAGCATCTAAAGAATGACACTAAAAACTTGTATCGTAGAGAGCAGACACACATGGACTAATGTAGGCATTCATCCTAAAGTTTACCCAACATTTAGGTTAGGTTACGCCTCACTTAGGTCCAATTGGACGCATAGCGATGCCCAGTGGGGGAGGGGGAATGAAAGTCTCCTCTTTCCTACTCATTTTTGTGTTCCGGGTGTTAAAAACGACGATTTGACCTCAGGTGTTGGTGCGTTTTTTTATCTCAGCCATCCAGAAAAATTATGATGAACCTGCAAAGAGATGATAGTGGGACTTCCGTAAGTACTTGAAGATCTTGGAAGAAAAATTCTCCTAGTATTCTGTGTCTCAATAGGCAGAGGCTGTGGCATTGACAAATGAAGTGAGTGGTGTCCTCTAGTTCTTCTTCGTTCCCGCAGCCTCTGCATATGGTATTCTGTTTAAGCCCCATTTTGTTTTCGTGGTATCTCAAATGATTGTGACCGATTAGCGCGCCTACTACCATACGCAGAAGTTCTCTGCTGCATAGGAGGAGTTTGTCAGTCCTTGCGCTGTTGACCCTCGGCATTCGGGTAGTCTTACAAGCAGATAACGAGTTCCACCTTTCATTAGCTAGCTACTTCTTGACATCTGCCAGAGGTGGATCAGTACACGCTTGCTTGGGATGGGTCGGTGTCGGCCCCTTTTCCTGGTAAGCTCATCTGCTTCTTCATTGCCGGATATGTCCCCGTGTTCTGGGATCCAGCATAGAGTAACTGAATGCTGCGCGCCGAGAACCTTAAGTTTTTCACGGCAGCTTACGACCAGCTTGGACTTGATTTCTATAGTTAAAATTGCTTTGATGGCCGTTTGACTGTCTATACATTCTAATAGACAGTCAAACGGCCATTTAAAGCAATTTATCAGCCGGTGGTATTTCCAACAATGATATCATTTTGGCCGCTTCTTTGATCGCCAGGATCTCCGCTTGGAAAACACTGCCATAGTCATTCAGTCTGATAGAGCAGTGTGTGCTTAATACCCAACAGTTGCTCGTATAGCAGGTTTAGTTTACACTTCACCCTCTCCGACACTTTTTCTTACTTCCTGTTGGTCGTAGTGGTATGGTTCAGGGCTCAAAAGAAACGTCTCGTCATTCACTATACAAAATATTCTATAAAGAAAATGCATAGCCGAAAAACGCATCATTTTCGAGACATAAGCGATTTTTCAAAATAAATTATTTCACGACACCTTCTCCGACACTGTTTCCTATTCTATTGCCCTTCTATTGGTCGTAGCGGGATGGTTTTGGGTTAAAAAAAAGGTGCCTTTGCATTTCTCAGAAGAAGCTTCCACGATCAACTTTTTAGTTTTAAGAGAAAATCGTTGTGACGCGGATTTGATTTTTGCAGTTTTAAGTTTGACGTTACACAATGATTTCATTTAGTTCAAGTAACTCCTCGGTTCTGAGTTAATTCATGCTTTTTGATTTCCGTTTTTGATACCACCACTCGTAAACGAGTTGCTTTACATCTTGTCACAGAATCGCAGCTATTGAGGCTGTCTTTTGTTCTCGTCCGATTTTGAGATTGAGCTTTGATTCAAGTTTTCATCTTCTACCTTCTTCCTTACAAGGCAATGATGTGTACTCAGATGGGTTAAAGCTAGAGCAGTCTTTTCGAACCTATCTGTGCTCTCTAGTTTCCTTAGTTCGCTGTTCTGATTCCCGACACTAGTTAAATTAGTGTGCTCTTAATGCTGGAATCGCGCTGTCTCTTAATACGCACAACTGGACCAGTTTCGATGTCAGAATGTGTGCACTGATATGGCGTCGAAGGCTGTTTGGGTATATAATTAAAGATTTATCAGTCGAATCCCTTCAATACAAGGATGATGGTGTTTCATTGTTCTTACTTCCGCTTGAAGAATAATTGCAGTCGTCGCTCGTTATTGAGTGCTTTTGAAAAGGTCGGAGAATGTTTTTTTGCAGTGTTCTATACCGTCAATGTTGCTTATTATCCACATTCTGGCACATACTCAAGTTTACCTAAGCCCTCCATGGTTGGACTCAGTACCCCTAGACAGACCGATCTTTGAATCTTTGCCGGGTTTGATTGAAATAACCCACAAAACGACATGAACCAAACAAAACAAACGACTTTCCTATGAGAATAATGATCAAAGTAAAAATCATCATCATCATCTTCCGAACCGCATGATCCACTAAAGGGGTCGCGGGTGGTAAAGCACGCACTAGAGACCTGCAGGCCACTCGATCCTCTGCCATCGACTCTAGGTTAGGTTACGTTGAAAGTGGCTTTAGATGCACTTAGGCCAAGGTAGACTCGTTCTACTGCCACGTGGGTTAACAAAATGGGGGATTGGGCTGGCTTTCTATGACAGCGACTCTAATTCATCAGAGGTTATATGCCCAAGTGCAATCATGCGATTTTTTGGACTTGTTCCAACCACCTCGTCATGAGTACCTGATGGAATCACATTTAAGGCATGCCTCGGAAATCGTAATGATGGGGACATTCGTGTCACGTGCCCAAACCATCGAAGCATATTCCTTCCGTTTGAAGAAGCAGCTGCTCAACATTGAGTTCCTCGTGCACTGCCGTGTTTGTCAACCTATCCCGGCGAGTAATTCCCACAACAGTACGAGGAAATCTCATATCGACAGCGATCCTATTCTTTCGGTTATTACCCAAATTGTCTTGACCATAGGTGAGAGTTGGCATAAATGCTGAACCGCTAACTTGGCTTTGACACCAAGTTCGGTCTTTCTCATTACAGATCTTCAAAGCTGTTTAAAAATGCATGAGCCAGCCTAGCCAATCCTACAGAAAGCTCAGCATTACTCCTCCCATCACTCGTGAAAAAGGCCCCGAGATAATTGAACTTCTCCACCTGCTTCAATGGGACTCCACTAACATGTAGAGTGCATTGAACAGGTGTTCTTGAAATTACCATAACCTCTGATTTGTCCACGTTAACCTTCATCCCGGCATCCGCACATACGGCAACAAACTTATCGAGTGCGCGCTGCAGTTCTGTCTGGAAGGATGTGAGGATAACTAAGTCATCTGCAAAAAGAAGATGACTTAACCTCATTGACTTTCCCAATGTGAAACATGCCTCGTTTCGGCTACTCTGCAACATTCAGTCCATATATAACGAAAACGAGAAGTGACAAGACGCACCCTTGGCGAAATCCAACGTGCACGATGGAAAGTGTTGGAGCCATCTCTTCTGTCCTCCGTTTTGAAAAGAGGGACAATCACTCCAGTTTGCCAGTTGACTGGTGTCTCACCGCGTTCCCTGGCCACCTTAATGATATGAGAGAGCCATAAAACTCCCTCTTTACCAATGGCCTTAAGCATTTCTTGCCCGATTTTATCCACACCGGCGGATTTACCAACTTTTAGCGATTCAATCGCCAAAATGACTTCCTCCATCGTTGTACTATGCTCTGCCCCACTCAAGATTACGGGTTCGCCATCCTCAGTTCCCTGTTCGCGATCTACCTCATTGGAAAGCAATACGCAATCCTTGGATTTGACTCCTTCGTTGATGTTGAGTTTCCTCTCTCTGAGTTGGTGAATGGTTTGCCAGAACACCTTTTTCGCAGTCGCTTTCCAACTTCTCGCCGAACTCCTTCCAGGACTGCCCTTTAGCTGCTCGCACTGCCAATTTGCAAGTTCTTCGCGCCACAGAATGCCGGTCACGAGAAACAGAGTAAACCAAGGGAATCTAGTCTTTGTAGGTCCATTTCATCTCTCTGATGGCTTCTCGAACTCCGGGTGTTTTAAATCACAAAGTTCTTTTCTCTTCACAAATATCACGCACAGAGGCAGTGACAGCTGTTGGAAATAGTCGCCATTCTTAATCTACATGCGATGGAACTGTTGGAATTCGTTCAAACCTTTCAGATGTGTATCGTGCAAAATTTTGCTGCACCTCGCTGCTCTGTAGTTTCTCCCACGTATGCGTGTAACCACTCTTGAGAAGAGGTGCTCTATCAGTTTCAGCCCTTCTCATCACACGATCGTCACAAACCATCCGTTTCATACACGATGGTACCACAAAGAGGTCTATCAACCATTTCTGTTGGAGACTTAGACGGTACCACGTGAATTTGAATTTAAAATAAAAAGCAAGAGGATTTGGACTACAATTTTCGAAGAACTGAAATGAGTTTGACATGCCTGCGGTAGAATTTGAAACCTAAATCAGATCCATGGTAAACAAAAGGGCGTGAGTAGATAAAACTACTGACCTTTTTATGCTCACGTATTCTGAACGGAATATAAGGCCAGACATTTTCCCTTTATCACTCCTCTTGGGAGCATATGGCTTCCAATTGGCATCTCCATCTCACTCGGTTAGTTGCAGCTGTTTAAACACTATTCCAAGTGAGGTACCGATCGTCTCCAGGTGTTCTTGGGACGGCCTCGGGCTCTTTTGCCTTGAAGGTTCCACTCTATCGCCATTCTGGTAATGCTGTCGGCTTTTTTCCTGATGATGTGTTCGATCCATTTCCATTTGCGTCTCTTAATCTGTATCACAATTGTCATTTCTAACAAATCCACGTTCGTCATGGTGTTTGGCCAGAATATTCGAATATTCGGCGGCATTTGTTGATGAATATTTGTAATTTATGCGCGATGTTGTTCGAAATCAACCACGTTTCGCTACCATATATCAGTATTGATTTAACACATGAGTGGAATATTCTGAGCTTCGTGTTTCTGGAAATCTGGGAACTCCTCCATATAGGTCAGAGCTGTCTGAATGCTGCTCTTGCTTTTCGAAGTCTGTTATCAAGATCTGGTTCTGTGCCGCCGCTGTTATTATACTACCTAGATAACAGAAACTATCTACATATCTGACGGGATTTCCTTCGATGGTAATGTCTCCTCGGTTGCAGGAGTTGATTCTCATGGCCTTAGTCTTTTGTATATTTATCTCCAATCCGGGGCGTCGTGCTAATCTTGCGAGGTGTTCTTATGTAACTTGGATGTAGCTGAGCTTGTGTGAGAGTAGACAAATAACAAAACAAAACTCCACGTCTCTGCACGCAGACTTCTCTCCTAATTTCCTGTCGTGTGTATCTTTAAAAAAACAAGCGCCCGCGTCGTGCCGTTTAAAAACAACTTTATGTTCGTGTACTTATCTGATGTCTGACAATTGTGAAACTTGTTCGCTCTATCGGAGATCAGTTTATTAATCTAAATGAAAATGTTCTTGTCAGGACCAGATAAAAAAAAATACATAATTCCATACATCATTCATCACCACCACCCACTAGTACGTTCCAAATTATACAAAATTGACTCCCCTTTGCATGTTCTTAGGTCCCCAGCAAACCCTTAAGTTCTCCCCTCTGTTTGTTCAAATTCATTGTGCATGCATTTAGTTCGCAAGATGATATAAACACACAGTTTGCAAGCGCATGCACACATTCTTCAGCAAAGCTAAGAAACAAGACACAAAAGAAAACCATTTCTTTAAAAGCAACATATTCCTCTTTTGTTTCTTTCACGCTGATCGCTCAAGGATTTTCCAATCAATAAATGTAATCACCAGCAAAACCAAGACAATAACAAAACAAACAAACAACAATCTATCCACAGCCCCAATTAGATACAGATTCTAATAAAGTTTTTAAATCCAGTGTCTTAAGCGTCAACAGCAGCCAACATGGAAGACGAGATCATCAGTGAGGAACAAATTCTCGACAAGACCATCGAAATGGGTGGTTCGGGTTTTGGCAGTCCAGACGGACTTAGTGGCTTCAAATTGCCCAGTCTTCAGGAAGTAATGGATTTAATTGATAAAATGGAAGACATCTCCGAGGAGGAACGTGAAAGCCTCAAATCGAATTTGATATTTCCCGACGAACAAGGCGCCGATAAATTACGGCAACAATTAGAGGCGGCTGGTCGTGTGGGACCTTCTGCGAACGATTATATAATGTTTTTCGCAATGCTTGGATTGGTTGCATTGGTCTTTGGTAAGAAACGAGGTTGTGCTCATGTTTTTTTTTTATTTTTGGTTCTCATTATTGCTGATGTTGAACATTGAAGTGTGTTTGAGTTTGAAGATGCCCCTGGGTTTCTAAGCTTGCTCCTCGAGTGTATAATTCCGTAAACCGTACCTACGGGGTTAATCTCTTGCAGGAGTTTGTGTAAGCCTTGATTCGTTCCCTTTTCGTTTGTTAATGATGGCAATTCGCCAACTTGTGACTGTTCAGTGTTGTCCTTCAGCTATCCCTGCTTTTTTTTTCTAGAAAATACGTCATATCTTCGATTGCACAACTATTCACCTCGATAGTAGGAGGCGTATTTGTTCAGGTGCAATAAACAAGGTTTTCAGGTTTTTATAAACAATTCAGTGAGTGTGTCATTTCTGTCCATTTTCTATGTTTACTGGTGTCCACATGAGGAAGAAGGATTACGTCCTCGCATTCTATGCAACGTCTCACCGAAGATCAACGGCTTTATAGTTTTCTTGTTAACTGTGCGATCAGTTGGGGTTCATATACAGAAATTCATCACTTGCACTTGCGAATGACTCCGACCATCACTCCGGAAGCGAACATCCGTACGTCACCACCGTTCGTTTGATCAAATCCCACCGCATTTCTCAGAACATAATTGTCTGTTTTTATATTTACAAGGGATTAATGCGAAACCGCTTGGTGTAAAAAAAAAACACAAACTGCAGCAGTATAGCTTTGAAGTGCGAAAAGCACGTATTCAATTCAATTGAAGTCGCGTATCAGTTCTGTATTTTCATTATCGATACCGATAAGTCACCCCTTTTTTTACCGCTTTCCACGTCCTCCGGTTTTGAAACAAAGTTTACAACTGTACCAATTGCTGGCATCGATAGTCGCGGACAGCAGTTCAATCAAATTGTGGGTATCTGCAAATCGATAAGATCGCTTATATTCCTTTCAACTCAGATAAAGAAACATTTCACATAAGATTGAAATTAGTTTTACAAGGTAAGTGACAGCAACAGTCGCTCGGTTTGAACATGGTGGAGCCATCACAGGAGACTGCTAGTGATAGCTTCGATCGTCTGCAAGATGTGGTGCGATCAGCAATGGGAACCTTTACAAGTGACACCAAGGCGATTCAGAATATTCTCAATAGATTGGATAGTTTGAAAGCGAAATATTCGCAGCTTGCGACATCGGAAAAATCAATTTTCGTTCAACAAATGGAGAAATACTTTAGGGAGGCTATCACTACGATCGAGGAAAGTGCCGCCAAGCGGACACTGTTCAACCAGCTGTTCAATTGCTCTTGTGCGATTCTCATTATTGTCGTTGGTTAGGGAGAGTTTATGTTTAAGCTTTATGAATATCATCAATTGACTCCTTAACTTACACATATCTCATCTTTCTTTCAGCGCTCTTTGGCTATAAACTGTACAAGTCCCTGATGGAGAAACAGCAGAAAAAGCTGGAGAAACAAAAAGTCAGCAAGAAATCAAAAAAGACCAAACAAAAGTGAATTGAAAGTGTTCTTAAATATTTCCGTTCTTAAGTGGAAAGCACAAAAACATGTTTTTCTTGTAATATTTATTGAAAAAAACAAACAACAAAACACATTCCTTGTCTTCAACAAATTCAAAAAATAAAAAATAAATACAACGCGATTCGGTGGTAGCTAAGAACTTTGTGATACCAACTAAAATATAAACAGAGATAAATAAATAAAAATATATTTAAACGACAAAAGCAAAAATAAATGATAAATTGTTAACAAAAAATTAAAATTGTGAATTAAATGTTTAATGTATGTTTTTAAATATTCAAATATGATTTCACATTGCGAAGACAGAAATGTTTAACGTACACTTTTCAAATTAGATGCCAAAATGTTATTTTCTCTCTTTCGGTAGTACAAGTGCATGAATATTCGAAAGAAAAAAAAACAATTTCCAAAGAAGCAACTGACGACGTGTGCATTCTTTTTGTTTTAGTTTTTCAACTCATGAAAATATTTATGATTTAATTACATGGATATGTATAAACTATAAATGATTTTCGTAGGCTTGTGTAGGGAGTTCAACTTTTCCTTTTCCTTATCAAATGAATATTTTTTAAAATAAAAGTTTTAAATATAAACCACTCTTCTGTTGTTTTATTGTCTTGGCTTCTTCTCCTGGTAGGGTCTCCATGATATACCTACACCTGACCCTATTTGGTGCTTCACTTGAGATGGCGGGTCTGACTAACAAAGGACTGCGTTATCCATGTTCATTAATGATATACGATCGTATTAACTTAGGTGAACTGCAGTACCTATTGTTCATAAACGTCAATAGCTCATCGATGTCGGGCAGATTGTGCAGTCATTATTTTTTGACTGCAAATAGCGTCGATTGGAAGAAAAATATTTTTTACTAAAGCAAACCTGCAGACATTCTGAACCGTATGTATGTTCAAAAACGCATGAGAAAAGAAATGCGATTGTACTAGCGCAGATTTCCGACGTTTATGGAAACACCCGCCGTTCCATGTATGCTGTTTTCGTAAAACGTAGTTCTGTGTTTTTCTATTACGGGTCTGCATTTGTAACACCGCGTCGAGGAGTACTTAGTAGACCAGCAAATGAAAAAAGCCTGTCCACAGCTGCTAAGGCTGGTATTAGTGTCCGGTGTACCTGGAAATGCTCTTTTCAGTGCTTGAAACTGATGGATCACTTAAATGGATGTTGACGGATGGGCGATTGGGCGAGGTATGCAATGAAAATATTCACGCAAGGTACACGTGAAACTGGTTGAAGCATATACGAACTCATACAATGTTGTCTTTCCTTTCGAAATAATACCGTAATGTAGTTGTTTACGTATTGATTGAAAATACACCAAAAAAGAACCTGTACAATGCTCTTATCACTCGTCCGGTAATACAAGTTGCTTCAGTTTAGTGGCGCGAAAGCCGTTTGTTTTCGCATTTATTAAAAAATCAGTGATAGGAAAGTGCAATGGAAATCCACCGAAATTATTACCCTTGGCAGTTGTTAACAAAATCGAAGATGCGCTACTAGGCCGCTTTTAAACACGCAACTTTTTGTTGGCGATTTTCTGCAATTCCCTTTTATGATCGCAAGCCACTTTTACACGTAGAAATAACTCAGTTGCAATTCCTGCTCAATTTGTCCGCTTCACACCCTTTCACACATGTGTCATATCCCAACACTGAAAAGGCAGGAATAAAGCCATTCGAAAAAACGAAAAGAGATAAAATGGAATACGAAGGATCGATCGTAATTCTCGAGCACACGCAACTCGGGTACCCCTTGCACGTTTCTCCTCCCTTGCCAACAAGATTGGAAAGTTGCAGACAAACTTAGTGTGTGTAAAAGCGGCCCTAGACGACTCAACTCAAAAAAATTTTTAAAAGCTATAGGGAAGTTTTTCAAAAAGAAAAAAACACATAAAATTCAGAAAAATGTATGAAATCGTTATTTGAATCGATAGTACGGTCCATATAATTTAATGTTTGAAGATTATTTCATGCAAATGTTGACCTTGACTGCTCCTCAAATGGTCCATCCGCTTAGTCCAATTTTGGCATACTCTTTCCAACATTTCGGCCGTTGTCTTCCAATGCGTCAATTGAAGCGGGCTTGTCTGTTTAGACATGAGCTTTAACATAGCCCCACAAAAAATAGTCTAAAGCGTTAAATCACACGATCTAGGCGGCCAATTGACCGGTCCCGAACGTGAAATAAAACGTTCACCGAACTCGCCCGTCGTCTTGTTGAAACCAAATGTCATGCAAGTCAAGCTCTTGCATTTTGGGCAAAAAAAGTTGGATATCATCTCACGGTAGCGCTCACCATTCACAATTACGTTACGATTCGCATCATCTTCGAAGAAGTACGGTCCAATGATGCCACCAGCCCATAAACCGCACCAAACTGTGACTTTTTCTGGATGCATTGGTAGCTCTTGCAATGCTTCCGGCTGATATTCACTCCAAAATCGACAATTCGGCTTATTTACGTACCCATTGAGCCAAAAATGAGCTTCGTCGCTGAATACAATTTTTCGGAAGAAGCGCGCGATGAACTTTCTTAGCAGAGCACGGATTTTGATAATAAAATTCAATAATTTGCAAGCGTTGTTCGTTTGTAAGACGATTCGTGGTTAAATTATGGACCAAACTGAAGATGTTTGACAGTGAAACAAAACACGAAACGTGCTGTTTAAATCAGTGTTGCCAAAAAGATAATAGCTAAAAAATCACCCTTTATAAATTTAACGCGTGATGTGGACGACGCGATTGTTGCTTCAATGCTTTGCCCATTGGCATTCTGACATTCTGAATTCAATGATACTAAAATATCCGAAATAAGTTTATTGGCCATGAAAGTGACTTGACTGACACTTTCAAAGACACCAAAGTCAATATAAAAATACATGTAAGACTAAACGTAAAACTCCATATTTTAATTTTGGTAAAAAAAATAATGATGAAGCCTAAAGAATTTAAATGAATGTAGGTGACTTCTGGTGAATGATGGAGACTTCAAGGTAACTTCAGTGAATGCAATGTCAGTCGAAAGGCTTGCACTCAAATGAATGTAGTCTTAAGAATGCCCCAAAGGACTGGTCCAATCGAAGACTTAAAAAGGAATGATGTTTTAAGTATTGAAGTATTGAAGATATGAGGTAATTTGATTTTTAGAAAGAGACCTCATGTCGCTCGCTATCTTCAGCCACCGTCCTACACCCGGTCTTCCGAAAACATTCCGCGGTGTCATGTGTTTACAAGTCTGTAGTCGCAGGAATTGTGTAACAAACGTTCAATTTTGAAGAGTCATCACCTATTCTAATCGTTCATTGCATTGACTCACAGCCTTGTTTCCCCGATTAATACCATCCAATAGCACTAATTTCGGAGCAACACCACAGGCAGGCACTAGACTAGGATATAAACACTTACAGTAAGTATGTTTTACTTGAATTTTTCATTTCCATTAGTCGTTGAAGATGATATTAAAATTGGAAGAAAGTTTAAAAATCGGAGTCCAACACCAGGGCACGATCTTACAAAAATGCGTTCAGCTGTTAACATGCGCGGATGACAATGACGGGGTTGACCGAACACAGCAAACCATTAAATGAGACGTTTACTAACGTTGATTCGGAAACGGGTTCGTCTAGCGGGGAACGAGGGAGAAATGAAGTGTGAACTGTTCTCAAGAATGGACATACAGTGTCGACGTCATGGATAATGTCTCACTCAGGTCAGGTTAGATTGGAGTGGCAGACTGCAGAAAGGCAGTCATACTTAGGTCAAAGTGGTAGACCCATTGTGATACCACCCAGATTGACTACTCGTAAATTTGGAAGACTGCTAGGCCCCAGATTGATAGACTTCCCGGGGCAATACATGAGCAGAGGAGGTGATTTGTGGTCTCTAACTCTCTACCTCTTCTTCATCTATGCAGCTTCTGCAGAAATTAGCGTCCAAAGTGAAGGTTTGCTTAGTCTGAGTAGACAGAGTGATAGCTTACGATTTGGTGCGGGCCATATTATTTCCTTTGTTTCTGCCTCACACAAATAAGAGGTATTTTCCGTTTTCGCAGTGAATAATACTAGCAGCATCAGTATCGAGACTAAACGCAGAATAACTTGCTCTTTCTCACCGCTGTTTCTTTGGGCTGAAGATATAATGAAGGAATATACTCTCATTTCGAAGATCTGATCCGAATTGTCCGAATGGCCAGCGCTGCTCAAAGAAAATTAGGCATGTAGAATTTCAAAAGCAGATGAGGAAGTCGTTGTAAACTTCGAGATAGAGCTCTGCTTGGAAATACTATGAGTTTTGCATCTACGGATCCAAGAAGGTAATGGGTACCAATGCTCCGGCCCACAGAGTTTTCAAATGTAATCCAGAGTGAAAACGCAGAAGAGGAAGACATCGCCTTAGGTGGCGCTCACAACTTGAAGGCAACCGACTTGGAGTCCGCAGCTAGAGGCAGCTAGCTTAGGACGGTGGATAGCTGGAGAGGCTTGTTAGTTGAGGCCCAGGTTCACCCCGAACTGTAGCGCCTCCTAAGTAAGTAAATAAGCATGAGCTATGCGGTCATAGGTTTTGTTCATCGTCTTTGTTTGGGGCTACAGTCCGTGGTGGAAATCAGAAATAAATGAGTAAAGAGATATTCAACTTCTTCTTCTCTTGTCCCTTGATTTCATCTGACAGCGTTTTTTACACGCTTTTTCGGCCACTGTCTGTGAATACATGGGAGCACTTGTGAACAGCTGGCGAACAGCTGATACCCTTCCCCAACCATAGTATTGGGGTGAATTAAAGTTCTTATTTGAAAATTTGCTCGTTACTTGAACTTTTTTCAAATTTGGTTAAATTTTCAACACAGTGGGGAGGGGTAAGCAAACGAACAAAGTTCATGTTCATAAAGTAGCTTTCTGCGAGTTTTGCCATTGTTTACAATAATTATTTATGCATGAATTATTAATGAATATACGACTTCATGTATGTATTTTTGCATATGCATAAAATCGAAAAAAAAGCATTCACACGAAACATGTGTACCGGCAACTAATAATAGCAATATTATTGAAATATTTGCTTGAATCACTTTAAATAAACAGCTTATTTGCTTATTATACTTGTTTTACAGAAATAGGGATGAAAGTTAATTGCAAATTTGTTCTTAATGTTCCATTGTTCTTAACAAATTATGTACTTTAATTGCAGACGTTTTCACAATTCATGAATGAAAGATATAAAACTAAGTTCATTTACCAGTCATCGCATATAAATCAGCTATATTTTTTTTAAATTGATGCAAAGTACTCTTGTAAATATAGCGTAGAATTACATTTTTATTCACGCAAGCGGCTATTACAAATATATGTCCTCTTAAAAATATGAGTCACCTTCTGAACACCCTCCGAACAATAAGTACATGTTCGTGGGCAAATTCACGAATATCCCACAAAATTCATGAATCTGCCGCCATTATCCCACAAAATTCACGAATCGGCCGCCATATTGGGGTGAATAGACGAACGTTGTAAAAGTAGAAAGGGAATTCCACTACTATCATATTTTTCTCCGGTGTGGACTAGGGGAAAAAATGGCCGAAGTTGAATATCTCTTTACTCATTTATTTCTGGTGGAAATGGGCCTCACCAACAAGCCTCTCCAGCCAGCCGCTGGACCCCATTTTAGCCGCTTCCGCTTCAATGCCAGCAAACGCCTCATTGACGGCTCGCTGTGTTCGTCCAATCACGGCAATGTCACCCGCTTCTACTGTTGACCTGTGAGTCTCGCGCGATCTTCTCAAGTATGATGTTGAAAAAGTCACATGACAGCGTGTCGTCTTGTCTAAAAGCTTGTTTGACATTGAAGGTCTCGGCGAGTTCGTTACCGACTTTGATGGATCGTACATAATCTGATGAGTTAAGTAGGAAAATCAAAGCTAGCTATATAGTTCGTCTCTATGCATACTGTCATATGTGGCCTTGAAATTGACGTATAGGTTGTGGGTGTAGATCGGCATTTTTTGGATCTTTTCCAGGATCTGCCGCAGTGTGAGAATCCGAACTATTGTGTCCTGAAACTATTATAATGTCCTGAAACAACACTGATAGGGATCTATCAGCTTGTTGACGAACGGTTTCAGGCGTTTACACAAAACTGCAGAGGATTTTGCATGCGATGTTAAGGCGACTGATTCCTCGATAGTTGGCTGAGGGTCTCCTTTCTTCATCAGTTTTTTTTTGTAATTCTGTTACCTATTTGAACAGTGCCGCTCACTTGAATAGCAAAACCCCAAATTTTGATGCAAATAATTTGGGTCACTGTTCAGGAACGACGACGACGACGAGAAATGCAGATAAGAAATTAAGACACAGGTTACTTCAACTTAACAAGAAATTAATTTATTGTAAACTAACGAACAACAAATAACAATGTTGATCAGGGTGAGGTGTCCCGCGCGTTCAAATTTGAAGTGTTTAAGATTGATCATTCATCGTCTATCGTTAACTACCAGCAAGCATTAAACGAAAGCTTAACACACATACCGATGACCGCACATGCACACATGAGGAAAGCTTTACCCACAGCTGTTGAGGGTTTGCTCGTGGGCCCTTCTCGCGACAGTACTCCCCTTGGTGCATGGTGCGATTTTCCCTGCAGCAAATTGTTTTTGCTGGTGGATGGTATGTTCTGCTTGATGATAGGTGGTGCGATCTGCCGATGGTGCTGGTGTACGGATGGTGCGATGTGTAGATGGTACTAGTGCGCGTGCTGTACAGTGACTCAGAAAAAATATGGACGAAAACAAAAATATAATTTTTACATATTAACAATCAGTATGAAACAGTCACATCGCTTTAAAATGTGCTGCACTGTACATTGGTGACAACAACGAGAAGCCCCGCATTGGAAAGCGTTTAACTTTCTCCATCAAAATGTATTAAAAAAACTCAGAATGTTGGTTTCCGCCGTAGTACATAATCGATTTCCTGTTTATTCAAAATTGTAATTCATTTACAACATAATCTTAGAGTCTAAACGCCGCAATTACTATTCATTCATAGTAAATTCACTGAATTCCGCTTGATTAAGGTCTACTATTAAATCACTATCCTGGTCATCGTACTCAAGGACAATGTCCTGTTCGTTAGCGGACTCCGCAAAGACAATTTCACTCTCTTCCTCAACATATTCAACTTCCATTGTTGGCACATCTGAACCGACTTCCATAATAATGTACTTCAGGCGATTCTCAGTCGGCTCTGCTTCTTGCTCGTCCCGTTTCTTTCGCTTTACTGCACGAGATGAGCCCCGTTTCGCCATCAATTCGGCAGGAACACCTAGGGGATTGAATGAAAAATCATTCGTCTCAGGGTTTGATTTTTACACTTACACTCAGGATGGTTGTCTCGTAGATGTGAATTGAGAATTCCTTGAGCTACGAAACTTCTTTCGCAGTCCTCCACTGGACAGGCAAACCTACAAACATTAAGTAAGACATGAATTTAAGAGATAATATTGAAGTGAAGATCTTCGTTCGTACGGTTTGACATCGGAATGCCGTAAAAGATGCAATTTGAAGCATGTCTTCCTTGTGAATTCTCTTGAACACTCCTGACACTTGAAAGGCTTCTTGGACTCGTGCTTTAGGGAGTGCGCATTAAAGGATACTTCGTAGCTGGTGCTGAAGTCACAGTGCTGACATTTAAACTTGTGCGCCTCCGAGTGTGTCTGAAATAGTACAACTTCTTAATCGGTTGTCTTGCAAATCAATAAATATTACCTTCTCATGGACCTTAAAGTCACTTTTATTGTAGTATCCTTTATCACATAATTTGCAGAAAAACCTCTTCACCTTCTTATGAACCATTCGGATGTGTATTTCAAGATTTCGCCTATTCTTAGTCATCTTTCCGCAGTATTCGCACTTCAACTCGATGTGATTCATTTCAATGTGGTCCGTTAGTGCTTCGTCTGTACTATACGTTGCCTTGCATGTTGGACACGTTTTGAAATCTGCAAAATGAGAATATATGAACGACTGAGATGCACTCACTCAGCAATTACTTACTGGTGTTGTGCTTTCGAGCGATATGCACAGCCAGAGACATTTGAGAAAAGCACATTTTCGCACAGAACTGGCAGTGGTACTCTTCATTGTTCTCATGCGCCTTCAAATGCGAGTTCAGCTGTGAGCGCGTCATAAACGCTTGATTGCAAACTTCGCAACCGTATTTTGTTTCCATAACATGACGACCTTTGTGACCGCGTAATGATGGCCAAGTTAGGTAGGATTGTTCGCACGACTGAAAGAATAGATGTTTGGTTTTCGATTTCTGGTTCTCAAGTTTCTCACTTATGTACCTCATAATCACAAACGTAGTGTCTATCGACCGGGAACACTTTTTGAATTGAATCGTGTTTGGTGTGCGTGATGAGATGAGTTTTGAGCTTCTTAAATTCCGAGTATTCGCTTTGACATATCCAGCACTTGTATCGTTTATTTGTGTGCACTGCTCGATGAGTTTTCAGATTTTCCACTTTATTGAAGGCCAGTTCGCAGAACTCACAAGCGAATGCGGTCTTCAAGCGCTCAATTAGAATGTTTTCTTCCGTACATGAGGTATCCGTTATATGGTCCTAAGATTTTTTTTTTCTATTAAAACAGAGAGAGAAACCGACCTTCCATTACTTACCTCGGTGTCCTCTGCAGACGCTCCTACCAGTCCGCAGTTCGGGCACACGTAGACAATGGCTTCGGTCGCCTCATGATGCACTACTTGCATATGTCTGTTTAGAAGGTGCTTGCTGGCCATGGACCGATCGCAAACCGTGCACTTGTTGTCGTCCTTTTGAAAATGATGTCGTTTCTGGAGGCGAAAAAAACACAAGCGATATGAATTGACTATGGCCCTCATCGACGGCTTTCACTTACAATATGATTGTCCAGCATTTGCTTGTACAAATACGACCTTGTACAGTACTTGCAATGGTATGAACGAACAGCTTCGTGCAGTTTCACATGGCTGTCGTACAGCTCCTTCGTCGTGCACACTCGATCACATCTGAAATATTCACATGATTGTTGAAGTGGCAGAAGTACAAACGCATTGTCTTACTTTTTGCATATCAACGCATCCTGCTTGTCGTGGGCATACATAATGTGCTCGAACATGTCATTTTCATCCGAAAATAATATGTCACAAATAAAGCAAGCCTTCGGTCGTCGTTTTTCCAGATGAAATTGCAAGTGAAAACGATACCTGGTGAGGAAATACAATCGACTGATGGTTAATATATCCCCAAGGTAAAACCTCACATCGGTACCTTTTGTTAGACGAAAAATTCTTCGAACAAGCAGCGCAATCCCTCAGGAGCCGACTTCCGATAATCTTCTTGTAACAAGAGTGTTTGTTGTATTCAATAAAATTTGAGAACCTCTTTCCACATTCCGGACAAATGCAGTAAACGTTGAGTCTACGAAAGAAAAACATTCAAAGTAAGCAAAGTATGGCATTAAATTACGCGACACTCACTGATCCAGGTCATAGTGCTTCAGTACAACATGCAATGCTAGACTTTTGATGGAATTAAACTCATTGGTCATCCCGCAAATTATGCAAGGATATGTCTTCGCTTCCGATTCATGACTGGTCGATGTGTGCATCAGTAAACCTGTGTGACTTTTTGTGACTTCACTGCAAATCTGCAAATCAAATGAAGAGAATGACGTACGAGCATCGGAGGCACTGTATCAAAGATCATACCTTGCAAACTGTATTCCTGTCGAAAATGACTTCTTCCAGTTCACTCTTGATCACACCGCGAGCATATTCCTGAGTGTTGATATTCTCCAATTCATCCAGATACTGTACATTTTCAAAATGTAAACTGTTATCTACAAGGTCGAGAATCGCTGATCATTCATTACATTTAATTTAAATAAACACCACTAACCACATCCCTCTTCGTCGATGCCAACAAACTCTTCTCCCTCGTTGCAGGTCACATTAACGGCTACTGCAACATTTGTTTCATCATTATTCAAATTCTGGACAAACTCTTCTTGTTCCTCCTCTATGACAGCGACTGATTCGATAATTTCTTCAGTATATGGGCTTTCCTGATTTTTCTCTGTTAAGTCATAGAGTTCTATGAGCTTATTAACACACTCTTCACACAGCGCCTGTGTCGTGGAGGGATCTTTCTCTACGTAAATCTCAAAATAGTCGCCCAGGAGTTTGTCCAGTTGCAGCTCAATACCAGTCTCATCGAAAATCAATTGGTAGTCATCGGACAAAGGGGTCTTACATCGCAAGCAATTCAAATCCATTTTTAAATCTGCATTTTGAAAAAATATGATTTTGATAGTCAATAACCGTCATTCATCAATCGGTGCAGACAAATCCCTAACATATACAAAAGTTCGCAAACCAGAGACTCCCCGAGACCACCATGTACGAGAAACTATGCTATGTTTTCTGCGATGACAATTTACTTACATTCGACATCCACAATTCAAATATGTTGTTCAAAACCACTGCGACTGAAAAGTCTTCTAGTAAATTTAGTGTTTTATTCAATTTTTATTCAGAAAATTGCGATATACATTTTTTTCAGTTTGACATTTCTCTGAGTGACATTTCGTTTGAGCGTTTGGTGATAAATCATTATTTACATAATTTACACGATATGTTTGTGCTTCTCATTAATAGCAGCACAATAGCACGTACACATTGTTAGTCAATATTAATTATATGATGAAATATATTTGTAAATAGTATTTCTGTTTTCTAAAATGCAACACTTAACAGCTGAAGGTAAACGTCTAACGCTAACCTCTTCATTAGTTGACAAGGGTTGAAGATTGAATAATTTTCGAACAGGGATGTCTTTAGCGGCGAGGTGACACTGTACTACAAATCGTACAACCAAACCAAATGTGTGGCGTTCACACGGCACCACATGATTGCAAGACTTCATTCGTGAGAGTAAATTCGAAGTATGATCATGAAAATGAGTGCTGTTCATTCTGTGTTCACAGTGGGTGAATTATTAAAGAATTAAGAAAAAGAGAGAGAAAAACGCGAATGTAAACGAGATATATTTTCATCTACATATTACCTAACCTACAAATGCCCAGTTTCACAGTGGACGTTTAAGATCCACTTATGGTTCATACTTCAGTTCAATGATTTCTCCGGTTTCACAGTTTCGATTAAACCTTGAACTGAGTTCAATTTGTAGTTTAACCTAGCGATGGGCGATTGCGAATAAATCCCACAATCGAATAAATTGGCAATTGTTAAAAATTGAATTCGATTTTCGATTTATTCGGTCTCGTTCGAAAACAATCGAATAATAATCTAATCGAATCGAGTTTTAAAACTTATTTTCATTACTTTTAACAATCAACAGAATGTGACTATGTATGGGTACAAATGTATTCATTTCTCGATTTCTTTCTCTGTAGGCATCAGTGCGCTTATTGAATTTTAATCTGAAATCCGAATGCAAAAAATGCAAATCCGTTCAATTTTAATTCGAATAATTGGAATTGTGAGAACAATCGAATAATTCGGGAGGAAAAGAAGCTTCTACGCCTGAAGAAAAGGTCTCTCGCAACCTCCCAGCTCAAGGACATCGAAGAGTCTAGGGATAGATAAAAAATACGGGCCTTTTATAAAAAAAGCCAAAAGCCTGGCATCAGGCTTTAGGAAAGGCATCCAGGCTCTTCGAAATCGTGAGGGTAGCCTTGTTACTGACCCTCAGGGAATCGTGGATGTGTTGAAGCAGCACTTCCTGCTTTATGGGCCTGACCAGGAGAGAGTGATAGGGAATCAGGAAATCCCAACTCTAATCGATGAAGTAGTCCTCCCACCTAGCTTTGAAGAAGTTGGAACAGCCATTAAAAGGCTGAAGGACAACAAAGCCGCAGGCTCCGATGGCATACCATCAGAGCTCTTCAAGGCCGGTGGCGATGTTCTGGTGGGGAGCATGCACCAGATCATCTGTAAAATTTGGGAAGACGAAACCATGTCCGACGACTGGAATATCAGCTCCATCCAGAAAAAAGGCGATCTTGCCTCTTGCAACAACTATAGAGTGTTTGCCCTGCTCAACGTCGCCTACTAGATCCTGTCCCGCGTAGTGTGTGAACGTCTAAAGCCGTTTTGCACCGCACTAATCGGCACGTATCAGTGCGGCTTCCGGGTCGGCAAATCGACTATAGACCAAATCTTCACACTAAGACAAATACTGGAGAAGACCAGTGAGTTTCAAATCGATACGCACCACCTGTTCATCGATTTCAAAGCCGCATACGACAGCATTCATCGCAATGAACTATTCGATGCGATGGTTTTCGATGATTCGGCATCCCGGGATAACTGATCCGGTTGTGTCGCACCACGCTAACACACACGCGATGCACCGTGCAGTTCGGCTCAAGGATTTCTGAGCCGTTTGAAACTTGCACTGGATTTCGGCAAGGAGATGCGCTGTCGTGTGACTTCTTCAATCTGGTACTGGAGAAGATAGTGCGGAGGACAACTGTAAACACGGAAGGCACTATCTTCTACAAGTCGGTCCAACTTTTGGGGTACGCAGATGACATCGACATCGTCGCACGTTCTCAACGTGCCGTAGTGGAGGCTTTTACGGAGATTGAAGAACATACGAAACGAACTGGTCTCAAGCTCAAGGAGGACAAAACAAAATATATGCTGTCGACCAAAAAACGTTCCGTCACCTTGGACAAAATTTCACCATCGACAGCTACAATTTCGAGGTAGTGAAGGAGTTTGTCTACCTCGGGGCAGACGTGAACTCCACAAACGACATCACAGTGGAGATCCGTCGTAGAATCGCCCTTGGCAACCGGTGCTACTTCGGTTTGTCAAAACAACTGGGCTCAAAACTCTAAGCTCGAAGGACCAAAATCATGCTCTACAAAACTCTTATTTTGCCAGTCCTGCTCTATGGAGCCGAAAGCTGAACGCTAATCAAAACTGCAGAGCGGATTCTTGATACCTTCGAAAAAAAATTCTACGACGGATATACATATGTATGGTCCCGTCTGCGAGGAAGGCGAATGGAGGAGAAGACATAACCGCGAACTCTACGAACTGTACCAGGATGTGGATGTAGTCCGGAAGGCAAAAATCCGTCGACTGCACATGCTCGGCCACATCGAGCGCATGGACAACAATGCTCCAGTAAAGAGGGTCTTTGAATCCGAGCCTACTGGTTCGAGAAGGAGAGGAAGAGAAGACCGAATCTCCGGTATAAATACCAAGTAAGCGCGGATGCAAGACAGCTTGGTCTTGATCACTGGAAGCAGCGCGCCCAGGACCGTCAACGATGGAAGGCAGCAATTGCTCAGGCTCGGACCCTTAATGGGTCGCCGGCCTGATAAGTAAGTAAGTACTCTTTGAACAAAAAGTTTGTTCAACAAAAATATTCCAAACTGCTTGCGAATAGCCTTATTAGGTTTTACCAAATGCAATTGACAGCTTGGAATGCAGTTGAGTCTGCGCCGGACGAAGATACTCATTTTTGGTGAATTTGCGATTTGCACACATGAATATTTCTGGAAAATCGGAGAATTAGACTCCGAAAAAATTATTTCCTGTTCTGTTTAATGAATAAACAAGTGTTCAAAAATAAAACGATTTTTAGTTCGTGGCCCAAAATGGCACGCTGGGCACTTACGCCACACAATATGTCATATGTGAGATAACATACCAATGTCCAATAAAACGTCGAAGCTCGGAATCGGAACCAGAAGCATTTTACAATAAACAAACTCGCCGTCGTTATTTGCAAAGCTGCGCTCTTCACAAAGATGTTGCGTAGACAAAATCGGCCATCGACTGCACAACAGCCATCGAAAGAACAGAAAAATGACTTCGAGCACAGAGCCGTCGGCATCGACAGAGGCGATTGCGTGAAGCCAGCGTTTGAGAAACCGTGTTGAGATGCGACAACACAACTTCGAACCGCTTGGTCCAATTCCACAAAGCGATCAAACATACGACCGGCTATACAAATTGCGTCTGTTGATAGATGCGTTGAATGGAAACTTCAAAAAAATTCCATTAAAAGGAAGGCTATGAGTTGATGAGCTCTTCCTGCTATGTGATAACAGCGGCTTTTGTTGTATTATATATACGGGTGATGACGACCACCGTCAGTTGGTATCGATCCAGATGAAGCAGTGCTAGACAACGACTTCTTGCAACGACAACTTGCTGCAACTTGACTTCGAACAAATTCAGCGATTTTGCGACGACTGGAAGTTGATTACCAACTTTCTGAAGTACGAAACTATCCTTTTCAGGACGCCGCCGTACATGGCAGCATGGAATACGCGCACAAACTGGCGTAAGTTCGGCATAGTTGACCCGCAGGGACGGCCGTTAGATGTGAAAAGTGTTGTAAGGTATCTAAGGATCTGGTTGGACCAATATCTGTATTTTGACAAACATATAGATATGGCTCTGGCGAAAGCTAAAAAGGCCTTGCCTGTGGCAAGGGGGGTTGTTTTACAGCAGCCAACTTGACACCAGAGTAAAGGTAATCTGCTACATGGCCCTCACCCGGCCAGTTATGGCCTACGGTTGTCCACTGTGGTTCAATGTGAGTCCTTCCCAGAGGTTGTTCGAGAGACAGTGTCTTCGCACTTGTCTCCGGTTGTATCGTACACCCGAATCTGAGTACAAGAAGTTCTATCCTAACGAGGTCCTTCACAACGCAAACTTGAACAGCAAAGATAATTTTATTATTAAACTGATGAGAAGGCACATTGCACTAGCTATGACTTCTTCCAACAGTCTGATCTTTGGGGCTTACTACCTCAATGTTATGTACCATGAGAGAGTGCGCCTCACCGGCTTTATTCCTCCTGAAGCGTTCCTCTATCTCGACACAATTGGCCTAATACAGGATCCACAAGGATGTCCTGTCATCTTCCACGTCGTACGCCGAACAGTGGACAGGCGACTCCAATACGAACGGGATGTCGCTCGCAGTCACGAGGATCTCCTCCGGTTCAGCAGAGCGATCTCTGCTCGAGACAGGAGAGATTCTGCCAAAGAACGGCAATTTTACTGGTGGCTACACCAAAACCAGTCTCTGCCGCCGCTGGCTTTTCAAGATGATGACGCGATAGTTGACCATGGTGGCCAACTTACATAGATTATAGGGTAGAACTTAAGAAAAAAAAAATAATAATAAAAATAAATATAATAAAAAGGTGCACTACGGCGTATAAATTGTATATGTTCGGCATATACATAACATATACGCCCTGGTGCACGTGTCCGTAAAGTTACGGACATAGTTAAGATATTTTTTTAAGTTTTAATGTTAGGTTAAGCAAGTTTTTTACCAGTTTTCTTGGCTAAACAAAAAACAAAAACAGACTGAAAAAAAAGACATAGACTAAGCCGAAAGGCATACTTAAATTTAGATCAGAATAGCTTAGAGTACCCGTATAGGGTTAGTAGGTTAGATGTAAGAACAACTGTTAAGATAGTTAAGCTAGTTTTAAGTATTTTTGTCTAGCACGTAAGTAAATGAATTAAAAATAAAACAAAAATGAAAAAACAAAAAAAAAAAAAACGACCACCGTCGTGATGCTGAACCAAATTTAGGGTGTCTAATCGTGTGTGTAAATCGGTGGAATCAGTTCTAGTGCCCCAACAAATCACGCAAATGGACAAAACGCCTTTTCTACCACATGGCCATCATCAACGCTTGGATGTTATATCGACGCTACTTGGATTGTACAGTACAAACTACGAATCCACTAAAATTGTACGAATTTATCGTTGCAGTGAAGCGACTAACGAACTCAATTTGTTTGCCGGAAATGTTAAGTTTATCTGTGCCTCATCAGGGAAAGGAACTGTTTTTGATCCAAACCTGAAGTCCTCATGTCACCTGTCACTTCACAGGTGGGTTATATGAAAAGTTGTAGAGCAAAAGTTGTTCAGAATTGCCTCCTTCATATATAAAAAGAAAACTTGGCCATTAAAGGGTTAAGTTAAACGAGAGTACACTGCCGTTACAACCTCAGTTCTACGCCATTTTGCTTCTCTCGCTCTTTTTTCAAGCTTTCATATTTTATTCTCTCTGAGATCTGATGTTCGGTAATGTGATCCATTCCTTGTATTGAAATCATAAACCTCCGCTGTGAAACTGGGCATTAGAGATGATTTTCTGCAATTCCCTTTTGTGATCGCAAGTCACTTGTACACGTAGAAATAAGCCCAGTTGCAATTCCTGTTCAATTTTTCCGCTTCCCACCCTTTCACACATGCCATTCAAAGACGCTTCTAAACCACCGCCCTCCGGCCAATAGAAGGCAACAATCTGGCAACAACAAAAATAGCCCGTTTGCTGAACGAACATTTGTACTATTTTAACGAATTTGCTAAAATCAAATGCAATTTGAATTTCATGGATAGGATGGTGGTAGCCGATGTGGAACCGATTCTGTCACAGCTCTCGTAGATGCGATGCATCTCGTTGTACGATGTCGTCGGCAAGGTCTGCTAACTTTTTGCAAATTTAGTGCGATGCGGTAGCACTGCCCAGATTCGATTTCTCAAGTTCCTTTCCTTCTCGTTAGGATGGTTGCTGACGTCTACTTGCTGTTTTCTTTGATCGGAAAGCTTCTGGTTGATGTGCTGCTTCCGTTGATATTTTTTGAAAGTCTATCTTCGAAGGTTCCTTTAGATAATCGATAGCTTCCCCATGATAGGCTTAGTCACGTTACGCACTCTCGGCAAGCCGTATATTGCCATCGCCTTCTTCTAGAGTAGCAACTTTGTCTTCTGGATTAAAACCCTTTTACTTTCGGATCGAAGGATGAATGCAGTGGAAGTTTGGTCATCTTGAGGACGAATTTTGATTGATTGTTGAACGTTAGGTTTTCGTACCATTTGGGAGCATTATCTCAATGTTCTTTTTACGCCTCGGATTAATGATTCCAAGACGTAAATACATGATTAGCGATATTTTGATACTTATTTCAATACTCTATTTGTCATAGTGGAGCAGTTGAAAATATTGTCCAACAAATGAAGTTAAAAACATCAACAACCAAATAAATAGTGCCACCGTGAACTTTTATTTAAACAATTTCTTTAACGTGTGATAACAACATTTTGTGCAGATGTAATTGTTAACTGCGTCATCAGGCAGCTATTAGTGCGGGTAGTTGTGGAACTCCGTATTTCTAGAGCCGATTCAAGAACATCCTTAGGAAACATATACATGAATTAATTTATTACTTAATTAATTATTCATTTGCTTCAGGAGAGTAAAGTAACTATAAGATGAATTAACGATCTAGAAAAGAAGAGTCTAGTAAATATCCAGTTCTTTAAAGACTCCTGAAAGCTTACTGATGAAAAGGCGGCCAAATCAAAACAATAACAGCGATTTATCGGCCTCACAACAATGGGACTCTGGAATCGAAGAATCGTGAGTAAAACAAGTCTCCGATTCTCCTTGCTCCATGCTGTCCAGTCCGCTGAGTAGATAGCAAACGGCAATCGATTACTTGCCAGAGTCACTTCACTGGAATAGAAACAGATGAGGAAAATTTGCGCCAACATTGTCATCTGATAAATGAAAAACTTTACGAAAGTAGCCACATCTTCATCAATGGATATCTGAAAAAGAAATTGAATAAATGGTGTACGACCGTTCATGCTCTCACAAAAGCCATAGCATAAAAGTTACAGGATAACACTATAAGCGTGCACATCACCTGAATTGAAGTTGGTAAACTTATGGCTCTTTCAAAGGATTCCACAAATTTGCATATCTCGGCATGGTGGTGAATACACGTCTGTATCTCGGTGGTGATGTCCCGATCACACTTTGCGTCTCCTCCAATATTCTTCAATCGATGCTCAAGAACGTCAAGCTGTCCATGAGCGAATATCAGCAACGACATACACCACATGTCGAATGCAGTGTTCATGAAACACATTGCGGATATCGAAAGAAATCCATAAAATTCCATCGCCATAAATTGCAACTTAGTCTTCATCTCAAACGGAATAAAAATTGCTGATGGTAGCTCCTCTGGGTGTGTTATTTTTTTCGAAATCAGGATGTATATCAGTGACACGAATGTTACACCGCCGTAGTAGGATTGAAGGCGCTTGCTTTCCGTGATTTTGTGGTTAAGTAGAACAAATTCCGATGGATTTCTTGGATCAAACACTTTTTTGTACATTGAAGACACTTGGTCCTGATAGAGCTGATAGTGCTGTTTAACAAAGAACAATTTTACCGTGGACGCAATCATTGATGACAAAACGAACACCACATTTTGAAGCTTGTCTAAAACTGTCGGTTGAAAAAATAAGCCCAAAAATAGAACCAGGTCATATTCAAAAATGCAGAACAGGATCACATAGAACCAAGTTTCGTAAATGAGTCTTTTACGATTTGACATCTCCGAATCAGGCCTGTAGGTGCCGAGAGAACGAAACACTGCCACTTCGTACTTGTACAAGTATTTTAAACTGTTCTCGTAGTCTTGCAACATCGTGATAGCGAAAAGAATTGTGACTAGACTGGAGCACTGGCTGTTGCATTTTATACTCGAAATAAGTGCACTCTTGCTGGTAAATAGTTAAGTGGGGTAATTTTGGAATAATTACTAAACTCTTACGTCTGTGCGTAAACAAGGCCACAGATAATTATGATAATAGCAAAGACTACCCTAAACCAAGTGTTTCGAAATTGATTCTTCCCACTGCGTTGGATGATATCGATACTAGTAAGCCATGAAAGAATTAGCTACATTTATGCATGCGTAAGTGCACACTCTAAAATCAATACAAATTGCAACTTAAATTTGCTTTTAAGATCAGTTTTTTGTTCCTTTTATATTCAGAACAGATAAATTTAGACTTAAGTCTTAAGATGATGTGCCGCCATATTCTTTTGGGTTCTCGAACTTAAGTACTGTGTAGCTCTAATAGCGTAGACTGCTACATCTTTTTATTCCACGTCACTTAAAATATAATTGACATTGTTTGAAGGTATATAAGACGTCGGAGTGCAGGTCCATCAGTTGTACAAGAGAATAGGCAGAACAGGAGAGGTTAGTGTAAAAGCTGAACAATGGTCCAGTTCCTACTTCCTTCCATTATAAGACCAGTCATGGGCCATACAGTAGCATCACTTCTATCGATAACAGCGTTGGGGTTCACTGGTGCTTCCAGAGTTTCCGCCCGGCTAAAGCCATTCAGTCGGGCTGGCCTATGATTCCGTCGATTTAGCACATTTAGACGTGTATCTAGTGCTGTCCTCGTTTATGCCTTGTACCATCTTAGTGGTCCAGTTCATCCTTTTAGCTTCTGAGACCTTCTGCGAAGGGATGCCCCCGATCCATGAAGGGATGAGGAACGCGCGCCACTGTCTTAAATCTTTGAGAGGACCCCCTATGAGGAATGTTGGCTCTTCCGTGGTTGGGATAACGCACTTCACGCGGCCTTTTGAAGTATTGCATGAGAAGCTAGCACTGGATGACATGGATTGGAGCCCTTTAGAGCAACAGTCCTACATTTATTTTGTTTTTGTTCGGTGCTTGGTTGACATAATAAGTTGCGCAAGTATCGAAGAAAGGAATGCCAGACTGGGGAGAGATCCGCAATACACAGTTAAGCCTGAATACTCTGGAGGGTGGCCAGGTAATCCGGCACACTATTCGCGAATGAGTTTGTTTGTTCGGTACGGAACGTTGTGCCATCTTGATCTGGCCGGACGGAGGATCAGAGGAATGCAGGATAGATAGCTAACATTATAGGCAGGGATATGTCTGTTATTCTGGTAAGGATTAACAAAGCAAGATTCTAGTGCTTCTAGTAGTTAGCCAGCCTCTCTTTATGTAAGCAGAGTCATAGGGGTCCCTCTTGGAGATGTCTATGGATGAATTCAGATAAAATTGCGAAGCCTTTTATTACTTTAAAGCTAACTACTCTTCGTCCGAATATCCGAGTTCAACTGGAGACTTAAAATTCAACACTGGACAGGAAAGCCGAATACCACCTTAAGTGCCTATAATGTGACTTTCGATCAGTCTAAAATGACTGTCTGGACGTACACTACCATTGTGCGTTTACTGATAACACGATAGTAAGGCAGGTGCATGTATGTATACCCTTAACGTTTTGGACCGCGACTCACTTAGTCCAACATGTTGGGTTCACTGTGACCTTAACATGTTTTTCTACCGTGAGACCATAACTTACTCCTAAAACCATCCGGACTAATTTATAAATCTTAGGTCCTCACCGCTCAAGTCCTCCTGCTCTACGAACAAGTGCTTTACCAGAAACTGCTTTCTTTTCTGTTCCGATGTTGGACAATTGGACGATTTCTTCCTCATCTCTGCAGCTTTCTGCATGAGTCGCTGTGTGGTATGTTTACTCGGAATGCATGTGTGCCTATAGCAGAGTGTCTGGTAAGAACTCCCATGATAATGACGCACTTCTTTGCGACTAAAACTGATTTTGATATTTTTTAGCCCCTCGCGGTTGCTTCAATTTCCAGACAAAGCTATCGACTTTCTTCTGGCTCTGTCCAGTTTTTTGCTTATGGAGCTAAGTGGCTGAATGCATAATGGATTGGCCGAGATTTGTGCCCTGTTAACCAGCACAGGGTCGCCTTGTTGACTGACGCTTTGTCTGCATAATCTGATCAGTTTCGATGTCAAAATGTTCGATGCTATGGCATTTATTGCTGCTTGGCTATCAGAGAAAATGGAGATCGATCTGTTGGTTATGTTGTGTTCTATGTGTTATCTCAAGAAATGGACCAATCGATTGGCCGCCACGTTCGTGCGATTTAACGTCTGTGGGGCTACGTTAAGTCATTGGTTTATGTCAACAAGCCGGCGATGCTGGAAGAGCTCAGAGCCAACATTGAACGTGAAATAGCGGCCGTTTCGGCAGAAATGTGTGACCGAGCCGTCGAAAATTGGGCCCAACATATTGGCCGCTGCAAACGTGCCCGCGGTGGCCTTATAAACGAAGTCGAGTTCTATTCATAAATGTTTTTGATTGTACTTCATGCCGATAATAAAGTTGTTTAAATATCTCAAATGGCTTGTGTTTTATTTAAAAAAAAGTTGTCAAGTCCTTATTGTCCTTTATCTTGTCCTTACTCTTAGTGCCAGGGACTTTTCGAAGTGGTCACTGGCGACTGTACCTGCACTTTCGACCCGTCAGTGTATAGGGAAATTTCGCCTTCTACCAATTGTTCCTGCCATTGTTTTGAAAACGTGAGTGGAAATTGTTCTCCGGGGCTAGGGTTGTTGGTAGGTAGTCCATTTGAGTGTAGTACTGTCCAACCTGTTTAGTATGTGCCGTATGGTTTATCCCTCCAGAATCGGAACTACAATACACTAGCTTGTAGTATTAAAACACTTCTCTTCTCGAACATCTAATTTGATCAAAATTGCTGGACAAGTGATGTTAAGAAAAACATATATTTATTGGTGCAAATTATTTTCAACATTTGATAACCGAAGTTTGTGTACTGTGTTGATAATCAGGCAATTTCAAGTGCATAAAGGTGCATAATGTCCAGATCCATACATTCGACTCTTCCAGACGATTCTTATGGGATTAGTTATTCATTTGCTTCAATAGAGCAAAGTAACTATAAGATGAATTAACGATCTAGAAAAGAAGAGTCTAGTAAATATGTATGTAGTTAATGACTGTAGATAGCTTACCGATGAAAAGGCGGTCAAATCGAAACAATAACAGCGATTTATCGGCCTCACAACGATGGGACTCTGGAATCGAAGAATCGTGAGCAAGACAAGTCGCCGATTCTCCTTGCTCCATGCTGTCCAGTCCGCTGAGTAGAGAGCAAACGACAATCGATTGCTTGTCAGAGTCACTTCATTCGGATAGAAACAGATGAGGAAAATTTGCGCCAACATTATGAACTGATAAACGACAAACTTGATAACCGTAGCCAGATCTTCATCAATAGATATCTGTAACGGAAATTGAGTAAGTCTTCCCGAGGTACACAACAAGTCATATCCCTACAAAAGCCATAGCATAAAAGTTGCAGGATAACACCAATAGGGAGCATATCACTTGGACGGACGTTGGCACACTTATAGCTCTCTCAAGCGATTCCACAAATTTGCATATCTCAGCATGGTGGTGAATACACATCTTAATCTCGGTGGTGATGTCCCGATCACACTTTGCGTCTTCTCCAATATTCTTCAATCGCTGCTCAAGAACGTCAAGCTGTCCATGAGCGAATATTAACAAGGACACGTACCACATGTCGAACGCAGTGTTCATGAAGCACATTGCGGCTATAGAAAAAAATCCATGAAATTCCATCGCCATAAATTGCAACTTGGTCTTCATCTCAAACGGAACAAAAACTGCTGTTGGGAGTTCATCTGGATATGTAATCTTTTTCGAAATCAGGATGTACATCAGTGACACGAATGTTATACCGCCGTAGTAGGTTTGAAGGCGCTTGCTTTCCGTGATTTTGCGATTAAGTAGAACAAATTCCGATGATTTTCGTGGATCAAAATCACACTTGTACAGTGAGGACATTTGATCGTGATAGAGTGTATAGTACCTTTTAACCCACAGCAACTTTACCGTAGACGCAATCATCGATGACAAAACGAACACAACCTTCCGGAGCTTGTCTAAAATTGTCGGTTGGAAAAATATTCCCAAAAAGAGAACCAGGTCATATTCAAAAATGCAGATCAGGAACACATAAAACCAAATTTCGTAAATGAGTCTTTTTCGATATGACATCTCCGAATCAGGCCTGTAGCTGCCGAGAGAACGAAACACTGCCACTTCGTACTTGTACAAGTATTTCAAACTGTTCTTGTAGTCTGGCAACATCTTGGACGCGAAAGGAAATCTGACTAGACTGGAGCATTGGCCGTTGCATTTTATACTCGAAATAAGTGCACTCCTGCTGGTAAATAGTTAAGTGGGGTAATTTTGCAATAATTACAAAACTCTTACATCTTTTTTGCGTACATTACTGTAAGTAAACAAAGGCCTGCGAATTAAAGTAACGATAATAGCAAGAATTAACCTAAACCAAGTGTTTCGAAATTTATTCTTCCCACTGCTCCATGTGTGGAGCGGTAATTGATTGGTAAGATATAACAGAATGAAATTATTAACTGGCTAAAATCAATACACATTGAAGTTTAATTTTTTCCTCTAAGATGGTGTTCTTTTCCTAAGCAGGCCAATTAAATTAAACTGGTCGTAGTAGCGCATTAATTTCGCATAGAGCCCCTCTGTGAGGCTTAACGTCTATTTAGATGTGATGTGACCGCTGCGTTGCGCAATGATGTAGAGGACAGTTAAACTGTATGCCTCTCCACTTACAAGAAAACACACACGCACAATACGTAGCTATATAAGCCATAGGTGGAATCAGCTAAGACTATAGTTGTTCGTCTCACTTTAGGTCAAATTCGTCTGTCAACGATGTTGATTTTGAATAAAACACAAATTATTTAAGAAACTATTGTCATTTATTTTTATTATGATAATATTGGTATGATTCAACTGGACTATAGGGTGGGTGTTGGATTTCTTCGAAACCACAATCTCGCGCAGCAGCCTTGGAAACTCGCACCGTGTGAACAGGAGCGTTGTCATGAAGAAGCAACACACCCGCTGCGAGTTTACCCCGTCTTTTCTTTTTAATTTCCTCCCGCAAATTATGCAAAGTGGAAGCGTAGGATGTGGCGTTGATGGTTTCACCTTTTTTTTTGTACTCAATGAGCAAGATTCCCTTTGAGTCCCAAAAAACTGTGGCCAGGAGCTTCCTGACAGACGGAGTGACTTTGAACTTCTTCGAGGGGTCTGTTCCTTTTTTATGCCACTGCATGGACTCTTGTTTGCTTTCAGGGTCATAGTGGTGGACCCATGTTTCGTCACCAGTAACAATTCGATCCATAACACCGTCCGCGTTCTCACTACACATCTCCAAAAGCTCTCTACAGCATGCGATTCTCACTTTTTTCTGAGGCGCTGTGAGCATTCGTTGCAACCACCTTGCACTGACCTTTGAAAGGTTAAGATGGTCATGAAGAATGGTGTGAATGGTATCAATTGAAAGCTTGGTGATCTCTGCCATCATTTTCACCTTTATTCGGGCATCCTCAAGAACAAGTTTTTCGACTTCTTTGATGCTTTCTCCCGTACAAGCAGTAGCCGGGGCGCCCGAGCTATCTCTGCCTCTGTTGAACTCACTTGACCACTTTTGCACAGTTGATAATGAAGGTGCGAAACCCTGGTAAACAGCCATCATCTCTTCGTGAATAGTTTTTTGACTTTTTCCTTGCTTAGTGAGAAATTTAATTACAGCGCAATGCTCAATTTTCAACATCATCGTCTCAGTTGCCATTATGATTTTGTTTAACTAGAATCACATTTATATGAAATTTTACATGAATACACTAAAATAATAGTATTACTTGATAAATACTTGATCAATTTATATATACAATCACAGCTTCACCCCGATAGCGAGAATATATTGAACGCCCCTAGTAGGTAGCGGGGTATAGTTTCGAGAAGGGATGAGAATGTACTTCATATGTAATGGATGTCCAACAAGATTTTTATTTTGATAGAAAATACCAATTTTTTTTTAGTTAGAAAGCTTTCATTTTTTTTTGCACATCGGATAAATGGCCGCTACGGCTTTGGTGGCAAGTACGTACTCCTTTATTGAAATTTCTTATGACCGTTTCGCATAAATGTTGCTGAATTTCATTAATACACCTCCCGAGTTCCTCTTTCAAGGCGTTAGTGGTCGTGGGCTCGCCTTCATAGACCATAGACTACTAAATGAATTCTCTCATCGCAAATATCGACTATAGTCGTAGTATATTTGAATTCAAATTTTCAAAAATTCTCAAAGTTTGAGTTTTTCGCAAACTGAGGCGACTATTTGTGCCAGTAATTCATTTTTGATAGAATTTGTTTAGGTTTTTTGAATTAATTTAGGTTTTCCGCAAAGGCGCGTTCGGGTTTCGGGCTTTGACAAGCGTTGGTACACACACAACCCGGCAACCTCAGTTTCCCATATCGAAATAGGTCGCTCGCGTTTGACAAGACAAATGCTCTGAAATACAGTTTTCAAGGAAAAACCTAAATTAATTCAAAAAACCTAAACAAATTCTATCAAAAATGAATTACTGGCACAAATAGTCGCCTCAGTTTGCGAAAAACTCAAACTGAGAAATAAATTAAAAAAAAAATGTTTACAATCGGCAAAACTCCTGACTGAGTAGAGACTAGCTCCACCTAGAACCTTGTGCTCTGGCTTACGATATTTCGGTCTGTGAAGCTTTGGCACGCGACTGCCTCATTTTGACTGATACAAATGATTTAAATGTATCCTACTTAAAATGTCAAAGTCGAAACGCCAGAACACAGGGGTAGGTAGGTAGGTATGTGGGCTGTAAGCGAAATCGCCAGCACACTTAGACCTTGTTGGTCCATTGTGATATCCATAGTCACACTATCGAAGATAGACCACTGATCGACGACTCCAGAAACTTTGCTTTCACTTGGATTCGAACCGGGGATCCCTCTAACCAGGGGCAGGCACTCAACCAACTGCGCCTTCCAGTCGTCAAGAATCGATATACATAGGTACTACTTTTCAACTGTACGACTTTCCATCGCACTTCATCCAAAAAGACTTATTTTTAATATTTGCTTCATATTTTGCATAGTAATGACCGAAAGAATAAGATCGCGAGTGCAAGCTGCTGAGATGACATTTCTTCGTGCTGTTGTGGGAATTACTCGCCGGGATAGGGTGAGAAACACGGCAGTGCGCGAGGAATTCAACATCGGAAAGGGCTATGCTTCGGTGGTTTGGTCACGTGGCACGAATGTAACCATCATCACGACTTCCGAGGCGGGCGTTGATTGCGATTCCATCAAGTAGGCGACCGCTTGGCAGACCCAGGACGAGGTGGTTGGACCAAGTCCAAAAACTCGCCGGGTTACGCTTGGGCATGGCTCCTGATGAATTAGAGTCGATGGCGGAGGATCGAGTTGCCTGGATCTCTCGTGCGTGGTTTACCCCCGCGACCCCTTTAGTGGATCATGCGGGTCAGAAGATGATGATGATGATGATGCTTCACGTTCTGGCCTCAGTATTCTCATCCCTAATCGAATCGTATGTTTCCAAGTCTTAGGCCTACCGGGGATACCCCAATAAGATAAAACGTATTGTAAGTCTACCTCTTGTGTAATGTGGAAACGACTTTTGCTGCCAAAACAGCAGGATGGGGCGCCAAACGTATTGGAGCTAAACGCACAGGGAGCTCATTTGGCTCGGAGCCGGTTAGCCGCGGCGCTGGTTGCCGGTGGTGTGTGATGTAAAAGGAAATATGGCGACAAGACTCAATTTCCTGCAGTGAACAACATTGAACTAGAAGATTAACTAGAAGAACGAACTAGTTCAATAAACAGTTTGGACTAGTTTGTTCTTCTGAGCAGAGCGTCCTCTGGACTGAAATATAATGCACATGCCTAAACGCAAATACATGAAAACGACACCAATTTAGTTTTCGCATGATTCTTAAATTGACAATCCGATTACTCTGAGCAAGAAGTATGAATTTGATGATCTAGAATCATAAATTGTTTGGTCGATTCCACTTCAACTGACATCAAATCTACCTAAGTTATGTTCGTAAAAAAGGGATGAAGCAGAAATAAGAGAGCAAGGACATGAACATCGACCAGAATTACCCCTTGTCCATGTCCACGAAAAATGAGAGAGTAGTGGAATGCCCTTGTATTTCACACCATCATCCTCATCGGCGCTACAACCGGAAATCGGTCCTGGCCTCCTTCAACAAGTCTTTCCACCGATTCTGATTGCGGGACGATGTCATCCAGTTTAGCATACCTAGGCTTAGTGCGTCCTGGTCTACTCCATCCTTCCAGCGCAAGCAGGATCTACCGCGCTGCCTACCTCCATAAAATCTACCACTAAGGGTTTTTTCAGCAGGCTCCTCTTTGCTCTTGAGAGCTACGTGCCCAGGCCACCGGATTCTACCGAGCTTTATCTTCTTTACTGTATTTGACACAATTTTACAAAATCCACGGCTCCACTTTCCCGTTTGGAAAAGGTTTGCAGCTGTTCATAACAGCTCACACGTTTGCACAGACACATCGTATAAAAAACCCTGTCAGATGAACTCACGGAAGATAGAAGTTGTATAACTCTTTGCTCTCTTATTTCTGGTATAAAGGTTCCTAATAGAAAGTAATATCTAGTGGATTAGTAGGATTATTTGTGGAAATGTAAACACAAACTACAATTTTTACCGCAGACCAACTTTATTACTAAAAAAAAGTACATGAAAAACATTTTTTTTCTCTTACAAAAAATATTCATCTGTTTGGTCTGCTCTAATTTTATTACATTTTTCATTTAAATGATTTTTATAACAATTATCTTAATTCATTGAATTTATAGATATCCTTGACAGTATATACGCGTATGTATCATTGTAAATTTATTTATGCGATTGTATAAAAAAAATTTGCACTAAAACAATAAATTCTCCTTCACCGTTATTTTTTTTGCGTTTTTTTTTACTTTTTTTTTCGATTTGTATTCAACAATTTATGATCGCATATAGAAAATGCAATTGTGGAAAATGTTTTTGTTTTCTGTTTAATATTCATTCAGTTCTCTGGACTTGCATTCAACAGGATCTTCTGTGTGTTTATTGTTTTTGTATGCGTTTGGTAAAAATGTTCACTTACCTTCGTGTTTTCTGGTTTTATGTTTATTTATTTACTTAAAACTAGATTTTTAAGATTTATTTATTGTTCTCTTTAATTATCATTTTTGTTAATTGTTTTTATAAGTACTTTTCCGTTTTGTACTTCAAGTGCATAGAGGCTGCCATCTTTGATTTCATTGTTCAAAACCTCATCGGTGATGGTGACATGAACACCGGACGGTCCGGTGATGTAGATCGGAGTTTTCGATGCGTCATTGAATATGTTTGAACCGCTTCCTGAGTATTTTGATTGCATTCCTTGAAATGAGAATCAAACGTAGTATGTAAGAAGGATCAAAGTTTCGAAATGAAATGGCAGCGACTCACCCCAACTGTTGTAGGCATTTCCATCGACTCCGCCATTCAGGGTGTTAGCATTTAACTCGTAGAAACCTGGCAATTTAAAGATCTTCTGAGTTAACTCCTTGGAAGAGGTCGATGTTAAATAGATGGCATTGTAGCTGTTCCCATCCAAGCTGACATAAATAGTTAGACGAGGAGCTATTGCTCTAAAAGTAGGGAAAATTCTTAAATAAGATTACAAACACTTTGACAATTGCAGCGCAGCGATCCTTACTTGGCGTGAAGAATGTTGAACATACGAATACCATCGGCAAGACCGCAAACTTGAATAAGATCATCCTTCGACATTCTGCAAAGAAAAACGTCGAAATGAAATGAGTTTTCCAAAATAAGTGATACTAAAATGTCATTTTTTAAACACTTGTGAGTTGTCGGGTATTTATCACTTCAAGCAATGGAAAGTCTCGCGATTGCAGATTTGCCATTTGCTGTTAATAATTGTTACATTTGTCATAGGTTAGAGTGGCTGACTGCCAGCGAGTAGCAGTCTAACTTAGAACAGTATGGGTCCCTTGTGTTAAGATGGAGATTTAGTTGATCCTATTCAGTCAACCAGCTGGTGGTTTTGATAAAGAAATGAAGACGATAATGCTGCTTAGTTTGAAGAGGTTCTTGATGAAAGAAAGTCCTAAGTCACTTCTTCTTCAGAAGGTGAGATTGCTGCAATTACAGAGAAGGTGCAAAATAGGATCAAATACACTTGAAATGCACCCGATGACATGGAAATTTCCGCCTAAAAAAATCCACAGTGTACAATAAGGATTTTTTTAGCCTTTTCCTGGCCCATCTTCCAACTGCCACAGCGGCCCAATTGGGCTACCTACGACTTCTGTACACCTTTGGGTAAGTTCTCTAGTATCTATTAATCGAAGCAAATACCTTTGAAGTGCTTACGCGACATCGAAATTCCGCCTAAAAAAATCCAGTCTAAGCATTTTTTAATCTTTTCCTAGCTCTTCCAACTACCACAGCGGCCCAACTAGGTGTACTTCGACTTCTGTACACCTTCCTCCTCCTCGTCTTTTTTGCAAGTGAGTGTTCAGTGTCGAGTTGTGACGCCAATAGGAGTTCTTAAATTGGGCATGTTCAATCCGATCAGGCTGTGTGATCGTTTCGGATCGAGGATAGGCCATAATTGTTTTATAGTGCACCACCGTCTACGGCTTGTGTGAACAATGTTTTGCAGTACCGATAGATGACAGATCTTCATCCGTAAAGAGTACTGAATTAGTGTCCTTTCTAGCGAGTTCGTTATCTTCTCAGTTTTCTGGAATATTACAGTCTCTGGGGTACTGGCACATAAGCATCCACACTGCTAGACTCCGAATACCGTTCAACACACACTGTCGCAGTTGCCTCGACACCCACTCAGAGAAAAGTCTGCCTCACTTTGTCTGTGACTGTCCGGCACTAGAAAAACAAAGATATATCGCGTTCGGCAAACCCTTCCTTAGTGACCTCTCCGAGATCGCTAACCAAAGTACATCGAACATAATCAGATTCCTAAGCTCCACAGGCTGGAGTTAGCTAACCCAGGATCTAGAAAAAGGTGCGCAACTGCGGTATTTGAACCCGGTTTGAGCCAAATCGGGTAGCCCCTTAAACCAACCAACCGACCTACAGTGTCTGGACACTTTGTCGAAGGTTTTTAACTGGAGCACTCAGAAACTGGTCCATTATACTACCAATACATAAATTGGATGCCAAAATACTCGTTAAGAGATAGGCAACAGTTCAGGGAATTCTTTGAATCCAATGTGACTTCACACAGAGACTTAATCGCTGCCTGGCTCTCAGAACAGATGGCGGTATCTGCACTCATTTGTCATATTTGAAAATGAAATGAAAAACGTCGAAGACAAACACGGGTATGTTTTTAAAGAATGTCAAAACACGTTAATCACGGATTTTATGATCAACGATCGCGGGGTGGCGGCCAGCATTGCTGGAAAACCAAAAAATGCCATTTCAAACTATAATAGAACTTAACTTAAATAGAAAATTTTATAGAAACAAGTATAAATGCATTACATAAATAATTAAGTTAATAAAAGCACCATTTACACAAATTCATCGAAACTTAACGAGTGTTGAGCGATATTTCAGGAGGAAAAAAAATGATACCTTTCCTCAATCGTCTCCAATAGCAACATAAACTACCCTCTTGAGCAAAGAAGTGAGACTGGCCAAATATCGGCTGAATCAGAGAGGACATGCCTTGGCAATCGTCTTTGGATCGTTAAAGTGTACGGATGTTGGTCAAAGGTCGACTAAAAAAAGGGGAACCGATATATGTAAGGTGCGTACAAATATGGACATTCGATGCATTAGTCTCTGATGGCATGGAAGCTGGGATATGCCTAAGGGGAGGATTGATTTTCACGAGAAATTCCATAAATACCAATTAAATTAGTGAGCATTTCTATTCACTCTTCGTTTTTGTGGAGACATTAATTGAAATGCTCGTGTGTTCATATCCCTGTTAGTAGGTCGACTGCCATTTTTAAACAGAATCACTTGTTAAATAACGGGTGATTTTTTAGCTATTATTTTTTTGGCAACACTAGTTTTAACAGCTGACGCACGTTTCGTGTTTTGTTTCACTGTCAAACATCTTCAGTTTGGTCTATAATTTAACCATGAATCGTCTTACAAACGAACGCTTGCAAATTATTGACTTTTATTATCAAAATGCGTGCTCTGTTAAAAAAGTTCATCGCGCGCTTCTTCCATTTTATGGTCAGTTTAATCGACCCTCATTTTTGGCTCAATGGGTACGTAAATAAGCAGAATTGTCGATTTTGGAGTGAATATCAGCCAGAAGCATTGCAAAAGCTACCAATGCATCCAGAAAAAGTCACCGTTTGGTGTGGTTTATGGGCTGGTGACATCATTGGACCGTACTTCTTCAAAGATGATGTGAATCGTAACGTAACTGTGAATGGTGAGCGCTACCGTGAGATGATATCCAACTTTTTTTTGCCCAAAATGCAAGAGCTTGACTTGCATGACATGTGGTTTCAACAAGACGGTGCCACATGCCACACAGCACTCGCAACAATGGACTTATTGAGGGACGAGTTCGGTGAACATTTTATTTCACGTTCGGGACCGGCCAATTGGCCGCCTTGATAGTGCGATTTAACGCCTTTAGACTATTTTTTGTGGGGCTATGTTAAAGCTCATGTCTATACAGACAAGCCCGCTTCAATTGACGCATTGGCAGACAAGATTTATTCGTGAGAAACGGCCGAAATGTTGGAAAGAGTATGCCAAAATAGGACTAAGCGGATGGACCATTTGAGGCGCAGTCAAGGTCAATATTTGCATGAAATAATCTTCAAACATTAAATTATATGGACCGTACTATCGATTCAAATAAAGATTTCATGCATTTTTCTGAATTTTATGTGTTCTTTTTTGAAAAACTTTCCTATAGCTTTTAAAAAATCACCGTTTATATATCATATCCGCTATCCACAAGAATCATTAAGTTCCAATATTTCTGATCCACTTCCATTCGATCACGATTACCAGTTTATAAATGAGTGAAGCACGTGCCATTTGTTTACAATGTTTATCGAGTGGGAACTGAAACATTCAGACCAGGTACACATACATGCATACATAGCTGATCTCTCTCGCTCAATCAATTCAAGAAAAACAAAAGGGAAAAAAAACAATATATGGTTGATCGGCAAACGACAAAACTTACCGTAAAATATCCGAACCAGAGAAATGCGCAAATGTTGACACATACGCCGTCAATCGATGATAAGTAAGCCATTGTCTAACCTGCGCCGGTGTTGTATCAGCCGCAATATTACCCGATTGCTGTGAATTGAAAATGAAGATAAACAATTGTATTCAATGACTATGTGATCCGATCAGATTGTTTTTTTTTTTTCAACATACATAATCATCTAGTTCCACTTGTTGTGGCGACACCATGTTCGCGTCCATTAATTTCAAATTGTTTGTATTCGTCGATGTGACACTGTTTATGGCTATCGGGCTAGAATTGGCAGTCGGCGACACATTGGCATACGGTATGTTTCCATCGTATTTCGGTATGTGAACTGGTGAGTTTGGCCATGAAAGTTTCATGCTAAAAACGAAACAAAACAAAACAAATATGAAAAACAAATCAATCACAGGCGCACAACAAAAACAACAAACAAAAAGGTATGGGAAGCCGCACCAACTACTCGTATTGTCACTGGATACAGCGATTCCTCAATGGAAACTGTATGATGATAAATGTTTGAAGCGATTCGATTTACGGCCGGAAAGATACTCGTATTTCAGTATTTTTCTTTTTTTTTGTGTTGTGATCAGTAAATACGGGTTTTGCAACCCCCCACCATTGAGCGCAGGAGAATTTTTCTTGTTAGCCACGCCCTATTCTTTGAATTTTTTGTATCTTCGTCTTTCATATGCAAGTTTTTTTCTACTTAACAGGTGGATACCATAAATTTTGGCTCCATTTGAGGTGTTTCCCGTTCGGTTGCAGCGTGTATGATGACGATGAGCGGATCCGCAAGAATGATTGCATTGCGACGCATTTATTTGGCTAACCGGTTTGCACATCGCTTTGGTGCTGACCTAAATCAGAGTGTGGAATTGAGAAATGCATTCGGACGTGTGTATTACTAGGAATTTCACGGTGTCTGCAGGCGACAGTTGGGAGAACAAGTTTTTGTTTTCATTGGCCTGTTGTATCAAGTGTTCAACGGAAGAGAAATGCGATATTTTTTTTTAGTAAAAATAACATCAAGAGAGATTTTATACTCGTATCTTGTTTGCGCGTGCCTGGCTTGCACGAGCTGGCTGGGTTCCGTTGTAGGGTTGTAAGGTTCTGTTTTTTTGTGTGGACTATTATGACATTGTTTACCTACCACTAGTTTATTATCGAGATAAATACGAAATAGTGAGAAAAAAATTAATTAGGAGACGGCGGATCAAGACTGAAGAAGTAATCAAAATGTTAGGTCTTAGGCACCAAGCAACGCTTAAATGAATTAAAGGGCGATTCATTGAATCTCACGTCATACTTCAGTACAACAACTCTTATAAACTTTGCTATTTTTCGACAACATTGTGTCGTCCGATAATCATCCAGAGGATTTTATCTCCACGGGAAAGTATTCAATAATGTCTGTTTAACAGAAATATTTCTCAAATCTGACTGCTCCGTATACAATTTTACCTCCAAATGGTCACCCCAGAGGGATGGCATCATCACGCTAAAATGTGCTATCATAGAATTTGAAGAAATAAAATACACTCTCAGATACTACACAATTTCAATGGCAACCCTATTCGCAAGTGAATCTAGTTGAGAATGCAAACCAACCGAGAAAACAGGTTCTCAGCAAATCATATAAAAGAATGCGGCTGCTTGACATTAAAAATGTTCTTCACGTCTCATTCACAAGCACTGGACATTGAGACATTTATAATAAAATTAACAAGCAAAGCCAACTCACTATTCAGGGCTGTAGTAACCAGTCGATGGGGTTAACGAATCCAATGATATATCGTTCATGATGGTACACTCATAGCTTGGTTGAAACTTTTCCTTCTCGGATGGCGGACGCCTTTGGATCTTCTCGCGATCCTGCTTGTGTTTTCTATCGGCTCCTTTCAATTTGAAAACCTGTTTCGAAAGATAGATACGATGTCATGTTAAATTGTTGTCGTGGCGCCAGACGTAGCGCATTGCTCACCTTTATCTGACAGGCTGCCGCATGAATTGCTTGCTTTCCAATAACCCCGGCGGGAATTACTCCTCCAGTCACACTTGTCAAACTGTTTGGCGTAGTATCACCAATTGATGAACTGTTTGCATTTTCTATATACGTCTCTATTTGTATCCTAAAGGGAACACCTTTTTCGCCACCGTGCTTCTTTGGTGTGAACTCTGTTGAGATACAGTTGACCTTTATGTAGACGCCCACCTCTTTAAGTGGATCCCACAAGACCTCAACGGTATTCAGATAATCTGGATTTAACGATTGTGATACGTGACACAAGCCGTAAGACAATGGGACGTCAACTTCAATGATCCTTTCACCTGGACGCGATGCTTGCCATTGTTGCATTTGCTCACGTTCCATATATTGAAGACGACGCTCCTGGAAACAAATCTTGACGACGCTCTGTACGAAAAAGACATACATAGAATGTACAATAAAAAAATTAATAGATGATTTTTTTTATTTGTTTAATTAATTCGAAATTGAGAGAGAGGACCGACTTAACCGCAACAACAAGAGCCTTTCGAGGTCAGACGCGCCGCTCGGTCGGGGTTGCTGGTCACGATGACGGTATGAGGATTTTCTATTCGATTGGATTGGCCACATGCTAAGTACTTCAATTAGTTTCGATTGGATTCAATTGAGTTGCATGCGACATGTAAATTAGTTTCGATTGGCAGCTCCGTGGCACTCTATCGTTGAATGAATCAATTGATCTGGGAGTGCTGTTGTGTGTATGTTGGAATTGAAATGCCACTCGATAAATGAGAAACTGGCTTGACAGGATTTTTAATTCGTAATCACATCTGATGTGTGAGAATTAATGAAAAGTACGGGTCAATTAGAAAATGTCCTACTTCTTGATGGTTTCTTTTTTTTTCTTAGTGACCACTGCTGCTGTGCGTGTGAGAATCAACTGCGAACATGTTGAAATGATTCTTTCGGAATACAAGAATCGTCTTCAAGACATAAGGCAAGGCATTCGACAAGGCAAGCTTGTAAAAACGACGAGTGGAAGAACAATGGGCAATGAGTCGGGATATTCGAGAGTGTGGTCAGGGGGCTTTGCCTTTTGTTAATGAACCTTAATTGATTTAAAACAATGGGCACGAGAAGCTTAAATCCCCAACGAATGAAGCGTAGTGACATATTTTCAGAACGCTGGTGGCGATATATGTATTTTGTGTATTTTTTTTTCGAGAACCTCAATTATCGTTGCAAGGTTTACAACAGTTTTCTGTCGATGGCGATGATTAACTGCGATTTTCTCCATAATTTGTGCAATAAGAAAAGTTTTACAGGGCCTTAGAATTAACATAAAAATGATAAAAAAGTTTCAACTCATTCAACGTACCCTCAATTTTTTATCCCTGTAGAAGGACAAGTCTCCAGTTTTCTTCAATTTAATCTCATAGCTCTGTCCCTGATTTAGATATGTGAGCGTTTCCTCATTATTTTTAGTTGCAATCGATGTAGCTGCTGCCAAAATGTATTGAAATCTAAAAATTGCAAGAAGAAAGTTCAAAAGTTTCGCAAACCACATGGCAACACCGGCACACTCACTTGTAATCATCCGACAAAGGGTTTTCTGACTTGGACGATTCCACTGCTGCCAGAACTGGACTCTTGCGTGCTATTTAAGTGAACAACGAAGTTTTCCATTTAGTAAAATCAGTGGGAGGGGATTATATGTACATAGATAAAATCTGTTTTGTTTGGCAATGTTCATGACTCACCATTACTGACTTGTTTGTCAGACTGTTGTTGACTATTGACACTGAATCCATTACTAGGGATTGGCTTTGAATTATCATAACTTGTCTTTGACATCTGTTGTGGGGAACCACACTGAGCGTTTGTCTCGTTTAATTCAACCGCATTGCCATTCACTTGTTGATCTGCATCCTGGTTATCCGAGCTGAGGGAGTTCTCTGGATTGATCGGATTCAGGGGGCTCTTGTTACCTTTCAGGGTGTCCGCTTGTGGTGAGTGGATTTCTTGCTTGAGAACCGTGAGTGTTGGTGAGAATGATAGAAACGATTCACTAAAAGAGATAATTGTATGTTAGCGGCATGCTTGAGGGGACTACAGGTTTTTTGTGTGTGTACTTATTCAAGTAGCGGTTCTCGAATTCGTTGTTCAGAACGAAATCGTCAATATCTTCTGCCCAGTTGGCACGTCCTAGAAGAAATAAGTGATATATTCAATGAGTCTCAATGTATTTCTGCGAAATTATTTGATTATCTTTAGATTTTTAAGTACAGTCTACACTAGCAAACAAAAATAACACATAAGTTCACATTATATATGGATTCATAAACAACATTTTTTGTTTTTTTCCATTTTCTTGACAATAAATGGAGAATACTGGAAATTCTAAGTTTATCCCAGAAATCCCCAAAGACTGGCCTTGCGCCTTGTAATTGCAAAGGCAACCCGCACTGCAAATTGTACATGTTTGAATTTAAACGGCAAATGGGAATGCGTGGAATCAAAACGTATCAACCTTTCCTTTCCAATCAAAATAGTGGCTACAATAACATTGCCCATTAACTTTTCACAGCAAGCCTCGTACCATTGGAAAGTTTTGGCTGATTTATATTACGAGCATAATAAGAGTACCCCAACTGTCAATCGAAGATTATGCGGCGACAACCCAGGTAAGTTCAACGAATTCAGAAATTCTGTAGGATAGTTAACCACCTCTACTTCATTGGTAACAGACTCAACAGACGTATACGAAACCAATTCACCAGGTATTTTGAATTGTATAGCGAAATTCAATTCATTAACATCTGTATTCTTGGCTGCCAAAATTTGCTCCATCGCTCAACCAATCCTGATTGTCATACGACAGAAAATGTGTGACAAGTTAATCAATTGTCAATGCAGCAATTCCAATCGTCAACAATTGCTTTGAAAATCCATCCGCTGACACATCATTTTGCAATTGAACACGAATATTTGTTGGAAAAGAAAATAGCTTCACATGTCTCCACAAATACGATGACTTCAAGCAAGCATTAGTTTCATCTGCGGGAGTTGATCTTGGTATAACAGGCAAAGTTTGTCGAAAATCTCCTGAAAACAAAATCAAGGCCCTACCAAATAAATCGGAATTATCTCGTAAGTCTTTCAGCGTTCTTTTCTAAGCTTCAACTGGTGGCCTCATGTCACACAATAAGAGCAGCACTCTGCAAAACTTTGGCTTTGGTTTTCAATGTAAAACATGTTGGTTTCGATATGTTCATCGGCAGTTTCAGTGCAGAATGTGAAGTTCGACCACCTTCTAACTATGTAGCTGCACTACCAGAAGATGCCAGCGCTAGTGCAATTCTGTACTGAGTACGTATCGCTTCTAAAAGCAGTGATATTAAAAAAGGTGTGTCTATTCCTCTTGGAGCATTAGGAAAGGAAAATGCACCACTTACATTATTAACTACACACTCATCTGTTGTGTGGGATACCTAGTTTGACGGCATGATCTCCAATTGTTTCATACAGGTTTGTTTGCATGTTGGTTATCGTTCTGCAGTCATACACATGTGTGAAAATCACTATTTTGTCCAATAGGGATTTTCATGTTTTTTTTAGACGCTCTCCAAAACAAAAACCAACAGACATACAAATAGTTTTATAGCTACAAACCATCGTATTAATATAATATGGGTGGCGCTACATCCCGTAGAGGGCCAGGAACTAGCTTCTCAGCAACCACTCGTGTTGTGCGTGCTATTCTTCTATCACGAGTGGAAGGGACCTACAGTTTTTATGCCGACTCGGAACGGCCAAGTTTTGAGAAGCTTTTTCTAGACAGTTATACACTTTGAGCATGGTCAGTGACTCGAAAGAGGTGGAGCGGTGAAAAGTATTTCTTGTCGTACCAGGAATCGAACTTAGACAGATTGGTCCAAGAGCGTAGGAGTCGACGCACATACCCACAACGCCACGGGCCACCACATTGGCATCTCCTATCCCACATAAAAAGAATTTTGCCGAGACAATGAACCGTTTTTGAGAACACTTATTACACAAGGAATGTGAATTTTTGTTTTAATTTATATGTATATGGAGATGTTTTTCGTATGAAGTTTGGAGTAAAACACATGCATGACCTGACGACAAAATATAACACATGCTGTATTAAGAAACTTGAACAATTTATGTTTGAAAAATGTTAAAATCTTTGTGCACAATGCATTCTCAAATATTGGCTGTTTGGTGCAGTTTACGTCATGGAGAAATCGTCGGGCATTATTCCTTTCGAAATGAGTTACGAGCCACTGTTATCGGAAATGCTCTCAGCCATTGAGCAATATTAACCTAGTTTCTGTGGCCAGAGCTCGAAACCGTTAATACATGCGAGCTGTGGTTTCAACAAGACCTATAAGAGAATTTGGCGACGTTCATCAATTGACCGCCGCGATGTGACTTGACATCACTCGATTATTTTTTTGTTGGGGCTACGCCAAGTCCTTAGTTTATGGGCACAATTCCACCCTTTTGGACAAAATCGATACCAATCGAAAGACCGCGTCATCAAAAATAAGACCGGCCGCTTGAAGCATTGCCAGCGAAGCCGAAGTGGCCACCTGATTGATGTGCGTTTCCATACACAATGACAGGATTGTAGCTTCGAAATAAACACAAACACAATCCATTTTACATCACACCGTTGTTGTTTTATTTAAATTTCTTTTCCTATCGTTATTATCTGATCACCCCCAAGGTCAATCAAATACCCATCCAGCTACCAGCTCGTCAATGGTGTTTAGTTTCCCCCAGCAAATTCATTGATGCCCTCGTAAACATTTTTGCATATCACCGGCAGTATTTCGTCTCGCTTGTTTTTTTCGGGATCCACAGAGGCCTAACTAAGGGGCCTACGAAAGCTACGTTACTCTGTTGAACCTTGTGGGTGAATCGCTATCAACGTTTTCCTTAGAAACAAACAATGTCTTTGTACTTCTGTACTAGTAAGCCTGGGCCAAGATAATGGATGTTTTACATGGCAACTATTTGGCTTTACGTAAGAGATTGATATTGCCCAGATGTCTCTTGTACTCCTCTTGTACAGGGTGGCATATTAGCATCTCATCAACAGGGCGTACTAGAGACGGCTAAGCAAGCCCAGGCTGCAGTGACAATCCAAGAAACTGTGAAGCGTACGAGCTACTCATGCACGTAACAACTCTACTAACCCACTTCACTTAACTAAACGCAGTGGGGATACCCCTCGCCCCCTAGAAACACTTGCTAGAAAGGACAGTAACCGAACTTATTAACATTACATTCAAAGAGAGCGATCAGGATCATCTTGCCCCGACTAGATCTTGATCGCTCTCTTTGAATTGAAGTCTTGTCATTGGTCTCTCCGAAGAGACGAAGACATTGTCTCTTAGCAGCCAAGGGATTAGGCTTCATCACAATCGAGTTCTGTAGAAGTAATTGCTTGGACGAAGATGATATAGAAGGCGTCTGGTTCAACTACGCTGTCTCGCAGATATAAACTCGTGTGTGCTCACTTTCACAAGGAGTGTAATGCCGATCGCTCATTTATTTCGTTCCATCCTCACCTCCAGATGGTTCATCAGCCGTCTTGTCTGAGTGCTAATACAATGAAACAACCATCCATCAGTGCATTGCATTAACCAGCTAGCTAGACGACCTAGCATCTTAATGATGAAAGTGAGTAGATCAATAAGTACCCGTGGTTGGTTGAAAACGGGTCGCATTGCTGAGGGAAATTGGTATTACCGTCATGCACTGCCATCTGTCAAACGACACCATATATAATTTTAGACTCATTTTCATTCGGTAACAAATGTGATCCCAACTTCACTCAGCAACGCTACCTGCGTTGACCTAGATTTATTTGAGAAGGCACATCTTCCAAATCTACCGCATGACCGTGCTTCAAACTTTCCGCATCGCACTGTATTGCAGTTTTCAATTTGTTTGCTCAGAACACTTTTTCATACAAGAAGCGTTTAATTATTCATTTGGTTTTCCAATAACTCTTCGCAATGCCTTCCTTATCGCTCAATCAATTTGTGTCCTTAGACGGTCTACACCACTGGTCTGGTCTAATGGCAAACGTCCATTGCTCTGCCTCCCTCTCTCTTATCTAATTGGAAGCAACTCTCTACAGCACTTAGCATGCCAGACACACAAAATCAGTTCAATTTAAATCCACATACACCATATTTCCAGACAATTTCAACGAAGAGTTCTAAGTTCCGCGTATCGCAGCGCGCCTCCATTCAGAATCTCTACTACACCTTCAAAGACCCCCATAATGCCTCGTATCAATCTTAATCTTAATAAAATACTAAAATGTTCAAGTTTACGAAAGCTCATTATGAAATTCCAAAGTGTTTCCCGCGACTCTCGACGAAATAGAAAAGATCATCCCCACCCAACAGAGCATGCTACAATCTTGTGGGTATAGACTTGTTGTTTTTTTTTTTGCCATCACGCTTAAGCATGCCTTTGAAACGTGATCACAATAAATGATTGTGATTAATCGAAAGACACCACAAGATACTTGTTGACGCGTTAAACTGAATTGAAATCAACCTCAAAATGGGTCAAATATCTCAACCAAACGAACGACTACTGATGAATTGTCGTTTAAGGATTGATAAGCTTCTTGTGCGCCACCAAGACTGCGGAGAGACAATGCTGCTGGATTTTGATTCGATGAATATTGCGAATGTCGATGCTGTTGTATAATAGCATGTGATCTTCTTGTAAACATTTTCTTTTCATAAAATTAATTCAAAAGAAAATGTGTCATCGCTGTTGTTTTCATACTGCTGTCGTCACACTTCGTGATTGGCTCATTAAAACTAAAACCCAAGCAGCCTGCCCACTCGTACAAGGTGTCATTGATATTCGTATTCTGTAAGTATGACAGTAATTTATGTACACACGGGTACACACGTTTAGTAGCTGAGATAGAGCTAACCCGGGAAGTCTATGCTAGATTATGTGGTAACTTCTCGATCGAAGACCCACCCATAGCGTCGGCTTGCAAAAAGATTAGCCTATCATAGAATATGTCTGCTGCTATGGCGAATTCCTGCCTATCATCTATCAGATAATCTACTCTGAATCGTATTTATTTTCTTTTTCTGTCTCGCCATGAGATTACATAAGATTGAGAGAAATCTTGCAGGAACGTGGCCACGAAATTAAACAACAATTAAACGGCGTATCTTTGGCTCTTCTGCAGTCAACTAACATTTGATAACGAATTGTTTTATAGGCCTTGGTAAATTTTAAACGGAGAGAAATAGTAAAAATGTGGTAGTTTACATGCACACACCCACCGAGCTGTTTAAGAATGAATCACTGTATAAACTTGTATATTCATAAATATCTTATATCAGCACTGTACTATCGAAGTATACGCCTGTCGATGTGCATCTCCTGTAGATTTCCATCATTTATTGGAAGTGATTGTAAATCAACATATCTTAATGAGTTATTTGATTTGAACGCTGCGAGTAGAGAATGCTTTTCAATAATAGTGATTCCAGGGTAGTGCCTTTTAGGAATCAAGCGGCTGATATCCGAGGGGGTAAATGAAAGCGTTGGATTCTTGAGTTGAAACAAAAGCACAGGAATTCTTCCAATCCGCTACCAATTTGCACCGCATTTTGCAATAAGATTTTGGCTTGCGTGTGAATAAACTGAGCGAGTTGACTCAAGAATTAACGTTGGTTCACCAAAAAAAAAAAACTTCGCAAACAATCCAAGTACAAACAATGAACGACATGCACAACAAATGACAGATTCCTGTAGTGACCTGGCTGTGGCATTGGATTATCGTTTTTTCCTAATTGTGATCATTCCCGGGAGTGGATTGTATTCCGACACAACGTTGACTGTCTTTTTTTTTTGTCGGAAATTGATGCTATGGGTGAAATCCCAGCCAAAGCTCGATTAAGGATTTATAATAAAAAAAAAATGGAACGTCATGCAAGTTAACACGACGCGCTTGACCCTGAACCAGAGGTTACAGGCTGTATGAAAAATGCTGACACAGTCTGTTCAGGTGTATACATGTTCCATCGACAACAGGTGTAGGATATACGCGCCGACATGAAACTGAGGAGTCTGCATTCTGAATTGAATTTTTATTTATTTATCCCAAAATTGAACATTATCAATTATTTATCTGCGAAGCCGGAAGGGCCAATCTGCAGAAGAGGGACGATGGAGACAATGGTTTCCTATGGGAAGCAGATTAGCTTTAAGTTTAGTTTAAGTCTTGACCTGTAAAAGGAAAGTTTGTGGTAAAAATTAAACGGGATTAAATAAAACCGAGAGCGGATAATTTTGTAAAAGTGTAAGTAGGACCCTTAGGGGGAAGGATCAGCCTCCTAACACGCGATTTTATTTTTTTTGTGGTTTGTTAACTTCCGCCTTAACGTCTGAAGCACTAAATACAGCAATGTCGCTACCGTCGTCTTCCAACACAAGCCATATAAAGACAATGCTCAAAATACTGAGTCGTGCTACCGTTCTTTACGTTTGTTAAGACTAACTACGGAACGCTAAAACTGCAGCATTGTGTTTCTCGCATAAATCTGCGAACATTTTGCATATTTTATCGCAACAATCAGATTTAAATAAGACGAATTCAAATATTCAGCAAACGACTGTTAGACAATTTCGTTCGTATTGATTTGAACAGTTGATCACATTGAACAGTGACAAGAGCATTTTGGACGTCAAGACCGAAAATTGTTAATTCACAGTCCGGTAAAGATCAGGCCAAATTGAAAAGTGGTAACTAAATATACTCGTTCTAACTTTTAGTCGGCCTAACAAAAAGTCACCAAGCACTTCTAAAACACAATTTGGTACAAAACTATATCAGTCCATCCTAAAATACTATTAATTCCATGCAATAGTTGGAGGGCATGGGCTTGTGCATGCAGAGCAAAGTTGTTCTCAACTTGGCGAGATGACAGAGACGATCCCTGAAATTGCAAGTTGGCATACAGCCTCCTCGTGGCGCCCACTGGATAGCCTTTACATCAACCGCTTTGAGGTGAACAAATGTATGCAGCGGCCCCTTGTCCAGGAGTTTATACCAGGACCCGGTCCTCCAGGTACGGGGGTTTTGCGTGGGATTAGCTTCCCCACCACGGACACCCTGATCATCCCTGTCCTGCTCTATGGCGCAGAAAGCAATCTCAAGAGCAGATGAAGAAGCCCTAGGTCTTTTTGAGAGAAAAGTTCTGCGTTCCATCTTTGGTCCTGTTTGCGTTGATGGTTTTTGGAGAAGAAGATTCAACCATGAACAGCGATATGAGTCCAGTCAGGCGTCTACGGATTCAGCGCCAAAGATGGCTAGAGCGCATGGACAACAGTGTTCCACCACGAAGAATATTCGACTTGAAACCAGTGAGACAACGGAATGGATGACGCCTACGGAACCGATGGCGCATACAAGTGGAGAAGGACATCAACCGACTTGGCGAGCGAAATTGGAGGCAGCTGGCTAAAGATTATGCCAGCTGGAGAAGCTAGTTGACTGAGTCCCAGGTCCACCCCGGACTGTAGCGTCTCTAGAAGAAGAAAGAGGTTGGGAAGGCGTATAGAAAAATTAATTACAATCTGTGAACAATTTTAGGGTACTTGTAAGGCACCCGAGTTATTCTATTCTTTGTTGAATCCTTGATTGTTAAGGGAGAGGCTAGTTTACTAAGACCTCTTATAGAAAGTGGCATCCGATGACGAGGTCATGGACAGGATGTCATCAGGATTTCCTCTACCTCGGCTCTGCAGTCAACAGTACGACACACACCAGCACGCACTTCCCAACCGCTGTTTCTTTTCGGCTTAAGAAGCAATTCAGTAATAGACCCGTCTCGAAAAGGACCAAGCAGGCTTTATATAAGACACTGATAATTCCAGTCTTTTGTACCGTGCAGAGGCAAGAACAATCTCAAAAGTGGATAAATGAGTTCATGGTATCTTCGAGAGAAAGTTTTACTTGCGACTTTTGGTCCAGTCTACGCTGACCTTGCATCTGGAGGAGATAATTTATCCATTAACTGTACGGGCTGTACATCGCCTACAGATTCATCGTCCAAGGTGGGTGGCCATGTAGAGCCCATGGACGTCTTAGCTCCGGCCCGAAGAGTCTTCGACTCCGAACTGTGTGACGATGCAACCGAGTACGCCCGCGTCTAATGTGACGGACACAAGTGGTGAAAGATTTCAACAAACTTGCTGCGCGAATTTGAGTGCAGATAGCCAGATATTGCGCTAGCTGAAGAGGCTTGTTGGTCGAGTTTCTGTTAAGTATTTCGTCGTTATCTGCCATCTTTTGACTTTGTATTGTCTACAAGAAATATGTACATAAAGAGTATGAGAAAGGAGTTGAATATTCGGTGTAGATGATTTCTGCTTCAAATCTCCTGAGTTGCTATTCTACATGAATATTTCCAAAATACCTCTCTAATTGTCATTGTTCCAAATGCTACCAGTTTTCCAAATCTGTTGTGGTTTGTCAATCAGCAAATTTATACTCCCAGTCAATGTCAAAATTGAAACTTACCAAAGCACTCACAGTGGCCATCCTAACCTTTGGTTGCGAGTTTGTTTTGCTACGATTACTTTTCTGCCCACGAAGCTGTTAACAGCAATCAACGCGACCGCACGGTGTGCTTTCAACCTTCGTAGATTTTATCATATCTCGGAGCAATATCGCATAACCCATGAATGTGATTGGGAAGCATTATTAAGCTGTGTATATTAATGTTCGAATTCATTCAATATATATGTATGTTTAACACTGATTGAATCACCTACTTTTACGGTTGAGGCTAGTGCAGCTTGTTCCTCTTATTTATTCAACTCGAACTGCATGTTTAATCGAATCCCTAACACTTTTGCTATTTTTAAGTTAAGGCACTGCACTCGTAAAAGAATTTAACATTCGTAATGTACAACTATGTGACGGTCGTGGCGTTGTGGGTATGTGGGTATGTGCGTCGACTCCTACGCACTTGAACCTCGGTGTCTAGGTTCGAATCCCAGTACGACAAAAATAATTTGCCCACCTATTTCGAGTCACTGAAAATGCTCAAAGAGTATGACTGTATAGAAAAAAGCTTCTCAAACTTGGCCGTTCGGAGTCGTCGGCATAAAACTGTAGGTCCCTTTTACTCGTGAGAGAACAATAGCACGTACAGCACGAGTGGTTGCTGAGAAGCTACGCCGTGGCCCACACTACGGACTGTAGAGCCGCCCATATTAATGTACAACAATTTCAATTAATAAATAAATGCAAATAAAAATAACAAAAAGGTTCTGCAGAGCTTTTGATTATACTACCACTATCACTACCACTACAGATCATCTGTTGATCCATAGACTCAGGGAGGGATTTAAGGTCAACCTGATTCCTGACTGACCCACAACACTAGTGATTATGCAACGCCCTGGAAAACTACTGACTGATAGACTAACACAGTGCATTTCAACGGAAATACCCTTTTTTGAATGACGCATCAAATAAGTCCGATCATAAAGCAAACAGCTTATTATTGATAACAGTAACCAGTGCCAAGGGAGAGCTTAAATGCATCGACTTCTTCACTCATCGCACAACCTTTTTCGTTGACAGCTACAAGTTCACGGTTAAAAACGTCAACGTTAAGTCTCTATTCATTCATCGTTTATCTGACTCGCAGTTCATGATATTGTCTAGCTGTCGAAATTACAGCCCCATTGTCTGTTTCAAGACCGAGGTTTAAGGTGTTGTAACCACTCATAAGTAACATTGTTGAATCTACTCTGATTACTTACTCTTATCTACCCATACTACACTATGTACCTACATCTGAAAAAAATTGTATGCGTCTACAAGTAGCTTCTCAAGCTTATCAAGTTTATATAATCAATTAACAAGAACAACAATTGACAACACAAATAGCAAATACAAATACAACATCTTTATTGCTCACACATACCAGCAGTGTTTTGATATCTGCAAAAACGTCGACTGTTATCGTTCTGATTTGAAAAGTTTTGCATTTCATACAGATAGACGGGTGGTCGGTCGGGTGTCTCGACAAATTCAAATCAAATACGCACACATACACACTGAACACAACGCGTTTACTTTTTAGCCGACATTTGCCGTTTGAAATAAAAAAAAACGAAATCCACAAATCAAAAGTTGGGTAACACAGTGTGATTTTCTTAAAGTTTATTATTTGCCTTTCAACGGCAAATGCTCGGAATCGGAATCGAATTTCTGATGAAGTTCAGTTAAAGCTATCGCATTTACACTGTGTCTGTGTAATATGCTTTTTGTAGATTTGTCTTCGATTAACAACGGGTCGCGTTCACGAAGTGGCCAATAATACACATCAAATCGGGCCGTATACACTTTTGTAAAGTCTGCACTGACTGCATGTGTGTGGAGTTTACTGTTTAATTATGTGCTTTTGACAGATCTACCACGAAACTGATGTTTGTTTTAAATGTGTTTTTCTCTTTTGTTTTTCTTTTTTTTCTGTCAAGACCCTGACTACACTTGAGTTTATTGATAACAGCGAGACAGAAACGCACACATCCGCAGCAAATCAAACAGCTGATGTACAAAGTCGACAACTACATGCGTGAGATGCAGTCAAAAACTAAACGTCACCAGATTTGTAAAAAAAAATCTTTTCGAAAGGTCGTCGTGAAAATATGAAAATGGCTACGTTTGGTTAGGATGCAAGCAAACCGACAGATCGGGCCACAATAATTTTAATAAAACATTAAATTACGGATTTAGTGTTGTATGAAATTGAGCTACAATACCTAGCCTTACGTAAATACAGCCGGCCATACTCATACAGAGGAATGAAAGCGATGTGACAGAACCGAGATGTGTCAATGTGGGCAGCCAAAAATGCGAGTGTATCGATATTGTCTATCTCCTTTGGTGTTCGCGTATTGGTCGTATTGACCCTGTCAGCGACCCATTTAGCACGTTGTAATCGGGATCGCTAAATGGGTGGGGAAACAGATTTCTTGGGCGTTATCTTACAGGAGATGAAGCGCACACGACAACACACTCGGTTGGGGAGTTATCGAAATCGAAACATTTTTTTCGAATAAATACGGGAATGTTTGATGGCTAGCTAGTCGGTATAAGAAATACCCTCGTAGGCGATAGTACGACTGTGTGTTCGAGACTGATAATGAAGCGAATACAGCGATGAGCTGGTGTTGTTGACGTCGTTGATTCTGATAATATGTTTGGTCGCCGCTTGCTGCGATGAGTGAGCTAAGTGGGGGTCAACATGATAACGAACTATTAACGTGACTCCTTTGACTGAGGATCCGTAACCTTTTGGCAGTTTAAGAACATATCGCTTGTGATTTGCCATGTCAGACTAAGTCAACAAGATGCTCATACAACTGAAAATCACCTCCCGCGTTCAGACCTTGTTCGATGTTGTTTTAACCTTTGTACAACGCTGCAAACATTGCATTCTGATCTGTGGGTAAACTATACAAGGCCATTCAGAAAATGTAGCCTTGGCTTGAGGGAAATAATTAAATTGAGTTTACAATTGCTATGCGAATTGAATGTCTTGAATGGAATCGAATCTCGATTTAGAGTAACTGCTGTCTTGGCAGAGAACTGGGTGCAATGTCATTGACTACCACGGGCAATGTTGCCATTGCGTCCGCGATCAGAGATGATATGCATTCGGCCCTCTCTGAGCTAGAAAAATGGACTAAAGAACGCGGCAGAGGCTAGTCTAGACTGAGCTAGTACTCTTCACTAGGAAACACAAGATTCCTGCCTTTGATCCTGCACCAAATTCTAATCTTGCACACTAAATTAAGCTTGAAACCCAACATCCATTAGCGTCCATGGCCTTGTTTAACTGTGAGAAGGCTATAGGATGCAAATGGAGTTACGACTTCGTGGACTGTAGTTGATAGGGACATTAAGTGCAAACCCCTAGATCAGGCGGAATGGGTGGCCTAAAGATGATGAAGGACAACTCCCTCCGGGGCTTTGAACATTCTCATTAATCTTCCGATGTTCAATGGTCTTAATCGGGAGGCAGTTCGACGATTAGATTCATATATTTCAAAGAGTTCTGGACACTATTATCTGTAACAGATTCACGTCTATACCTAGAGACGCTGATTTCAGGACACCTAAGCTGCTCCTCGAAAAGAACTTCTCAACCAGCATCCTGAGTGCGGCTGAGTGGTCCTCTCCGAATTTTCACAGATAGGCGCGGGCGTCTACTTTAAGGATTTAAATATCCAACTATTATTGACTGACTGCCGAATCATTGTAGCAGGCAGAAACTGTGGCGATCAAGGACACAGCGCCCTCTCTTTCCGAGGGAGAAGTCACTGACCGTGTAAAACAAAAGCATCTCCACCGTCTTCATCCAAAGTCGGCATAAAACTAAACCGCTTCTCCACTCAAGAGACAAAAATGACAAGCACAACGCGGTGTGTTTTGCTGTAGAAGCTAGGTCCAATACGACCTCGAATTAAGACCTTGATAAGATTGATTTGTGGTCAAAATATTCCATTTTGCACGTATTTTGGAAAGCATGTGAAAGACATCTCTGATCATAAACTGAAGTAAGACGTCGTGAGCATCGAATCCACCCACACACTCCTCACATTTTTGGCAAATTTCTCCTAATCTGCCCAGCCTTAGTTTATGTAGCTCATCGGTGATATTCATCGAAGCATTTCGTATTTAATTTTTATTCATTCTCGTTCCTAAACAACTTTTAATCAAACGTTGAAATGGAAATGAGAGCCAAACACTGATCACATTTATGCCACTCTGTGTGTAGGACAAAATAACTATTAGTCCACTTTACATAATTATACAGTCGACTTATAAGTGTAGAATATTCAAAGAATTGATTCTATTCGAAATGATCGCTGCGGACCCACAACATCTCTTGAACATGAATTCGTCTATCTGTATTCACAAAAGCCCATGCCTCTTCAACCAGTTCGGTATTCTCAGAAAAAGCAGACACATCACGTTTAATTATACAGCCCGACTGGTGACTATTTAATCACTGACGTAGATCCATTTTTTTTGTGTGTGCTTTTGTTTATTTTGAACCTGGTATTACCTCTCATTAGACGTCAACATAACCATTGAATTATCGCAAAAAGTTGCCCGACCACAAGCTGCCACAGCATAAATGCCAACATTCGCTTAGGGAACCACGTCAGAGTATGTTGATGCATAGTTCTACCGTCAGAACCCATTGTCGCCTTCGGTTGCCAGTCAGTTTGTCAAGGCACTTCATTCAGACAACACGGCTGCGTAAAATCTGAGATGGAACAGCTTGGACTTGACTTGAATTTCAAACACTATTGCCGGTCGCCACGTGTATCTCGTGTCAGACTGATACTTTCTAAACTCGTTTCATGTCACCAGACCAGACCTTTTTTTTTTTACATTTAAAATGCACCATTTGTATACAATCCGCTATCGATGTTGGCATCATCTAATCACAAATCAGACGGGGGATGGGGCCTCTCTCATACGATACCCAAATTGACATTTAGTCTGGGGAAAAACTGTTTAAATTATCGTATTTCTGTGTTCGATCGAATCAGCATTTGAAAGCTTATTTTTGGTTTGAAAAAAAAGCTGTCTGATTCTTAGGAAAAGAAATATTTTTTATATATGCAATTGCCGTCAGAGAGTTGGTCTTTATCATCCAGGCAATTAGGGAAGTGACACTTTCTTCAGCCGTGCGTCGTGCGTATGTGAACGAATACGCACAATAAGCTCATCGAACACACTCGTGTGTATGTACATCGCTGCTCAAAACACTTGTCGCCTATAAATAAGGATTTTAGATAAGTGTTGACTCGTCAACTTCAAATTCGATCGCGAAACCAAACGTGCTAATTAGATAACAATACATCAAACACTAAACATTATTCAGTTGCGGATGATGTGGTTGGTAAATTTCGTGTGAGCATCGTAGGATCACTGTTTTATTAGACTTTATGGTAAATTACGTCGGCAAATATTTATTCGTTTATGGCCTGCTGTTAATGATATTGAGTTCTTTTTTTATTCGTTCAGAATATTTTCTTCGCTTTTTTTTGCGAAAACAACAATCTCTGGTGTCTTGTTGAAGGACGACAGTGGGTTTTTGGCGCGGGGAGGGGGATTTTCAAGGGAACTCAATAAATGAGTGAGTTTATGGGATGAAGTATCTCACATAACATGATCTCTTTGAATGTCCGACTTGGGAGGCTTGGGAGGGCTTCAAAAAGCCGCTTGGAACATTTGAATATATGTATGTATTTGCCTTGCTGACGCTCGCCTATGCCGTCTTGTTTATTTTGAACGTAAAGAGTCGTCACAAAAATGGGATGTCTTGACCATATACTTTGCCTACGGCAGCATTGATCGTCGCCAAAAGTGCTGAGGATCGGGATTCATAAAGCGATGCAAGAAATATGTTAACCTTTCGGACTTAGCTAATATTTCTTAAGCTTGCGAATGTATACACGCCTAAAATTGGAGTGCCTACGGTCACCGTACACATGCTCACACCTGCCTAACACCTGCTCAATTGCACTAAAAAACGAGCGTTCATTCTAAAAGGTGGCCTAAACACAGTAAAGTCTATCGACTTCTTGGATCGTAGTAGCAATTACCTTTTAATTCCATTGCGGACGTGCCGACTTGTATTGCAGTTCTTTCATTGGCAGATCTTCACAAATGTGGAAAAATGGAGTTTGTCTTTTTCGTCGGCTGCTTAAAACATAAGTGCTCACCAGTACATATCCCTAGTCTCTCGTTTTATCATTTCAATTGTCGATTCATGTTTCATCATCATGTTCGTTCAAACGCCTGATGTACCATCAAAATCAACTTGAGTCACGTGTCGTCAATGACTTCCTCAATTTAGTACGGGAACAATGACAACAAGCAATAGACAGTCTTTTATGGATTAGTCTGGCTGCTGGGATAAGCTGATAATATTGACATCATGCCTTTTTGAGGTGATCAACGAAAAAACAGACTCAAAGAGGAGAAGTTCAGTTGTAGAAATTATGGGTGACCAGATAGCAGTGAGAGTTTTTCAATTTATTAGATTTCAGCAGTTGTATAAGTTAACAGCGACATCTAGCTTGGAAAACATTGAGTAAAATCGTCGTTTGACGATTTCCGAAGGGTCGGAAATTGTATCAAATTTGTGGTTTAAGGGCCTTTCATATGAGGTCGCTACGAATTGCGAACTTCGCAAACACAGACATTTCTTTCATATGTATGTAGTTTTTTTTCATTCGCAGAGAAGAATATATGAAAACTGACACTTCATTGCGAATTTTTTGGTCGTGAATTTATGGATCGCGTTTGCCTCGTGTATTGCGTTCTCTCTGCTTGACAGTTCGCAGAGAACTAATTTAAAATTGTGCATTAGGATAGTTAAACTATCTTTAGTTGAGATTTTTGTCGATAAAAAAACGCGATAATTCAATGCTCATCTGTTTGCATACCAAGAAGTAAATATGTATAACCTATGTTTATATGTGCTGGAAAAGGCCCATTTCTAGTTTGGTAATAGAAGTTTGTATTCATGACAAAAACTATGTGAAAGTGGCAGGTTGTGTTATGGAATATCCATTCGTTGACGTATCACTCACTATTATGAATTGTGAATCATACGATGCAATCTCCAAGGGCTCAATATTTTATTTGAAGAACTTCTCCCTAACTAGCCTACTTTTTCATGCTCACAAGACATACATCAGTTTCCCTATCAAATGTATGAATCTGTCAAAACCTACCGCACGCGTCATAAAGTGACACAACGAATAGCTTTCCAACTTTATGCCAACATGACGATTTTCAGGTGAAACGAAACTCACGCACAACAAAAATCATGAAATCAAAAAGACAGTCCTACCCAATGGGTCAGTAAACTTTCCCGGTGATTATATGTGTATGCGCCACGACATTTCTGATCGGTCTTCACATATCCGCTACACATGGGATACATAAAATCAGCTCATATACATAATCAAACCACGAAACCTGTTGTGGCAGTTCTTAAGCAAACTGCATTTGCATCTTTCTTTTTTTTTTGGTGCGCAGAGTTGACGCACATCGTGGAGCTCTGTCTGTGCATAACACGGGTCGTAACTAGTGTAAACCGCTTAATCCTAGACGCAGTCAGAAATAGGCGGTGTTTAACTTACCACTAGCACTGCCATTTGATAGTTTCTTCTTTTCCTTCTCCTTATTGACGCCACTGTCATTGCCAGTGTTGCCATTTGAAAGATTTGGCAGCTTCGACGATGGAGGCTGTGATTGGTTGCTGGTATTTGTACCATTTTGACTGATTTCGAGTGAGTTCCAATCCATTCGTCTTTTACGTTGCCCAACGGTGTTCACAGTTTCTGATGATGATTGTTGTTGGTGTTGTTGTTGCTGCTGCTGTTGTTGTTGCTGTCCGAATATTGTTTGAACATTAAGTATCGTCGGTCCTGTTGGTGGGATCTTGTCTAATTGCTGATGTTGCTGCTGTTGTTGATGTTGTTCGTCTAAAAAATGAATGAATAAAACGAAGGATCGTTTAGTGGCTGTTTGTATATCGGACAGATAGGACATGGTTTTTCTGTTTCATTTGAGTAATTACCTGTCCAGGATTCTTCAGAGTTCGGTGGGGAGTCAACAAAATTGATCACTTGATCATAATCGTGGTTGTATGCATTTTGTGATTGATTAAAATTGTAATTTCGATTAGTGTTGTTGTTGGTGTTGTTGTGATTTAACTGCTGAAAATAATAAAGATGCAGAAATGAACATTTAATATACCATTTTTTAAATGAGTTTTTTGTAAAATTATGATCAACTACAAGATTTAGCAGATTTAGCTCCAACAACTGTAAGATAGCAACAAGAAGTGGAAAGCAGTCTATTTATCTAGGGTTACGAATTGTTTTGGTACACGAAACGAACTCGTTGGTTCACAAACAATTGTTGAACGCATCCAATTTAACTTGACTGCTATTTGACAAGTGACACTTTTTCTGCGTTAAAAGCTTTAACCTCATTTGTCTGGAATCAATGAAGAGGACAAGTTCGTTTGCGAAATCATGAAAAAGGGCAAGCTTCTCCAGTATGGGAAAAAATGGTGACAGGGAAATCATTTTATGGTAGGATTTATGCTCAGTCATCACAACATCCAACTGAACTTGTTTCGAGAGCTCAATGTAGACACCACAAATCCTCTGCAATGGTTTGGTGGGAGTCGCCAAGCTTCATTTCTGCGAAAAAGATGTTAAAACTTCAGTGAAAGTTTACCAAACGGGCGTTGTCAAGCCTTTCAACACAATAATAATAATAAAGGGTGATTTTTTAGCTATTATCTTTTTGGCAACACTGGTTTAAACAGCTGACTGTCTATAATTTAACAATGAATCGTCTTACAAACGAACTACGCTTGCAAATTATTGAATTTTATTATCAAAATGCGTGCTGTGTTAAGAAAGTTCATTACCGAAAAATTGTGTTCAGCGACGAAGCTCATTTTTGGCTCAATGGGTACGTAAATAAGCAGAATTGTCGATTTTGGAGTGAATATCAGCCGGAAGAATTGCAAGAGCTACCAATGCATACAGAAAAAGTCACAGTTTGGTGCGGTTTATGGGCTGGTGGCATCAATGGACCGTACTTCTTCAAAGATGATGCGAATCGTAACGTAACTGTGAATGGTGAGCGCTACCGTGAGATGATATCCAACCCAAAATGCAAGAGCTTGACTTGCGTGACATGTGGTTTCAACAAGACGGTGCCACATGCCACACAGCACGCGCAACAATGAACTTATTGAGCGGCGAGTTCGGTAAACATTTTATTTCACGTTCGGGACCGGTCAATTGGCCGCCTATATCGTGCGATTTAACGCCTTTAGACTATTTTTTGTGGGGCTATGTTAAAGCTCATGTCTATACAGACAAGCCCGCTTCAATTGACGCATTGGAAGACAACATTGAACCATTTATTCGTGAGATACCGGCCGAAATGTTGGAAAGAGTATGCCAAAATTGGAACGGATGGACCATTTGAGGCGCAGTCAAGGTCAACATTTGCATGAAATAATCTTCAAACATTAAATTATATGGACCGTACTATCGATTCAAATAAAGATTTCATGCATTTTTCTGAATTTTATGTGTTTTTTTTTGAAAAAACTTTCCTATAGCTTTTAAAAAATTCGCCTTTATATACAACGGGGTTTTGCTACAGCTTACAGAGGGTCAGGGCCAGGCCAGCTTCTACAGCAATCACCTGTGTTTTGCGTGTTATTGTTCTATCATGAGTGGAAAGGACCTACAGTTTTTATGCCGACTGTGAACGGGCAAGTTTGATATGCTTTTTCTATACAGTTATCCTCTTTGAGCATTGACAATGACACGAAACAGATGGGTCGTTTTGTCATACTGGGAGTCGAATCAGACACCAAGGTTCAACTCACAGACCCAGAAAGCCACGTCCGCCACGTAACACAATACTATTCAAAAGCAAAACGTGGCTTATCCAACAAGACTCCGCTTCGGTTCGGAAAGCAAAATAAACACAAGCAAATGGAAGAACAACGTTTCAATCTTCATTTCCGCGGATGAATGGCGTTTTCTTTCGATACACTAGAAATATGTGTTCAAAAAACAGGAGAGAATACTAAAATACAAGAAAACCCTAAATATGAGGTTAACTCAGAACCTAGTGTGTCCACTGATTGCAGAGCAGAGTTTCAGTTATCTTTTGTAATAGACAGTTTAAAAATTGGCACAGTAACTCAATCGAGCATACACAGAATCATCATGCAAATTTCCATTAACAGATTATAGACAACCCATTTGACCAACGCGTGCTTTAATTTCTTTTATTTTTCTTTTTACAACACAAACTAAATCACAATCCCAAAGAAACACAAACTTCCACAAACAAAACCTCAAATATTTTAGCGGCAGATTTTTATTTATCTTAAATTGTCTTCACCCAACATACATACCGAGTGATTTAAATATATTACGCTTACTTCTAAAATAATACTGTCTGGTCTTAATACTGATTGACAGCCGACAAGAGTCGCCCAGGCACTTATCACAGAATATGCCTTCTTTTCTTTTCGTCTCAGAGTCCGGCGGGTAATTAACAGACTGAAGTTTATTAAGAATTCAGGTTGGACGGAAACTTAACAGAAAAACAAAAACCATGCCAATATCTCCTATCAATTTGCATATACTTCAGAAAATACTCATTCCATCCAGAATCAAATCGAGTTAATACTAGATTGAAGCTAACTAGAAAAAACTGCATTGGATTGTTTTAAGATTAGTTTCAGATATAAAATGCTTACAACTTTGGGTAGCATTGCCATTGTTTGTCAGAATACTCGCTGAGTCGCTGAGCGCGATGTTTATCGGAACAGAAACAAAATTACCGACTACACAGTTAAGTGAATTCAATTCAAACTTATTAGTGCTACCTACTTGTTCATTTGTTTTTCTCCGACTAATATAATTATTGCATTGTTTAAGAAAGAAAAAAAAATTAGTGTTGAATAGTGACAAATCCATGCAACCATGAAGATTACAAAACAGATCATTAACGCGTGTGATACTGCTTATCGACAGCAGATCCCCCCTCAACTCGGTGTCGATACGTATTTGCCATTGAATGACAGCAAAAAAAAGGTGTCACAGATGGCCACAATGTCCGAATATCAAACGCGTGAATTGTGGTTATCAATTGAAGAAATACGACAGTTCATTCAATTAACGTCAATCTGTCAATATGTCGAAGAACGGAAATATACCCGCATGCGGCGCGCTTCACTCGTAGACATTCAACTTTGTCGCAGGCATTTAACAATGAATCGACGTTTCTCACAATTAGGTGAATATCCTATATCTGTCCGGCTAATAAATACCTCGACAACCGCTAGAGCCGTAAATACAATTTTGGAATGAAATTCATTTCAACGAAATTCTGGCCCTCTTGAGAAGCTCTTCCTCACCACGGGATCAAGCATCAACTTATGTAAACGAAATGCTGTTGGCTTACAGAACAAAAATTGACTATTATGTGTGTTCCCTAGATTTGCTAATTATTGATAATTTAAGATTCACATTAATTAGCAAGAGATTTATATATAATAATAATATAATATTGGTGGCGCTACAGCCCGCAGAGGGCCAGGGCCTAGCTTCTCAGCAACCACTCGTGTTGTGCGTGCTATTGTTCTATCACGAGTGGAAGGGACCACAGTTTTATGCCGACTCCGAACGGCCAAGTTTGAGAAGCTTTTTCTAGACAGTTATACTCTTCGAGCATGGTCAGTGACTCGAAAGAGGTGGAGCGGTGAAAAGTATTTCTTGTCGTACCAGGAATCGAACCTAGACATGTAGGCCCAAGTGCGTAGGAGTCGACGCACATACCCACAACACCACGGGCCACCACAGCAAGAGATTTATAACCTAACAAAAAAATAGTGTTGCTTTTAATTCCATGGGTGATTTTCAAAAAAAAAAAACATCCTCTACCAAAAATTGTTCATGTATATTACATTGCATTGGGTGGTGTGGGAGGTATTGGAGGGAATACTCCATCTGGTGTGTGAAAAATAATTTTCGTTAAGTTTAACGAAAGTCCTCCCCTCACATGTTTTGACAGTTGAGCGTATCATGACTGCTCCCTCCATTTTGGTGTGGTTAAAGATGAATAGCACTGAGTAAACCCTTGACGGAGTTGAGTGTGCATTGGGGGACACTTTATGATTTAAAAACGTTTAAAAGTTTGAAAAATGGAAAATACTCTTTCGGGAGAGAACTAATTCGATAAAGCCCTAAAAAAATGATTTCTGGAATGGAAGATGAGGCTTTCATAAATTGTTTACAATTTTATCCGTGCTTGAAAAAAGCCAAACTCCAGCCATGAAAATGAGAAAGCAAGCTTCGTTTGAAGCCATGGAGGAACAAATTTAAAAAACGTCCATGGCGGGACCATCAAGAAGCATTCCATAATTCCGGCAAGTTTCAACGCCTAAATGAAGGAGTCAAGATAGTTTGATAATTGACCTTCAGAAGGAAGTAGTTCTAGTGCAAAATGAGTTGAATACGACGCAAAGAGAAATATTTGTGTTGTCCTAGATCTTTGTATTTCGCGTTTGTATGTTTAAAAACATTTCTGAAAATTAATATTCCGGTCGACTTCATATTTGCAACATTATTGCCCCTCCACTGCACAAAATATTCTCTCTATGTATTTATGAACAGAAATACTGCCGCAGGCTTGCAGCAGGCGAGTATTATCAAAAACATATTCATAAATGATGATGTGACGTTTCATTCTATCGCTTTCCGAAATACTATTCACAATGTTACCCATGTGTTTTCGTTTGCCATATTTCCGTGCAATCGCAACAAAATAAAAATCACTGCAAATTTGATCGCAGTTTGACTGTCACATTGCTTTTATGAACGCAGACTGACTGCTGTCATGCAAAGGTAATGCAGCTTATTCACATTTATGAACGCAAATCTTGCAGGGCTGCCACAGTGTGACGTTTATGAACTCGGCCTCCGTGTTGTTGATTATTTTAAGATAACTTTGACAGCTCTCCGCTCCAGTTCTCTAACTTCAACTTAAGGACCTACTTTGAGAAAAATCACACCAAATTGAATGTTACCTTTAACGAAAGCACTTTACTCATGAGTGTTAACTCGCAGTGTTCCCTTAGTTTTTATTCACACCACCCATTGGCTTTCTAATCACTCGTCACTCAGTTTGGCGAAAGGGCTACTGTTTGTGCTCAAAAATCACGGAAACAATGATTGACTGCGTCTCTTTTCCGTGCTGATGTATTTGAAGACACAATTGAAATAATATAATGCGAGTACAAATAATGCATTAACAGTGCATGAATTTTTCTTTTTCCAGCTTATTTAGCATCAATGTACTGTATGGAGTAGATTGCAAGTCAAAGTCATTTCAGAGCGAAAGCATTCCATAGCAGTTATTATCTCGGAGCATTCGTAATTGGTCAACAGTGCCATAAGAATGTTGAGTGATTGATATTTCCTAAAATTTAAATTTTGTTTCGAGTGCAACTTCCACTTACTATATCACTATAGCAACTTACTATATCACTACAACACTATAGTTGTTCTGCAAACAGTTCTGAAAAGTGGTACTCGTTTATTTATTAATTTTATCCAATTTCCAGTACGTAACGATCGAACCTCACTTTATTCTTAGCAAACCTTTCAATAGCCATAAGATGTTCCATAACATGTTCAAAATACCGTCGGCTCGACTGTCGCCACTTCTGTATTGTAGTCGTACCGTGCTTTCACACGTTCAAATTATAAAATTGAAAGCAGACAATTATGTCCGTTACTGCATTACATTCTTCCTATACCCAACTCTGAGAGCTCAAGAATAAAGCAGACCTACGCAAATACGAGAAAAAAGGAGCAATAGACCGAACGAATATTCGAATTCTGAAAGGATTCCTGTATCGAGCCGACACGAGCACTTTCCGTCTCCTTTGCCAACACATCTTGCAGTCGATGCGACAGAATTTGTACGTGTAAAGTTTGTTCTTGTTGCATATTTTATGCGAATAAATGACTTATCAAAAGAAGCTAAAGTAACCATGAAGAATTTGTCCTACGAATCTGGGTGGCGATTAGATAGTAGACGATTATATATCTGAATTAACTATATTTAAAAATTTAAATTTCATCTTTGCAGCACCATTTCTAGTTACACACAAAGTTGATGACAGGTGAGGGATAGTCTGCCATCTGGCTCCTGCACCTCCTATGCATCTTTCACGAGGGACGTATAGTGCTACGCCGACTCCATAAGTCGACAATTGAGCAGCTTTTTCTTGACTGCTTGACATTGTCAGTGACTTGATGTGAAATAAGGAATTTGTTGTGACCGTAGTACAGCCTCCTTGCCACCAAAGCAAGGCGGTCGCTTAGATGTCGTTACAACCACAAAAAATCACTGTTTAGGTGTATGAAGCTGGCTGAATCATTTCTTCCAAGATGAGGTTGTACAGATCGTGGATTAATGGATAGTACCAGAGGTAAAAAATCCCAGATTTTTTTGGAGCCCGATTGAACGACCTTAACGTGGGAAAACTTCGATGCTCACATTTTATTTGAAATATTTTAAATGTTTGCTTAAGAAAATTGACCAAAAACAGTTCCTAATCTTAAGCAATGAGTCTATTTTAGTTTGGTCTTATTCTACACACGGTCTGAAGCCCCGAAATTTGTAAGGAGAAGCAGAATCAATTTACAAAGACTGTCTGACCCTTTGACGCATCTCAATTAAATTCAATTTCGAAACATTATCGTGCTAAATACAAATTAAAGCTTCAGTGAATCCATTCACTTTTCATACAAAGGTGAAATTATTTTAATTCACATCGTCGCCGATGTTCTTGAAATACATGCACGTAAACGACTCAACAATCAGATAGCGGTTACATCCATATGACGAGTGATTGCAATTAAAATCAAATTATCCGTTCATTATATTTTGTTCATTAACTTACACTACATAGATGGACTATGCTAATGCAATCTGTGTTAGCTGAGATGAATAATAAGCAGCGATTCGAAATTGCGCTCACTTAGCATTTGCTTGTAATTATTATTATTACTTTTGAGGGCACTTACATACATAGTACATACTCTATTCGAAATTATTGACAGCAATCAACACTTTTTTAATCTCATACATTTGGATATGATTAGCGTAAAAAAGAAATCTGTTGATTCTGGTAAATTGTCTCGTGATTTTCACAGATGAAGTGCTTTACGCCGACGAATAAATAAATTTGGGATAGCTGTGTAGAAGTTCGTTTTATGGGCTTGGATTTTTAAGCAGAAAACCCAAATAGTGGCTAAATTTATTTCGTTGCAGGTTTTTTTTTTTGGGAAATACATTGACGTCAAAGAACACTCTTATCTGGACGCAATACCTAGCAGATTGGATGTCGATAGTGTCACGAATCTTATCAGAGTAGAAAGTAAAAATATAATTTATATATGTCTACTGTATTTCAGTGAGTTTGGATGTCTGTAAAGTTTTTTTCTTTCAAACAAAAGAAAAGAATATCTTTGGTGGGAGGTATACAAATAATTTGACATCCCAGTTCTTTTACTTTTCGAAGTGGATGAACTGAATTTGGCTTCGTTGGAGAGCAGTCAAACATGTGCTCAGATATTTCACGGGTCCGTAACGTGAAACTATGCGTTTACCAAACGTTTTCTTCAATAAATAAATTGGGGCACGAGCTTTTTGACATGCTGCGCCGTCTTGTTGAAACCACAACTCCTGCACATCATGATTGTTCAATTGATGAACTAAAAACTCAGTAGTCATGGTTCTATAGCGGTTATCATTGACTGTAACGTTCTGGCCATCGTTTTTAAAGAAGTACGGATCAATTATTCCACCAACCCATAAAGCACACCAGGCAGTCAGTTTTTGTGGATGTAACGGTATCTCAACATCAACATTATCATCACTCCAAATACAGCAGTTTTGTTTATTGACGTATCCATTCAACCAAAAGTGAGCATGGTGAAAATGGACGTATTGCTCGACACGTACTTCGAACAGAACTAATTTGGAAGTGTTTTTCAGTCATCAGTCTATTCATGTTGAAATGTCAAATCAAACTAAAAATAAATCACTTGACAGCTGACAAAATGGCAGCGAATTAAAATAGTGTTGCCAACTTAAAGTTCTATACCTCTAAAAAAACAACACCCTTTATAAATGCGATACCGAACTATGAAAATAGTCGTTCGCTGCAGGTGGTGTTGTAAAATGATTAGCTCGTATTTGATTTGATGGGAAAATTAATGCGAGTCGAACCTTAGACCCTCAATGTAGAAGACGACCCATTTACCAACAAAATAAAAAAAAGCTCATTTGAAAGTCTTCAAATCAATGCTAAGGTAATGTAGCCTGAGAGAAGGGGCTTGAAAGCAAATTATGACTATTTTTCCACGCATCACATAGTGAAGTCGAACAGTCACTTTACATAAATACTATGGAATACCTTTGTGAACAGAATGCCGTCAGCAATAGTTCCCTCTACCGCCAGCAATCTTTCTCTAATATTTATTCTAAAACAGGTCCGAGGTGGACCTGGGCTTGGTTTCTACAGCAATCACTCGTATTGTGCGTGCTATTGTTCGCTCAAGAATGGAGGGGTCGGTCCTACAGTCTTATACCGACTCCAAACAACGATGCTAAGGAATCTCTTTATAGGCAAATAGACTTTCTGGACTTTGTCAGTGATTCAAAAGAGGTGGAGCCGTGAATAATAAAAGTTGTCCATACCGGTTGTCCAGCATTGAAGTTCACGCTACTTACTACGCAACACTGAAGCGCCCTCATTCGCTTATAAACAAAGGTTTCATTACCTTTAGGTTTTTACCCAAAACTCATTCCCTACGTAGAAGTAAGATCCAAGAAGAACATTGGTATCCTGACTCATTCCCTCTTTTCTACTCTTTTCTTTTTTTTTCATTTTCTACTTCAAATACAAGCATTTAATTGTTTGATTTAAAGATTTTTTTTGTTGTAAACGTAAAACGCTGCAAAACGTTTTACAAGGATACCATACATATATAACGAGTCCTAGTTGTCCCATCACTTAACTTTTCATACGACTATCGTCCAGTCGATCTAAATGAAAGTTATCAGGTTACCTGAAGAAAGCTAAATTCAGTCCATTCTTATATGAAGCGAAATTATCATCGACGTCAGACCATTGACGTCATACATAATCACAATATTTGCGTCATACATAATCACAATATTAATTTTGCAAAACTATGTATAATCTGTTCGAAATAAGCTTACAAGTGTACGCAAAAAAAAATCCTTCAGACAAGACATTAATTCAAACGCCACTAGCTATTAAAAAGTAAACATGTTTTTTTTTTTCTTTTTCTTGCATAAAATATCAATAAAACTAATATGATTCAGCGGATATATTAAATGATTGCTGGATGTGTGCGTGCACATAAGACTTATGTTTAGCACAGTGTTCATTTTGGCGAAAATGTATGACGTAAACCAGTCCTTGAGGTAGTCATTAACACCGTGGTTCACATTTAAGCACTAAAAATTCAAAAGATAAAATTTCCTTTGTCGAGACGTCAAGTGATGCAAATTCAAGTTTCAATGACACACAGCATCACATCGGCACTCGTAAGCTCCGTGTTTTGTTCTGCACAATAGACAGATTTCGAGACTGGAAAGAGCTTTGATAGATATGTATTAGCGATGGATGATGAATTGTTGTTTAGACTGATATTTGTCTGCTGTTAGTATCAGCATACATTATTGTACTTCTAGATGAATGGGAGTGCTTCTTGACATACTGAAGAAGTTTAACTATATAGGTGGACTCGCCGAAAGCAGAGTTTTTGTTTCCAGTTTCAAAATTAAAATTGCTTTATAAGCTACTCGTACCTGTAATTCAACAACAGATTGTTCCAACTACAGGGGCACATCTCTTTAAAGACTCCTCGGGAAAGTCTACCCAAATTTGTTGGAGGCGCGGTCTAGACATATAGTCGGGTCCATTGTAGAATGAACAGTGCGACTTTCGTCCCGGCAGATGTACAATCGACCACCTTTTCACTCTACGAATGGTACTCCAGAAGGCTTGGGTGTATGCCAAACCGATCTACAACTGCTTTCTACATTTGGAAAAACCATACGACCGAGTGTCTTGAGTTAAACTCTGGAGTATTCTGCAGGAGTATGGTATATTGAGGGGCCATACACAAACTGTAGCCGCTGTGCTCCGTTTAACGATGCTAAATCAAAACCTTTCACCGTGGGCGTTGTACTTCTCCAAGTGTACGTCTTGTCACTTCTTTTTTTTTCAGTCCGGCGACCCATGGAGCGTTAGAGCCTGACTAATTCATCGTTGACCGTCCTGGGCACGCTGCTTGCAGTGATCAAGACCAAGCTGTCTTGCATCAGCGATTAGTTGGTCTTTATACCGGAGAATTCGGTCTTCCTCTCCTTCTCGAACCAGGAGGCTCTGATTCGAATACCCTCTTTGCTGAAGCATTGTTGTCCATGCGGTTGTTATGGCCGAGCCAGTGTAGTCGACGGATTTTTGCCTTTCGGACTACATCCATATCCTGGTACAGCTCGTAGAGTTCGTGTCTTCTGCCTTCATCAGGTATCATCAGGTAGGCGATCGCTTGGCAGACCCAGGACGAGGTGGTTGGAGAAGAATAAGATTTACTTTGAAAAGACTTGTTAAGTGTCAACGGCTGTTTGATATAGCAATAGGGTCAATCTCGCAATGAGGAGGCAAATCGACAAGTGAGTACTGTGGCTAGAAGGCTGTGACAGGATGCTAGAAGGACTCAGAACAACCTGGAGATCAGCAGACTTAACAGAATCTTTGAATTACTGAAAAGAGTCAGCAATACATGAAATTCTAACAATTCATGAGTTAAGACCAAGATACTCTGTCCCAGTCTCTTTACCCAATGTCCGCTGCGACATGCTGGGTGGAATTGTCAGGAGACGATATGCTATTGCTGGGTACTTGCCTTGGTCCTCACTGATAGGTGTGGACACTGCATTACCTCAGGCTATAAAGAAACTCTGGAGTACCTGATATGCTTTTGTCTGTCCCTGGCCATGGCCAGAAGTAGAACTAAACAAAAACCTCATGGACACAACCTCTCTAAGTCACTAAATGATGGGACAGTCTTTAAAGCACATTTTCTCATCAAATTGACTCAGGCATTTTGAACGCTTCCATCAATAGGGGGGCGGATGGCAAAAGCTACGTTCAATTTGCCATCACTATGGGATATGTAAGCACAGCTACCACTTACTAACCTAATCTAGCCTAGCAGAGTCTGCTAAAAGATGCCGGTAATTTGTTTATTTTTGCTTGAATCCCAACACGCCAACAAGCGTAAACAGCAGTGTACATGGAATGTCTGGCCATTGATTGCAAACTAATCTGTTTTCCCTCGGTTACTCGTGTTGCCACCTCGTTTTATAACAAATGAATAATTGAAATCATTAAAATTTGCCAGAGTACAGATACCACCATCCGTTGCCAACGGAAATGAATAAAAACAATGAAATAAATTAACACTATTGTCGAAGGAAAACACTTGTGCAACGATTTAGCCCACCATGTGATGAACGACCTTCTGTCTAGTGTGCCACAAATAAGTGATTCCGCTGTTTATTGATTTTATTATTCCAGTTTGCAGCTTGAACGTCTCAATTATTTACTTCGTTTCTATTATCTCAACTTATAATACACGTTGTCAAGTTTATCAAATGTCAGTCACCCCGAGAGCATCAATCTCAAAATACTGGGCCTCATCACAGGAAAATAAAACTGACAGGAGAGCATAGATAAACACACATTATGAGAATGTGTTTATTTTTTGCTAACATTTTTCAAAGATTATTTGTATCGTTCACCATCCGTTCATAGGTCACTGGCCCGGCAAATAGGCAAATTTGTAGCTACACAGATTAGTGTAAATTCAAGGCCAATGGCAGTAGCTCTAAATTAATCCAGTTTATACATGAGCGCAGGTTCATGGTATAACTTTAGCCTTGACTTGGAGTGATTTTTGAGCACAGAGTCTGTGGTTGCCAAAAAAACCAGCCAAATCTCGAGTAACGCTAGTTTCTCTCTAAGGCAAAAACATGGAAGAAGAAATACTCGGGCTCTGGGTCGAATGCAATAAAATCTGGACCTGTTTTTTTGTATTCCGGTACTGTATGCATTCGGTTCGAATGTCGCACTTTTATAGCACAATTATACAATCCGCAGTCGAAAGTGGTACAAAATAAGGCCACTTTCGATCGAAGGATCGAATACGACATCTAAAGAATAATTTCCAAGTTACTTCTATACATTTAGCATCCGAAGAATGGTTGGCTTTAAATGTAAGGTCAGGAAGGACCATTTCAGGCACTTTACAATTGAATCGAGAAAAAATACCTTACGAGAAATTTTGAGTTCGATACAACCAGAAACACCGGAACATCCAGAAATTGGTGTGATTCCAGCCAAATGAAGTTATAATCAAGGTCAGTGGAACGAGGTATTCCCGCAATTCGGCAGAAGAGTGTGAGACGATGCCATGAACGTAAACCCTCATTTGTAGATCAAAATATAGGGTCATCCAATTCTTGGTCTAGACTTGATGTCCCTACTTCTATCGCACATGTTAAACAGAAATGTGATCAGAGACTGAATGTGTTTAGCTTAAGATTTGCCATTTTACGACACGGTACGTTTTATAATCATTAATTGTGTTAAAATTGTGAACAAACTTATAAAAATAGTGATTGCGTAGAAGGTGTTCTTTGCGCATTACGTGCGGACTGTTGCCGATATAATCCTCCCAGAAAATGACTCTGTAGATGTCTGACGCTGCAAATGTCCTAAGCCAAATCCATCACCGAAATGTACTCCCTGTCGTTAGTGAAAGTGTTAAAGAAGATCCAAATCGAACGCTTTTTTTGTTACAAGCAAATTGCCGCACATCAGGAAGTGAACATCTACAATCTAATTGTCGAAACTGACTGACCACTGCATCCACAAAAAGTCGCTGCATGGTTTGCAATTTGATACTTGTGGTAACATTGGTTTGTACCTCTTTGAAAATGAGGAACTCGTAACCGTCACCGAATTTGGTGAAAGCCAAGTCGCACAAACAGCGTGAAGCGAAGAAGAACTTCCTGGACAAGCTGTTTCGAGTTCCAGTGATGTTTGATTGTGTTGTTGAATGTCTTTTTGTGAGAAAATGAAAATGTCATTAGAAATGAAATGGAATTATGGCCTAGTTATTGCCGGATATGTGCCAAAATTGCGTGTGTAAGAAATGTCCGTGGATAACGTGTCTTCTATTCATATGTACGACATGATACAGCAAAATGCATTCATTCAAATTCATCTAAAGCCAAAGCAGAAATGTATTTTATTTAAATTAACATTTTGAAACCACAAAATGGATGATCCTGCACAACCGTCGTCTACCTTCTAATAATTTAGTCTAGTGATACATTTCCAAAGATCTAACTGAGACCTTTGATGTCAAAAAAGGTGACGCGCTGTCATGCGACTTCTTCAACATCATTCTTGAAAGAATTGTTCAAAACTTGCACGCGAATACTAGAGGAACAATCTTTCAGAAGTCCGTCCAATTACTAGCCTTTGCCGATGATATTGTTGACATTAGCGGAAGAACTTGCACTTTTGAGAGTATTGCGACGAAGGCCGCGAAGATGTGTTAAACAGTAAATGAGGGCAAGACCAAATATATGCTGTCAACGAGAAAGGACACCCAACACCGACGTCTCGGACAGAACGTCGCAGTAGACACATATAAATTTGAGGAAGTCAAGGACTTTGTCTACCTAGGAACCGCTATTAACTCAGACAACAACACCAGCGCTGAAATAGCAAGGAAATCAGTAAGATAGCTGGCAGTATGGTAGTTGGTCATTGCCTATTCGGCACACACGCCAGATGGATGGCAACCTCCTACAATGACTTCTACAGGAGATGCAGGGACGAAGCGAAAGAAGATACCATGCTTCACTACCTCGGTAACTGACCAGCACTTGCGAGGACAAGGAAAAGCATGCTAAACGAAGATTAACTCTTGCCTATCGCTGCTCCTTTGGGCATTGATAAACAAAGCCCTTTCTCGAATAGCCAAAGTAACCCTATATAAGACCTTAATCGTCACAGTCCTGCTATATGGCGCAGAGGCATGGACTTTGTCAAAAGCCGATGGAGTTACTTGCTTGAGAGGAAAATTCTTCGGGTGATTTTCGGTCCCGTCTGCATAGATGGTGAGTGGAGGAGACGGTATAATAACGATCTGTACGATCTGTTCAGCGACATCGACTTAACCAGAAGAGTGAAGGCATGGTCCCCGACGGGACGGCGCAGTAGAGGTAGACCGCGACTCGGGTGGCGCATCCTAATGAAAAAGGACTTCAACCAACTATGCGTGCGAAACTGGAGTCAGCTAATTAAAGATCGGACTGGCTGGAGACGCTGGTTGGTTGAGACCTAGGTCCACTCCTGACTGTAGCGTCACCTTAGGTAAGTAAGATATATTTCTTCGCCGATTCACATAATTCTTACAAAAACAAAGAAGATATGTGATGTTCCCTAACCGAGAGAATGCTCCTTTTCTGGACTCTTCTAAGGAAATTATTGAATCTATTCAATCATTTTTGCATTTTATTTCAGTGTACACACAGGCTTAAGAAATAATTGTTTTTTTTTTTCTTCTCTCAAATTGACACTTTCATTCCAGATTACTGAAATACAGAACCAGTACGAAAGCGACTACTTTCGAAAATAGAAACTTTCTCTTGAAAATCACTTGAAATTCAGCAAAGCCTATTACTGGCAACATAAGGAAATCGAATCATCTGAGTAGGGAGGTGGATCTACTCCCATTCGTTTCAGAATTATGAACAGACCAGCAAATCCTCCTACAATCCATCAAATCAGAATGCTCCCTTTCTCAGCGAAACAGGACAAAGTCCATGATTTGCTTTACCCACAAACATCACAGATGCCCGTCGGTGATACACCTACCTGAAAACTCTATGACCAGACAAACAAGAAAAAAAAACTTGTAAATATAATTTCCTTCACTTACCTGATTAATTGTTGTGCTGTTATTGTTGTTGTATTCCATTTGATCGGTATTAAGTGGAAAATCACAAGTTGAACGAAATGGATCAAAGCAGGTTTGGATATCCGAAAAATTGAAATGGGAAAGTAGCGAAAGAGCCATTCGTTCCTTCAAAATTTACACTCAAAATATTTGAAAAATAAAAAAAAAAAACGAATCTATTCACAAATATTCTATAAGCAGATAATACGGCAAATCGTATTCTTAATCAGCAGAGAAAGAAAAACGTTCAGATAGAATGTACAGCACGGTGGCAAAATAATCGAAAAATATACAATAATGTATTCCACAGTCTCGGGAAGGATAAATTTATGTTTAATATACTTTAGTGCAAATTTTTTTAAGATCTCCTCCTTGATGAAAAAGTCACATTTCGATTTACACAACTTGCACGTGAAAACGAATGTGCGTGATTTTTTTGTATTTAATTTAAAAATACAAAAACGAATATAAATCAAATAACTAAGCACTTTCTAACAGATTCCACATGTGTACCACTTTATACATAAATATATGTATTTACTTAAATAAATTTCTTTTATGTATATATATATTTTTTTTGTTATCACTACGTTGAATACAAGGCTACTCAAATTTACACACCTTCTTTCAAGCGATTTTTGTTTTATTTAAGGTTATTTTCTTTAATTATTTATTTTTTTGTATATATTAGATTTGTGTAAGATTAATGTTTATTTTTTGTTTAGTTTTTGTTTAGCGAAATATATCGATTTCAAATGTTTCTATTAGTTTGGTGTTGGTGAATGGAATTCACTTTTGTTCGAGTAATTAAAACAAGACGAAGAAGGAATTATACAATTTCTTGATTCCAGTTGTTTCACGTTGTCGATGGCTCCGCAATAAGGTATTCTCTACTTTAAGCAGCATCTTGTTGATCATGCACATAAAACTTTGGTTGCATTCATTTGAAAAACAAGCAGTTGTCTCCATTTATCGCTGGAATAATATCAATCACTATTATTCTAAAAAAAACTTCATAAATTGTTTTGTTTTGTTTTTCTTTTTTCTTCTATATTTATTTATATTTTTTCAGATTGTAGTTTTAAAAGACCGATCGGAAAAAGGGACTTTGTATTTTATATTTTTCTTCAGACACACAATGTACGTGCATATATTTTGCACGAGATAAGGCGACAATCACCGAAGACACAGAGATATGACAGTTTTGAACTTCACGAGAGCACAGACACTTCTAATCTAAATGAAAAGGCGATCGCTTAAGAACCGGTCGCGCTGCGAATAGGCAACAAGACGTTTAGGTAAATGTATGAAAATTCTTTCAAATTAGTGAATCAAAATTCTGTCAACACATACGATTCTATTATATACAATGACTTTTGGGGGAGATACTCGTATAATTTTGTCTTGTTTGCAGACGTTTGGAGGTTTTGTTTTCGTTTGATTGTAGTTGTTTGAGAACTCGCGTTTCTGGTTTAGTAATTTTTTTTTTTTTTTTTTTTTTAATATCACCAATCGAATTTTGGGTGTGTTTATTTGGTTACAAAAGAGTTGCAATATATTTTTTTTATTTTTTTTTTTTATTTAACAAAATGAATTTGAATTATTTGATTTACTTTTCTGTTTGTTTTTCCGCACTAGAGAAGCAATTTTAGAACGAAGCAATGCTTCGCATTGCGATACAAACACAACATGTTTTGAGACAAAACGAAAGCCGGGGTTGTAGTAACCGCATTCGAAGTTCAAATAACAATGAAATGAAATGAATTTCTCGCCCTGATATCGATCAAGAATTAATTGTATTTCCAACTATAGAGCGGCACTATCTCACTATACTTTACAGTATCACTTGTTTGAGAGGAGTGAATAACGTGCGATTTTTTTTTATTAGTTATTTTTTTTTTCGCGATGGGGAGAGACAAAGCGATATTTGCAGACCCTACGATATCGCGAAAAGTCGACGAAGACGACAATAATAACGACCGAACGAAATGAGCACAAACACGACTCGACAAAGTACAGCGATCCAATGGTCGTCGTTGGACCAGAGCGCAGCGCTGCCACCCGCTAAAAGTTAAGCGCGCTCAATAAGCGAATGTATCTGATGTGGAGTATACACGGCGCGCGGTGCCACACATAAACTGGTCAAAGCGTTCAAAGATCCCTTTGAAGGAACGAAATATCCATGCATGTACGTTTGACTCTTTCTTTGGAGCTTTTTTTTCTTTTTTAATGAATTCTCGTTTGTGCGGATAGTGTGCTTTGAAACAGCGTTTATAGCAATCAATCTTATTTCGAGCAAACTGTGGATGAGATACGTTGTGATATCGCCACAAGCCACCAAGTAACTGATTGGTGTGGTAGGTGACCAAACAAATTGTTTTTTTTTTTTTGTTTTTTGTTTTGTGTTTTTCTCTCTTGGGGAAACATTTGCAGACCATAAGTGAATGAAGTTTAGGTGGATGGGGGCTTGAAAAACCACTAAGACCATCGAACGTTGACTGGCTTTTCTCTCTTGTGTATCTTGTTTGATGATAAGTCTCTCCTCTGTGTGTGAATCGACGGAGCGTTTAATACGTTGGTAGTGAAGCAGCTATCTTACCAGCATGCGTGAATGATTAAAGAAGGTGTTCGTGTGTGCTGGGGTGTGTATCTTTGTATCGCCAATAAGTAATCGTGATTGGAAACCGACCGATTATCTCCAGACTTCATTTATATTTAGAAGAGAATGTGGCGCTATCGACAGCGACAGCAAGAGAGTTGAAGATGAGAGAAAACATATGTGTGTGAATGGGGTGCTCTCTGAGTATTCTCGTCTCTGTATTCCTCTCAGGTAGATTTAATAATTATTTAAATCAGGCACAGATACCTGTTGCAGGTGATGAGAATAAAAAGAAGTATACAGAAAGCGCTGAAACCACTCAAGTTCCTGTTTTGTCTGATCATAGTGGAAATTCAATTGGTTTTTGTTATTTAATTAATTTTATTTTATATTCTTCAACAGAGTACTTGGCAGGTGTTAAAGTGCGATTTGATGAGTTGTTAGTTAGAATGATTAAATAGAAATACATTTTAACTCAAATTGAATAAATCAATGCAGTTCGGTGTTAATATTTAAGTAAATCTGCCTAATATCCGGGAGCCATTTAAAATTTAATTTACTCTTGAATTCAATAATTTGAAATACAAAACTTTAACGATTTATCTCAGCTATGACTTGTATCTCATAGCATATGATTCAGCTGCCAAAGCAGAACCCAGAATTTATGTGGTACCCTATGAAAGACACTTTATCAAATATTTCGGGTTACGTGCATATGTTGTCTTAATTAGACGAACTTCATAGTTCTTCACATTCCGCTTTTATATTATTTCTATATATTTAGGAGATCAAGAAGTGCGGGTCAGACTGTGTTCCCAGTACTCGGTTGATGGAGGAAGAGCAGATCGGCAATTTTGCGACGGTTTTCGCGGGACTCAAGGCGAATAAGTTTAATGCGTTCAGAGTAAGGAGGCAAGTCTGTCAGTCCAGGCAAGATCACGAAGAGCGAAACGTAGAATCTACGCTGGACAACATCGATGTTACGAATGTGGACCGCGAAATGAGGTGACATATTCGAGAACGAGTCTGACGTTCCATTCGACTCCTAAACTAGAGCCCTGACAGGAGCAGCTTTCATAATTCGCGGTTCCATCTCTTTCAAGATACTTGCGGAATCACTTCAGAGTTTATCCAGTCGTGAGAGAACAGTATCACGCACAACACGAGTGCCTGTAAAACACTTTCGCTTTGACCAGATTATCCAACAAATGCTGTAATCTAAAAATAGTAAAAAAACGCGAAGTCTAATGTACACTCTGTGGGGTTAGATTGGATATATGTATACTTACTTATTTGGCAGGCCTGCAGCGCATGGAGGGTCTAAGCCTGAGCAATAGGTGCTTTCCATCGATGGCAGTCCTGGTCACGCTGCTTCATACGGCGGCATCATCGGACCTTATTTCTTTCGAAATGAGGATGGTGACACCCCTACCGCGATGTTAAACGACCCAGAGCTCCACAACATTGATATAACCGAGCTATGGTTCCAACAAGATGGCGCTACATGCCATACAAGGTACACAACGCTCAGAGTTGTAAAGGAGAAATCTGGCAATTGATTCGTCTCACGGCGAGCTCTCGTCAATTGGTGGCCTAGATTATGCGACTTGAAACGACTCGATTATTTTCTCTAAAACTACGTCAAGTCCTTTGGAGGAGTTCGAGGCCAATATTCGAGATTCTTTTGCCGGAATAACAACGCACAGTTGGACCGAGTCATACAAAATTTAAGTGACCACTTGAAGCACTGCTAGCGAATTCGATGTGGCTGTGTGAACGATGCGCTATTCCATACATAAAAGAATGAACGTAGCTTCAAAATAACGTCAGAATACATTTGTTTATCTCACACCGTTGTAAAATTTCATTTCCTACCACACTTATCTGGTCACCCTGTAGGATTTCAGTGTCTTTCTAAAACACAGCGGCGATTTTTTCAACTGAGCTTATCGGACGGACATGGCTTAGGTAAGGTTGATGGATAGACGGGTAAGCTAAGTCTCACTTAGGTCCTGTTAGACCCATTGTTATACTCGTAGGAGGTATTTCTGCAGGAAGTGTTCTCCTAGTTTTCGGTATCTCAACTGGCAGAGACTAGAGCAGTAGCATAGATTGTGGGGAATATACTCTTTACTTTCTTCATCACCACAGCATCTGCATTTGAAGTCATCGTAAGCCAAGTTTTCATTTAATGATTTCACTGATGATTGTGGCCAGTTAGCGCTGCAACTACTATCCGGAGCATCTTTTTGTCGCACTGAAGGAGTCTGTGATTTTTTCCACTATTATACCATCCTAGTGGTCTCACAGGTGGTTTGAGAGCTCCGCCTTTTATTAGCTTCCTTTTTGATCGTGTCATCTACTTTCTTCTTGATATCCGCAAGAGTTGGTTTGATGAATAGGATTGCCTGGAATGGATCGATTACGACCCCTTTCTTGGCAAGTTTATCCGCTACATAGTTGCCGGCTATGTACCTGTTGCTTCGACACATCGATGCTTCAGATTTCACTTTCTAACAGCCAGTCAAGGCACTATCGATAGAAAAAATCACTTTATTACGTTTCTTCGCTTACTTCCCTATCTATGCTGGGACTCCTCATTCGCAGCTTCATCCTAATAAGGGAGAAGAACGTTTTGCAAAACATCATGTTTTGCGGGACCATGAAGGTGCCACACTAAATTATGAAAGGTATATCCATATATCCATGGACGCTTCTTCATGATGATTCAAATTTCGCATTCAAATTTCGCTACTCATCGGCCCTCCAAGTCACACCTGGTAGAAAATCTCATCTTATTACGCTTCTACAATTAAATCCCCCGTCATTCTGTCATCATTCATCATTGGACGTGTCTTAATTATTAAGAAAATTGTTTCACAAAACGTCATGTCTTACAATTGCTCGACTCCAATGTGATATTTGCGGTTATCACTGATGTTGGCTTAAAAAAAACAACCGACGGCACATCCGTTAAAAAATCTCACCTTATTCCACTTCTACACTTAATGACCTGTCCATGCTGGTATTCCACATTCTCAGATTCGTCCTAGATATCGGGAAAATCTATTCACAAAACTAAAAAATCATGAAATCAACGTCGACTAAAACTCGTTTATTTTCAGCAAAAATATGCGACCCAAGTGTGTCACCAGTTTACTGCATTTTTTCGTGAAAAATGTGTCATTTTTTCAAAAGGCGATTTTCTCAATGCTTTTCCGGGAATTTCACCTCAAATGCATAGGAGTGAATCTAAAAAGGATAATTGGAGGTAGTTCCATTAAAAAATCCTTGAAAATTCGAGAAAACTGAGTTCATCGTTTTTGATGATGTCAACAATGAACTCATTGCAGTTACTATAGAGAGAAGAATTGTCGCTTGTCTGGCAATGCCGTCATTGCGTTGTATTGCACAGCCATCCTGAAATCATAATAAACCTTAAAATATATTTGAGAGATTTTTGAGGTCTTGGAAGAACCATTCTACCACAGTTCTATGTGAGGAGTTCTTTGTCACCACAGCCATTGCATATAATGTCATGGGTAAGTCCATTTTGTTTTCATTGTACTTCAGATGATTGTGGTCAGTTAGATCTCCATCTACTATACTGAGCAACTTTTTGTATTATTTACTTGAACTACTTACTACTTTCTTAAACTTGGGCAATAGCATTAGAGTGGTCTCACAGGTGTTTAGAGAGTTCCACCATTTAGTTGCTTCTATCTGCCAAACTTCACTTTGTTGTGTCTGCCAATGGGTTGTAGAGCGTCGTAGCAACATTTGACTCTTTTGAAGTCAATTAGGTTAGACGGGAGTGCCTTTAGTGCTGCTTGACTGTCTGAGAATATATACCAGCGCCCTTAATGCCTTTGTGAAGGTTTTGTCTGGCGCAGATCTCGATGGCGTGGATTTTCTGGATTTCTTGAAACACTGTAGGATTAGATCCCATTGGTACGGAAATCCTTGTGTTGGGTCCAAAGACTCCAGATTCCTTTAATCCGTCTGTGTCCCATACCAGACTTTTAGGGTGCTGGGAAACCATTAGAACAGCTTGCGCGATCCAATATTTCAATGCCTTCCGAAATAGAGTTGCTTGACCATAATATCCGGCATTGTACAATACATGTCTCTATTGCGGATCGAGTTGAGTATGCCGAGGTGACCTGTTAACTTACCTGGTTTATAATTATACTCAAGCTGCAATTTGATGGCATATCTAGAACCTATCTTTATAATGAAGACTGGTAATGGAGTTAGTCCGATCAAGGCTTCCAGAGCTGTTGTGGGTCAGGTGCGCATGGCACCTGTTATTCCAAGACAAGCAATACGTTGTAGTTTCTGCAACTTATTTGCCGTCGTTAGTTGGAGTATTGTTTGTGGTATCGCCATCATTGTGTACAAGCCAATGAATAATTTTGGGAGAGAGACTCCAAGTCCTGCCATATAGACGTCTACTGGTCCACAGTGCTCTGGTAGAACGCTCTATGGCGGATTTAATATGTGAGCTCCAGTTAAGTCGTTTAGCCAGGATAACTGCAAGATATTTGACCTTGCTGGAGTTTGATTACGCACTAGCTTTATGAAATGCTGCTAAAAATTCCATAGTTGTACAACTTTTGTTTTTGTTAACTGAACTAAACAACACTGTTGACTGTGGAATGGAAATGGAAATTGCTTTGTATTATTTGAGTATCCTACAGCACAACAGAATGTTTTTCAGTATATATACACCCACTTGCAGCGAAACTTCGTATCATTCTCTGAATGCTAAATCCTCTCAGTCTAGTTTTCGTGATGAAAAAATTACCTTGTTAGGATTAGACAACTAACTCCGTACATAAGACAAACAATGAATGCCATCCACTTTCTAGATAACGAAATATGCGTTATTTAGCGCAGAGCTGTCTTAGATGAGAAAGTTGGGATGGCAAAACGCTCAACTCCTTTGACAAGTACTAAACCATAAGATGTGGACCGTAAACGTGTGTAAAAACATTGACATAATAGTAACCTCATCTTGGTCCACCTACGCGTTGCTTAAGTAGATCATCACACTGGCAATGGCTTATTTAGACTTCACGATTTACATAATACTATTCTGAAGTCGAATACCTAGCCAAGTTAAACATTAAACTTTGGCCTGATTCATTTATATTTTCATTGTACACACACGCATGCAAATTGTGACAGTAAAAGCTTAGACTGATAGAAAGATGTCTGCTCGATAAGGCGTCCACTGGCATAGTCTTAGGAATGAGAATCATCCAGCACTGAAATCGTTGTCACATAGTTGTCAGCATTTTCACATGTATGTATGTACATATGTATGTCAGGGGCTTTATTCAACGCACACTTATGGCCTGAACTGATAATACTTTTGCCCTGAAATTAAATTTCAAATATGCAACAACATCACGGAGTGCTCATCAGTATTATCTCCAACTAAAGCAATCCAAGAGATACTGTTATCAGAGTTAAATATTGCTATAAGGTTCTCATCTTTGTGTCACTATTAAATTTGAATTCATGACATCAAAAAATGTAGGAAATCTGATATGCATTAGCCAGATATTCACTTTGATACTAAATTTTTGGATAGTTCCATGTACAGAGATTCTGATTGTGGGTTCCTATGCGGCTCACTTAGACCCGCAGCATGTTCTTTAATTTCATTTGGGATCTTAAAGATGGAAAGAAAGGAAGTATCATTGTCAGGCGCATTCATGCAAACTCATCATCTTGTTCAGATGTCCCTGCTCTTCCTAGAAGATGTTGCCTAATAACACAATCTTCTTCTCATTAAATATGAGTAACCGTAGAGGAGGTGGCGAACAGATTCAATTTCTCCCAGGTCCGGTCCGGCAATTTCTGCAGCCGCTGTGGACGCAGTGCATGAGCTTATAATGGAAAGTGGAGCCCGGAGGCTGGCGAATGTGAAAGAAAGGCTTGATATACATCAGCTTAAACTTGTGACAGTCATTTATGCGAGTGTGCTTTCAAATGCCTTTGCATGTAGCTTATCTCCAAGTCATCAGTCCGATCCCGATGGTCAAAGCTGGATGGAAATCGATACGGAATTTGGTCTCGGGAAGGTTGCTCACAGATTTCAAAGCATTGATAAGGCGCGGACGTCTCATTCGGGCAAAGGCGGCTTCACTTAGCCTCTATCAACGAACTCCTACTCTCACCTTCACATGATTAAATTTCGCAGCTGAAAACCTTCGTCCGCAGATGAACCGTGGGACGTCGTTGGCGGCTGCAAACCAGACAGAGTGTACCAGGGCTCATTTCTCTTGATGGATGGCGGCGGTACTGATCGACTGATTTGCCAACGGCGGCATGTGGAACAGCAGCCAGTTGAAGCTCATTTCAAGGCCGGGTGGGGACATTGGAATAGAGTTGGCAGCGGACGGGTCATATTCTCGAAAAGTCAACGGCGGCGCTCACAACATCAACAAAGTTACCGACACCGGATGAACGGAAGGGTATGGGCGTCCCTCACCTCGTAAAAATGTATACTTCAGAAGCTACTCAGACATGACAAGTTGACAACTTGGTGCGCCTAACTGGAGGCGGCTAGCTGGAGAGGCTTATTGGATAAATCTCCAGGACTGTGGCGCCATACAAAGAAGAAGGTTACCCATTCACTGCGTATTCTTAAAGTGATAGTTCAGTCAATGCTCGGTCAACAAGATCGGTCTATCCAATTGCTTGTATATAGGTAAGTTATATTGGCACTCCCCACAAAGAGGAGACCTACTTAAACCAATCTACAGGCCCATTGTGCAGGCAGTCCGATCTTCAAGGTGGTCATCCACATATTCACGCAATGAGAACAGAATGGAATTTACTCTGAAGTGAGGTATACATCAAACATGTCCTTCTTCTTTGTCGCTGCAATTATCGAAGTATTAGGATCCGAAATATGGAATCCTGAAAGACTAGATTCATCTTGTCTTTGAAAAGCTCTGTCAATATTTTTAAGTGTTACGCTGGTGTTGTGGCTTTGTGGATGGGTGCCGACTCCCACACCAGGTGTCTAGGTGCAATGTCTTACAGCGTCACGCATATTATACAGAGTGACCAGATAAGAACAATAGGAATAGGAATTTAAGTAGAACTACAAAGGTTTGAGATATACAATTGATTATGGATTTATTTTGAGGCTACATTCATGTAATTATTTATGGGATAGCACAATATTCAAATTAGAGGCTATGGCGGATACCCGGTAACTGACTTGCCAGGGTACTCTCGAACTTGGTTATTACTCGTAATGTTTGGGTACCCGGTAAACTGCAAAATTGGGTATTACTCGGGTAAAATCAAGAGCCCTAATTCATATGGTCCCGTTTGGTTGCTGTCTTAAGGTACCAAACGGGACCATACGTTCAAACTTTTCCACGATTTAACGAGTTGCCTGCATCCTGAAGCTATTATGACGACCGACTTAATGTACTAGGAATTCGATTATTTGGTAATTTCTCCAAATTTAGCAAGCGTGAAACGTTGCACGATGAAATGGCAAACCTTACTGAATATTTTGACAGATGAATGTCACTGGTAACTTTGACAGTTGAAACATAACAATTGGAAAAAAAGCTATCATTGCTATCTGGTCACCCTATATTATTATTATAATCATTAAACCAGCGCCAACAAAAGAGGAAAACGATTGGGTAAAATAAGACATAGTGGCTGGTACTTACTAATCACTGCAGATCAGCGTAGGTACAAAGATAGTAGTAAGTAGCTACCGCTCCAAACAAAACATAGTGACTCCTGAGACAACGTTTGCATACAGATCTGATGTTTTATGCGAATCTTAAAATGCCCTTGGGCAGACTCGGTCTAAATGGTTTTAAGTAATATGGCTGGTTACCCCTTTGCTTGAACTCAATGCACAGCTCACATGAACTTGACAATCATAATGTCACTCTGACTCATAAATCAATTAAGTCCTGTCAGTGTCTGTTGACAACAATGGCACAAATTAAAAACATCTGCCTTAAAAATATCGCCCATGGAAACAGATACAAATTCAATCCAAAACAAAAGCACTCCCCATTCGGACGTTATTTTAAGTGCAAATTTCGAACGATCTGACCCAGAGCTTTAGCCTCAAATATCTTATGCTCCAGCATCCATTTTTTATTTTCTTCCGACAGTCACATCACATTCTGAACTTAGGAAGCTTAGTTAGAAACAATAATTCTATTGACTTAACCACTTATGACAATTAATTTCAATTAAATATTGGCGGTCCTCTAAGAAAGCCCCACACAGACGCTCTTATTTCTACAGACCAGACTCACGATCCATGAACAATTTAGATATTTGCACATGTTACGTCGAGCCGATGGCGTCTCCCCACCCCAGCGAGTGTCCAGGGTGAACAAGTGTTAATGAATTGATTAGCAAGACTCTATAAATTTGTGTATTTTTTCCCCCTCCGTTCAACACTCCTTCGATCTCTTAAATTAATCTCAATTCACTTGGACGTCTGCGGGTCGTTTAAAGTCAAGCCAAGTGTCAAAATGTGTTTCAAATGTTTTCAAAGAATGCCTCTTCGGTCACGCTAACTTCCCATGTGAAACAAAAAATGCTCATTCACTGTGTTTCAACGACAAGCTATTGAACCGAAAGCTACCTCAATATCATTTCAATAAACAAAATAATTAAGTGTGTGTATTCATTTGAAGGAACTGGCTGACAGACACAATTGTCTTGAATAATTGATCGGACAATTGAAGGGTTCTGTTCGTTGTACACTTTTATATGAGCTCTCTTGACGGTTATTTGTCTGCCCGTCCGGGCCCCACTTGTTATACAACATTGCAATGTTTGTTTTACTTTCAATTAAGCATGGTAAATCCACACACAGTTGTGGTGGCACCGCGTGGTAGCTATCTGACGGTTAGCATTGACTTCTGTATGTGTACATATCTGTTAACAGACAGCGATAAGAGCGGGTGCAAACAAATGACGCATAACCACGTTCAATCAGCAAGCTTAGCTGACATTTATCTGTCATTTTAACACATATAATTGTAGTAGTAGTTCTTGCCACTCTCAGATGAAGATGAGATGAAACTTCCGGTGAAATCTTGTTCAGTTGTGATGACGGCAATTGGAAAAATTGCTGAAAAATGTTTGAACACATCCGTTGGTGAGATTTATTTAACATCGCGAACGGTTAAGTTGTTAATAAAAGCTCATAGAGATTGTTTGCGTATGAATTTAACAGATTTTTTTATATTTTATGTAAGACACGAGCTGCATAGATCTAAATGGAAGAGCAAACAACATATAAAAATTAGACTAGACACGCACACGTCGTTTTTTTTTTCTTTTTCTTTTATTGATATCAAATAGCTAGTAAATATTTCATGTTCACGCTACCTTTAAGACTTGGTCACGTAGAAAGGCTACGCATAAATAAATTTTCTCTTTAAGGATTTCGGAAATAAAAGAATATGACTTTAGTTTCTTTTATTGGGGAGGCAATACTATACATATTCTTTTGTTCGACATTTTGATCGGTATAGGCTTAACGAATTTCACAAGTATATTAGTTTATGTTCCTGGTCACTCGACCGGTCAACTGAGGTTTAATCTTGTCACTCGACCGGTCAACTGAGGTTTAATCTTGCCGGCTCTTAAATGGTGATCTCGACCAGGTTCCTGGGCTGAATGTGCAAAAAGGTCAAGGTAATGAATATTGAATATTGGTCTTCAATAAAGCATCTGAGCCTGATCCACTAAATAGAGTATCTCTAACATTGTCCAGATGAAGGTTGTCCGGTCATGGGGCCATCTATCAACAGTCCTTGACTGGAAATGCAGAACAAACACACCGAGAGTAGCAGCGATCGATGCGAGACGGCTAAAATTAATGCTGTCTCCAAGAATCAACGACGCTTAGACATTTAGAAATTGGAGGTGAGAAAGGACGATTACCATTTTTGATCACCGCCTCTTCGAGTTTCAGAGATACGAACATTGTTAGTACCCGAAGAGGAAACCATTGGCTGGATCACTGCTTCATGAGGCAAGTTCTGCGTTTAATCTTTGGTTCCAATTGCGAGGCAAGCGTTTCTGGTTATAATAAAAGCAAAGCAAATTTCGCTACTACGCGACGGTCACAGGAAACTCCTTTTTAGTGATGCGAAAATATTCAAGCAGCAGATGGATAGGATTGAACGTCGATCATCAAGACATGCGTCTCAACTCACTCTGAGAGTTCAACGTGAACTTTTTTTTCGGAATTATTTGATGACTGTGCTGAAGCACTGAGACTCAAAAACTTGTCCATTGTACTACCAGGCAGCAAACTACATTTTATGAAATTTCATGGTATTCCGGAGGAATACCAGCAGCCGCTTTTGTCCACACCATTAGCTCTCACCTCATCAGCATCAGATAACTGCAACCTGATCCGACCAAAGGCGGGACAGTGGCAGAGGAAGTGCTCTGCAATGTCGTAGTCTTCTCCACAGGCGTCGCAGAGAGTTTCATCGCTTAGACCAAGAACATCTAGGTGTTTGGCGAATGCGCAGTGGCCCCTTAGTACGCCGGTAAGTCGTCTGCAGTATTTTCTGTTAAGAGATAACAAGAATGCGGCGGATTTCATACAGACATTAGGGAGCATGCGCTTGGTTTGTCTACATCCTGGAGAGTCATACTACCTACGGTTGTACTCTGGAGAAACCCAGCCCAAGTCCCAAAACAGGTTCGGGTCCTAAGAGTACCTCCTCTGATTTTTGTCTAGCAACTTCATGGGCGATTCATTTTCTGTGATCCCGTGATGACTCGGGAACCAAACAAGTCTTAGCGAATTTGGACAACTGATCAAAATCAGAGAAGACCTGCCTTTTCGAACTATCCTGAAAGTGGATTAAGGATTGAGCACAGCTTGGCTGTCGCTACAGGCACGAATACCCCGCCCCATTCCATCTATTATTTACAATATAGTTCGTGGCCATTATGATCGCATAGGTTTCAGCTTGGGAGAACTACGCAAGTTTACCTAATGAGGTGTGCAGTCTAATGTTGTCGTCCTCCAAGGAAGGCGTCAGGACCATAACCTTCCTTGGTCTTGAAGCCATCCGTGAAGATTCGACTACATTTTTTTCCTTTCTCATATTCTGTCCACAGTCACTCCTGAGTGCAGTGAAAATCGACTTTGTATGTGCGTCGCAGCTGGTTTGTGTCAGACGGCATATCCATGAGACTTGGGTCAAGGAAATTACGGTGCGCAAGGTCATCGAAACTCCAGTGTGAGATGTACCAAATTCCAGCTATTAAGGGCGTCAAGCAGAAAGTCAACCAGCACGTACTATAGCAGAGGAGACAGGACGCTACACTGAGGGAAGCCTCTTTTTCCACCCGACATTACATACTGGCCACAGTCCGCATCGGTAATTATAGTTCTATTCGTTAGCATTGCTTTGATCCATAAAAATAATGATTCCTTTACAACGTGCTCTCTGGGCGAGTTACACATGCCATCAAAAGTTGCATTGTCAAAAGCACCCTCTATATCGATTAGAATGCACAGCGCGTATTCTATCCCATCGAGTGCAGATACAATTCTGCCAACTAGCTTTTGAAGTGCAGTCTTGCAAGATTTTCCGCTCTGATAAGAAAGTTGCATCTGAGACAGAGGATGTATTTGTAAAGCAGTTTTGCGCACATGTAGCTCCACCAGCCATTCAACAGAAAGAAGGTTAAAGTGATTGGTCTGAAGCTCTTGGCGAGTGAGTAGTCCCCCTTAATAATTTTTGGTATGAATGCTACCCTAACTGTACGCCAGGGGGTCGGGATACTATCCAGTGCTAGACTGGCAGTGAGTATTATTTTTAGAACCGACCAACCACATACGAAACTCTAAGTAGAGCCATCCCTGTCCAAGATCATGGTGCTACTCATACACACTGCTGCAAAGTACGGCTTAGGTGTCAACTCAACCAAAACGGAGCTGATGCTCTTCACCATCAGAACCAAAATACCCAACTTCCCACTTGCCCGTATGACCGTGGTAGTGACCGGCCAAATTGTAAAATAAGACAAAACTCAACAAGATACAAAGAACAGCAGGCATTGGCACCACAGGTGTTCTACGGACGACACCATCAGACGCTCTGACGGTAATACTGCATCTTCTACATTGGGACTTGCACAGAGAGATCTCGTATCATCCTCCACAGACTATATGGTACCCAAACTTAATCTATCAAACGGCTTTGACACTCTAATCCCCGAAAGAACGAAATGGCATAGCAAGCATTCTACTCTAAGACAGGCGGCGGAGTCGGTGAAAGTGTATACTTAGAATTCCTAAGCATTTCCAAAGCCAACCAACTGCCGGATAGTTCCAGTGTGTTCCAAGCGGTGCTAATTGCAATTCGGAAAGCATGCTGTAAAGTCAAAATACACCCAAATACCGTGCCATGGCAGAAGGTTGCTAAATGTAAAAATAGCCTTCAGAGCTATTGCCCCCTAGCGTTATTTGAAGGCCAGCTCAAAATGTCCCTTATCTGGGTTCAAAGTCACGGTTCCCCGGCAATGAGAATACCGATGAATTGGCTAGGCAGGGATCTACCCTTCAGTGCTCGCTTGCAGAGGAGGTGGACATCCCACTACAAGCAGTCAAGGCTAATATCTCTACGCACGTCCTTGAAACAGCCAACTTCCAGTGGGCTAGACTGACAAACTGTACTACATCAAGAAAAATATGACCTGAGTGCAACCGATCGAAAACAAAAGACCTCCTTCGATGAACTCAACATGACATCGATAGATTGGTGATGGTCTGTACCGGACATTGGCTGATAGGGGATCTTGCCGCCAAACTAGATATCCTACACAACACACGTTGTCGCAGATGCGGCACATATCTGCGCGGAAGACCTTAACCCATTTCATCTGTGACTACCCGGTTCTTGCTAGAGTTGGGAGGAGCTTATGATAGAGCTCCCTTTCTGCGAAGAAGGTGTTAAAACCTTAATTTTATCAAAAGGTTGATTTAGTTGAACGTTGCTAGTCAATAATATTATAAAATAAAATGAACAGTGGAGAACATGACTTCGTTCAGGCTCATAAGCCACAAACGACACAAACTTCATTTTCACAAGTGAATGGCCATCTGAAAACCCAGACCTCCTTCACTTGGACTTCATATTATGGTCCGTTTTAGAGACAATTGCTTGTGGTAGTCTGTTGGGTAAGAAACATGCACCAAAACTTGAGACTACACCCTACAAACTGGAGAACTTTACCAAGACATCATTGATAGCTAGCTGAATTGAGTTCAATGTAGTATATTTCAAATGTAACGGTAAATATTTCCCACTTAGATAACCAGATTGCGTTTAACTTTATGACTGCATGTAGCTTTGGGTGATTCCATGCAATAAATAAAAATAAATCGCTAGAATCAAAACAACAAGCGGTTAGCTGAGAAGATGTGAGAAAATGATCCCTCAGATTTATTAGATACTCAGCACTACACATTGGCATTGTTTGACTTTAACGGATCTTATGACATTGGGATAAAGATGAAATAAATATTTGCTAAAACCGACAAGATAACCGAAGTTAATTGCAGTATCTCATACAGTTTTAAATTCTCATATGTCTACAATGTATCGACACTTACAATTTTCTTTAATTAAACAAAATTCATCGCGATATTCTCTGAACAATACGTTTTGTTCGGTGTTGATTATTCAACATCAAAGAATATCGCCGTCATTGAGTCCGATATGTACATGCGTCATATTGCTGAACGTCAAAAATATGTGATACTTATCTTCTTGATTTGTACCCAACCTGTGTAAACGAATCATGCCATGATGAAGTACATACATATGTGCAGCGAAAATAATCTCTATGAATTTAATTACCTATCACATGTTCGTTACTCTATCCGTTACATTGCGTTGTTATTTGAAATTCTCAAATACGAATTGACAGCACACATCTTCAACTAGACTTAATTCATATTTTAAATTAATTTCAGATTCGATTGATTAATTGAGTGAAATGATGTCATACTGTCGATTGATGACCAATCAATTCAATGCAAAGATTTTCCGCACCCACACCAGCACGTGGCTGGCAAAGTCGCAAATGCGAAATTGCTTATTATATGGAAACGGGTTTTGTTCAATAACGTAACATTCAAAAGCACTGCTCAGCGGTCTTATGGACGCTTGAACATGTGCGCATTCAAGTTTTTAAATTATCAAAAATTTCTTCTCACCAAATTGCCTATTTGAATAATTGACTAATGAATGTTGCAGAATATGAGTACATCATTTGTTCATACAGTTTTAGAATAATAAGAATAATAAAATAATAAAGTTTGTGACTGCCTAATACCCCTAATAACCGAAAATATAGAAATTTGACTTTGATATAGAACTAGAAATAAACCTTTGACAATTGCTAGCGGCCATATTGTTGAAGCTACATCTGTCAAATTCACTGTCATTTGTTCAGTCTGTTTTGCCAAATCAGAAATTTGACTTTGATTTAGAACTAGAAATAGACATTTGACAATTGCTAGCGGCCATATTGTTAAAGCTACATCTGTCAAATTCACTGTCATTTGTTCAGTCTGTTTTGCCAAATCACCATGGACGGATATAGTGTTCAACATGTCCGCGCGCTTCGCTCATTTTACGGTCACTATTCCGCGCGCTTCGCTCATTTTACGGTCACCATAAGATGAGGCCCATTTCTGGATGAATGGGTGCGTCATTTTGTCGTATTCGGGACGATACCAATCCACATGAGATTCAAGAGCGTCTAATGCATCCCGAAAAGGTCAAGTTTTAATGTTGACTTTGGTTCATATTTTTTTGAGACCGTCATACCATCGCCAGAATCATGAACAATTGAATATTTCGGATTCCGCTACGAAAACCAGCGTCGAACATTTGCACGAAGTTATATTCCATATAAAGTTGGCAACACTTTTTTAACTGGTGGCCATTTTGTCAACTGTTTGCTTTATTCCATTTCAAAGTTCTATACCTCCAAAAAAAAACACACTTTCCATATAATGGCATCGAGATGCCTTTAAAACGAATAAAAATGTCGGTGTATCAAACACACACATTGTTTTATTTAAATTTAAATATGGGAAGCGCTTAATGAAAGACCCTTAAAATGCCGCAACTATGGTTACATCAATCTAGGCCAGGACGCAATGTCGACTTTATAGTCGAGATTAAATTTCAAAGTATATCCCTAATCTTCATCCTAGCTTGATGCATGGACTGGAGTGTTAACGAAATTGAAACTGTTAAAATAATGAAAATGGTAGTAGACATAAGAAAATCTGACATTTGCTACGTCATTAACAGAAATATAATATTAGAGAGATATCCGACTTCAGAAGTGTATTATTGAAAGTCAATCAGAAAATAATGTTGGCGTGGACAATGGAATTCACGTTCCCCCAAAGAGTGGAGTGGTGTCAAGTCGCATGATCGCGGCGGCCAATTCATGAACACTCACATCTTCGAGAGTTTCGTTGGTTTTATGGCAACGCGCTTGTTGGAATCACAGCTCGGATTGAAGGAAATCATTCGTTTTTTTCTTTTAATTCATGACAGATGTATTTATATACCGATGTTGTCGAGCTCTGGGCGCAGAAAGTCAGTTACCATTTTTCAATTTTTTTTTTCAATTTCATTTTTATTTATATTTTATTTTGTAGTGTTTACACTTGTTTATCTGCAAAGCCTGAGTGGCTTGTCTGCAGATGACTAATCACAAACGTTTTTGGTGTCTCCTTCCTCAGTTCGAAAAAAGAAAGGTCTAATGATGCCGTCAAATAAGCCGGTATGACTTTCTAGTGATGTTCAAAGCTTTTTCGATACAGTCTGGTACGGCGGCTATGTTTTCTTCATTTCGCACCAAATATCTGTCTGTTTGTTGGCTTAAGGTTCAAAAGAGTGTACTCACACTCAAAGTTTGCCACGTTTTGCCTGAACATTGAAGGTATAATGACGACCGTTTGTATTTACAACTGATTTGGAATGTAATTATGTCCGTACGTTCAGCGAGTGTGAAGCGATGCGCGATGAAATATCAAACCTTATTGAAAATTGTTCACAGCTGGATATCATAGTTCATTTTGACAGATGCTGAAAGATAACAGTTTAAAAAACTATCACTGCTATCTGGTCACCCTTTATAATTGAGGGTTTCTACTATGATTATTACAGTTTTGTTTTAATGATTCTTCCAAATTGTCGAAGGAGTGGGTGTAGGTGTCTATTGCAAAGACCTCAATATTGCTCACTCATTGAAACGTTTGCAGGCATAAATCATTGCAATAAAAGAGGCATTGGACTTTCTCAAGAACAATGCAATATCCAAAAGGGATATCATCACCTGATAGGACAGCCAGACCACAATTAAGTCTTTGGACAATGTCATGTTGAACTCAGAAACACTCCTTAAATGCAGGCGGTCTATTAACGAGATGGCGGAGCATTTCAATGTACACCCCATGTGGGTGCCGGGACATTGTGACATACCGGGCAATTGCAAAGCCGATCAACTCGCAAGGTGTGGTAGAATCTCTTCTCTAACACCAGGAGAATATCCCCATTCTATGCTGATCGATGCAGACTACCATCGTCCTAAGATACACACAACTCAATCAGAAGTGACTAAAAGGCACCAGCTGCCTTAAAACAAGGGAAATATGGCCAACACTCTTAGGCGATCACTCTGTTTGCTCAGACTAAGTAAACCTTCACTTAGGAGGCTCATCGGCGTCATGACCAGCCACTGCGTAATTGGCATACACGCCCGCAAGAAGGGTGTCCTATACAATGATTGATACTGCAGAAGCTGTATGGAGGAAGAGAAGGTGCAGACACAAATCACCTCTGCTCATGTAGCGTTCAGGCAAGTTATAGGTGCATCTAGGGGCCTACTGCTAACTAAATAGCGTCAGCATTAGCCAGCTAAATCGCTTTACCATAACCACCAACCGGTTCTAAGTTTAGCAGTAGTCAATTCGCTTGGTATCACAATTGACCTTCTTTGGCCTAAATGTAACAGCCTTTTGCAACCTAACGTAACCATATTCCAACGGTTCGACTAAAGTGTGCATACGCTATCCATTCCCTCGTAACCTCAGACACTGAATCCGCAGCTACCCATTAGACAAATAAAACTAGAGAATCCTTGAAAACAGGCAGTTTTTTCTTAAGAAATGCTTACACTGCAATGATAGTTTAGTCTTATTTGTCCCGATAAAATCATTATTTTAATGACGAAAAAATAAAGTAATCCTGAATTAAAAAACAAATCAATAAAACACTTAATTTCTGACGCAGGCACCGTTAATGATCCAGCAGGAGATAAAGATGAAGCAAAGAAAAATACCATCGAACAAGGACATTGACCCTAATTTTTTTTCTTGCTTCTTACATCGTTTCACCAATACCTTAACCTCGCTTTGTTGGGTCATTAATCAACTGCATATAAAAGAGAGCTGTACGCTCAGTCGTTACGTTAAGTCCAGGAAAGCTTTTAATTTACCTTAATGTTCAACATTGGGAACAGAGTGCTAACCATTCATAAAGTCCTTTACGTTCTTGTATGTGTACAGATGTAGAATGCTGGATAAAGAATCTGTTTTTTTATTTTGCTTCCACTCTGTTTGACCCGTATCAATGAGAATGATGATAATTGTGTGAATTTGGTTTTTTTTTCGCCTTATGAAGTCAAATATTCAGGGAGGATTGTAAATAAACATCTACACACTGTAGGACATTCACTTCGTTAATCTGGATAAATTCTTATTCAAATCGAACCAGCGCAGAAACACACATACTATACTCATACATATTTCGAATGTACTATCAAAAATTCAAACGTTTAAAGAAAAATTGTCATATTCGAGGTTTGAATTAAAATTTGGAGGAAACTTTGTCATAATGAGCAGATATTACTTTCAGTAGTATATTTGCAGAATGCAGGTGGAGAAGTTCAAGTATCTCGGGGTCTTTTTCACGACTGATGGGAGGAGTAATGCAGAGCTTTCCTCTAGGATTGGCTAAGCTAATTCAATCTTGAAACAGCTGGGAAGATCTGTAATCAGGCAGGCCGAGCTTGATGTCAAAGCCAAGTTAGCGGTTTCCAATTGTTTATTTGTTCCAATTCTCAACTATGGTAATAATATTTGGGTAATGACCGAAAGAATAAGATAGCGAATACAAGCTGCCGTGATGAGATCTGTTCGTTTTGTTGTGGGAGTTACAGGTTGGGTGAGAAATAAGGCTGTGCGCGAGGAACTCAACGTTGAGCAACTGCTTCTTCGAAAAATGGTTTGGTCACGTCGCATGAAAGTCCCTTTCATCACGACTTCCAAGATGTGCCTTGAATCCGACTCCATCAGGTAGGCGACCGCTGTTGCAGACCCAGGACGAGGTGGTTGGACCAAGTCCAAAAACTTGCTTGATTCCGTTTGGACATAAGTCCTGATGATTTAGAGTCGAGTAGCCTGGTGATCCTGCGGGCGTGCCCTATGACTTAATTAAATATTTCTGCAGGTACATTTTGATGCTCAGGACTTTTGTATAAAATACCGAGTTACGGCAGGTCTAGTAATATATGAAATCGAAATTCTATAAAAAAAAACAGAGCCCGAAAAGTAATATATGTAAAGGCGATCATTTCCATACATTTTCACAGTTCAACTGAGTTTGACAGATCATCACTAATATGTATGTTATTACACCAAGTTTTCCAGCTAACAAAAGTCCACTTGTTGCCCATAAAAAGACTTTCCATCAAAATGATGTATTCTAAAGGGTGATTTTTTTAAAGCTATAGGAAAGTTTTTCAAAAAAAAAAACCATATAAAATTCAGAAAAATGCATAAAATCTTTATTTGAATGGATAGTACGGTCCATATAAGTTAATGTTTGAAGATTATTTCATGCAAATGTTGACCTTGACTGCGCATCAAATGGTCCATCCGCTTAGTCCAATTTTGGCATACTCTTTCCAACATTTCGGCCGGTATCTCACGAATAAATGCTTCAATGTTGTCTTCCAATGCGTCAATTGAAGCGGGCTTGTCTGTACAGACATGAGCTTTAACATAGCCCCACAAAAAATAGTCTAAAGGCGTTAAATCGTACGATCTAGGCGGCCAATTGACCGGTCCCGAACGTGAAATAAAATGTTCACCGAACTCGTCCCTCAATAAGTCCATTGTTGCGAGTGCTGTGTGGCATGTGGCACCGTCTTGTTGAAACCACATGTCATGCAAGTCAAGCTCTTGCATTTTGGGCAAAAAAAAGTTGGATATCATCTCACGGTAGCGCTCACCATTCACAGTTACGTTACGATTCGCATCATCTTTGAAGAAGTACCGCCCAATGATGCCATCAGCCCATAAACCGCAGCAAAGTGTGACTTTTTCTGGATGCATTGGTAGCTCTTGCAATACTTCTGGCTGATATTGACTCCAAAATCGACAATTCTGCATTAAACTGACCATAAAATGAAAGAAGCGCGCGATGTACTTTCTTAACAGAGCACTCATTTTGATAATAAAATTCAATAAATTGCAAGCGTTGTCCGTTTGTAAGACGATTCATGGTTATATTACAGACCAAACTGAAGATGTTTGACAGTGAAACAAAACACGAAACCTTTATAACCATTTATCCGTTTTTACCGCAAAGCACTGTAGACATACATATTACAGCATTCATACGAGGTAATCTGCTATAAAAGTTGAATGCTTGTAAAGGTCTGCCGGATACAGTTACGTACTGATGAATAATGTGGGAATAAAAAAGAGAAAAAGAAAAACAAGATAGGGCTGTAAAATGTTTGCTAGACTAACTAATCGCAAGTTATGGGTTGTTGAAAAAATCTGCGTGAAATTGATTTGCGCGCTTCTGAGACTTTTATTGCAAACGTGTGTCTTTTCGTCTGATGTCCGTTGATGCTTGAAATATCGTGAGTCCTATGGACACGCACTAATTTACATTTGGACCCATTTCCAAAGAGGTTAAGATGATTAATTGACATATTAAAGAGTGTGCATGTCTTCACGTGTGCAGAAGGCGGATATCCAGTGGGAAGAAATGTTTATAAGTTGTATGCATTACATTATTAGCTGAATCGAAGTGCATGTCGAATTCACATTTAATGCAAATGCAGCCAACACTGGACGACTGCATTTCATTAAGTCTGGCAGCACTAAATCAGTAAGAACGCTGCCTTACGTTGAGCGATTAGTCTCTAATACAAACCGTCAGGGTCGCCTCAGACGGCGATTGACAATATAATTAAGACTGCAAAAACAATCTAATTGGGTGGGTTCCACGTTTGACAAAAGATCAAAACATAACAACTTAATAATTGATTGAAGAGGAAACCACCGATATCGCGTGATTGGCGCGACTATGCTACCTCCTAGATAGATCTATGGTACGTAAGGTCTTTTGTGTCTATTTTTATAAACCGAAACCATTCATGTATCGGAAGTCAGTATTTAGCACGTTATTGGTGAGATAGAGTCCAAACCGATGCTAAGGGTATCGCGAAATTCAGTTAACACAAGCCGGGCAACCTTATGACAAGACGATGCCAAAATAAACATATAATTAATTTGATTATGTAAACATACATACGCCTGGATAAGGACTTTTCGATTTTCATTCATTTTCGACACACCATTCAGTGGCATCCCTGGCCTCAGGTTCAGGTTCCGGAAGACTGTATAGGTGCAGTCATTGCTGCTGGAGGTGGAGCCTAACCTCAAACATGAGCCCCATTATCTGGTATTTGGCTTCTTGTCTCCAGGGTGGTTCTTGATAGCCCCATCAGTAGATTTTGTCACCGACATGCAGTCATATATGGCAGATGGGTTTGCTGGTGATCTTGAAACGAAACGAGTTCGGTTTCATTGCCCCCTTGATGGGAGACAATCTACTGTGAGACCTTCGTTTAAACCAGGAGACTTCTTTGCCTGAACACATTTAAGTCTTCCAACTCTTTTAAAATTGCTTTCTCCAAGAACTGCATTTTCGTGCTTGACACTTCCATTCAGACGCAAAGTATGTGTCAATAGCATAGTATGAACTCCGGTAAGGACAATCCATCATGTCTACATTCTAGTCACTGAGCTGCAACCTTTTCTTACTCTTGTTAATCGATATTGTCTATAGAGTCCCATCTGCTGATACGATGGTCTTATTTGCAAACACTAAACTGTTGTGCACGCCGATATCTACTCATTTTCTACATCATCTCCAGAATTTCTGACTGTTACAAGCATTCGAAATCGGCAAGGAACAATTTTATGTTTGGACGCAAAACTTAACACTTATTTTCCTTTACACTTATTTTCTGCAAAGGCAAGACTCAAGTAGACCACCAAAGAAGAAGGAAAAGTATGACTTCTCGTGAATGATACTAAGATTCTTTTTATCTGACATTCTGTTTTCTCACCATGAACATAACGTAAAGATGAATTGAGTCCAACTACAATCAACAGAAACCTCTGACGCCATTCAATTCTGAAGTTTCATGTTTCAGACAATGGGACAGAAAAGGAAAAGTTTTTTTAAAGAAAACGTCCTGGTGTTATTGCTTTGCCAGGACTAGTTTCTTTTTTTTGTAGCCGAAAGAATTAAGACAAATATGTGTTCATAATTATTAACCCCTGATTTTGATTGCTCACATTTTTTTTTATTCTTCTTATTTGGAGCTACAGCCCGGGGTGGACATGGGCTTCAACCAATGAGCGTCTCTCTAAGTAGTTGTCTCTAGTTTCGCAAGTCAAGTTGGTTGCGGTCCTTCTCAACTAGAAGTTGTTTAGCTCAACCCTATGCTCGCTGTCGTATGTGGTCTTGTACTTCTTGGGTTTTTTTCCCAGAGATAGAGAGATTACGCCCCGTGACAAAGTCCACCAGCCTGAGTCTGTTTCCAGATGTGGTGTCATGCAGGCTGTGTTTCTCGATGACTTTAGCAAAGATATCTTCTTACCCAACTTTGCGTTGAAATCTCCTAGAACAATCTTCGTGTCGGAGCTGCCATTGATCGCATGTCGTTCCTAGAAGATCATAAAAGTCATCCAGTGCTGGTGTCATCTTTGTCTTCATTCGTTGCTTAGCTGCAAATCAGGCTGATGTTCCTGAATTTAGCCTTGATGTGGATTGTTATGAGGTTTTCGCTTGTACAATCAAAGCTTCAGACTTTTTGCCTGAGTCTGCTTCGAACAACAAATCCACATCCAAATAAACGCCTCCCTCTGCTCTAATCACTATAGTAAATGTTGCAGTTCTTCATCCCCTTTTTACCAGGCCTATTCCATCGCACCTGCTGGATGGCTGTGATATCTGCTTTGTAGCAACTTAGGGCATTCGCGAGTTCATCGGCTGCACGTAGTCTATTATGGGACCTCACATTCCACGTGCAGAGCCGAAAATCTTGTCCATATGTCCTTAATCCGTTGGCTGATTTCGTGAACATGTACATACGTCCGTATTCGAGGCATGCTCACTTCAATAATCAATTTAAATGTTTAACACAATTACTTGTAGATATAATTTCGGGGTGTGACTTAACTTTAATTAGCTCACGGATAGCATAATTCGTTGTTCAGATACAGGTAGCTTAATTCATAAAACCTGCCTCTCCTCCAAACATAATGCATGGCTGCAACCGATAAGTGTCGAAAGTCGAAAGTATGTCTTTTTTGAAAGGAAGCCGCCAAATTGTATGTCGAAATACTCTACACACTTTTTAAAACGTTTTCTCTCGGTTTTCACTCGTTAATCGATAAAAACACATAATTCACTCAATTTCCCTGCAACTTAAGCATTGCCAGACAAGCGAAAATTCGCCTCTCTTTAGTGATTTAAATGAGTTCATTGCTGAAGTCATCCAAAACGAAAAACTCATTTTTCTCGAATTTTCAAAGATTTTTTAATGGAACTAACTTTTATACTCAGTCCCATGCATTTGAGGCGAAATTTCTGCAAAAGCATTAAGAAAATCGATTTTTGAAAAAATGACACATTTTCCACGAAAAAATTTCAGTAAACTGGTGACACACTTGGGTCGCATATTTTTGCTGTAAATAAACGAGTTTTAGTCGACGTTGTTTCATGATTATTTAGTTTTGTGAAACGATTTTCTCGATATCTAGGACGAATCTGAGAATGTGGAATACCAGCATGGACAGGTCATTAAATGTAGAAATGGAATAAGGTGAGATTTTTTAACGGATGTGCAGTCGGTTGTTTTTTTTAAGCCAACATCAGTGATAACATCAAATTTCACATTGGAGTTGAGCAATTGTAAGACATGACGTTTTGTGAAACGATTTTCTTAATAATTAGGACACGTCCAATGATGAATGATGACAGAATGACAGGGGATTTAATTGTAGAAGCGTAATAAGATGAGATTTTCTACCAGGAGTGACTTGGTGGGCCGATGAAATGTGAGGCATCCTCCTTTGTCCCATCCAAGTGAAGGAACTGCAAGGGATTCACTTTCGACTGGAGTGTAAAATGTCTTGAAAATTAGTTGGTAATATCTTCATCTATCAGACACACAGGAATATGAAGAAGCATCCATGGATATATGGATATTCCTTTCATAATACATTCATGGTGTCGGCAGGCATGATGTTTTGTAAATCGTTCTTCTCCCTGATTAGAATGAAGCTGAGGAGTCCCAGCATAGATAGGGAAGTAAGCGTAGAGCCGTCATAAAGTTAGTTTTCTATCGGTAGTGCCTTGGATGTCCGTTGGAAAGAGAAATCTAAAGCATCCTCTTCTGGTGCATCGAGGTGTCGAAGCAACAGGGACATAGCGGGGATAGCCAGCGGATAAACTTGCCAAGAAACGGGCCGAAACCGACCCATCCCACGCAGTCATATGTATCAAACCACCTTTTGCGGATGTCAAGACGAAAGTGAATGACACGATCATAGAGGAAGCTAATAAAAGGCGGAACTCTCAAACCACCTTTGAGTCCACTCGGATGTTATGGCCCAATTTTAATAATTCAAGAATCAAATCAAACTCCTTCAATGCGACAGCAAAAGTTGCTCCGGATGGTAGTTGGAGCGCTATCTGCCCATAATCATCAGTGAAATCATGAAATAAAAATGGGACTTACCGATGAGTTGCTGTGGTGGTCTAGAAGAAAAATAGTATACTCCTCACTATCATAGCCACTGCCCCAGTCTCTGCCAGTTTAGATACGGAACATTGGGAGAACACCTCCTCCAGTATCTAAATCAAACCCCCTAAAATCAATTTCCAGATTTATTACGGTTTCAGGATGGCTGTACAACACACTGACATGACGGGTACGAGGAAGGGCATCACAATGGCTCCATCAGGACCTATGTAAGTGAGACGTAGCTTACACGTCTATCCCTCAACCTAATCACAATGGCTCCATCAGGACCTATGTAAGTGAGACGTAGCTTACACGTCTATCCCTCAACCTAATCTAATCTAACATTCTGTGATTCTAACAAAATGTGATTCCAAAGTATGCACACAACCGGGGTAGTTTGAGTTGCCAGTTCTGACATCCAGGCGAAGCCAATAAACTCTTTAAAGATGATACTGGCGCATCACTTCTTCCAAGTGGCAACTTCCATCCATGCCTACATATTACTACAGCAAAACATCTCATATTGCTTGACACGATCAAATTCCACTAATCTGTAAGACGCGGTCTGAAGACACCACGTATCTAACCACGATACAAATCTAGCCTAGTCTCAACCCTCGTCTAGTCGTTGATTAGCATTGATTTGTTACTTTTAACTTACTGATAATCACGACATCCTTTGATTAATTAATTGCATTCATTTTCTGAAGCTGAATTCAAAAAACGTTTTGATTCTCTTTTTGTTTTTCAACAGTCAAAAAAAAGTAAGTCTTTGGCTTTTATTAATTAGAGCGGCAATGGAAAAAGGCAATTTAATTATTTGTGAATTCAATAACGTCGTGGAACAGTGTGAATGTGGCAAACAAAACATGAGTAGATAATAAATAGCATTATTTATGGTGTTCACAAGGCAATCAATTGTGATAAAAGGAAATTTACACTATAATTTCCATGACGTCAGTTTATAATCGATTCTGCGTTACTTTAATACATATGCAAATAACAAATATATTCGATGTTCCCAATGTTAAGTGCATAGTTTAAGAAAGATTCTGAATTGGTGTTCAGAAATGATGTTCACATTTGATAGACAGCAGTTCACAGCAAAAATCGCTGTAAGTAGCAAAATTAGTGAAAAAATTCACATTCACAGTTCGGGGGAACTTTGGCCTCAACCAACAAGATTCTCCAGGCAGTACAATTTTGATTGAATCTTCACCTCAAGAATGCAGACAAGACCAAAGATCACACCCAAAACTTTTCTCTTGACGAGACAAGAAATTTAAATCATCAACGCCGTTGTACAGGACGGAGCTGATTAATGTCTTATGTAAAGTCAGCCTGATCCTTCGAGTGATTCAATTATTATTAAATTGCTCCTTAAGTCCAAAGTAACAGCCGAACACAGCTGCTACAGTTTGTGTACAGAGACTGAATGACCCTCAATCCCATACTCCTGCAGAACACTCCAGAGTTTATCTCGATGCATTCGGTCATATGGCTTTTCCAAATCTACAAAACAGCTGTAGATTGGTTTTGGCATACTCACAAGCTAATGAATGAAGCTATTTATCGTGTTAAACAGAAAGAGGAAGTACAGCATTTCGAGGTTAAACTAAGTATGCAGTGCAAAACGTTCTCGATTTTTTTTTCCGTAACCGAATACTGCAGGATAATTTTCTGTATTAACAGATGTTCTTGACGTTATCGTAATATGACAAAATCGAGCCGCTGACCACAGATGACTCACTTCAGTACATTTCCCTACGATAAGACCTACAATTTATGCAAGGAAAGTTCAATGGCAAGCCTTCATTTGTATCGCTGGTGCACTCAGAATTCAGGGCTCTAATCGCGTAAGGCGACAATCGTCCCTCGCTAGCGTGTCGACGATAGTTTCGCTTCATGTAAGCATAAAAAAACTGTAGCGCCTGAAAGATATCGTTTTGCCTGCTTCACTTAAACTGAAAAGTGTCAGTTACTATCGTTTTGGCGACTGATTTTTGGCGATAGCTATTTCAATACAAAATGAGAATAATTATGTATACATATCTTGTTCTTCACTTTTGTGACGATTCATCAGAATGCTATGAAGCATATGTTTAGTTTTGGGCGCAAGCTGAAATGAGAATGTGTTGGTGAAATTTGAGAGGAATCAGAGCACAGATGTAATTTTTATGTGAGGGATATTGTTCTCCTAAACTGTGTACAACATAAGCGATAGGCGTGACTATAATGATGGTCTTACGTGAAGCAAATCATCGACTATATCACTAAAGAGAATCGGTAGGACGATAGTCGTCTGAAAAATTACACAATTAGAGCCCAGGCTTCTTCAAGTGCACTTGACGTCGTCTTCAATCGTACCTCACATGACCTACTTCAATGACAAGTAGCCACAGCTACAATCCTTCTTGCAGTGGCACGTTTTCAACGGGCACACATACGTTTTTAGAGGTCTTTGCTAATTTACCCAACAGCATTGATCACATGATTCCTCGTTTCGGTCCCAACAAACATTTTGAGAATGGTACTATACATGACCATAAGAGCTCTTTTCATGAGCTCCATACTTTTGCGCATGGATTGTTCGAAAAAGGAGGCAGCAGTTGGGAGTGCAACTCGATTTGCGTCGGAGAACACGAACGATGATTCGCGAAGAACTGTCATGGCTTTTTTCTTGTATAACCCATGCAGCCATGGTAACGACACCTGAAGAGATGCATGTCTTTTGCAGTGGATCTATTTAGTTCCAGTGAATGGAGAATCTAACTAATTAGTTAAAATGTGCTCGTTTGTCTCATCCTCTTCCAGATTTGGCACTGGTGTATTTTGTTAAGGTGTCAGCAATCTTATTCTTTCCTTGTCGATGCACAGGCTTTCTCTTTAGGAATAAGGCCTGATTATTCGTTTGAATTACTCCAGACCAACTTCATTGGTCCAGTGGTCTAGGCGAAGTTTTTTTGTCTCATTCGTTAATCAGTGTTCTAGCTGTTGACATTACAGTACGGTTCGGGACGTATGAACGTAGATTCATAGTCAGCCTTGGCGAACTTATCTGCAGATTCGTTGCCTGCAATCCCCTTGTGTTCAGGGACCCAACTGAGCTTCATCTTATTGTGTCTGGCTAGGGATGGTTGTACGTCGTAGCAATATTTGACCGTTTTAGAGTCCATTCTATTGGACGATAAAGCTTTACTTCTGTACGCAATACTAGCATCCTCAAGCAGCTATTAAGACACCAGAATCAATCTCCCTAGATCCCAAAACTTGAACTAAACTATCTTTCATTTCTAGAGGTGATGGCTGATCAGTTCAACATTCAATTGCCCGATCACATGGATAGAAATGGCTGACAAGCATCACATGTCAAACTTCAAAATGGAAAACTGAAATTGAATCTACTGCTCTTCTGGTTCTTGGGGAAGCAGGCCAGGAGATTAGGCATCATCGCAAAGCGACTTCTGCAGAAGCTGCATGGATGAAGTGGAGACAGAAACCGGATAACAACTCCTCTGTTCGTGACCAGCTCAGATGTCGTGGATGATCAATTCACATATGACACAAGTGATGATTTTTTCGTCTTACCCATCGCAGACTTAATCCACTTCATTCTCGGGCAGGAGAGGTTACCCACCAGTAGTTAAAGAGTCATACCCAACTGACACGAGTGGCAGTTCAATGGACCTATTCGCTTTACGTCACCTCAACCTTGCGCAGGTAGGATATTCGTACAAAAGAAACAGTCATGAAAGAGTCTGAGTTAAATTCTTTCAGAGGGATTTGTAGGGAATTTTACGACAGTGAAAGGAAAAGTAAAGATTTTGTCCACCTTTCACCAAGGCAGATAGACCAGAACTGCTGAAAAAGCTTCTATAACTTCAGCTTATGCCTAGCAAAATCGTAAGTGTCTTCCACTAGGGAGGGTAAAATAATAAGCACCATCTAACCTGCTGCCGCAGAAACTGGCGCCAATCCCAAACATGGACTGAAGCCGCAGCTACAATAAACTACGAATGGTTCGTTGAATTCTATGTTTAATCACTGCTTGAAAAAGTTGCTAGAATGAGAGTGGCTAAGAAGACAGTGGAATGTGTAGAACATTAAATAGCGGAATGGAATTAGAAATGGACAAACGGTGCGCAACACCGGTAACAGTTTCTCAGTCTCTATTTAAGGCATGGGCCAGCTGCCTCCCTGCATGCCAGAAATTATGCTTAGACAATTTGACTTCGCAGCACGAATGTCCCCGTCAAATCTACGAAAACGTGTTTTAAAAGGCATTCGATCGGATAGGTGGCCCCTTAGCAGACCCAGCATGGGGTGGTTGGGGCAAATCTAAACACTTTCGAGATCTCGTTTGGTAATCGCATAGCTTGGCATGGCTTGGACAGCCCCTATATGATCGCTTCCCCTCCTCGACCATGGGAATGGATAAGCGGGTATAAAAATGATGATGCTATTTAAGGCCTATCAACGATTTCAGTTCAGGTCAGTTCACATTATTTAACAAACATGATATTCCATTTGACATCCACATTCAAGCATTTGCTTTCTCCCACAGTGCCAATCAACGTCTTCAATTATTTTTTTATATGGAAGCGATAGCCTGTTCTTTGGCCAATTGAGTATACTTAACTGGCACGCCGCACGTGTATGATGTATGTTAGAAGGACTTTTTAATTAATCATACAAAAGTTGTGTAACCACAAGACGTCACCACTGCAATCGCCGATGCACCAAGAATGCCAACAGCAACAGGCAAATAACTGATGAATTGATTGAATCACTCACGAGTGTATCTTAGGGCTTTTGTTTCGCAGTAACTTATTGGTCTCGGCAATTAGTGAGTTACTCTTGCCTACAAACGCAGTTACGTAAAGATGCAATGCATCAAACCCGAAGCAATCATTCATAGAACATCAAAGTGTTGAGTAAATTTGGTTATCCAATTTGACCATTTTTCAAAAAGATTTTCACGCCCAAGTGCTATAACCGAGCCCCACGAGAAACGATGCCATTAACAAATGCTCACCCCCATCATTGTCGGCTATTTTGCAGTCGACTTGATGGATTTTGTTGCACTTCAGACGAAACTGTATCCATCAGGTAATCCGTAGGAAATTACAATAATTATGGTGAATTACAAATACATATTGTGCCAGTGTAGTTTGTAAATTCTGGTTTTAATTGCGCATTCGAATGCACTCGTGTGCGGGGTACATGCTAGTAAATCTAAGCGGTTCCGGTTCGTACATTCACTTGCACGTGCCGCTCCTGTTGCAGCAGTAACTGTCAATTTTAAAATGGCCTGACGGAATGGTGCAACATGGAGTCGGAATATTTCTGAAGAACCAGTTTAGCCGACGCGATTGTTTAGACCACATGTTGGATAGTGTAATTTTCTTTTATTCACCTTGAAGCCAGATGAAATGGTGGAATAGATCAACGATCTTTATAATGACGACAAGGTACTCGTATGTATTTGTTTCAATATTCGTATAGAAAAATGATTTGCAAAGTAGTTTACATAACATCGCATGGAACTTGAGATGTCTTTGAAAGTAACTCTTGAGATTTTAGGGTCATACCTTCATACCGCATGCCAGAAGAAGGGTTTTTCTTGGCAGCAAACGCATTCAAATGCTGTTACTGGAGAATACAAAAAGAGTTTTCAAACGACTGATGTTACTAGTCTACTTGCTCAGGCTCGGACCCTCCATGGGTCGCCGGCCTGATAAGTAAGTAAGATGTTACTAGACGTAAAGGGTGGTTCAATTTTAAGGACCGATGTTGATTTTGAATAAAGCACAAATTATTTAGGAAATTATTGTCATTTCTTTTTATTATGATAATATTGGTATGGTTCAATTATGTATGGAACAAAATATCGGCCAAATGGCAGCCGCGACCTCGGCGGTACACCTCCATCCGATGGTCAAAATTTTCGATGACGCTGAAGCATAATTGAGGTTCTATGCCGTTAATGTGCCGAATTATCTCATCCATTAGCTCTTGAATTGTTGCTGGCTTATCGACGTACACCTTTTCTTCTCTTTCCTCAAATAACCCCAAAGAAAACAAAAACCAACGGTGTCAAATCACATGATCCTGGCGGCCAATTGACATCGCCACCACGTGGGATAACACGGCCATTGAATTTGTTGCGCAAAAGAGCCATTGTTTCGTTAGCTTTGTGACAAGTGGCACCGTCCTGTTGAAACCACATATCGTCCACATTCATATCTTCCAATTCGGGCCATAAAAAGTTCGTTATGATTTCACGATAGCGAACACCATTCACAGTAACTGCCTGACCGGCCTCATTTTGGAAAAAATACCCATAAACCGCACCAGACAGTGGGTGCATTGGTTTTTCGATAATCACTCTTGGATTATCATTCGCCCAAGTGCGGCAATTCTGCTTATTGACGAATCCACTGAGGTGAAAATGTGCCTCATCACTGAAGATGATTTTCTTCGAAAATTGATCATCCACTGTTGCCATTTCTTGCCACCATTCTGACCATTGACGACGCTTGAAATGGTCAAGAGGCTTTAGTTCTTCAGTCAATTGCACCTTGTAAGCGTGTAAATGCAAGTCTTTATGCATAATGTTCATCAACGACGAGCGGAAGAGGTGCAATTGTTGTGCATGACGACGAGTTGAGGTGGACGGCTCTTCAGCCACAATACCGCGAACAGCAGCAATACGAGCTGTACGAGCATGCACTGGTGTTTTCACATCTCCTACAGACCCGGTCTGCTCAAATTTTTGCACGATTTTTCGATTGTACGCACATTTGGACGATTAAATTGACCGAGAAAATCACGAAGTGCACGATATGCATTTTGATTTGAACGCCCATTTTCATAACTTTAACGCGTTGCTCGATTGTGTATCTTTCCATGGTTCAGATTGAGAAATGTCAAATGAGAATTTGAGAAATGCAGAAAAAAACTTGACGTTTAGGTGTGGTTCACATTCAACATCGGCCCTTAAAATTCAACCACCCTTTATAAGCGGAGAGTTGAAGAAGGGTATCTGAGGTAAAAGTTCCATTAAGACAAAGGACAAATGAAAGGGAACTCTGAATATGAAAAATAACCATTCCTTCATTTTATCGCCGATGGAGATTAAGGTAAACCAGAACTCTGTCCACATGAAACTTGCGCCGGATGTCGGCAAAGAGATACGATGTCGTATTATTTCTTCAATCTGGTACTGGAGAAGACAGCGCGGCGGGCTGCTGTAAACACGGAAGACACTATTTTCCACAAGTCACTCCAATTATGTTACGCAGATGACATCGATATCGTCGCGGCTTTCCAACGTGTCGTAACGAATCTGTACTACTTCAGTTTGTCGAAACAACTAGGCTCAAAACTCCCGACTTGAAGGCCCAAAATCTCTGCCCGGATGTATGGTCGCGTCTCCGAGGAAGGTGATTGGAGGAGAAGATATAACGGCAAAAAATCTATGTTTTTTAAAGTTGTCTTGATTATTTAAAGTTGTGTAAATCTCATCTTAAACATCGAAGGTCGGTGTCCTGACTAGAAATCTACCTATATCTCCATTATGAGGGCACTCAGATCCACGCGGTCCAGATGCTGCATTTGCTTCCCTTGGATATTTTTGAGTATTCGAAGCAGAAGTGAAAGAAACACAAGAAGCGGCCGCCAATCAGATAGAAGGTAAGTCCCTCGATGGTGTGTCGAACACCATCAATTAAATCTAGAGAGAAAGATAATCAGGAGAAGAATGGTCAGATTCAATCCTGGCTTCTGCTGAATCCGGCCAATGAAAGTCTAGGTGAATTAACTAGAATGAGATCGAACATGCCAGATCCATTTTAGCCACTTCCGTATTAACTCTGGCGGTGAATGAGGCAAAGCAAAGTCCTCAAGAAGGGACATACAACATCGACGTCTTTGACAGATCGTCAGAATGGGCACTTCGAGGTAGTTAAGGACTTTGTCTATCTCGGCTCCGCAGTAAACAGTACGAACAACATCGGTACGGATATCAAACGAGGAATAACTCTTCCCAACTGCTGTAGGTAGGTAGGTAGGAAGTGGCGTTAATGCACTTACGCTGGGCGTTCAATATATTCTCGGTATCGGGGTGAAGCTGTGGTTGCATATATAAATTTATCAAGTAATACTATTATTTAGTGCATTCATGTAAAATTTCATATAAATGTGATTATTAATTCGCGTTTTATCTCTAGTTAAACAAAATCATAATGGCAACTGAGACGATGATGTTGAAAATTGAGCATCGCGCTGTAATTAAATTTCTCACTAAGCAAGGAAAAAGTCAAAAAACTATTCACGAAGAGATGATGGCTGTTTACCAGGGTTCCGCACCTTCATTATCAACTGTGCAAAAGTGGTCAAGTGAGTTCAACAGAGGCAGAGTGAGCTCCGGCGCCCCGGCTACTGCTTGTACGGGAGAAAGCATCAAAGAAGTCGAAAAACTTGTTCTTGAGGATGCCTGAATAAAGGTGAAAATGATGGCAGAGATTACCAAGCTTTCAATTGGTGCCATTCACACCATTCTTCATGACCATCTTAACCCTTCAAGGTCAGTGCAAGGTGGGTGAAACGAATGCTCACAGCGCCTCAGAAAAAAGTGAGAATCGCATGCTGTAGAGAGCTTTTGGAGATGTGTAGTGAGAACGCGGACGGTGTTATGGATCGAATTGTTACTGGTGACGAAACATGGGTCCACCACTATGACCCTGAAAGCAAACAAGAGTCCATGCAGTGGCATAAAAAGGAACAGACTCCCCGAAGAAGTTCAAAGTCACTCCGTCTGCCGGGAAGCTCATGGCCACAGTTTTTTGGGACTCAAAGGGAATCTTGCTCATTGAGTACAAAATAAAGGTGAAACCATCAACGCCACATCCTACGCTTCCACTTTGCATAATTTGCGGGAGGAAATTAAAAAGAAAAGACGGGGTAAACTCGCAGCGGGTGTGTTGCTTCTTCATGACAACGCTCCTGTTCACACGGCGCGAGTTTCCAAGGCTGCTGCGCGAGATTGTGGTTTCGAAGAAATCCAACACCCACCCTATAGTCCAGACCTTGCCCCTAGTGATTATTTCCTGTTTCCGGATTTGAAAAAATGTCTTCGTGGGAAAAGGTTTTCGGATGATGAAGAACTCAAGTCGGCAATAAATGGGGTATTTTGCAGAGAAATAGGAAATTTACTTTTTTGAGGGTTTAAAAAAGCTAATCTCAAGATGTAACAAATGCATTGATGTTAGGGGAGATAATATTGAAAAATAAAAACAATTTAAATTGAATTCGCATTTTCCTCCATATCGATACCGAGAATATATTGAACGCCCCTCGTAGGTCAGAGCAGGCCCATTGTACCGCCACGTGGGTGTTCAGACAGAAAGAAAGGAAGATAAAGAAGCTTCATGACAGCCATTTGGTACTCTCAGCAAATTTGACTAGCGCTTTTACTGGTATTTTGCTGAGGTCGTTTATACTGTCGAAGAAGTAGGAGCCTATGGTGGCTTTCTTGATTGAGGCAAGAGCAGGGCAGTTGCAAAGGAAGTGGACAGTGTTTTCCTCCTTTTCGTCGTCTAGGGAATTTCTGCAGAAGTCGTTGGAAAATATATCTAGTCTTTTTGCGTGAAGGCCTAGGAGGGAGCGTCGGGTAATTATTCCCACTGCAGTGCCAATTTTGGATATACATACATAGGGAGATAAGATCGCTTGATCTTTTAGGTTCAAAATTGGGCCAGATTTGTTTTCAGATTCGACGAATACTACCTGTCAACCAAATGGCGTTGACTTTTTTTGCGTAGAGATTATTGAGCTGCTGTTTCTTCGTAGTAATTGGAGCCGTCACGAAAAGGATCAACTTGACGTTATATAAGACACTGATCATCCCAGTCCCGCTGTACGGCGCGGAGGCATGCACAATCTCAAACGCGGATGAAGAAATACCAAAATTCTCTTCCAGAGAACAATTCTGTGTCCGATCTTTGTTCTGGTTTGCGTTGATGAGATCTGGACGAGAAGATTCAACCACGAACACGAAGGCCCAGTTTCACCCCGGACTGCAGCGCCACACAAAGGAGAAGAAGATTTCGAACATGCATTTGAAATGCATGCGTATGAGGATACACCTTTTCCGCAATTCTGCAGGATGCATGTCAAACAGTTGCAGGTATGAGCAAACGGAGAAGACAACCCTCCATTACTGTGGCACCTCTCCAGCTCTTGCAGCAAGCAGGTAGAGAACGATTGGCAAGTTTTCCATTAAACGGCGTAAAAGAGTTCCAAGACATTACTATAAAGTTTCTACAAGCTGCTAAGTGTCTGTAGTGCAGAACAGTAACAAAAACTTGTAACAGCATCACCAACCAAATTTAGGGTCTAAGCTGACAGTCATTCTAATGTAACGTCTTGCGAAGCACAACATTAAGAGGGAGCAAGCTTCATTTGTAATTGAAACCTTATCCGTTTGCACCTTATCCGTATATGCGAGTTGGATAGAGAGATATCCAAACATGTTCATAGAAGTCCCCTTTGATGCGGTCTTCAGCGCCCTCGGTGCCGACATGTGCACGTGCTTATTTTACAAAATTTACGCTTAATGGCTCAAAGTCTTCGATCTCAGCAGATTTTCCACGATGAATCAACGTCCCAGTGGATTGAATACGGAGGGTGCACAAAGTTCTGACACATCAGGGGCTTGCTCTATAAACGTGTTTATTTTCAATGTCATGCCGTTACTTTATTATTACTGACTGGACAGAGTAAAGCTGCTCCCTCTTGCTTTGAATGGCGGTTGAACCCACTGATTTATCTCTCAACTGTCTCTCACGACGCTATATAAGGTGCTACTGGGAAGCTTTGTGCCAAATTAACATAATCAAGTAAAGGGATCCTTGTTAGAGATCTCCAACCATTTCCATACACATTTTCGACCTCAAATAAAACAAATAAGAACAAAAAAACTCAAAATCGTTCGTCTAAGATAATTTATTCATCCTTTTTCAGTTCGGTACAACACTGAAAGACCTCATAATGGTGATTGAGTTCCTTGATTGTGTGCAACTTCAGCCGACTTTGGAGGGCTCCGTTCGATGACGATTCTATGTAAAAGATCCTCCGAGTCCGACTGTGCAATAAGGCCATAGAACACATCAAACACGGCTCAACTGACAAATACACATCATATCCGGTACACAGATATGGTCCATACTTCATCAAATTGTCCTCACTCTGCACATCTTCAGATATTTGAACGCGACCATCCTGCAGTTTTACATTTTCAGCTCCAAACTTCACGTCCACTCTCAACGCTGATATGGCCTTGTAAAGGTATTCAGGAATACCTCGATAATTTAGATCTCCATCTGAAGACTCATGGAACTGCTCAGTCTTGTATTCCCACGCTCCCGCATTCTGACTCCTTGCAACATTGTCGACTAATACCATTGGACAATGCATAACTGGATTGTCATCCGATCTTGAAACGGCTATGGAGACAATAGAAGTCGACCTGGGATCCACACAGATTCCGAGAAGGTTGTTTTCTTGAATGGCTAAAGTGCTTATAAGAGAAATTATTTTGCAATGAAAGTCTGTTTCGGCTTTTGAGAATATCGATCCGTTGTTAAGTGATTCTAAGTAGCGACTAGGATGAAATTTACAAGGCCATAACTGATTTACAGTCTCATACTGCCATCGTAACTTGGGTGGGAATGATGCAACATTCACTTCTGAGAGGTTTTCACAAAGCGACGAAGCCATTTCACTCGGAATACCTTGGGATGTTATGTGTTTTTTCACATCATCCTCAACAAACGCGTTCGAGCAGGATAGATCTGATTTTTTACAGAGAATAATCTCATTTTGACGCACACGCTTCAGATGTTGGAGGTTCGACAGTGGCAAACAACGAGACAACTCGAGAATGACTGAAGATATGGACTTCTTATTTGCAACTGTGCTGATTATTACTTCCTCGGTGGGAATGGGATTTATCAATTCATCCGATAGGACAGCTTTTATTTGAAAAATCTCGTTAGAAGTTTCAATTCGCTGTTTTTTGCTACATGGTTCATCCATTTTCCAGCTTTGGTTGGTTTCTGAAACGAGGCAAGAAATTAAATTAGTACCCGGCGGACTGCAGCCTGTATGTTATACGTTAAAAAAAAATGTATTATTTCTTTATAACAACAATGTTATAATCTTAAAGAGACACATTAAGTTTCACCCTGTAAGCAAAAATGGGGATTTGGCACAACTTAACCACCAAACTGTCATAGCCATGCTCTATGATTTAGTAAACAAAACTCAAAAACTTGGAATTTGATTTCTCAGAATGTTTTATTCATGCAACCAAGAGTAAATAAAGTTAAAAAATACTATACTTCACCCTTTCCACTCACCACGATCAACTTAATTCCTCTTTTCAGTGATCTAACACTTATCACAACACACTCGGGCTATTCCCCTCAAAACGTCAACAGCGACTCCACGCCAACGGGCTCTAAAAGCAACAATACCCCAAAATTACACTTCTCAACTTCCACTTTAGAAAAAGAAATCGAAAAAGTTGGACTTCATTGAATTTATTCGAAGACATCATACGAAACAACAAAACTCAATCACTGTCTGACGACGCACCGACATCAGGTCGGTTTTTCAATCGTGCTATGAGCTCTTTTGCGGGATTGAAGATTCCATTTGTTTGCACGGTGCACACAAAGCATCGAGTTGACTTCTTAAAGTTCTCCAGTGCACATTTCTCACAAAAATAATGCTTGCATCTGCAAAACAAAAGACAATTAGCAGGAGTTCAACGTCTAATCAATTTCCAAATACGTACTTCGTTACCACCGGATTGGTGAAACTCTCTCGGCAGATGAAACATTTAAAGGGTAGGGCTTCATCATCGGAATGAATTTCGTACTTTGTGTCGTCCCCATCGGACTCGCACTCGCCCCGTTGCTCGGTGGCATGGTCCAACTCCAACTGCCAGCCCGCCTTGTAGTCACTGCGATCGTGCAAGAACTTACAACTGTCTCCAAAGCCACAATATCCAGTTTCCTTGTAATCCTTGCATATATCCGGCTGATAATCCCACCGAACGGTCGCTCGCAAATGTGCTGGAGCTCGCATCGGACCCTTCCTAACCATGCCCGAGCTAGCATTTCCCATTGCGGTGTCTTTCTTTTTGTAGTACTGCGCATAGTTGTTGATGCCTCGATATATTTTATCATCTTCTTTGCCTTCCAGTTCCTCATTGATTTTGATAGCTTTCGCGTGAATGGCTTGAGCATCACGATCGAGTTCCGTTTCAAATTCATTGATGGCGGTAGCACCTTGATCGGATGGTCCTTGCGGCATAGCGCTTTTGTTCGACTTATAACTTACACCAACATCATTATTTGCTTCATCCTCATCGGACGTCGATTGTGCTGCTTGCTTTTCTCGCTTTGCTGAAAGCAGTTTTGTGCTCTGAAAGTTCGGATTCGATCGCTTGCGTCGACCTTCATTGCGGACTACTGCTGACTTTTCTTCGCCACTGTCGCTGTCTGAGAACGAAAAGTTTGAAAGACAATTGGCTTGAGCTGTATTGCATGCATTTACCTGAGTCTGATGTAGATTCGCGGCGTTTACGATTCTGCTGCTTTTTTAAAGCCCGCTTTTTAAACGTGAATGAACTTCCACTTGGCGACGACATTCTGCAGCCGTTCAGATTTGTTTTGTTTTCCACTTGATTTCTGTTTTCCACTTTACAGTTCAAATGACACTTGGAGCTGTCACTTCGGTCAGCTGTTCAGTGTTCAAATTTAAATACGTGCAGGGTGCATTCAGCGAGCGATTGATTGAAAATTTTAATAAAACATAAATATATGTCAAATTGAAGATCGTCAACTGTACGAACATGTTATCACCTTCAAAGTGAACATTTTCGTTTAATAATTGAAAGAAACCTATTTGTTCTCCCTGTGAAGTGTATTTAATCGATCTGCAATTTTGCAGCTCAATCCAGACACCAATATAAGCTTTTAACAGCCCTGGAGCACTTTTGAATTTCTTCCAACTTCAAGTGTCGCCTGTCAAACAAATTTTCGAATACAACAAAAAAAGGTCTACAGTGCGATCGAGTGCAGGTTAATTTCTTTTCAACACTCTCTTGTTAAATTTCCTTTGTGTTTGTGCCCGTTGAAATACTGATGATATCCCCTTTATTAATTGAGTTGTTAAATATTTCAATCGAAACCGTGCATAAAGTGCATCCATATGTATCCAATCGACGAGTAGGATTCGCAGAAATTTCAAGCAAGAGCTTTGTGTTTGTGTGCCAACCCACCCCGAATGCGTTAAGTGCATTTTAGAAGTGTGTGCCCCCCCCCCACCCCAGTTGCTCCACCATTTAATGATTTTCGTTGGAAAATCCATTAACATTCGAAGAAGAGGAAGAAAAATTGTCAATCAATATGTCAGCCGACTCTGATATGGATTATTCGGATAATGATTGCGAGTACGATGATTATTACAATCTAGGTAAGTCGCCACATACTTTTCATACATTTGAGTTGAGGAAAAAAGCAGAAAGCAACAAAAAAAAACCTTTGTGTGCAGTGCACAGCTTATAGACACTGCACTCGTCTACACATAAATATTGATTTTCCCATTTTCATCTCTGACATCGTGTCGTTGCTGTGTGCGTGTGTGTGTGTGTGTGGATGAGTGAGAAAATGATTCTCGGAAAATCAATACAGCTCCATGTGACTACTTTATAACCAATGCGATGCGACCCCCACTGCTCTCAAACATTTTCCTGAAATGACATTCAAAAGTTTATTGCCAGCAAGAAAATGAGGTGGAGCGACAAGACGAAGAGGAAAAAAAAGTATCACAGCTACGACTACACACTGGCCTTCAGAGTGTTTGGTTTCACTGGAACTGGAGTGGGCTTTCTGTGACTACCTGCGCGCTGTGAAGACTGAAGACACTCATCAGTCATCGCTTACTTTTTGCCCTATTATTGTTTAAGTTCGATGGTGTACCTAAAACAGGTAATTGCCCCAACTGCGCTTACCTGGTCATGCATATGAATGGAGTATAAATATTTATCTTTGTCGTCGTTGTTGCCTCCTTCCGCAATCGAGACGAAATGAAGGTCAGGGTGCAATGGCATAGTGATCTGTTAACATCTTGCGATGGCTGTCTGTTTTCAAAGACCCAACAGATGTGGCTGCTATTTTGGGGAAGATAAAGTTCAAGCACCTTTTATGTGCTGACTGCCGAGTCTGTTAGTCTATCTGCGGAAGTTTAATGTTATTTGTTTATGGCTGTCAATAAACCGACTCAACTCAAGTTCAGTTTCACAGTGATAATGTCACTGAAGGTCATATGTTGAACTTTTAATGACCCCGACTACTTGGCATTGAAAGTTGGGGGTGTTGTGGCACATATATTTGCTAGAAAATTAGTGCTCAGTTTTGTTGTGTCCATAAACAGCGATTAAACTGTGAGTATGACATAAAAAGTGAACATTTGCGATTTGTATCCTTGCGTCTGTTTATTTGGAGGTTTTCCTGGAAGGTCACATGCATTTTCTTACCGGCAACAGTGTTAGATCGGTTAACGCATGATTGCCAATTGGACGGCGAGGTATTGCATGTGTCCAGTATTCGCACAAGGGCGTGTGCTTATTAACCTAACACCTGTCACAAGACAGAGGTATATTCGTAGTTTCGCACACACTATGTGATGATAATTGTCGCCATCCAAATCAACATCAAATGACTCGTCGTGTACCGGATTTAAATTCGTCAAAGTGTGCAAAAGGCTTCGCCTTCCAATTCGAATGATAATTTGCGCAAGAGGACATGCGGTGCGTTGTCTGTGCCTTAAGTAGACCATCTTGGATTAGTCAAAGATCATGTTTACCGGCAGGTGCTCATTTTGAGTTGCAAAGGTTTGAGCATAACTCATGTGCTTTGTCAGAGGAAAGGGGGGAAACGAAAGCTACATCATGTAAGAAATATTTGACACAAAGAAAATAATAAATTCTCAAACTAAGTGGAATTTCCAGAAATCTATACACTATTCGGCAAAAAATAAAAGAAATAAAATATCACACACTAACACACTTGCTCTTAGACTATGAGCGGTCTCCATATGGCAATTTACGTCACAGCGTGACTATCATATTTTCTGATTCAGCTTTGCTTTTTTTTTTTTTGTTTTTGTTTGTCGATTTGCCTAAGTTTATGGATTGAAAAACCTGATGAATAAATATATGACGCATAGGCAGGCAGACATTGAGATTGATAATCTGATGTCCCTACTGTCTACTTGAAGGAGAATAGCAAATGATTTGGAAATGAATACCCACAGACTTTCTTTTTTGCTAAGAACAAGAAACCCAATCGCAGCCTAGATTGTTTGAACTCTGGACTGCCTGTTGTACACGTTATGGATATGGTTAGTAATCACTGTGAAAGCATGATTGTTCTCACAAAGTTCAAAAAGATAGTACGTCCACTGGACTCTAGCCACATCATTTGCTCGTACAAATAAGAGCGTAGATGAAACATCCGTCTTATGGCTAAGCTTTTGAGTTACACGTCGCACCCTAGCTGAAACATCATTCACGAAAATTGGAATTTACAGTGAATTGCGCTTATTTAGACTAATATAATAAGAATATGGGTGGCGCTACAGTACGTAGAGGGCCAGGGCCTAGTTTCTCAGCAACCACTCGTGTTGCGCGTGCTATTGTTCCCTCACTAGTGAAAGGGGCCTACAGTTTTATGCCGACTCCGAACGGCCAAGTTTGAGAAGCCTTTTCTAGGCAGTTATACTCTGAGTTGTAAAAACATATTTTATTCAAACTTTCGGGTGGTGCCACACATGTGACTTCGTTGACAGATCGAATATAAAGGCCGATCAAGAATGATGTATTAAGATTACGCATTGCGCATGTCCGCCATGTTTGTTTACTTTTCTGACATTTCGCCAACATCACAGGTGACAGGAGCATATTGTTGCCTTCAGAACGAAGTAGACTTTGGTATATAAATTCTACTATTCTAGAATCTACAATTCGAAATGGGTACCCATGTTACTATAATTAAGTCCATACTTACGTCAAAGTATGATGGTTAATCAAAGATAAGTATTTGTGTTCCTACCGTTAAACCACAATCCATAGTGGTACATTCATCCAGCTACATGTATTTGGATGCAATATAAATTAAAGCAGGACATGAGGATATGATTTCAAGTTTGTAGCAAGAAACTGCAGCCCCTCTAATAGTTCCTGAGTCGCTCGACTCGATTCGATTACAATTTTGATCTTTTTAGATCAGGTGTAGGTGCCTCAATGAATATGTTGTTGTGAAGTAACTGATGCAGATAAGGTTACAAGGGGTGCTGTTGTTGAAGAACTCATTGAAGTCGTAGAGTATAGTTTGGATCGTTGTAGGGAATTAGTTACTCAAGGAGTAACCAGTCCGCCGGGTCTTATTTTTGGTGTCCTCTGATTCTTGAACAACGAAGCACCGAAATGCGATAAACAGCTATGAACGGATATCAAGCGTTGAAAGCAAGGTTTCATCGATATATTCCTCAATTACCAAACAAATATGGCAGAATTCAGTTGAAATATCAAATTGAAGATTTAAAACAGAAGATGTACGTTCATGCTTATTTGTATAAGTACAAACAAATTGCAATCATTTTTAGTGGAAGCTTCAAGCGGGTGCAATTTACAATCTAAGTTTACTTGGGTAAACGGTCAAATTAATTAATGAGGATTATCAAAGGATCAAGTGCAACACCTTGAAGATATTTTTGAAAGAGACAATGAGGACAATTTCCTCGTCTCTAACGATTTTTTTAAAAAAATACAATGAAAAACTCATTCCTTATTCATCATTTTTATTCAATGCATTGTGATAAGTAACACATTACACATTTAATAACACTTTAGAAAATACAAATTGAATATTAAAATACTATTTCACTTTAAAGTAACCCATTTGTGTTGATCTGTATGAATGCTTCTCACTACTTGTTCAAAATAATTTAAATAACAACCCCAATCAGGCGAAAAATTGTTAAAACATTTTAATAATTCAATTAAGAATATATTAAAACAACTTTTTCTTCTTGACACAATTTTAAAACACTATTAATCTTAGCAAAAAGACAAACATAAGTTATATTTCTTGCAATTCGTATGGAAATTACAAAGAGCTGTCAAATCGGGTGTCGCCTGTGACGTAGGCTGCGCAGAACGAACTAAAATTGAACTCCTTATTGCGTAATCTTCTATCTCTCATTCCTGATCGGGACGAACCGATGTCGGTGCTGCCAAATTTGCTTGCGTTTCACATAAATTAAATGACAATACAATTATGCAATCTCTTAGAGAGTATGTCTTTCAGTCAGAAACCATCGCGATTAAAGAGGCTTTGTCATGGCTCAAAAACACCGTGATATCAAAAAGGGATATCACCATCTGTTCGGACAGTCAGGGCGCTATAAAATCCCTGAACAATGTCATGTCCCTGAATTTGCAAGCTGTCTCTTAATGAGATGGCTGAGCATTTTAACATACACTTCATGTGGGTTCCGTGAGGTTGTGATATACCAAGCAACTGCAAAGCCGATGAATCAGGTGTGGTAAAACCTCCTCCATATCAATAGCAGGGGTGCCACATTCCATACCGATTGCTACAGCATCTTTTGAAGATTTATACAATAACAAATGGCTAGAAGGCACCACCTGCGTTAAAACAAAAGAAATCTGGCCATCACTTAACCTAAAACGGTCACTCAGTCTACTTAGGCTCAGCAGACCCTCATTAAGAGTCATAACTGGACACTGTGCAATTGGCACTCATGCTCGCAGGATGGTTGTCCCATATAATGATTTCTGCAGAACCTGCATGGATGAAGAGGAGGTAGAAAACATAGATCACCTACTCTGCTCGTGCAGCGCTCTGGCTAGTCGTAGGTTCCTACATTTAGGGGCCTACTATTTCAATAATCTCAATGAGCTAAACAGCGTCAGCATAGGCCAGCTAAATCGCTTCACTGCAACCACCAACTGGTTCCGATGTTAGAATTCAAACAGCGTGGTATCACAATGGGCCTATGCGTGACTGCCTTTAGTAGTCAGCCGATATAACCTAACCTGCTCTTTGAGCATTTTTTCAGTAACTCGAAAGAAAAGCCGTGAAAATTATTTTAGGTCGTATTCGGAATCGAACCCAACACCGAGGTTCAAGTGCATAGTGGTCGACGCACAAACTCACAACGCCACGGCCGCCACTAATCGCAGCTTATTTGAAATACTTCGGGCTAAATAATTGTGTCCCCATTTGCCCAGTGTTCTGTGTCTCAATAGGCAGAGGCTGGGGCATTGACAAAGGAAATGAGTGGTGTTATCCAGCTCTTCTTCGTCCCCGAAGCCTCTGCATATGGTGTTCGGGGTAAGTCCCATTTTGTTTTCGTGGTATCTCAAATTATTGTTACCGGTTAACGCGCGTTCTTTGCTGCATAGGAAGAGTTTCTCAGTCCTTGAGCTGTTGAGCCTCGGCCATAGCATTCGGGTAGTCTCACAAGTGACTCAGAAGCCACCTTTCGTTAGCTAGCTCCATGATTTTATCGACCACCTTTCTTCATCTTCTTGACATCTGCCAGAGGTGGACCAATACATGAGATTGCCTGGGATGGGTCGATTTCGGGCCCTTTCCTGGCAAGCTCATCTGCTTCCTCATTGCCGCTTATGTCCCTGTGTCCTGGGACCCAGCATAGAGAAATCGAGTGCTGCTTGCCGAGAACCTTCAGTTCTTCGCGTTAGCTTACGACCAGCTTGGACCTGATTTCTATAGCCAAAATTGATTTAATGCCCGCTTGACTGTCTATTAGAACGGTAATATCAGCCGGTGGTATTTCCAATAATGATACCATCTTGCCTGCTTTTTTGACCGCCACGACCTCCGGTAGGCGAAGTCATTTCTGCCTCGAATTTGTGACGTTTTGTCCAAGACATGGATGTTGTATGTCCTTTCGTGAGGACATCGTATACAGTGGTGATCTAGTATAACGAAATGCCTATAGAACGAATGATCGATATAAAGTACACTTTTTCAAATTCATTGGTGTCTCTATATAACGTATGAAAAAAATAGTTGACACTCGATATAACGAATATTTTTGTTACCTTAGAAGAGAATAACACAAAGCAACTCTCTTGACTATATGTACGCATGTTTATTGGTCTGTTATAAAACTGGTAGATACCTTCACTTATTGTTACTGTGCATTTACTGTTATACACGTATGAATTTGCACTCGCAATGTTTTCGATTTTACAAGTTTCGTTCTGTTCAGGGTTTTTTGTTTGTTATCTCAGGCGCACACGTGCGTTTGGATATTAGTTTCGAGTAAGAACGAGTGACGTAAATTCATTTAGTTATCTTTTTCCAAGTGAAAATTACACATCCTTTGCGGCAGTAATAGTCGTTCGTTGTGACAGTAGTTCGGTAAGCTTTCTCGCAAGCGTCTTTCTAGCTAGAAGAGAATTTGCAGTCTTGGAACAATGCTGAAATATTTCTTACAGAAGATAGCCGTGCCAGCATTGATATATGATGAAGATGGTAGCTCATCAGAAATGGACTCAGACTCTGTTCAGTAAAGTAAAGCATACCGATGCTTTTGGGCATTAGAGACCAACGTTCAACATTCCAAAATACTCGCACAGAGAAGTCTGCAGAAAAAAATAACGTAACGTAAGGAATAGCAACAATATTTGTTCATTTAACGTTTCGTACAAGTAAAATGTACCCGATATTACGAATTTTTCGATTTAACAAATACACCTGGACATTATATCATTCGTTATACTGGACCTCAATCACTGCTTTTTGACCTCATTCACGTTGACCAACTCATTGTGGCCCCTTCCGTCTCGGTGCCAGCTAACTCATTGACGGTTCGCTCCTTTTTTTATTAAACATATTTAATTAGTCATGATTATGGGGAGTTCATATTTCTAGTCATTCAGTCTTTCCAGTTATTCTTTTTAGCGATTTGTAGCACCGTCATAGTATACACTTGTACATAGTCATGCAAGGTTTAAATTTTCTCTGTGGTTATCTCCCTATGAACGTTTTGAGGTTTCCATTGTTTTGGGTACTTCATTGTCATCATCTTCTGACCCGCATGATCCACTAAAGTCGCGGGACAAAGCTCGCAAGTGAGATCTCCAGGCCACTCGACCCTCTGCCATCGACTCTAACTCATCAGGAGTTAAGGCCAAGCGGAACCAGGCAAGTTTTTGGACATGGTACAACCACCTCGTCTTGGGTCTGCCAAGCGGTTGCCTAGCTGATGGAATCGCACTCAAGGCACATCTTGGAAATCGTGATGAAGGGGAGATTCGTGCCACTTTAACACACCATAGAAGCATTCAGTTCGAAGAAGCAGCCGCTGAACTTTGAGATCCGCGCGTACCAACTTGTGTCTCATCATATCACGGCGAAAAAGAACATCCACAACTGAACGAAGAAATCTTAACTCAGCATTACCCAATTTTCATTACTACAGGCTGCTTCAAAACTGACTCAGCTTGGCCAATCCTAGAGGAAAGGTCTGCATTACTCCTCCCACCACCCGTGAAAAAGAGCCCGAGATACTTAATCTTCTCCACCTGCATCATCGGAGCTGCATTAATGTGTGGAATACATTGAATAGGCGTTCTGGAAATGACCATAACCTCTGATTTGTCCTTTTCATCCCAGGTTTCATCCCAGCATCAGCACATACCGTTACAACCTATTGAGTGCGCTCTTAAGTTCCGTCTGGGAGGATGTAATGATAACTAAGTCATCTGCCAAAAGAAAAATATGATAAAAAGGAGTGAGGGCAAGACGCATCCTTGGTGAAGCCCAACGCCCGCGGTTTGGTTAGGTTACGTAGGTGGGCTGCCAGCGAAATCGCCAGCACACTAAGACCATGTTGGACCATTGTGATACCCATAGTCAGACTACTACCACTGATCGACAATTCCAGTGAAAGGTGTTGATTTAGTACCGCTAATTCGAGCATAGCTGCTACAGTTTGTGGCACAGACGACCATAAATTTGGGCTTAAATTGGGTTATCTGATGTTTGATTTATCTTTTTAACCATCAATTCATCAGTTTAGATAAACTATTTCCTTCACACAACTATACTTCCAGTTGAGACTATACTAATGCGTTAGGTTAATAAGCACACGCCCTTGTGCGTACACTGGACACATGCAATACCTCGCCGTCCAATTGGCAATCATGCGATAACCGATCTAACACTGTTGCCTGTAAGAAAATGCCTGATTTAAAGCTGTGACCTTCCAGGAAAACCTTCAAATAAACCGACGCAGGGATTCAAATTGCAAATGTTCAATTTTTATGTCATACTCACAGCTTAATCGCTGTTTATGGACATAACAGAGTACTAATGTCTAGCCAGTTCATGTTGCCAAAACACGTCCAACTTTCAATGCCAAGTAGTTGCGTTCATTAAAAGTTCAACAATCGACCTTCAGTGAGAGTACAGTCGAGTGTCGATTATCCGAACGTCAAAGCATCATTTATCCGAACGCAACATCGGACGCAAATGGAAAAAGTTGAAAGTGGATCGTCGCTGGCGACGATTGTTGATATTACTTTACTTTGGAATTTGCGTCTGAGCTAGACACAGATCGACTGTGATGTGTTCGATTATGCGAAATTTTTTGATCAAATTTGGATATCCGAACCACCCTCGGTCACAATTAGTTCGGATAATCGACGCTCTACTATATCACTAAGCACTGGGCGGAATCATCCTGAAATTGGTGGGATTTGGTGAGTAGGAACATAACTCTATTGTTGGATTTACACCATCACGTCATAATCACAAAAACCGCCAATTAGTCATGCATCCCCAATCCACAATTTATGCGTAACTATAACAAACAAGCATTTATTTGAGCATCGTTCCTTATCTTCCCTCCGCAGTGTCTGCCTCCATCAGGCCCAATTAATCTAAACTTTTAACTCGTCGAAAGATATGACCCTTCGCCTATCGTCAGCAATCAATTCAGCGTCCACATCAATCGTTTTTTCTTTATTTCTGCGCAGAGAAGTGGTTTTTGTCGCAGGTCTACGGGCTTTGGGGACCCATTTCATTTATTCGACGTTGATTCTACTCGTTAATTAGGTCTTAACAGTCCACTACATGCGATTCGGTTAACAGCTCACAGTCTAGTTCGATCGGAAAAATAAGCTCCTAAGGCGAGCTCTCTGTTAATTGCTATAAAACCTATTTAAAATTAAAAAAAATTACCTCATTTTTGACGCTCAATTTCGATTGCAGGTGAAGATTGTGACATTGAGCGAATAGATCCACGAAAAACAGATCCCGAATATTTTGAATACGAATGTCTGACCGTTGAAGAGGTCGAGAAGCTACTTAACGAATCAGTGGAGAAACTGAATACAGTTCTACAAATCACACCATCTCTAGCGAAAGTGTTGCTACTTGAGCATAAATGGAATAATCAAGCCGTCGTCGATATGTATCGTGAGAATGCATCAGCGCTGCTCGTATCTGCTCGAATAAAACCGCCTCCGACCGCATCGAGTGCGACATGTTCATTTGCTTCGTTTAGCAATTCCTCATACAGGCACAATACCGTGTCCACATCGTCCATCAGTCACTCCAGCATTTATCGCAGTCAAATGTGCCCCGTCTGCGCAGCAACACAGCATGGCGATAAATTCTACTCACTCTCATGCGGTCATTCGTTCTGCCGCGACTGCTGGTCGATGTATTTCGAAACACAAATCTTCCAAGGCATCTCAACTCACATAGGTTGCATGGCACAAATGTGCAATGTTCGTGTCCCAGAAGATCTCGTCCTCAATCTGGTGACGCGACCCGTAATGCGTGACAAATACCAGCAATTCGCGTTCAGAGACTACGTCAAATCTTTCCCAGAGCTGCGTTTTTGCCCAGGTCCAAATTGCCAAATAATCGTTCGCTCTGGGGAGATTTGCGCAAAACGAGCGATTTGCAAGGTATGTAAAACGTCATTCTGCTTCAAGTGCGGCATGGACTATCATGCGCCCACCGACTGTCAAATCATCAGGAAATGGCTGACAAAATGCGCAGACGACAGTGAGACTGCCAACTATATCAGTGCCAATACCAAAGACTGTCCCAAGTGTCATATTTGCATTGAGAAGAACGGTGGTTGCAACCACATGCAGTGCTTCAACTGCAAACATGACTTTTGTTGGATGTGTCTTGGCGATTGGAAGACCCACGGCTCCGAGTACTATGAGTGTTCTCGCTACAAAGACAATCCGAATATCGCCAATGAATCGGTGCATGTGCAAGCCCGCGAGGCACTCAAAAAGTACCTGCATTACTACGAACGTTGGGAGAATCACTCGAAGAGTTTGCAGCTCGAACAGCAGACATTGGATCGCCTGAAGGCGAGAGTGAATGAGAAAGTCATGAAGGGTCGTGGCACTTGGATTGATTGGCAGTATCTGTTCAATGCGGCATCACTTTTAGCTAAATGTCGCTATACACTGCAGTATACTTATCCGTATGCGTACTTCATGGAAGCTGGACCTCGAAAGGTCCTATTCGAATATCAACAGGTGAGTGGAGCGTCAGAAGGCATTCAATGTGTTCGTGTTCTTATTTTTTTTTTTATGTTTATGTTTCAGGCTCAGCTTGAGGCAGAGATTGAGAATCTCTCGTGGAAGATAGAACGTGCTGAAACGACTGATCTAGGCGACTTGGAGAATCAGATGGACATTGCCGAAAAAAGACGGACGACCCTGCTAAAGGATTTCTTTCCGGATGCGTTATAATAAACTTAAACTTCCGCCATCCATCACGTTACCCATAGTAGCCCTACTAGTTAAGGATCTTCTTTTTTTTTCAAACGTACAAGTGTGTAACTCATCGTCGTCGTATACATAGGCATCAAACAATTAATAACTTTCAATTATTATAGTAACGCTGTAGGACTGTGTACCGTCTTTCAATGATCTATAGCACGCTAAGTGAAGACTATTATTAACCGTTAAAGTAAAGCAAACCCAAACGCAAACGCAAACGCAATCGCAACCGCAAGCGTCTGCTGTTCTCATATTGTACAAATACTTGATTTAGATGTATGTTAGACATGATTTAAGTGCAAATATCGCAACGGACATGAACATGTTCAAGCTTTACTATTATAATTTTTTCTCGTATGTACGTATTTGCATCACTTCACCACTCTTCAGGATCGCGGAACTAACGTCTATTGTGAGTGATCGTGTTGTGACATTAATTGAGAATTGAGAGTATTATTATGTGCTATCTGCAGTTTGACTGAGTGCGTAACAAGCAAAATGAAACACAAACGAAACAGAAATTCCGAATGTATGTACGTATGTACGTGCAAAAGAATTTGACGATGTTAAATATGTTGTAATTTTTGCATTCGCAATCATTCATGTATGTGTACAACGCTTCGCAATGACTTTTTTTTGAAAAAAATATTTGACCCCCTTCGTTGGTCACAGGAAAAGAAAAGGAATAACAGAAATTATTGATGTGGCGTGTCATCGTAGACCATCTTGTTTTGCTTGTGCTTCTTTTGTGCACACATTATCTTTTGCAATGATACTTTAATTATATATATATATACAAACGTTTTAATTTTGTTTTTTACATTGATTTGAACACGTTATACACGTGTATACACAGAGTATATTGATATCTCTTCGTTTAAGATATATAAGAATAAATGCAATTCAACATACGTGAATGACTTAAGATGAATTCATAGTTTATTTATTAATACAAAACAAAAAGGAAAACAATTGTTTAGTTTATTTTATAGCCGTAGTTAAATCTCTAAAACAAAAGAACAAGAACTAAAACCAATATTGAATAAAATAAAGTGTATGTATGTAAGAAACAGGAGAATTTACTTATTTTGTCAAAGTTTATTGCCTACATCTTGCCTCTGCAATTTTGGCTAATCACCTACTTCAGTGGAAAACATCCTCAAAGCCTAGGGGACCTCATGGAGAACTCAACGTCTCAAGGTGTTATCGAATTGGACTAGGAAAAATGCGGCTTTTACGTGAATCCACCTAAGACTGAAGTAGTCACCCCTGTTCTCTTAGTCGGGTCACCCAAAAATATATCTCACTGTGACAAATTTGTATTCTCTTAGTTCTCTTAGTCGGGGAAAGAAATCAATTACAAGCTGGTCGCGAGCTGCAGCGAGGAGCTCAAAACTCTAAGCGAGCAACACTCGATAACTCTATGCTGGGTCCCAGGATACAGGGACATAGCCGGCAATGAGACAGCAGATGAACTTGCCAGAAAAGGGGCCGAAATAGACCCATCCCAGGCAATCGAATGGATTCAACCACCACTGGCAGATGTCAGGAATGATAATATTCTGGAATTAGCAAGGAAAAGGTGGTTTAACCTGACCACCTGTAAGACTACTAAGGTGCTATGGCCCGATATAAATAGAACTAAAACCGACGAACTCCTTCAGTATGGCAAAAGCCTACTGAGGATGATGGTCGGAGCTCTAACTGGACATAACCATCTGAAGTACCATGAGACAAAAATGGGACTATCCTATGACTGACAGAGGATGCGGCGATGAGGAAGAAAGAGAGGACACTGCTCCCTATCTCTACTATTGCCCAAGCCAACTGCGATACAGGACTATGGGGGAATTCTTCTTGCAGGACCTGCAAGAAATCAATAACATCCGACTATCTAACTTTTTCGGATTCATTATGATGTCAGGCTGGCTGGACGAAGAGCGGTCAACTCATACAACGAATACAACGTCTCGATGAGTGCTTCCGCACGTCTACCCACATTCCTATTCTATAATATTCTCTTAGTCACTTTATTGACTCGATGATCTTGTTTATTCCCTTAGTCACATTTCATGCTAAAGTGCATTTTTGTAGGTCACACCGAAGGACGGAGAATAATTATGCTATTTCGAATCTAAATTTGTTGTTGACAGGTTCCCGTTAAGTACTTGAGCAGGCTTGGGAGTATACCAAACCCATCTACAGTTGTTTTGTAGATTTGGAAAAGGCATATGACCGAGTCCCTCGAGGTAAGCTCTGGAGTGTCCTGCAGGAGTATGGTCCTCTTCTGAGGGCAGCTGTGTTCGGGTAAACGGTGCTAAATCAACACCTTTCACCGTGGGCGTTGGACTTCGCCAAGGGTGTGTCTTGTCACCTCTCCTTTTCATTGTATATATGGACTGGATGTTGTAGCGCAGCCGAGGTGAGGAATGTTTCACATTGGGAGGTTATCCTCACATCCTCCCAGACGGAACTCCAACGCGCACTCGATAGGTTTGTGGCTGTATGTGCCGATGCTGGAATGAGGGTTAAGGTGGACAAATCATAGGTTATGGTCATTTCCAGAACGCCTGTTCAATGCACTCTGTATGTTAGTGCAATGGGACTCCCATTGAAGCAGGTGGAGAAGTTTATGTTTCGGGGTCTTTTTCCCGATTGATGGAAGGAGTAATGCTGAGCTTTCCTGTAGGATTGGTCAAGCAGGGTCAGTTTTGACACAGCTTGGTAGTTCTGTAATAAGAAAGGCCGAGCTTGGTGTCAGAGCCAAGCTAGCGGTTTTCAACTCAGTAATTGTTCCAACTCTCACCAATGGTCATGAAATTTGGGTAATGACCGAAAGAATAAGATCGCGAGTGCAAGCTGCTGAGATGAGATTTCTTCGTGCTGTTGTGGGAATTACTCGCCGGTATAGGGTGAGAAACACGGCAGTGCGCGAGGAACTCAACATTAAGCAGCTGCTTCTTCGAACGGAAAGGGCTATGCCTCGGTGGTTTGGTCACGTGGCACGAATGTCCCCATCATCACGACTTCCGAGGCGGGCGTTGAATGCGATTCCATCAGGTAGGCGACCGTTTGGCAGACCCAGGACGAGGTGGTTGGACCAAGTCCAAAAACTCGCCACGTTACGCTTTGCTTCTGATGAATTAGAGTCGATGGCGGAGGATCGAGTTGCCTGGAGTGCTCTCGTGCGTGGTTTACCCCGCGACCTCTTTAGTGATGATTATGTTCCCGTTAAGTGTTAAAACTACAGAAAGACACTACAATTAGCAACTTTGTTTGTAAAATGTATTAATCGTTGGACTAAAATGAAATTGCGAATTTTCGGAAAAAGGCCGAGAAAAAATTGTTCATCTTCGGCCCTCCATTACGCGATTGTGAGGGTTTGTAAAAAGTTTAACACATCCAATCACACCCGGAAATATATAAAGGTTGGTTAGATTTTAAGGGCCGATGTTGATTTTGAATAAAACACAAATTATTTAGGAAATTATTGTCATTTCATTTTATTATGATAATATTGGTATGGTTCAATTATGAATGGAACAAAATACCGGCCAAATGGCCGCCGCGACCTCGACGGCATACCTCCATCCGATGGTCCAAATTTTCGATGACGCTGAAGCACAATTGAGGTTCTATGCCGTTAATGTGCCGAATTATCTCATCCTTTAGCTCTTGAATTGTTGCTGGCTTATCGACACCTTACACCTTTTCTTTCAAATAACCACAAAGAAAAAAATCCAACGGTGTCAAATCACATGGTCTTGGCGGCCAATTGACATCGCCACCACGTGAGATAACACGGCCATTGAATTTGTCGCGTAAAAGTTTCGTTAGCTGTGTGGTATGTGGCCGTCCTGTTGAAACCACATATCGTCCACATTCATATCTTCCAATTCGGGCCATAAAAAGTTCGTTATGATTTCACGATAACGAACACCATTCACAGTAACTGCCTGACCGGCCTCATTTTGGAAAAAAATACGGCCCGATGATGCCGCCAGCCCATAAACCGCACCAAACAGTCACTCTTTGTGGGTGCATTGGTTTTACGACAATCACTCTTGGATTATCATTCGCCCAAGTGCGGCAATTCTGCTTATTGACGAATCCACTGTGGTGAAAATGTGCCTCATCACTGAAGATGATTTTCTTCGAAAATTGATCATCCACTGTTGCCATTTCTTGCCATCATTCTGACCATTGATGACGCTTGAAATAGTCAAGAGGCTTTAGTTCTTGGGAATTGAGTTAGTCTGAAATTGAAAAATGTCAAATGAAATACAGAAAAAAACTTGACGCTTAGGTGTGGTTCACATTCAACATCGGCCCTTAAAATTTACCATTTTTTTATTTTTTCAAAAATTTTCATTGCCTTTTTTCTTCTGTCATTTGAAATGTAATCCACCTGAGACAAATTTCTGATTCAAGAACTTGCAACATTTCGATTAAATTTTTGGAACTGTTGGCGTTAGAATCTGACTTCTGTAGCAGATGCATGGATTAAGAAGAAGAGGAAACCACCTCACATCTGCTCTGCAACTGGCCTGCACTGGCCTCCATAACTTTAACGGACATATCAATCTGAACGTTCATCCAAAAAACAAAATGGTTCCAAGAGTAACGTTCTTGTTCCACAAGCCTCGTCACCATGGACAGGAACAGTTGGTAATCACTGCTAGGTTCGGCCTAAAAGGTGGATGCATAAGGACCTCCCTATCAAGCTCCCGGAGCTTCTGGCGTGTCGCTATCGACGTGTGTGGCCTTGCGTTGTCATGATGAGCACAGGCCTTCTTCAGTTGTTCTCGGTCCGAATCCCAGTGAAAGCAAAATGATTACGCTTCTATCAGGTTTTCAAATCTGGTCTAGCCACCATTTGCCAATGGGATCAAATTATCGGCACTATCACTGGCGTTGTTGATCAGTGGTAGTAGTCTGACTATGGGTACCACAATGGACCAACATGGTCTAAGTGCTGGCAGCCCACTCACCTAACATAACCTAACCCAGCTTATAGTGGATGATTCCCTGGCCTTCCCGCCAGAGTAATGATGTTCGAACTCATTCCCACAGAGTAAGCTCTTCCTGGGCGTCAATCCTGGTTCAGTCACCGTTTGCGCCGCCTCACAAATGGATCGATGTTGATGAAAAAATGGTTTGGGAACTCTCTAACCACCTGTGAGACCACTGAACTTTCGATGTTATGACCCAAGTTCAATAGTACAAACCAACAAACTGCTGCAATGCGGCTAAAAGCAGCTTTGGATGGTAGTTGGAGCGGTAACTGGCCATAATCATCTGCAATATGATGAAATCACAATGATTATGGTCAGCTAACAGGTCCAACTACCATCCTAAGCAGCTTCTTGTCTGCGTGACAGTCTGCATATGCTGAGGCTGTGGTGTTGAAGAAGAGAAAGGGATACTCCTCATTATCTCTGCCACTGCCCCAGTCACTGCTGGTTGAGGCATAGAACTCCGGGAGAACACTTCTTTCAGGACCTGCAGGTGCTAAACAATGTTTCTTAAACTCTATTTTCAGGTTTATCAGTACATCAAGATGGTTGAAAATGGGCGGACATGATAAGATGGGTACGAGGAAGGTGTAAAGAGAATGAATCTAATCCCCTTTTGGGCATCTCCTGTGAGTGAGACGTGCTTTGGCGCTAAGAGAAGGGGAGAGCAACTGATGCTATCTAGCTGGAGAAGCTCGACTCTGCCCTCGGCTGTAGCGTACCACAAATCGAATATTCGTTAACGATGCAACTCTCCAAGTTGATGCATCTGTTTAGTAGGCCTTTCCGTTTTCAATACCATACCGAACGTAGCTTTTGCTTATTGAATCCACTTCGGTACCGCAATAAAGCCGACATCATTCTGCCTTCTGAGTTTGGGCTCCGATCAACCAATCTTTCTAGTTTCTACGATCTCGTCAATTTAGATGAGGTTCTCTTGATCATAATTGTTTCATCCACAATGTTTACCTGAGCCACGAAGTTAGCTTTAATCATAAAAAGTTTGTTTTACACACAAATCATCTCCGCATCCGTTCTACGTCTGCCTGGATTCATAAACAATTTTGATCCAGAACAGACATCCTATAACTCCAGTGAATAATCAGTGTTTGACGCGCATAAAGTAAATTCTTTGAAATGATTCTGTCTTGCATCCACAAATGTACAAGCAAGTATTTTTAATAGTAGAGTAACAGTCGTATAAACTATTCTAATCAATGATTTAATACATTTGCAGGGTTAAGTTGCTGCAAGAACTACGTTCATAGCCACATAACCACTGCAACTGTAGACTTTCCCATTTTTACAGCGCAAAAGGGAGAAAAATCTTTTATAAAACTTAATGCTTTACTATATCATATATTTACATAAAATTTTAAACAATATGCCGAGTGCTTTTAACATAATAAAATGCCTATTTGACGTAAGTATCCTTAAAATTTTTCTCTATAGGCCTTTAAATTTTGCTTAGTATTATTTCTCAACTCCTACTGTAGTTGTGTTCTGTATTGTTAGCGGCCTCAAGCACGCCAGCTACGCTGTCACAGAACGCGTGTGTCTCAAAATTCGTAAACGGATCGAAATCAACTCGACAGATCCCATCCTGCTCACTGAAATGAAATAATCGGTTTGTGCATTTGATGTTTTCTTTAATTTACAAATTAAAACGTACATACTTAGACTCAATTTTGATTTTAGCTAATGCAACGCCATACATTCTGCGAAGTAAACAAATAAATAATGAGTATGACAAATGCACCTTCGGACTCACGGAGGTTGTTCAATTTTAACCTTTGCCAATGCAGCATCGGCTGCTTCCTGTCTGGCGATCTCCTTTTGATGTTTCGTCAGATGTTTTTTATAGTTCTGCGATTGTATGAATGACTTTTGGCAGACACCGCAGACATAAGGCCGATAGCCTTGATGGGCCATCATGTGCTTCTTAAGATTTATACGCTGTGAAAATGACCGACTACAGCGTTCGCATTGAAATGGCTTTTCACCGGTGTGAATCAGTTCGTGACGACGCAGGTTCCCCTGTTGCGTAAACGATTTGTCACACATTTGACACTGATATGGCCGTTCACCGTTGTGAACCGAGTAATGACGCTGCAAATTGACTGCTTGCGCAAAGGATTTATTGCATTCTGAACAGATGTGAGGTCGAACATCATTGTGGACTTTCATGTGCCGCTCTAAGTTACCATGATTGGCAAATGTTTTTTGACACAAATTGCACACATAGCTATTTTCGGCCGGATTGTGATCGTGTTTTTCTTTTTTATGCATTAGTTGATCGTGTTTCGACGTAAATGTCTGTAATTTATGTGTTTCACTTTATTTTGAAGCACCCACTCGTGGTTGGGATTTACCTGTTTACAACGCCTACAAGTGTAGATTTGTTTACAAAGATCATCCAGCAATTCTGACGCCATATGCTATACCAAGTTGATGTTCATTGATGCTGCTGGTCTGCTGTATCTGTAAAGTGCGAGGATTTTAGATAAGAAATGGCTGGAGTTGAGGCGAATGCTTGCTTGGCATGGAATAGAATTTGGAATATCCCATAAATTCTGCCGAATACTCTGTAAATACACCGTCACATAATGAATTCAGAGCTTTTTTTCGGTTATCGTCAAAGAACTAATTTTCCCGCATTCGCATTTAAAAATAAAACAAACAAGCAATTTCGCTTCACAATTGCGCAATATTTGTATATCATTTTTTTTTCAATTCCATACGTCCACAAATATATTATGCGAATGTAGAGTCTTGTATACGGCAAAGAGATTGTTAATAACAACGATACGCAATAGCCGGCTTTTTTAATGAGAAAAATAAAAACAAACCCATCTTCTTCTTCTTCCTCAATAAGAATTACATCTTTACCTTTGTTGGGAATGAAAGTCTTGCTTCTTCTTATTTGTTGTTTTGGTAAATATTTGCCAAACTCACAAGACTGTCCGACTAATTGCGAAATGCGCCACGATATTGAGTAGAAATTTGAGACTTTCTTATGTGTACACACGCGATATTTCAATCCACGATTATTTCTTGAATTATTTAGTCAATGTATCTGCTTAATATCTACTAAAAACAGGAAATCAAAGATCAATTTTAAGCAAAAACTCAAACTGTCAAACATTGTCTTCCAATAAACACACATACTATCCTATTTCCACCAACATTAGAACAGATTTCGAAGCCTCCCCCACAAAGTGGTTTGGATAGCATGACTTATGTCAAAATAGGAGTCGTTCATTAGGTAGTTTCTTTTCCAATTACAATCGAACTCTGAACCAGTCTATATTAAACAAAACAGATAGCACACACTATTTACTTTTTATATTAAAACGTGTTATTTAACACAAATGTATGACAAAAATGTAGTTTTAAAATAAAATAAAAATAAAAGTTTTTAATTTTAAGCACTTTTATATGTTTTAAATTCTACCCTGTCTCTGAAACATATCCCAATCAGAATTGTGTGTAGAAAAATCATAAAAATGTTGCCAACAAAAATGCATCACCCTATTCTATCAGTGCATGTACAACTATTGTGTCAAGTCGAGTGAACGATTCATTTGTCAATTGTCATGTGAAATAGTTTGACACACACAATTGACAGGTTTTCGGCAGAATTTCTTCGGCGAAAGAGTTAACTTTTATTTCTTTTTAAAAACTAATCAATTAAAAATAAAACAAAATGATTCAACAACAGCGACAAAGAATTGAGCAAGCTGTCACTAAAATGATTGACGACATGGATAAATCACATTTACGGCAAATGCAGGTAATACCGAAAGAATATCGATGGTCGTTTTTAAGGTTAAGATCGTGTCCACTGATTAGCAAGATGGATCTTAAAATGTATTCAATTTTTTCCAGATAGACATGCATTTATGTGCGGCGAAATGTTGTCAAGATATGAATGCAAGCGTTGACAGTGTTCAAAATTGCGTCGACAGGTGTTCGCGACCGATTACAAAAGCCCAGAGTTACGTTCAACACGAACTTGGTGAATTCCAGGGGCGATTGCAAAGATGTGTTATGGTATGTATTGTACATTGGTGCTTAAGACTGATTACCTAACACGTGTGGTGTTTTCTTTCAGCAATGCAACGATGATGTGAAGTTAAAGATGCCTCCGAGTCCTAGTGAGGCGGAGATTTCGAAATATACAGATCAGTTTGAACGGTGTGCAGTGCAGTGTGTGGACAAACATGTCGGTTTGATACCGACTATGATGAAAACGATGCGGTCAGTTCTTTCAAAAGGCCCCGAAAGCATACCGAATGTGTGATGTAATAAACTCCTTTTATAGGAAATGTTATGTTTATAAAAACCAAAATAAATATCAAGTTCCGAGCATTTTGGGCAATGCTATGCCCAAAGCGAAGGAAAGACTTGAAATATATGTATGTTTTTAATATAAACTGTAACGTTTTAATGTACGTACAGGTATATGTACTGGCTCGTCTCCTATTGAGGTTCAAACTCCGCTTAACATTGTAAAAACATCGATTGCATCACATTTCTTGACAGTGGCAAACCTTAGATAATCTCCATTAGATAAATACAATATCTGGCCAGCCTACAAGATATCACCAACAACCGGTTTTCTAAAGAGGACTAGCACTGATTTAGCTAAGATTACAAAGATTAGTATGGCCGATAGGGAGTCATGCAATTAGACTAGGAATTCCTCATAACACTGCCGTACTTGTAATACTACGGCAGAACCAGAATCCTTGACTGACTTCCTGTGCTCTTGGTCAGCGCTTGCCTGAACAAGGCAATTGGATAGAGGCAAACCCTTGAATCTGGAAGAATTGATAATGTTCCTAAATGCCGCACGATGGTTCTCCCACATCAAGATTCAACTTCCAGAGTTGTGGTTTCAGAATGGCACTCAGTGCTAATTGGGTTCGGACATACACACAGAGCCAATTTGCAGATAAGTAGTTCCTGCATTCTTCTGGCTTCCTTGTACGTACTACGTTGAATGACGTCGCTATGGTAAATAGCTGTAATGGGAAGGAGCCTGACATTGTCTATGTTCTTTTGGAGCATGGCTGGAATAATGCCTCAAGCCCAGGTGATTTGAAGCGTGAGAAGCTACAGATGGCCCAAGAAACCTTTTTCTCGGTAACTATGGCTGAAATTTGTTCCCGTGTTACCTCCTGGGAGCCCCGAGTCGGAGGTAAGATCTTAAGGGTGGGATCTGTGCATTCCGGGAAGTGAGTGAGGGTCAAAAGTTCCAAGGGTTCTATGGCTGAATCCGTCCAAGTTCCGTCCTGTCGTTTAATAAACGACGGGCAAGAATGGCCTTTGGCTAGGATCTTGCTCAGTCTTCAGTATTTAATGTTGTTTATGGAGTGAAGCTTGGTTAAGTCCTATAGAAGAAGTGATTACCCAGGAACTCCCTCATTTTCTTTGCCTGGGCTGGACAATCGGAGAGGAGATGTTGGATAGATAATATATTTTTTCCTCATCTCTGTAGCTTCTGCAAAAAGTTATGGTGTAAGTTCAGACGCATAGCATGTGTACCAATGACACAGTGTCCGCTAAGGACTCATATAAGCGTGCGTACCTTGCGATACTTGGCCTGAGTATTAGAGCCCTCGCCGCTGCTCCAATACTCAGGCCAAGCGATGGAGATCTGGCTCTGTCTAGGACCTCTAGCTTTTTCCTTATGGAGCTAATTACCTTGGCTTACTTGGGTCATGTGAGCATTGGGCTTCTATGTGTCTGAGGAGTGAGGAGATATAGTTGAACTTACACGAGTAAAATCTAGACGCAGACATTCTGTCGATTTTAAATCATTATGAGAAGAATGACTGGACAATGGGCAACGGCCTATGTGGATGATGTTGGTGTACTGTGTTCAAAAGCGCTGGCTCGTAGACTGATGAATGCTTTCAGTTAACTCTCTTCAAACCGAGGTTATTTTCTTCACGAGGAGGAAGAGATTGACTGGTCTGAATCAACTAGTACTAAAAGGTGACGCCATCCGCTTTTCCGATGAAGCTAAACTTCTCTGGAAGAAAGCACATTGAATTGGAAACTACCAAGGCTCTGTCAGTTTTCGTCAAGTCTCCTATGCAACGTCGTTTAGTGTAATAAGCTTTCGCGTAAATACCACTGCTGCTCAGAATAAGCTTCAAAGAACGGTCTATCTCGGATGAATTTCGCCCTTCCCTAGTACGACTGACGTTGCTCTTGATGAACTTCTGAATCTCCCTCCTTGATATCCACATCATGGTCTCATGGATATGCCGTCTGACGCACCGACACCAGCAATCCAGCTGCAACATACATACAAAGTTGACTTTCCCTGCACTCAGGACTGGCTCTTACCAGAATTTGAGCCAGGAAAGGACTGAAGTCGTCGTTGGTTCCAGGGCCAAGGAAGGGTCCGGCGTTGGCGACTTCGTGGATGGCGACAATATACGACTACACATCTCTTTACGTAAATTTGTCTCGGTTTACCAAGCGGAAACCTATGCGATCCTAATGGCCAAGAGCTATGTTGTGAAGAACAGGTGGAAGGGGCGAAGTATTTGTGTCTGTAGCGACAGCCAAGCTATGCTCAAACACTTCCAGGATAGATCAGGAATGCAAGTCTTCTCTGAATCTGATCAGTAGTCTAAATTCGCTAAGACTTGTCTGGGTCATCACGGGATCACGGAAAATGAATCGCCGATGAAGTTGCTAGACAGAGATCTGAGGAGGTACTCTTAGGACCCGAACCTGTTTTGGGACTACCCGCGTCCGTGGTCAGAGCTTCCATCGATGGTTGGGCTTCTCGAGATCAGGATGTAGACAAACCAAGCGCATGCTCCCTAATGTCTGTAAGAAATCCGCAGCATCCCTGTCATCTCTTAACCGAAAAGACTGCAGACGACTTACCGGGGAACTAATGGAACACTATGCCTTTGCCAAATGCCTAAATGTTCTTGTCCTAAGCGATGAAACCCTCTGCGACGCCTGTGGAAAAGGCGACGACGTCTGTGGAGAAGGCGATGACACTGCAGAGCACTTCCTCTGCCACTGTCCCACCTTTGCTCGGGTCAAATGGCAGTTACTTGGTGATGAGTTGAGAGCTGATGATGTAGGCTCCGGTAGATCATGGAATTTCAGCAAGCATAGGTTGCTGCCATACATGTCTCAAATCTCTTCCGGTTGTATTGGCCCCAAAGTTGTTTGATCTGTTTCGTGCCATGAGTATTGTTCCATGCTTCTGTCCGGTCTCTTTTTTCGAGTTCCCTCAATTCTTCGCCGAGGACGTGGTCTCCTACTGCACAGAATGGTTCAGGGCCTATGAAAGGTTTCGATGCTCCCTTCCTGGCTAGGGAGTCAGCCATTTCATTGCCTTCTATCCCTGTATGGCCAGGTATCCAGCATAGTTTTGCTTTATTTCTCTTGCTCAATTCTTTGAGCTTCTGTAGGCATTTCCACACAATCTAAGATTTGATGATGCGGGAGTCTAGTGCCAAGATGGCAGTACGACTGTCCGACATTATTGCTATGTCGCATTTGGTGAGGTTCCTTTTAGGGTTGATTTGAACGCATCTGTCTATGGCACAGATTTCCGCCTAGAAGATGCTGTTGCTTTTGACCGTGGTTTCGAAGTATTTTGTCCGTAGTCCAAATACTACCGCCGCTGTTCCTTCATCAGCTCTTGATCCGTCTGTGTTCCATTTGATCGTGTTATTGCTCAGTCTATGGACTAATTGCTTATTTTAGGTGTTGACCTTGATGGTGAACTTCTGAATGGCCAAGAGGGGTAGTTTTGTTTTGCAAAGGTTTCCATGTAATGCACATGTTCATTCCTATCCCTTCTTTTGCCATTCTCATGCTTACATATCATAATTGTGTATACTCGTAGTCTTATAATGAAAACACACATTTAAATAAATAATAAAAATAATTTTTTATATTATGATACTCAAAAAAGTGGCCGCCACGTGCAACATGAAGTCCAACAGTACACCAACCAATGGAATATTAAGAAATTGAATTTGCTGAATTATCTTAATAAATGCTTAGTCTAATTAAGTTTTGAGTTGTGATATCCAAGCCAAGCCACCGGTGTTTTATTTCTCTTTCGTCTGCGATTGACGCACTCCGTACTTGCTCCAGAAGGTCACTTGACATTCGATTTTCTTGCCCGAATTCTTCTGAAACACCGAACATGAATTGAACGGCGGACAGTATAAGTGTAACGAGACACTACCGTCCGTATGACTGGGATTCTCCACACGATGTAAGCCCAGATTGTCTGAAACACCGCCAGATACAACTCGATCAACAACTAATTTGCAAAAAAAGGCTTCAAACTACAATTTACCATTGATGTAACACACATCGTTAAGAGCCATGGGTGTCTTTCCCGATTCTTTAAGCTGATTCTCATTAAGATTCTCATTCGCATTGTCATCTGAGCTGCGCCCAATGTCCGCTACTGCATTGATGATAGTCTCCTTTTCATCGGGCATGTGATAGCGAGTTTCAACCAGATCCCCTTTCAGTATTTTCATAAAGCAATGCGAATCAGAGTGATCGTGAATTGCCGAACCATGACCTTCGCCCCAACAAAGTATCATTAAATTGAACTTGCCATTTCCAGCATCAACCAAATTGCGAGTATATCTGCAAGAAAATTAATTCAAATGTTCATCTCTGTTTATGACTATATTTTCATATGTGAAACTTACTTGAAACGATCGAACTTCGCAAACTTGTGCCATTCTTTAGGGTTCGACTTGTACGACATGAGGATGTGGTTAACCATTTCGATATCAACGTAATTGGTTTCGAACTCCTTATACAATGCAGTTATCATCTCTTGTAACGTTCCTATCGCCGGACCATATTTTAGGGGTTTCTCGATGCCTCGGAAATGACGTGTTGCCTCCCGGAGATTTTTCTCCTGTTCATTTTCGGTGTCGTTGACCTTGGACAGAGCCATTTCAAAAGCTGAACGGACCTTGAATGAAATTAAATGGTGTATTCATGAATTCGGGTAAAGTCAGTTTGAAAAAAGAGGCGTGTTAAATGATATTGAACTGTTTTTAGTTTTAAGAAAAATGTGGAAAATATTAATCCAATGTGGTGAGATGTTATGGCCCAAGATCAATAGTGCAAAACCCGACAGATTCCTAAATTAGGCCAAAAAGTTCATCCTGAAGGTAGTTGGAGCACTAATTAGCCACAATCATCTGAAGTACCATGAAACCAAAATGGGACTTACCCATGCCTTTATATGCAAAGGCTGTGGTGACGAAGAAGAAAAGCTCACTATCTCTGGCACTGCCCCAGCCTCTCTCAGTTAAGGCACAGTACACTGGAGGAAGTCTTCTTCCATGGCCTACAGGAACTAACTAAAATCCTCTTGACCTCTATTTTCAGGTTCATAGAGATTTTAGGATGGTTGGACAACGGTACGAAAAAGGTGAGAAGGAATTTTCCCTCTTTGGGCATCACACTGGATCCAACAAGATCTTAAGTGATACGTGGCAATCCGCGTCTACCCACGGAGCGAACTTAATCTAATTAAATTTGGTTTAAGGTGGGTCTCGGGACTCATAGATTCACAGGCTAGAAGACTGGGGCTTTTCTGAACTGACTTCCACGAGGGTTGTCTAGACAAAGAGAGATGCAAAAACAATACTCTTCACCATCTCTGCCAGACAGGTGTCTCTAGACGACTTCAACCTTATCAGCCTTATATCCGATACACTTATAAGAAGTCTATTCCACATAAAAATGCTTCTTATAAGTGAAATGACGTGGAAACAGAATGAACTAACTTTGGTCAAACTGCGTTGATACAACGAAGTCTAAGGATACTTCATACAAAGATAATTCTGAATTCCGATGCGGTTATAGGACTCCGAAATTATCCTTAGCATCTTATTCTAACGGAAGACTGCACAGTTGATATACATATTCCGAAACCTGGCTGCTTTGAAAGTCTACAAGACCAACGAAGGGACCGGCATTTGAGTGTTTGCGACTTCATCTCAGATTCCGCTGTCCCTTCGACTACTCGAGCTAGAGCTATTGGTTTATGAAACATCCCTACTCCGATGTTAAATCTTTCGAATGTCCCGAAAGCCTGTAGACAAAAGCATTTTCATAGACTATCCCCAATTTTATTCTAGATTGTGGTCCATTGAATAAATATAATGTTCCTCTTCTACAACCCATGCCGTGATAACAACGACACCGTGACCTGAAGATATCTATTGTATCGAAGTGTTGGAGTTAATCGAAAAGACGTACTACTTCCCTTATGAAAGACGGTATGTATTTTGTAGTGGCTCGTTTCTACTGAAGTCGTGAGTTCTCTTAAGCCGCTTTTACACATGCAACTTTTTACTCACGATTTTCTGCAATTCCCTTTTGTGATTGCAAGCCACTTTTACACGTAGAAATCAACTCAGTTGCAATTTCTGTTAAATTTTACCGCTTCCTACACTTTTACACATGTGCCATCTATCAATCTAGCATAAAGCTATTCAAAAAAACGAAAAGAAAGGATCAATGGCAATCCTCGGGCACACGCAACTCGGGCTACACCGTGCCCGTCTCACCACCCTTGCCAACAAGATTGAAGAATCGCCTACGAATTTAGCGTGTGTAAAAGCGGCCTTAACGAGAGTAGTGCGGAACATTCACCTAAAATGTGCTCAGCTGACTCGTCCTATTCCAGAAAAAGCCGACATACTTTGTCTTGGCACAGACTTATTTAGTTAAGGTGATTATTTTGTTAAAGCTCGTTAGGATTCTTGTTGAGGCGGAATATTTCCTTATAGGAATAAGGCCTGATTAACCGTTTGGATTGCCTTATACTATTACCGTTGGTTCATTGGTTTGGGCGATTTTTTTTCCCATTTGTTAATCAGCGTTGTAACTGCTATCCAGTTGACATTGCAGTACAGTTCGGGACGCAGTATGAACAGATTAAGAACCCGCCCCTGCGAGCTCATCTGCGGATTCGTTGCCCGCAATCCCTCTGTGTCTAGGTCCAGCCGATCTTAACTTTGTTGCACCTGCAAGGGATTGTAGTGCGTCGCGCTATAGCAACATTTGACTGTTTTGGTGTCCTTTAAGCTGGACCATAGGGCCATAAGTGTGGCCTGAATTCTAGCGCCTTGAGGAGATTGTGTCTGACGCAGATATCTATGGCTGTGGCGTGGATTTCGGCTTGAAATACGGTAGGACTCGACCTCGTAGTTAAAGAAATCCTTGTGTTCGGTCCAAAGACCTCCGCCCCAATTCCACAGTTCTTTTTTTTCTGAAGTGTTTTTGACGCTTGACTGGAGCACTCAGACTCAAAACTGGTCCATTATACTACCAGCTGCAACCTCGATAGGTAGATAAGTGGGATGTCAGCGAAATCGCCAGCACACTTGTGATACCTATAGTCGGACTACTACCACTGATCGACAACTTCAGTGATATTACCGGTAATTTGATCCCAACGGCAAATGGTGACTGGACCAGATTTGAAAACCGAATAAAAGCTTCGCTTTCCCCGGTATTCGAAACGGGATCAGTACTTAATTCCAGAGTTCATCTTTGATCAGTCTGGGTTCCCAACGCCAGACTTCTAGGGTCAAGTGTTGGAACACACATTGCTCCTGTCCAATATTTCATCATCAAACAGCCTATCGAAACAATGCTGCCTGACCATAATATCCGTACAGAACATGTCTCTTTTAGAGAGTTGAGTTGAGTATACAAAGGTGACGCGTTAAGTCGTCCGGTTTGTATTTATACTCTGGATGCAGTTTGTTAGCATATCTGGCAGCTGTCTTTCTAACGAAGATTGGTAAGTGGGTTAGACCGACTGTAGCTTCAAGAACTATTGAAGGATGAATATATCACTAAAAGGCGATTAGTCCTGGGTGCTGTGGCATCTTAGTATGTAGAATTATCTAGTAAACATTCGGTTGCGAAAACTACACCAGAGACTTTATTCCGAAACCACGGGTGATCTTCATCTTCTTTGTTTGGCGTTGGTTGAGGTCCTTCTCCACTTGTATGCGCCATCTCGTTCGAGGACGTCCTCTGTTGAGTTGTCCCAATAGCTCGGAATCGAAGACTCTCCGTGCCGGAGCTGTGGTGCCCATCCGCTCTACATGACCCAGCCATTTTAAGCGTTGGATTCGAGGACGCTTTACTAGGTGCTTGCCACTGTACAACAGCTGATCAGAACTTCCTGAAACCTCCTAAACTTATTGGGTTTTCAGCTTAATCAGTTGCGGTAGGCCCCCTTGTGGAAGCGTAGTGGTGGCAGGACTGTCTACGGGTCCGATAAAATGTCGATCATTTTGTACATAAGGCAGCGCTAAGGGCTTCGCTTTAAGTCAACAATAACATCTTAAATAGTACAAATTTGCAGTGTATCTCAACGGTAAAATTCACTATCGCTCAATGGTGGATATTCCAGGCAATGAAAGAGTCGACGAATTCACTTGACTGGGTGGACGACGCGGTGGCATGCCATTACCATTGAATTAGGGGAACCACTGCTCAACTTCAAGCAGTTAAAAGCTTACTACTAACAAATGCCATTAACAACTGCCAATCGTACAAGGAAATAATTGGAAACTTGCAGGCCTTCAAGTCTGTACAAGTCCAAGGCACTGAAGGATAACTCCATAATTACAGGCATCATTTCCGGAAGTCATCCAGTAGTTTATCCACTATCCGCTACAGTATCGGATGTAGGCACAAAAAATAGTAAGAAACCAAGCTCCACTTCAAAGCCGTAAAGTGACAGCACATTGAACTTTAAAGGTCTAAGTGGAGCATGGTTATTATATATAAACAGTCACCCTACCTACCTATGCTCCATTACCTTGAAAACTGTCACAAATTTCTATCAAGAAACTTAAATTCTTTGTACTGTCTTTCTTCAAGGGTTAGAGCTTCTGCCAATCGAGGTATTGGTGAACCTTTCCAATACCTGTCCCTGCCTAGTGGATTCATAAGAGACTTCAGTGGCGAGTTCGTTACTGTGACAGTCATCTTCGTTTTCTTTTTTAACAAATTATAACGCTGTGGCTAAATTAAAATATGAATAATGCTATGCTGTGTTTATACGTATATAAATGCGATAAGAAATTCGTCCCAATGTAAGTCCCCGCCCAATTCTATGAGTTTAGTGGGTATTTTCAAAAACAAACAAGTGAAATTGATTACGTGTACACTTCTCGCCTTGTGAGTGGAACATTTAAATGACGGCTAAGTTTTCGCGTGTTCTTTTAAACAGCTACATATATGTACACATAGCCAATCATGATTGGAGATAATAATTTTAAATGTTTTTATTGGTCTAGATTTTTCGCAAAAAATATTATTTATGATTAATTCCATTTTTACTGTCCCCCATCCATTTGAGAGCTTATCAGCGATCATATTGACGTCTTTTAATTGTCTGTTTGTTTTGAAACATGATCTGTTCATATTGTAACACTGCGTCATAGATTTAACACTCTGTACTTCTGTCAATGAATTTGGTTCGTATTAGACCAAATACAGGCAAATTTGTCTTGAAAAAAAAAAAACTATTTATGTCATCAAGTTCTATTGTTTGAATTTGTAAACCTTTGACCAAACAATTTCTTGGAAATACCAAGTATGTGAAGATAACATATATACGAGAACAATCATTTCCGCTGAAGACAGGCATTTTGTGGGATGTGAAACATCATCTACTTAAATCTCAGTAAACAGCATAAAATTGTATGTGTTCTCAACAGAAATTTAATTCAAACGAGACTCAAGGAAAAAACTTTAAATATAGTTTTTCATGGAAAACCTACATAATACCCAAGTCCAAAATCCCCAAAACGCAAAATTCCCACCTTTTGAAAAGTGCAATAATCGCCAAGTACAAAATCCCCAAATGCAAAATTGCCAAACATGTTCGTTGCCTTAGAAAACACTTAAATGTCTGCAGAGGCAAGTAACTTCCAACAACAATATTTTTTGTAAATAAAGGGTGATTTTTTAGCTATTATCTTTTTGGCAACACTGGTTTAAACAGCTGACGCACGTTTCGTGTTTTGTTTCACTGTCAAACATCATCAGTTTGGTCTATAATTTAATCATGAATCGTCTTACAAACGAACAACGCTTGCAAATTATTGAATTTTATTATCAAAATGCGTGCTCTGTTAAGAAAGTTAATCGCGCGCTTCTTCCATTTTATGGTCAGCTCATTTTGGGCTCAATGGGTACGCAAATAAGCAGAATTGTTGATTTTGGAGTGAATATCAGCCAGAAGCATTGCAAGAGCTACCAATGCACCCAGAAAAAGTCACAGTTTGGTGCGGTACTTCTTCAAAGATGATGCGAATCGTAACGTAACTGTGAATGGTGAGCGCTACCGTGAGATGATATCCAACTTTTTTTTGCCCAAAATGCAAGAGCTTGACTTGCATGACATGTGGTTTCAACAAGACGGTGCCACATGCCACACAGCACGCGCAACAATGTACTTATTGAGGGGCGAGTTCGATGAACACAACCTTGCACTGGAAGGACGGCGTAGACCAGGATGCCTGCAATCTTGTGGTGCAAAAATGAATGGCGTCGGTCTGCGATGGGAAAAGGTGGAAATATTGCTGCAAGAGGCCCGGACTGGACCCTGGTTGTCGCGCCGGTGATGAAGATGATGATGATGATGGATCGCTTCTGTCCCTTTGTGTATTGGATTCTCAGTTTGACAATCCTCAAATCGATTTGCAGAGAAACGGTTAAATTTAAACTAACATTCGTTGAGGTTTTTCTCGATAGTTAAATGTACAACTTTTGACATACCACGAAGCATAACTTTTTGTTTGCATTCGCTGAAAATTGATTTCTTCTGAAAATTAGCGTTCGTAGTTCATGGCTCCTGCAAACAGCACTTTAGCTCTAAAGACTTTAATCCGATTTGTACTTGAGTTCAGTTGTCGTTTCTAATGGTGGAAAATGCAAGGTTGAGTGGAAATGCTTTTGATTTGTTTGGATGATTATCATCTGAAATATAGCAGTCTTAGTAATGGTTAATGTGCACGATTTTGGATCCACAACAATGTATAAAGCTCAGATGAACAGACAATGAATTCGAGTTACTATCTCTTCAAATGATGCGATCATGATTTTGTTTGATAGAATTGATGGAAATATTTGCACATATTTGCTTTCAAGTGCATAGTTTGATTATACTCATGCCATTATCATTAATCTCACATAGTTTAATCACAAGTTCAAAAGACCCTCACGTTATGTAGGTACTAGCGAATTCATGCTGTTAATCCTATCAGTTCCACTTTTTAAACACCGATTTCTTGTTCACCTTTTACACTTGATGCTCTTATCGCATGTTAAACTGTCAATGAAGTGATGCAAATTGGTGGCGCGTCATTGCATACGTAAATCGTATCTATCACATCCATAATTGAGGAAAATAGAATTCTTTTAACCAAACTATTGAGAGTGTATATAATTTTAAGGGCACATTGTAAACTCTCTCGTCAAGTGAAATGTTTTCAGCCATATTTTCAAAACTATGTATGTACAAATATTAATGACGGAAAGAATAAGATCTCGAATACAAGCTGCCGAAATGAGATTTCCTCGTGCTGTTGTGGGAGTCACTCGACAGGATAGGGTGAAAAACACGGCAATACGCGTGGAACTCAATGTAGAGTAGCTGCTTCTTTGAACGGAAAGGGCTATGCTTCGATGGTTTGGTCACGTGGCACGAATGTCCCCTTAATCAAAACTTCTTCAGGTTTTCCATCAGGTAGGCGACTGCTTGGCGGACCCAGGACGAGGTGGTTGGACCAAGTCTAAAAATTCGCCTAGTTCCGCTTGGGCATAACGCGTGATGAGTTAGAGTCAATGGCAGAGGATCGACTGGCCTGGAAATCTGTCGTGCGTGCATTAGATGATGATGACCTACAAATATGTTGTAGCAATGGACTAATAGCGAAATATTAACCAGGTTTTTCGAATGTAGCCACTCTTAATTAACTCTTGTTTAATTGCTTTTACGTATCCATCAGTATCCGCAAAATTTTCAGCAAGAAAGGTGAAAACACTATAAATAAGCTCGTACTGGTTAAGTCCTATTTTACCGGCTCTCAAGTCACTTCTTTGTACATTCCTGTTCATAAAAACTTCATTTTGCAGGTGAATAAAAATGTCTGCCATCGACACTGAAGAACATTTTATTAACGTCGCAAAACACACACACACTCGCATTCGCCATAATTGACTCAAAAAAAGTTTTACAAAATTTCAGTGTTTCAATATTTCCATTCACAGCAAACTGTTTTTTTTCTTAATCGATAACTGAACTAATTTTATGACTCGTTACCTTTTTTCAAGCAATGCGCTGGTTAAGTTGAAACCCGCGATATATCCTTTTAGTCCTTACAAGCAGAATATAATTAATCAAAGCAGAACACTTTAGTTCAGTTAGTATCTTGCTTTTCACAGACACAGTGAAACTATTTGTACTTCAGATTTTAAGTAAAAAAAAAAAACGAAAACAGATTAAGCGATCGACGGTTAATGAAGCAAGTTCGGATGCTGTTTGTTAAGAAGCGCGATTAAGAATAATCTCTCACTCAAACAGAAGCATTCTACATCTTCGGTCATCGTGTGAGATATTTTGCTTTACTTTTTGTAGTTTGTTTTTTTTTTTCATTCTGTACGAATTTTGTTATCTCTCGAGGAACATACAATTCGTACACGATGAAAGAACAGTCGGATTGATCAGTTCATTTCGGACGTCTACGTTCATATTGTTGTTACCAATAGTAGAGCGTTAGTGTAATCACTTTGATAGATTGTACATTTTGTTTCGAGTGCGACGCGAACGTGTGTCGCTGCTGGAATATAAAATTGAGGAAGTTATAAAATATTCAGAAAATAACAGCAACTCTTAATTTTAAGAGGTACATAAAACAGACAAATGATCTGTTCACTGAGCATTAGTCATTTCGCATTTGTGGGAAAGATGAAGATGAATGTTAGCTCTTACAAGGATTATGACAGCAGATTTTTACAACAGTGCTATGCATCATTTCCACGAATAGACTCATTAGCTTTAAATTAGAAAATTAATTGTTGATGAATGCTTGATTAATGATTTTATGAAATTGATTCAGAATTCGTTATCATTTTTCGGAAAATGTTTGGCCTCAATGTGACCTTTTTTAACCTCAGTCTTATCTGGCTGAAACAAGATTTTATTTAATTATAATTCAATTTGATTGATACAGTGAGCGTGTATTTTTTTATGCGCATACGTTAATCGAATTTAGAGAAATGTTTAGTGGCCAAGACAACATTTTGAATCTGTTAAATGAAGTATTAGCTAGGTAGGAAAACAGCTGGTTGGTTTCTTCCATTTTCTGTATAGTAAGGATTTCTGAGCCTTTTGATGGCTCATCTTCCAACTGCCACAGCGGCCCAACTAGGCGTACCTACGACCTGTGTACACCTGGGGTTATGTGTTTAGATGTGTATTATCAAAATCCAATGACTGGAGTGCATCCGACGATATCGAATTTTTCACCGGTCCGGTTCGAATCCCAGTGAAAGTTTTCAACTCTGGTCCAGTCACCATTTGCCGTTGGGATCAAATTAACGGCACTATCACAGGAGTGGTAGTCCGATGGTTATCACAATGGACGAACATAGTCTCTAAGTGTGCTGGCGACTCTACCTAACCTAACCCAACCTATTTAGACACGGTGGCCACCCGAAGGTCCAGTAGGCTCCTCAATGTTGGAAAAATTTAGATTTGAATGTTGGATACGTCCGAAATAAGCTCCCAGAATTTGTTTTCTGAATGAGGTTAGTACCGGGTAGTTTCTGCGAAAGTTAAGAGGTCTATTCCACCTCCGCTTCCTTCATACATCGCCCGTAGATTTCTCAGAAAAGTACACTCAATCTTGGTCATATTGTAGAATGTGTAAGGGCTTCGAATAAATTACGGATATTTCTTCATCTTTCGCATTTTGAGCAGCACACTATTTGTCCTGGGACCACATGGTCATGTCAGTCTCAGATGGTAGCAGGTATTTCAATTCCGAGATCTATCATTTGCCTGAATTAGGTTAAGTCTGTTACGTGGTGGCTCTGTTACGTGGTGGGTATGTGCGTCGACTCCTACGCACTTGAACCTACCTTTCTAGGTTCGATTCCTGGTACGACACGAAATACTTTTCACAGCCCCACCTCTTTCGAGTCACTGACAATGCTCAAAGAGTATTATAACTGCCTAGAAAAAGCGTCTCAAATTGGCCGTTCGGAGTCGGCATAAAACTGTAGGTCCCTTCCACTCATGAGAGAACAATAGCACGCACAACACGAGTGGTTGCTGAGAAGCTAGGCCCTCTACGGGCTGTAGCGCCACACATATTATATTATTATTATATAGGTTAAGTCTGTTACTTCAGTTTGTAGTGTTTCATTTTTCCAAAAGATTACCGATAGTTATGTTTCATTACAAGTTCGCAGTTACCTGGAATATTGCTATGACCAGAAACTAGAGTTGAACAAAAAAAAACACAAACTGCGATTTTTCACAGTGATTGAAAAATCTCTGTCACAGTCTGCGATCGACTTTGATTTAAACAGCAATCGCGAATGAGTTGCTACCTGTTCACAGTAGATTAAAATCACCCCTACATATTTAAGGTGATACAAACCTTATGCCCAGTATCGTCATTAGTCATTAACTGTTGTGAATCTCTCTAGCCTGTGCTAGGTACCAGGGTATGGAGACATTAAAGAAAATTGCGAAGCTGGCAAACTCGCAAAAATCGCGACAAAACTGCCTGTTGGCAGAACCTCTTGTAACATAGGTACTTCCTTAGCCACCCTTAAGTTACATCTAAATATTCTCAATAAACAAAAAGTCAATGCCAGATGGATGACAGGTAATACATTGCAAATCTCCAAGCAAATCTGGCCCTCTCACGATCAAAAAAGAACATATAGCCTGATCTCCTTAAAGAGATCCAAAATTAGCACTGCAGTGGGAATAATCACCGGACACTGCCTATTAGGTCTACATGCAAAAAGACTAGGACGAGGATTCTCTGTAGTAGCTGCCGAGATGAAGAAGATGATGGAAAGTGTACAATACCCTCTCTGCAGCTGCCCAGCACTCGCCTCGATCAGGAAAGCCACATTGAGGTCTTACTTCTTTGATAATCTACCAATGCCCACTTTCACAGTGGAGGTTTAAACTTAAGTTCAGCTGAACCATAAATCGAGTTAATCTTTAGTTTAACTCGTCTGGTTTCATAGTGACCAGCACTTTCCACTTGGAGCGTGCATTGGCTACAATTTGTAAGGGCTTTCGATGTTTTTCCTGAGCTTTTTAGCTTTAAAAACGCTTTTGTGCATCCCTTTTGAACTTTTGTAGCTCGTCTTTCAACCAAAGAAGGAAAATCTGCGGAATAGATATATATTCCAAGTGATTTCAATACAAGGAATCGATCGCATTACCGAACATCAGATCTCAGAGAGAATAAAATATGAAAGCTTGAAAAAAGGGCGGGAGAAGCAAAATGGCGTAGAACGGAGGTTTACTCCCGTTTAACTTAAACAACAATACAAGTTCAGTTCAAGGTTTAATCGTAACTGTGAAACCGAACAAATCATTGAACTGACGCTTAAACCAAAGTAGAAACTGGACATAAGTGGCTCTTTTACAACCCCATTCGCATATTCATTCACACAAACGATTTCATGTTTAACATGAAATGAAATATGTTGCTGCTGTTTTAAATCGCGGTTTAAAACAACTGTGATTAGAAAATCGCAATTACAGCTGTTACACGCCATGTTACATATGTACGCTCTATATCTCGTTTATGATAATGATGTACCACTACCGTACACCAATCTCGATCTTATGTCTGGTGATTCGAGGGATTTAATTGCGGCCTGACTCTCTCTATATACAACGTTGTTTATCACAGTCATCGTTTAGCGACTTCATGAATAGCCGTAATTTGTGCTTCGAAAACACAGTCTAATATGCGTCAGAGCATGTTTCGAAATCGTGTATTAATCAGATGTAACTGTATATTGTATGACAAAAAACAAAAATAGGTAATATTTTGAACGGAAAATTGTCTCACTTGTCCACATACACCAACGACTTCAAATATAGATAAATACAGCGTCGTTAAATTATGCAACCTTCAAGACCTGAACCAGATGAAGTTTTCCTCGAAGAATTACCGGGTATCGCAGAGTGTGTGGTATAGATGAAACCCTCTCTCGAAGAACTAAAGTTTCGAAAGTCTTCAACTCTGATCCTGCGGAACAGCGCAGTAGTGGATGCTTGCAGATACGGTGGTGCAGACAGGTGGAGATGGACCACAACTAACTTGCTGTGTTAAATATAGGAAAGAAGAATAGAGGAAGAAGCCAAAGATTGCGCAGTTAGGAAAGATCCATCCTGAATTGTCGCGAAGGATAGGTTAGGTTAGAGTGGCTGGCTGCTGATTGGCAGCAGTCACACTTAGGCTAGAATATGCCCGTTGAGTTACCACAGGGATCTGACTGTTCCTATTCCTTAAACCAGTTAGCGCTTTTCGATAAAGCAATGGAGTTGGCTGATTCTAGTTCCGTCAGGTTGTTGAAATAGTAGGCGTCTAGGTGATGTTTTCTACGGCTATGTGCAGTTGTTTCTTCCTCCTCTTTGTCTCTACAGCTTCTGCAGAAGTCTAATCTATTGGGGGGTCCTAATCTGGAGTCATGTGTTCCAATGGCACAATACCTGGTTATGAAGACGATAATGGTTTTGAGGTTGTGTCTACTCGTTCTGATCGGGCTACGTGAGCGTTTTGGATCGATAGTATGCCACATCTGTTTTGTAATGAAGCCCCAGTGCTGGTAGACCATACTACGTGTGAGTAAGCGTTTCAGGCTTCAGTAGATGCTTTGCAGTAGCGATAGGCATGGATGGCGGATCCCCAATACGGAAAGAGTACAGATCTAATACCCTTTCCAGCGAGTTCGTCCGCTTTACAATTCTTTGGAATGTCACAGTGTCTCGGCACCCACATAAGGTGAATGTTAGAATACTTGATCATCTCGTTGAGAGATATTGAGGGAGGTCTTTGAGTTGAAAGTGATTGCGCTCAGATATTTGATAGCTGCCTGGCTGTGAGAACAGATGATGATATCAGTGCTTGATATTACATTGTTTTTAAGTCAGCGCTAAGCGCTGTAGTATCTGCCTGAAAAACGCTACAGTGATTTGGTACTCGGAATGACTGACTTGAATGTTTAGATCATTGGAATAGACACTCGCTTCCACACCTTCACCCATCTTCGATCCATCTGTGAAAATTCGCAGAGGACCGGCCAGCGTCTGGTGTTCAGACTTCCAGTATGATCTGAGCAGTGTGCTGGTTGAGAAAATCTTCTCGAAGAGTGGCTTGGGGCGGTTTTCGAATTCAAATAAATCAAATATTCTGTTCTGTTTAGGCAAGGATATATATCTGTCAAGAATAGTAGAGTGTCTGGAACGAAGTTCTTTCCACATAAGCAGCGGTTTCAGTCTTATCGCTGTGCTGCCTGCAGCCTGTCTACCGGCGGGAAATTAAGAAGTATGTTCAGGGCCTCGGAGGTGGTTGTTCTTAGCACTCCCGTGGTACATACACACGTCATCTATTACACCCTTTCACAATTAATGTTTCCTTCTAGCACAGTCTACAAAACCATATATAGTAGTACGGGCCTTCATAGGCGCAAAAGCGAGTCACTGCCACACTTAGAGCACCCTACAATGACTTGTGAAGAAGCTACAGGGAACTACAGCCCTGCCCCGCCTTGCAGAAACAAGTGGGAAACTTTTAGGCAGCTATTTCTTCAACTGCCTCGAAGATTAGTTAGCATAAAAACATAAAGAAACAATATCTAAAAGAAACGGAATGACTATAAAATGTTCAACGAGAAAAGGATTTCACATAGCCAAAACAATGAAGAATAAGTGACATCGGCACATTCTTATCGGTATGTTCTAGTCAGAGAGAGTGATTTTGCAACAGTTTTAGGAATAAATGGCTGGCTTGTACCCACACTATCAATAACAGAAATCGCTCTTTGGCCTTTCGATGTGAGGATAACCAAGTCACACAAACCGCGTACAGAAATTCTTTTTAATTCAGCTGACTTCGCAGCTTAACAACTGTCCATCCATGCATTGTCAGTTAGACAGAGTCATGCATTCAGTTGGACATCCACAAAAGTTTTAGATATGGTTTCAAAAGAGCCACAGGTGCATTATAAATCAACTTAGCTAATCTGAGGCTATTTTATGGTACACTTACTGGCGTTTCTTCCAACAATAGACACCGAAAACTGCCACATCTCTAGTATATAAAACATCCACTTGGCCAGTAACCAAGTAAGCTCAACTTTTGCAATCTTTTAAATAAAACAAAACTAACAAGTTTGATTATTAAACATTGCATAACGGAGGTTATTAAATTTCCAAGGACGAGACCTAACTTCTGGATCAATAAAGGAGGCATAATAGACCCATTCTACATGGACACAGTGACGTGCACTGCGTTATATTCGCTCCTTTCCCATGAACTGTAGTCACAAGGTTTCCCACTTAAAAATGATTAAATTGGTCGGTTGCTCACTTGTAATAAGTAAATAATTCAAATTAGAAAAAGGGTGTTCACTGAGCTAAAAGCAAACACAACTATGAGTACGCGATGACTTGCTGAAGATTTCCACCTGTCCCACCAGCAAAAAAGGAACACACGGGTATTGGATGTTCATAACCACAAGCAAATGCGTTACTGACGCTTCTAGTACAAACGAATTCAAATAAATCAAATATTCTGATGCGATAAACGATTGCGGTTGCTTACGAAACTGATATAAATGAAATGGTTGATATATGTTTGGAATAACACTTGACTCAAATAAACATTCGTCACAAACGTAGAACATGAAAATCAACGTCTTTGTAACAGTCATAAGTTTCTTAAAAAAAACAATATAACGACAATTTGCAAAAATGTAATATTATCATGTGACATTAAAGGGGAAGGGGGACTTTTAAATGAATTCCACCAGAATGACATCAAACCAACAACACACAAACCGATGTGATTGACCTACACCACGATGATGCACTCAATTAGGAGTTTGTAATCGGATTGTGCTACATTGTATTCTGATTACAGGGGAACCAGGTTCTCGCTTAATATCACCCGACCAACGTTAATACATAATAAAATTTGGTTCAAAGAACCAGTAAATTGTTTTACTACCGAACAGTATGATTCAAGAAAAATACTCGCAAAGGCACTAAGTCCTGCAAACATCTCCTTGTCCGTCACTAATAGGAGAACTGTACACAAACGCTCTGGTTTCACTTGCATCACGATGCACACAATTATTGAGTCCACTTACGATAATCTTACCATTTTTTAAACAGTCTTGCTTGCCGGTCTCCTGACTAAATAATTGAATTGAAAATTACACTGGTTTCACTTTCTATGCACACGTCTGTTCTTCACACACCACAAACTTCACTTGGTTTCGATTTCAGATATTGCTGCTCGAGGTTCAGTTTGGGACACACGTTCACACCTGTTGGTGTCTACCGGTAGATTGATGATGGAAAAAGAAATGCTTTTTGCATACCTCCGGCTGATACCACCAAGTATTTATGCAGTAGCCGCTCCGATATTAAGATGGATCGAGAAGAAAAGAAAAGAAAAAAACGAACAACAACAACGAAACCATCTCATTGTTGTACCTTTCCTTCGTGTCTTCTTCCAAAACCGTGGATACTCTCTTTTCTTCCGGCGATCGTTGCTTCGACAAACAAACGACCTTTTGTTGATAGCTGTACTCGTGTTATTCGATTCTCTTTTCTCCTTTCTTCGCAACTGATCTCAGGTATTTTTGTCATTCTTTGTTTTGCTCACGTGGTTCGCTTTTAGGGGTTCCCTGTGTATCCGCTGTATCTCAACCTCGGGCGAGCATGCTGAGTTTCGAATTTGACCATCTCAACGGGGTTAATGATCAAATAATGCGAATTATGTGGATGAAATAAACAGTATATACATATACCATCAGCATATTACGGAATTACTACATTTGTATACTCATACGTACACATGTACCAGACCAATTTATGTATACTACTTTTCGCCTTCCGCAACCTAAAAATTAATGTTAAGTAATTTGGTGTAAGCTCAAGATAAACTCTTAGGCCTGAATGTTTCTTTCGCTGGTTTAATGCCTCAAAATAGGTTAAACTAATTAAATGCGCTTACCACAAAGTCTTACTTAATTTTGCATTCATGTTCAAATGCATGCGTGAATGTTTACAGAACCTTGTAAAGCGCCTAATAAAAATAAAACGCTTGTTTATTTGCTTCAATTTGTGAAGGGAAGTCAGAATTTTGGTCTGACGCCCGAGGACATTAGCTGAAATTGAGATAAAGAGATCTAAGCGCAGTGACTTTGCTTTGGAGAAATATTGTTTTGTTATAGTCCAGTGTCCAGTTCATCAACCTCAAATTAGAGAAGAAATTCAATGCGATTTCTTCGAGTGACAGCTAGTGAGTGGTGCAAGTAAGCCTAGATTGAGAAAATATGTTGATGAGGATTCACAGATGAAGATTATAAAGGGTGGTCCAACCATAATGCACGATGTTAATTGTGAGTCACACCTTAACGTCAAGTTTGTTTGCGCAACCCTTTAATGCCCACTGGTCCATTTTGGGCACGCATTCTTTGAACAAAATGTTTGTCCAGCAAATATATTCCAAACTGCGTGCGAATTGTTTTATTACGTTCAGCTATACAAGCTAAACATTATGCACCGAGTGCCGCTTGAATCCAACTGCAGTTGAGTCTGCACCGGACGACGATATGCATTTTCTGTAAATTTGCGATTTTCACACACGAATATTTCTGTGTTTTTTCAGCGGATTTTCTATCGAATCCACTCCGAAAAAAATTATTTCCGTATTCATTATTGTGTCTAGAAAGTGAAGCAAGTGTTCAAAACAAAAAATTAAAAAAATTTCCATAATTGTTTTGAGATTTTTAGTTCGTACCGAAAATGGCACGCTGTCACCTGTCACATACCCAGGTGAGTTATATGAAATGTCGTAGAACAAAAGTTGTTCACAATTGTCTCCTCAACAACACATATACAAACTTGGGCATTAAAGGGTTAATTTGACATTTCTTTGTTTCAGTGTTTAAAAAATTCGACCATGGAGAGGTACACAATTGAACAACGCGTTAAGTTTGTTGAAGCCTTTTACGAAAATGCGCTCATTTCAAATCAAAATTCATTTCGTGCACTTCGTGATTTTTTTGGTCAGCATAAACCAAAAGTGTCCACAATCAGTAGAATTGCGCGCAAATTTCAGCAAACTGGGTCTGTAGGACATGTGAAAACACCTGTGCACACTCGCCCAGCAGTTTATTGGCCGGCGGCGTCATCAGACCATACTTCTTCGAAAATGCGGTCGGCCACGCAGTTAACGTGAATGGTGCTCGCTGTCGCGAGATGATAACGGACTTCTTGTGGCCAGAAATTGAGGATATGAAACTGGACGATATGTGCTTCCAACAGGATGGTGCCACTTGCCAAACAGCCAACGAAACAATGACTCTTTTGCGAAGTCGTGGCGATGTAAATTGGTCTCCAAGATCGTGCGATTTAAAGCCGCTAGACTATTTTCTGTGGAGATATGTGAAGTCGCTAGTCTACGCCGATAAGCTCAAAATGATTGACCACTTGGAGGACAACATTCGCAGCATTTTTGACAATATACGACCACAAATGTTGGAAAAAGTCATAGAAAATTGGACAGATTAGACTACGTCCGAGCCAGCCGTTGTGGTCATATGCCAGAAAATTATCTTTCGAATAAAGTAAATTTCATGTCAATTTAAAAAAAATCAGCTTTGTTTTATTCCATTTTAAAGTTCTATACCTCTAAAAAAAACACCCTTTAGTATGCTTTGACATAAACCGTGACCACATTTTTGATTGTATCTGTGTTCTCCCTTTCAATCAATATCATAGAGAAGATAGTTCGAAAGATCTTCTATATTTTTACGGACATACGCCTGATAATGCAAAGCTTTTAATTAAATCTACACTTCTAAACATGGAAATTGTATATTTGCTTTCGAATTGAGTTATGTACAGGTAAATGGGTACCTATTTACCCTTAAGTGCCAGGGGTCAAAACACAGCACGTGCCGAAGGTACATGGGAGAAAGGGAGAGGAGGTACCTGTGCACATTGGTCTTAAATATCTGCGGGTTAGTAGTCTTTGGGAAATCTTGGGCTGAGTGTTCCATATACGCGTAATGCGGCTGAAGAACGAGTCTCTAAATTGAACCGTGCTTCCGGAAGTAAGCTTAAGAGTAAACTGATGAGCATTCCTGGCGAGACGAGTATTGCAGGTGAATTCATGGAGAGGAGGACTGCAGTTGGCTAGCTCACTTGAGCATCGTTTGTTAAAATAGCGATAAAATACGGACTAAGAAGAGACGGTACGTCGATGTTCAAGTTCAAGTTCTATCTAGTTGGTGCAGGGTAGCCTTGGAGAACCAGACCAGAAATGAGCGTTGTACTCAAGCTTGTGGCGGATATACGTCTTATAAATGAAAGGCGAATCAGAGGGGGTGAAATATTTCTTGTATCGATTAAGGAAACCTAAACATTTCGCAGCCTGTTTGGCGACCTCAAATATGTGATCGTTCCAACTAAGTGCTGTGTGGATACACATACCAAGGATGGAAAGCTTTTCCGTTTTCATCAACAAAGGCGCAATTCGTGGATAATGGCTGATTATCAAGGGTTCGCTTGAGTGACAGCAGACAGCATTGAGCTTTTGAAGAACAGAGCCTTGGAGTACACCAGCATTTATTTGGTGGATACAAGACTTGAACCCATCCAAAACAACTTGAATTAAACGGTTCGAAAGGTAATCTCTAATCCATAGAAGAAGAGATTCATTAATAAAACCATAACCATATGCACGCTTTTTCGACAAAAGAGCTTGATGCCAAGCTCTGTCAAATGACTTAAAAATATCAAGCGCAACGATCTTGTTTTCACCTGAATTGTGCAAAGATTGGTTCCACTTTTCGGTGAGATAATCTAGCAGATCACCAGTGGACCTGTTGCTGCGGAAACCGTACCGCCTGTCATTAAGAAGCTTCCGCGATTCAATTTTCTCTTCTTCCAAAGGTTGGGATTCTGATTAACTCTTTTGCAGGCCAATGTAGTCAACGAGTTTTTACCTTTTACATTTCTTGTTGCCGTGGGTAGTGGGTATGTGTGTCTACTACGGGAGTTGAAGAAGGCTCTACTAAGTGCCCGCTGTCTGCCTCTAGCAATAACATTGTTTGTGGCGAAGTGCTGTTTTGCTTGAGTTTATACCTAGGCCGCATTTTGTAGCCCAGATACTTACTCTACTCAGTGTGCCCTCCTTGTTCTCACTGATCGCAGTCGCAAACTTTCCTGTTACCCGTTGGTTGAGTGCTTGCCCCTGGTTAGAGGGTTCCCCAGTTCGAATCCCAGTGAAAGCAAAGTTAATCAAATCAAATCTGGTCCAGGCAGCATTAGCCGTTGGGATAAAATGGATATCACAATGGAACAACATGGTCTAAGTGTGCAGGCGATTTCGCTGGCAGCCCAAATACCTAACCTAAGCCTACTACTTTGACCGCTTCCCTATCTAGTCTTCATATTATGTTGTTAATGTCAATAAGCCTGAGAAGAAGAGAGATGGGTGGTGTTATTGGTTAACTCTAGGATCTTGTCGGCCATCGTTTACTTTAAGACTGGACGTAAAAGGGTCTGCATCCCGTTAAACAGACATTTCCTAATGTCAGAATAAATATCTATCATCGTGTATTCAAATGGTACCCTAAAAATTTGAAAACTAGAAAAGGGACACCTGCTTCAAACCCCTAATTTACCAACTTTCAACAATGTTCAAAGGGTATTCCTTAAGAAAAAAAATGCCCTAGTCGTGCCATCCATATTATTACTATTATACCTACCCTCATATTTTTATTATTTTTATACGTCCTGTAATCATACCAAGGCCATGCAGAAAACCAAGAGAAAAAGTTGTAACCCAAATATTGACACACACTTAACTCTTTTTTCCAAAACTCCAAATGCTCACATAACTTATGAATTACTGTCGCTTTTAAAGTTTTTCCAAAGAATTTCAATGCACGGCAATAGTCTAAAGAGTCTCTTTGTAAAGTTACCTCCGCGACGACACGATGCGACGAGTTGATGGATAAATTTCCTCATTGAAAGCATAGTCAGCAACGAAACTTTGTTAATACTGAAAAATCTCTTGGAGTAAGGTGTAAGTGAAAAAAGAAGGACAAAATAAAAAACCCTTCCATACGTGTCCCGCAAGGTGGATGTTACAGGCTATCCACGTACACACGCATGTATATCACTTATGGAAGAAAAAATGACGATACTTGTGGAGAATTTTCAAGATTTCATCAACGGAAGCATACGGCACCATCTAATGGGATGAAAATCTGAAAGTACTTTTCGGAGTTGTGTAAGTATTAGATCCTTCTGCGATTCTGAAAGGGAAAAAAATGTGTATCCAAAGTGTGAAATTAAAATAGAGATGCAAAAATATAAAATGCCATGACTACTATTCGCTTGTCGTCTTATTTATTTGAAAGACGGGCGGACGCACCGAAGTGGAAGAAGATAGACTAATTTTTCTGATGGGTGCAAATGGCGTGTTTTACATAGTATTTCGAGTATTATATTTTTAAATCCTTGATCACTTGGCATTGGACGTCGTCTAGAGAAGGATGATTTCCTTCCAACAAAAAAAAAAAAATGGGTACACATGGCTATACATGTACGGGGTGGGCCATCTAGTGGTTTTTTGTTTTTAAAACACAGGTTATATTGACACTGGCAGCTGATTCCCGCTCCAAATCTTGACATACCTCCGTAGAATGGAAGGTAGCTTTGCGCTTGAACAACGTTGGAAAATATTGAAAACTTTTTTCCAAAGTGGGTGCTATGTAGCCCAAACAGTGGGTTTTTTGAAAAAAAAAAGAAGTTTTGTTCGAAATGGAGCACGCACCGCGACTGCTGTTTATGCAATAAGTTCATGAGACAGGTGGACAATACTCATGGTCCCCATCGTCGTACAGTGCGCACAGATGAGAATGTGGGGGCTGCGGCCTTCTTTGAATATGGGACTGAAGTCCCTGTGTACCTCGAAGTTATACCTGCCCATTATGACGCACTGTCCAAGACCCACGCCTTGTTGGATGTCCTTTCTTGAGACAACGTTTTGCCCTCATTTACCGCCAGACCCATTTTAGCCTCTTCCGGCTCAATGCCAGCAAACACTGACTTGACGTTTCGATGTGTTTTACCAATCACGCCAAAGTCGTCGGCGTATGCTACCTTTTAAATAAGCAAACGATTTTTTTTTCCCATTTTTCGGTGGTTTATCTCTATTTGTCTTTACTCTCAGCAAACGTAACTAAATTTATCATTATTATACAAATCCATTGGTATATACATTATCTCGGTACGTTATATTAGAGAAAAGTTATAACATTATTACAACACAAAACATATATTATTTGCAGTACAATGCAATGATGAGTGGGGACCATAGCTATCGGTGCCCAAGCGGCGTTCGTGTCTATGCGTGTTCTTTCTGTGGGTGTGTATGTATACATATATCTACGAGTGTATTCATACTACTTGATCTATTAGACAACAGTGACATGTCTATTGGACATCGAGAAGGCCTTTGATACCGTTTCGATCAAAGGTCTCATATTTAAACTTCTCAACTTTGGATTCTCCACGTATCTGGTAAGACTCATACATAGTTTTCTGACTAACAGAATTTTCTTTGTCCAGGTAAGCACTGCTAGATTGACAGTGAAGAGTATCAACGCGGGAGTACCACATGAATCGAAGATGGGACCATCCCTATTTAATCTTTACACCGCGGACCAGCCAACCAACCCAAGTGGAAGTAATACACTACTGTATGCCGATGACTCCATAACATATGCTACCTACCTATCACCGGAGATAGCCTTAAGGAGAGTGGGACAGAACATCAACCAACGATGGGACTACAACCTCAAATGGGGACTACAAATCAACAGCGACAAATCTATAGTCATGTGCTTCCGAACACCAGTAGCAGACATACGAGGAAGCAGGGGTAGGACGTTGGTCAGAAGATGCAACAATCTTAAATTAACGTTTCCAGACAACACGACAAGCACTCCAACGAAGGACGCCAAATATCTGGGAATATTGTTCAACGAAAGGTTCAGATTTAAGAACAACGTGGATGCTATCATCAACGGGCAGCTTTTGCCCTGCACTTGGTACATCGTATGGTCGTATGGTCTTAGTCAGAGGACTAAACTGCTTATTTATAAGCAACTTATCAGACCAGTCATAACGTACGGATGCCCTATCTGGTACACAATAAACCCCACAGCAATGGAGAGAATCTGTCTGTTTGAACGGAAGATTTTAAGAACGTGCACCGGTCTCCACAGAGACCCTTCAACACTGAAATTCATCCCTACAAAAAGGATTTACGAAGAAGCGAAGATCTTGTCAATTGATAAATACATCCTTCAACTATCCATATTAACAGCCACCCCAATCAGGACATACAGGAACTGCAACGACTTCCACTCGAGCGCAGTCACCGATATCTTCACACAATGGCAATCACCAACCCTCGATTTAACGATTTATTCAATCCCGACACAACACAGTTCTACTAAAAGAACAACACTGGACACTGCCGTGGCTAGTCCCACTGAATTGCAATATTTTAAATATTTATTTATATTTTTTTTCTCCTCCTTTTATTATAAAGTGCAAACCATATGTAATTAATAAATTATAATTCAATCATAAGATTTAGCATGTCACGTATATTGTAAATTGATACAATTTTGACCACGTCACGTGAAATTCGCCGGGCCCCTATTGTTGAGCAGGCATATCTACCTTAGTAATAAGTCTAGTTGTAAGCCATTTGTATATAATAACTGATGAAAAATAAAGCTACTAATCTTAAAATCTAATCTACTTGATCTATTCTCTACTTGAAGGATTCAGTAAATTTTCCAACAGAATTTTTAAATTCTACGAATCCAGCAGGTCTACCAGTGCACACATTTTTTTTAAAGTAGGAGTGCCAATGATTTTATTGCAAAATGTATGTCCTCCAAAGCTGTGCAATGGAACAAGGTTACTGGTTAAAGCTTTAAGACCTAATGTAATTGAAGCGATTATTAGAACAGGGCCAGGCACAGGTGAGAATGTATTTATTCCACGAATACCGATGATACCTTCGGACTACCCATTTCTTTTTAAAAGGTTGCAGTTTCCAATAAAAATTATGTTTTGCTATGACTATCAATAAGGCTCAAGGTCATACTGCTAAATTTACCTGCATTGATTTAAGTAATGAATGCTTTTCGCATGGACAGCCTTACGTAGCCTGTTCACGAGTAAATCGGCAGGAAAATTTGCATTAATTAACCCTACATCGTACTACCGCAAATGTTGTATACAAAGATGTTTCTCATTTGTTGAAGTACACATATATTACTTACTAATGTTGACTCGCAGATACCTCAACTTTTTGTTAATGTACAGAAACAGTATTCATACATTTATTTAACGTTGCCAAGGAAAATTTGCTTGATATTACGAATTTTTCCATTTAAGGCGGGCGAAGCAAGGGAACATGGGTCAGCTAGTGTTAAATAAATCAGATGACACCGTTACCTTGTCTAAATCGTTTTTTGCCATTGACGGTAAGTTTGAAGAATCGGTAAGTTCGTTTCCGACCTTGATAGAGCTCTCGATCGTCATCCTGCTCAATCTGACCAGTTTGGCAGAAATGTCAAAACTGGACATGGCGTTGTGTGGCTCGTCTCTATGCACGCTGTCGTATGTGGTCTTAAATGGACGAATAGGTAGTGGGTGTCGATTTGAACTTCTTTGGTCTTTTCCAGGATCTGGCGTAGTGTGGAGATCTGATCGATGGTGAAACTTCCCTGGCGCTGATACTTTACACTGATAATTACTTATCAGATTGTTTATAAAGGGCATCAGGCGGTTGCACAAAACAGCGCAAAAGAACTTATATGAGATGTTGAAACTCGTTAGTTGGCGCAGTCAAATGAGTCTCCTTTCTCGTGGCTCAGACCATAATGGATCTGTAAAAGAAATTAAAAAAGGCTGTCGAAACTTAGTGCAATTTTTATTATTATCTATCCAAATTCCGGTTTGGCACAGAGTTCGCAAACCGCCCGCTTGCCCTTCCCATGTCAGTGAAAAAATGAATATCACAGGCAAAAGTGCCGACGCCCAGAATCACTTAGTTTATCATTGTTTCTCATCAAATAAGCCCAGAGTAATAGTTCATGATTCACGATGGAAATAATACAAGTCGTCACCTTGCACGTTTCCCAACACGACGCCTCCACGGGACCTGAAATCAATCAAGAATGCATTTCCCAGTAAATGTATGCATAAATTAAAAATCCTTGAGAACACAATGCATTCTTACATCCCGTGGATGCAGCCCAAAATGAATGTACAGCATGATTTCCTCCCAGTGGCACAAGTGCATGTAAAACATGATTCCATCATCGCCCCACTGCACTCGAGTGCTGCAACACAAGAGTTTAATATTTGTAATCCGATCCTGATAAAAAATGTTCCTTCAAACCATCCCACATCCACCCGCCTGCCGTTGATGGGTCTGCTGCCGTTCGTAGGGAAGATTCCGATGATGTATAGTGTATCCTTGTGCACGGTGTATGTGTCACCCATCGGAATGAGGTCGTTCTCTGTTGGATAATATTGCACACACCATCTTGTTGGTCTCAGTTGGATCAGCCCTCATTCAATAAACCGAAATGAGGTGAGGAAGTACGTTGCGAGACATGACAGATTTCACATTGACGTCTTATCCTTAACAAGAAACCGAGCTGAAAGCGAGCATCCTTAACGAAGACAGGATTATGGAAATTTCGCATCAGACAAACCAAATTACAAACAAATGTGAATGTGCAAAGAAAGACTTTTGTGTGGCTGAAAATTAAAAGAAAGCTGTATACATCCATTGAGGTGGCACAAATGCCATGTCACAAATGCCCCGAATCAGATTCATAGAAATGCCATTCAAATGAATTATATACCCGTAGCTTCGGGGGTTGATTGTCGGTTGGTTTTGTGGATTTTTGAGAATTAAAAGGATTCCATCAGATGAACGAGGACTACATTTATTTTCATGAATATCCTCGTATGCCAACCTTGGGAAAACAGTGTGTGCTAATCAAATTCATATTCTCTGAGGATGCTGAATTTTAAGCTATCAAGTCTTGTTTTCGTAGTTTTAAGAGATTCATTAATTGATTGTTGTTTATTGTTAGGCAATCAGAGCTGTGGCGTCGGATATTGAAACTTAGAAAGTGTGTCCTAATATATCCTTGGTAAATACGGTGACACTATGCTGGGTACTGGGACATACTGCAATTGAATGGAATGAAAAAGCGGACAGTTCTGTAATGAAGAGCTTTGAACTGAGAGAATCTGTAGCAATCCTGATGACTTATAAGGAAAGAAGACCAAAGTGTTCAGGTGTCTAAGGACCAAGGAGTGCCACATTCTGTTTGTGCCAACTGCAGGATTTTTTTTTATTTTGGATAGCCTGGGATGGTCCTTTTCAGATCCTAATTTGCTAGTGGGTTGGGATGCATAGCGTCGATTAATCAAGTCCTGAGAACCAAGTGTCTTAAGCTCCTTCTGACAGCATCCGAATCGCTTGGAATTGATTTCAGACGCAAGTTTTGCTTTAATGGGCGCTTTGCTTTCAATAAGAGAAGTCATGTACATCAGCAAGTATTGCCAACATTCATATCATTGTGACCGCTTCTAGTAAGACATCCACCAAAATGGCACCGCCATAACCGGAAGCACGATAGAAAGACGAAGCATTGGATATATCCACCAATCGATGGCTGAGTCCGAACATCTGCGAGAACATTATGACCGAGACTTGGTAATTAGTCCGATGTGGACTAATGCGGAAGAGGGCTGAGGACCCTAGATTGTACTGGTTGGCGCTAAGAGACACAGATTCAAGAAGTGCGGGGCTGCCAGTCATTAGTTGGTGGATTAATAGCAGATCGGCAATTTTGCGACGGTTTTCGAGGGACTCAAGGCGAATAAGTATAAGGCGATCAGAGTAAGGAGGCAAGTTGGTTATATCAGTCTAGGCAAGATGCACGAAGAGCGAAACGTAGAAACCTACGCTGGACAGCTTTGATACGACGAATGTGGACCGCGAAATGAGGTGACTGTAGTGTATGGGCAACACCACGGGGGAGCATGGGAGATGCTCTCCGGTATGTCACAATACTCATGGCATGCATCTTAGCTGTTATCTTCGTTGTTTTGTGCACATGTCCAATCTTGTTGGGAGGAGTTGTGATCTGATCACCGACAAGAGCGGTTGTATTGGCGTGCCGACACTACAGTGACCGTACTTGTTCGAGAATGGGTCTGACGAAGGAAATTCTTTTGACAAGAGTTTGATAAAGCCAAGCGCAGAATTAGCTGTACTTACAGTATAGTATTGTCAATATGGGAACGAAAGTTAATCGATCACAGATTACACCTAAGTCGCGTAAAGAAGATGCTGGAGGGACTCGGTCGTTGCTGAGAATATAGTTTCAATGTGGTTGCCGTGAACATTTGCGGGAGTATGTAATGAATTGACATTTACTGACGTTACATAAGTTGAAGATCTTCTTTTTTACACCAAATATAAAAACTATTTAGGTCGTTGAATAGAATAGCAGTCGGAGGTTGAGGAGATGAACGAATAGATTTTCATGTAAGCAGAGAGATGAGAGTCCATAATAATACGGTCAACATCGATGATGGATAGTACGAATATTAATGGACCGAGGTGGCTACCTTGTGGTACGCCCGAAGTGGCTTTGATGGGTTTTTAGACATACGTATTTTCTGCTTTTCAAATAGGATTTGATCCATTTGACGAAGTGTGGTTGAAAACTTAAGGCTGTCACTTTAAATATGCATAATAACTTGGTGTAAGATTTTATCGAATGCGGAGGCAATTACATCGACTTCTTTGGCATCTTCTAATGCGCGTAATGCTTTAGACACAAATTCAGTAAGGTTCGTAGTTGTCGATCTGTCTTTCAGGAAACCGTCTTGGGAAGGTGAAGCTAGAGGTATTCCTCGAAGACTGTTCCATTCGCATACGCTGCGCCTTCGCAGACACAATGAAGGCATAGAATCTGTTACACATCTGCTCTGGCTGCAGACAGCTCTAGAAAGGAAGAAGATGCTGTCTCTGGGAAAACTCTATCATTCGTGGCTAAATCTGACATTGATGTAGGCCTCGAAATAGCCCCGGAGAAGAGCTTGAATCAGCGATACAATGGCAGGAACAACTGGTAATATAAAAAGCATGGATCATCTTATACACTGCCGGCTCAAAGACGAGCACGGGTATGGTACGGGCGCGGGAGCCTTCTGTGATAATTCCGAAAATACCTGGGACTAAAGAACGACTGAAGCCTAAGTGTCTTCCATATATAAGGCAGCACTGGTGTTGAAAGACCACAACGTATGCGATAAATCGATTACTATTTTGTCTTATAACCAAGCGGCAATTAAGACATTCTAACATCGAAGCTGGTGACCCTCTGCTGGTTGCATGTACATACTGGAATCCAAGGAAAGGCGGACATCCTCGCGTAAAATCGGAGCTGGTTGAATCTCTAGCAATCCCGTATTCTCACACGCCGCTCTTCTCCAGAAGCAAAAAAAGGCAGATGACTAGGCCTTGGACAGAGTCGGAGCTCGATGGCTTGGTCTGAGTGTTGGAGCAAAGACTAGGCCCCTATGACCGACTCTGATTAAAAAGAATTCAATATCTGGGCTCTCTTCAGTCGCAAGGACTTTAGAAAGCTAGTAGGAATCCTTACCGGGCACTGTGTCATAGGCAAACATACAATGCGTCTAAACTTACTTTACCATAACGACTTTTGCAGAAGCTGCTGAAATGAGGAAGAAACAGAATCTATCCAACATCTACTCTGTGTCTGCCCGGGCCTAGCAAAGAAAAGGAGGCATATCCTATGAAAGCACTACTTTGTAGAGCTAGAGAACTTAAGCGGTGTCGAACTGAAAAATCTCCTACAATTCATATGTGGATCTGTTTGGTTTTGGGACTAAAGTAGGTCACAGTGGACCCAACACGTTGATTACAGTGAGCCACGGCCTTAGGGCCGACAGCACTCAATTACCTACCTACATAGGTCTCGCAAAGGCATATTTTTTCCAGACAATTAATCAGGTCTTAGACCTTAATTAACTTTATTTGAAAAAGTGACATGAAGAGGTAGAAACACTTAGTCAACCACACGCTCAGTACCTACAAAAGATGATAGTTATTTATGTGAGTACATTCCATAGCTCACGTCTCCAATTCATCGGTCAAATTAGAAGACACTTCTTAAAATTCTTTCAAGGGCAATAACCTCTATCGCCCACTCCAGTACACAGCACATGTTCGGTATTCCACAAAACAATTCTCTCAGGTACATTTTGGTTATAATTTAATATTTTAACATTTACCCAATAGTAACCGTCTTAATAAACGCCATTCCCAGACGTGTTCTATTCTTTGGGCATCATTGAACGAAACATCTTCACATCAGCATTCGCCGAGATATCCCTCATTCCCACAGAAAGAAATTACGGGCATACTCTCTTGAATAAAGAAAAGAAATTCCCGTCACGTAAGTGATACTTCCTGCTGAAGTTTTTCTATTACGAAATGTCTTTATGTATTGTGTATTGAATATTTACATATTAAATAATAGCAGCAGCATCAGGAGTAGCACATTGCGACAATGGCGGCAACGTCTCCATTTGTGGGACTAACTGATGAGCTGTGGCTTGGATGCTGTCGTTTGCATCTAAACGAATATTCATCTCGCGCAGAGACTGATAGAGATACTGACATTACTAAGGACTGACAAACCTAATATTCGTTTCTTAAATGGTGGTGGATTGATTATGATAAGTAATATGGTTCTGTTTGCCGAGAGACCATTCGTTGCATGAGTTGATTAATTTTGAAAATTGGAATTGGTGAATGGCCTTGAGAGATGTGGAGACAGCATCTGGAGTATGTCTGGATTGGTAGAAATGGCAAAAATCACTCATAAATTGATCACATGATATATTGAAATATTTGCAAGCAAAATCAAATTGCTCATGGTGTTTGTACATAACAGTGGCGTAGCGTGGAAAATCTGAAAAGTTGCGTCTTGTCACCTCTACTTTTCATTATATATGTGGACTGGATGTTGCATCGCAGCCCAGGCGAGAAATGTTTCACATCGGGAGAGTTGAGGGTAAATCATCTTTTTTTGGAAGATGACTTAGTTATCCTCACATCCTCCCAGAGGAAACTTCAGCGCGCACTCGATATGTTTGTTGCTGTATGTGCAGATGCTGGGATGAAGGTTAACGTGGACAAATTAGAGATTATGGTAATTTCCAGATCGCCTCTTCAATGCGCTCTACATGTTAGTGGAATCCCATTGAAGCAAGTGGAGAAGTTCACGTATCTCGGGGTCTTTTTCACGAATGATGGGAGGAGTAATGCTGAGCTTTCTTGTATGATTGACGAAGCTGGTTAAATTTTGAAACAGTGTGAAAAACACGGCAGTACGCAAGGAACGGAAAGGGCTATACTTCGTTGGTTTGGTCATGTAGCACGAATGTCCTCAGCATGCGATTCCATCAGGTAGGCGACCGCTTGCAGACCCAGGACCAGGTGATTGGACCAAGTCCAAAAACTCGCCTGGTTGCGCTTGGGCATAACTCCTGATGAGTTAGAGTCGAGTGGCCTGGAGACTTCTCGTGCATTACACCTGCGGGTTGCTTCGGGTTATTCTGCACCTAAGAATGATCATCTGTGCATATGGCATAAGTTGTATGTGATGTTGCAGAATAGGCATGTAATGATGTGTGTAGTATATGCGCATGCGTGGAGAGATATAGAACTATATGAAAGCGAATGACTATTGACTAGCAGGTTGTAGGCTTATGTGTTGGTAGAATCTGTTACTTGCGTGTCCGATGTAGGAAACACACAAATATTATGTTTATATTCACATATTAAGATTCATGTTTCTTGTTGTAGTGATACCTTGTTGAAAAGTTGAATTTTAAAAGGTAGCCCGGTAGGAATCGGCTTATATGGACACCACGCAACTGGTACATAAATGCTTTTGCTATAGATCGATGATGTGGTGGCCCGTGGCGTTGTGGGTATGTGCGTCGACTCCTACGCTCTTGGACCAATCTGTCTAGGTTCGATTCCTGGTACGACAAGAAATACTTTTCACGGCCCCACCTCTGTCGAGTCACTGACAATGCTCAAAGAGTATAAACTGTCTAGAAAAAGCTTCTCAAACTTGGCCGTTCGGAGTCGGCATAAAACTGTAGGTCTCTTCCACTCGTGATAGAACAATAGCACGCACAACACGAGTGGTTGCTGAGAAGCTGGGCCCTGGCCCTCTACGGGCTGTAGCGCCACCCATATTATTATTATAGATCGATGATACTTTTTAACCTCTGCAAAAAGCACTTTGAGAATGAGCCAAACAGGAAGCAAGAACTCAAGTCATACAGATCATTTTTTTAGCCCAGGAACATTTTTAGGTTGCGAGTTTCGATGTCGGTGAACGCTTTCCAATGTATCTGATTCTAGTAATAGACGTACGATAACATCACGATAGGTGTACAGAATTCATTGGTAGGCCTATTTGGACCGCTGTGGCAGTTGGAAGATGAACTAGAAAAAAGCTGAAAATCAGGAAGATGAATTGGACAGCTGAAAAACGCAGAGTTTTCGAGATATTGGAGATTTTACAGATTTTTAAGTATTTCAGGTCAGCTTCTTCGACACTTTTCTCAGCTTCTATTGATCGTAGCAGCATGGTTTTTGACTCTCTATATGCTTGAACTGTCAGCCCAAATTGATTCATGAATTTGAAGGTGAAGATTTCGATGTCGCGAAGCGCTGTGGCAACTTGCAGGTGTTGATTTGATTTGCAGTTTGACACTTGTTTCAAATATCCGAAGTTTGGTATTTCTCCTTCTGTGGTTTAACCGGCACACTGGCGTTAGTTTGCAAATGCGCCTTTGATTCTTCTTGTCCTACTTGCTTCCGAGTTTTTGGAATTGGACCACTTGCTCTATTACTTTATTGCGCACCTCCAGCTGCTGGTTGTTTTTGCGTTGATTCTCATCTTTTAATTTTGAGGCCAACTTTCTTTTCTTGTTTACTAGGGCCTCAAGTTTTTTTGTCATATCATCTAAAGTGTGAGATATCAATTGCCAATTGGTACTCCTTGGTCCTTACCCACCTGAACACTTTGGCTTTGGAGGAACAGTGCTAAAGCAAACAAAATTCGGCAAAATGCACTAGGTCACACCTAGTTTCTATGACTAGCCAGAGCACTGCACAAGTAGACAATGAGATCTGTGATCCATGCCTCCTCTTCACTCATGGAGATTCTGCAGAAATCATTAGACGGGGCATCCATTCTGTGGGCTTGTGTGTCAATTGGGAAAATGATATTGTGGCATATCTGCCCGAACAGACAGTGATGTCCCTTTTAGATATGAAATGGTTCTGTAGCCAGGACTGTGCATCTTTGATCACTATGGTTTCTATGGGAAAGCGCTACAGTAATTGGGAAGTTGCCACGAAATGTAGATCTGTTATGAGTAGATCCCTAAACCCATCCCTTTATCCGTCTTCGATCCGTCTGTGTGAACTTGCAGAGGAGCATTCACTGTCTGACTGCCTCGGTGTGCTACTTACGTCTAACCTTCGCATGAAAAAACATCTTGACGCAAGGTTGAAGGAAGCTACTAGAGCAGTCTAGGCTTATTGGAAGCGCTGCTTCAAAAATAAATACATATAAACTTTACAGAGCTACAGCATCGTCTATCCTTCTGTATGGTGCAAAGGTTTGAGGATACAATTCTTTCGAACCAGTTGAAAAATGACTTAGATACTTCATTAAAGGAATCTTTTGTCTCCCGCGGACCACTCCGAATTATATGCTGTACATTGAAACATGCATCCCACCATTGATTATGGAAACACTGAATATGCACTTCAATTACGTTGTTAAGATCTTCGAAACGAAAGATGAAAGATTGCCAAAAATGATTCTAAAAAAAGTAATACAATCCTCGGGAGATATAGCAAATGAATGAAGAAATCTTGGATCTAAATCTAACACAAAATGAGCAACCTTCCCTGCTGAAGAGAAAATTCAAAAAGCTTCTAGAATAAAATTGGAAATGTTCTCTATGAAAGGTAAACAGCTGAAGCACGTGCGTCATCTTATAGGTGTTATTATAGCGATTTAAATTTCGATCTGGATGATCTTGGTCTGATTGTCAGACTTCCGAACTGCTACGTCAGAAGACACCACAACCCATTTCACATTTCACGTGTGTAAACATGTCCCTTCTCGTCGATCGTGCGCACTTTGATGTGCCCTTTCATGAAGACCCAATCCTGAAGGCAGTCAGTTGCTTGAGAGATGTCGGTCCGACAGGACAAGTAATAAAAGAGAATAAATGTGAACGTTGTTGTTTCATTCCTGGCTAAAGTATCCATAACACTTCGAATGAGCATGCCATCGAATCGTTCGTGCAGAATCTCCAATGTGCCGTGAGTTGTGTAGCGCCGTCCATATGTCGTTGGTATCCATATCATCCAAATCAGGCCACAAGAAGTTGATAATCATCAACCTATTAGCTTCAACAATATGGTCGCTATCAACTGTCAAGATTCGAAAGTCCCAGTTGGAAGACCCTTTACAACAGACGCCGAGCTGTATGTAAAGTCAATATCAATTGTGCGTTCTTAGTAATCTTTGTGTGGCTCTGCAATGCAGTTTGGAACGGGGCCTCAACCAACAAAACTCACCAGCTTGAACGATCTATCCAATCACGCCCAAATAGTTGGTTGAAGTCCATTTCCACTTGTGGGTGCCACAGTACAAGCGGCTTCCGCTGCGTTGTCCCACAGGCTCGCTCGGTCTGGGCTTTTAAATAAAAATGTTTGATTAATCTGTCATTTTACATTCAAAACTCGACGTAAACAGATCTATTTCTTTTCCATCCTATTCTGCTTCCCAATCATAAAGTGTACTCGTTTGCAGAAAGTCTTGAATAATTTCAGATTGCTCATTAAACACGGAATTACGAGTATTTCTTCCCCTCCAACACATTCCCTAAGAAACTGTCTAACAAAGTGAAAAGCATATTTCAACTTTGTTTTTGTAGGACCAGCGCATAATGTCTGAGACAAACAGTTCTTTTATTCCTCTTTTACATCCGATTAACCTAAATTGCCAAACAGTCCCGTCAAATGGGCTTTAAACTTTTTAAATTAAAATGCATTGTTTCTTTTTTCTCACTCCTCGACCTCGACAACTTTCCACGGCGAGGGTAAGTAACTATAAAGTGAAATATTTACACTGGCACATGCCGTCCTTAAAGGAATTCCTTCCACGAAGCTAGTAAGCAGTTACCTGTGGTATGTTTAAAGGCATACCGGCAAATAAGGAACGCACTGATTTCACCGGGTGGCCGTAGCGAAGGGATGGAAATTAAATAATATCTCAGATTCCGGCACGTACTTTGAAATCGATTAGTTGAACGCGAAAAAGGAAAGCAATCTGAGGATAAAGCACTTTCGGATTGTGAAAGGTAATCTGATTAAGAAAAAAAATGGGCTCACACGTTTTCCTAAAAAGTAAGGGAAAAGAAAACGAATCCTGTTTGCTTTGTGGGCGAGATTAATGAGGTTCGGATTTTGATGCGTTTGTATTTCAAACCACATAAGCTGTGCTATCGTGAAGAGATGGGGTTACTTTGAAGTTATGTTGCTTAGGTACAGAAATAATGGGGAATGTGACCATCGATATGAAAATAGTGCGCTCACAATATTAAATGGTAGTAAATAAGAAATAAAGTTATTTATTGAGTGGAATTATGAGATGCTGACATCTGAGCATGCAGTTACTTTCTCTGTCTGAATGCCCGACATGAACACAATTTGATTCAACTGCATTGCTTTCTTCAATTTGTATGCATTGACCTAAATGAACTTTCTACTAAGTTACTCTTTTCGTGACTCAAGATAGGTGGAGTCTTGTTCGTGGTGTCAGGAATTGAACCTAGACACCTAGTGTTTGAGTCAAGAGACACACCCAGCAATGCGCGGCTGCAGCAATTGTTCATAGTCAATTTTGTTTTTAGTTTACAAATAGATCAAATCACATACTATTCCGTTCGTGTTCGTTTTGCGAACAGGCTGACTTACGTGGCTGGGATTTTACTTCAAAAATCCGTCGCACTGTTTCGGAAGTCAGACCTGGACAAGCTTTTTCAGTTTCCACAATCTTTTGCTAGCTTTAGAGCACTCCAAGCTGGTTTGGGTCATTGTCCTCTTGTATCCCACCTTAAATGCAAGTGTCCTCTGTTGCGTTGGCTGGAAGATTCTTCGGGCTTTTTCGCATCAGTCGGCGTTAAAACGCGCGATTTCCAAAACGGAATGTAACATATCGACATGCACAACGTTTAAAATCATACAACAATTGAATTGCTGTTTCTTGAGTTGTATAACACATGACATCGGCTTCTAGAAACCGTCATCCGCAATGTAGGTACACAAATAGTGAATTATCTTGTAGCGATATCGACCGGTAACAACTGTGAGAATGTCAGAATTTGTTTCTCAACCATCATTGATTGGAATTTATCAATTATGATGATTAACAAAACAACCAAGGTGGAACCGACACAGTACACAAACCAGTTCCTCATGCGTTGGTGGAAAAGGAGACAATCAAAAGTGAAGTCCCAAATTAGGTTAGGTTAGGCATGGACACACGAGCTTGAACAACCCAATGTAAGCACTGGACACTGCAGGATATACAAAATAAGTACCAAACCGATATTATAATACCAAATGTTGAATTAAACAATGTACATCTGTTGGGCCCCAATTGTTGAGCCTAACTCTAATTTTTTTGTTCACAATAAAATTTTTAAATCGCTTTAAATCGATAGGTTATGTTAGAGTGATTGAATACCAGCTGACATTTTAATAAAGTGATAATGATGGCTGACACTAGTGCTTTTTATTTCGGCCAGGTTCTTGACGAAGTAAGCTCCTAGGTGATTTCTTTTTCAAGAGGAGAGATCGCTACAATTAAACCAGAGAAGGTGCACAATAATATCCTCCTCCTCCTCGCCACCGCAGCTTCTGCAGAAGTCGTTGTAGGGCAGACTAAATGATGCAGCGCGTGTCTGAAATTTGGCCTACTCAATCTGATCAGGCAGTGTGATCGTCTCGGATTAAGAGTAGGCCATAATTGTTTCACGCGCAGGCTTCCTGTCCCAATAGACCGTCTACGATTTGTGTGAACAACCTCTTCAAGCTCCAATAGATGCTTTGCAGTAACGGTTGTGGTGGATGACAGATCTTCATTCGGAAAGACTACTGAACTTGTATCCTTTCTAACGAATTCATCCGCTGATGAGTGGAAAGGACCTACAGTTTTATGCCGAATCCGAACGGCCAATTTGAGAAGCTTCTTCTTAGATAGTTAGACTCTTTGAACATTGTCAGTGACACGAAAGAGGTGAGGCCGTTTGTCGTTCTGCAAATTCTTCATATACCCAATTCAAATGTTCAAATCTTGCTGAGACATTTCATTTGACTTGAAGTTGAAGGGTGTTTTCTTAAACGCCGGAAATCTGCCCGACTTCGATGGCATATTGACGTTTATGAACTGTAGGTACTGCAAAACATCGAAAAATACTTGAATGAGTTGGGGGTTTTCATAAACGTCAGACTAACAAAGGACTTAGATCACCTAAGTTAGTACGATCGTAAATCTGCATTAACGTCCTTTATTAGTCTGACGTTTATGAAAACACCCAACTCATTCAAGTATTTTTCGATATTTGACAGATACATTTATTGCATAATTATTTGAATATGATTTCGGGCATATGAACGCCGCAGCTGGGCTAATCTGATGATCCTATTTTCATATAGTCTTCCGAGTACATCAGACTGTATTTCGTCAATAACGCGTCGAATGTTGGCTTCCATGTCTAAGTTTTGAACGAAAAATTATGTCTTTGTAGCGTCTTGACCATCATCATTTTTGAAATACTAACTTAATAGGATTTTTCCGAAAAATCTATACAGCATTTTGGAATCCTACCTCAAAAAATAGCATATTTAGAGTCAGCCACGGAACGGAATACTCGGAATTCAAAGACATTGAAGCCGAGTTCCCATATAGGAGTGTCCTTGGTCCTACTCTCTTCTTGTTATATAACCGGGACATACCACAAACTGAGGGCACAATAGTAGCTGCTATCACAGATGATACGGCTATTCCGCCTACGAAAACCACAATCGAATCCACTACTGGAAAACTGCAACACACTTTATATAAAATTTGTGATTGGACAAAACTTTAGAGCATTGCTCTCAATGAAACCAATTCCGCGCATATGAACTTTACCTACAAAAACATAGCCAATATATCCGTCTTCATTAACTCTGAGCATATACCATACGCAAAAGAAGCCAAATATCTCGGGATGACGTTAGATGCTAAGCTCAAATGGACGGTGCACGTAAAGAAGAAAACGTAATGAACTTGTGAATCGATATAGAGAATGTACTAGTTACTCGGACGACATTCCAAGCTAAGCACATATAACAAACTGCTTATATACAATATAAGCATGTGCTAAAGCCTGTATGGACTTACGGTATACAACTCTGGGGCTGCATTAAAGCAAGTAATGAAATAATGATATACAAGGAGATCTAGATCGTGCGCCGACTCCAACGAACGAAACCACTCGATTTAGCTCAATGAGTACAAACCGCTATTAAAGGTTCAAGCTGGTGATTGTATCAGAAATCTACCTACATACCTCAAGTGTAAAGATAATGACATTAAAACTACTAGATAGGGAAAACTAGTTGTGACAATGCAAAGGGGAAGAGTGGCACTACTATGAGTACAGGGCTATCATAATGTCATATTGAAGAACGAAAAAACGATGAAAAAAAAAATGATTCCAACAGCCCATAAACACCACCAAGCTATTACTATGTTCTTTTTTGTGAATTAATGTTTTTCAAAATGAAAAACAGCAAATGTTGCTCCAGCGAGTGCCCGATGAATCGCAAAACCAAACTAACCTCAAAATAATCAAGAACTCTCAAATCAGCTGTCACAGAAAACAATGGTATTCTAAAAAGAATACCCTTTACTACTTACTTTAAGATCAATGAACTTTTTTATCGATTTTATTTTTATCGTTGCTATTTTCTTGTCTGAGTACAGGTAGCTTTCTGAATAACAATACATTTTCATTTGCCTTCTAACTTTGCAGATACGCGCAGATTTAATCCACTTGTTGTTTCCTCAAATAATAAACTCATTTCAACATAAACTTTCCTTTCCGATTATGTACCGTAGCTTACAAATGAACTTCCCTTCAATCTGATGCGGAAACAATTTTAATAATCAACCATAGACCTACTCATTTGTTTCATTTTTAAAACGCACAAGACCATGTTCAGGCGCTACGCACTTGTGTAATAACATAATTTTAAACTGGACCCCATGAGTGGTATTTTCTTTGACTACACTTTTATATTGCTCGCTCCCTCATGTTATTGAAATGAAAACTACTTAACAATCTAATGCCACAGACTGTTTTCCTCAGAAGTGGTTTACGGTTAGCTCGTAAAAAGAAAAATTAATGTCCCGCTTAAGTGCATGAAGCCGGCAATTTATAGTCTTCCAGATGAAATAGTTCTTCGGTACCTTAATGCATACTCAGGTCGTCAGCTGCAATTGTCCTGAAGTTGAAGTCCATTAAATACAAGAGGAACACAATCCTTCCATCTCTTTTATTTCAAATGTACAAAATGGCTTTGAACGACGCTGCTGATGATGATGACTTTCAAGTAAAAAAGAAAAGAAAAAAAACTGAAGGAAACAAGAATAAAAAACAGAAAACCGTCCCAGTGACAAATAACAAAATGTATCATGATAAAAGTCCTTCTCAAGGACGCGCGATGCACACGACGATACTGCATAGGACAGGATAGGAAACACCCAGAATCGTAGCATCGCTTAAAACACATTTATGTCGTTGTCATACATTTGCAAAAACAAAATAAGGACAACTGCACAAACGCCAAAACACAACACTTGACGTCAGATCGAATGTCACGAATTCACTGTGGCGTATGTGGTACATTTTCATCAAATTCCACTTCATTATGGGGAAAAAATGATCACCCTCACTACACTTTTTCTTCGCTTTCTCTTAAATTTGCATACATATGTATTCGGTACGCATTTGTTATTTTGAATGTCATTTGTGTGGTGGGATGTGTATTGTCATTGTTACGTACATGCCCAGCATATGTATGCACGTGCAAAGGAGGACGAAACAATGAGGCAAAACCCAAACAAGGACACGATACGTTTGTTTTACTTATTTTCGTTTGTATTTAGTTTTCAAAGGCTAGGGGCAAGTATGTCAGCGAAAGCAAAACGCTTCGTCTTCAATACATTCATGTGAGTGTCTGCTTGTTCTGCCATAAGTGTGCACATCACTGCACGTAATGGCGCAGATACACGTTCTTATATGACTCGGTATACGCAAGTGTATGCATGTGAAGTCGATTACCCTCAAGATTATAGCGTTCGAATCGCAATCGGCAAATTTGATGTCGAACAATTTGTATTTGCTGGTATCCTGTAGGAGAACTTTTCCGTCATTTACTTGTCAGTGAATAGTAGGACCGGCAGCAGGATCTTCTTTTTGGAGTTTGTATGCTCACCAGCATGCGGTTGTACTTTTCAAGAGAACGACAATTTATATTCTCTTGAACGACAAATGCAGCTGCAATTGTGTAACTATTTGTCTAAAGTTTAAAATGTTTGATAATTTATTGACAAAAGTCCCATACAACTCAAACACCCAACTGAAAGACTTCAGTATAAGATGCTTTAAGAGTTAATTCAATTCCAGTTGCTCTGCTTCTCTTCCTTCTTGTGCTGAAGGAAGGAAGACAATTTTCTATTCACAGAGTTTAATATAATTTTCCGTAGAATTTATCTCATTAAAGGAAGAACAAAAGCCTAGCAGCAGGTCATAGGAAAGGCTCATACATTGTGGGAGTAATCTTATTAACCATCCACAGGGAATAGTGGATGTGCTTAAGCTGCACTTCCAATTAACGAGCGTAAACAGGATTGTGGAATAAGTAATCCCAACTCCTGTTGACGAAGAATTAAATGCTCGACGACTAGAATAGCAGCTCCACTTCCCCGTCAGCAGGAACAACCCGGCCTGGCAAACCTACAGACCTTATGTTGACACTAAGGCAAACCCTGAAGAAGACTAGCAACTTTCAGACCGATGCACACCAACTTTTAAAGCTGCATACGACAGCACTCGAGGGAAAGAACAACTCGAGCCTCCTGGTTATCGAGTATCGACTTTAAAGCTGCATACGACAGCACTTATCGCAAGGACCAATTCGAGTCTCCTGGTTAGAGATAGAGAAGACGACCGAACTTTCGGTTTAAAACGAATGGAAGCAGCGTGTCCAGTACTGGACTATGGAAGGCATCTATTCCTGAGGCTCCGACTCCATGGAGGATCTGAAATTTCGCCGGTCTGATAAGTACGTAAGTAACTACATAAAAGGAAGGTCAACAATTGAAAATATATGACGAAAGTAGGCTTAGGTTATTTGCGGAGGGACGTAAGGAACGCGTTTGAGCTCCCTCCAACTGATTCCTAAAGAGCGCGATTCCTCTTCAACTGTTCTGCGCCACGTTTGCCTAGGGCGTCCCGCTGTTCTGCCTGCCTGGGTAAGCGGATGCCACTACATGGCGTACTTCGCCACAGAGTTGTCTTCGCGCCGTAGGGTGTGTCCAGTCCACTGCCACTTTTTCCTTCCTATTGTGATTTTTATAAGTTCCCGGCCCGTACTTAGGTGCAATTGCTCGTTGGGGATACGGTTTGGCAAATAAGTCCTAAGGATGTTTCTTAAACATCTGTTTACGACAGATTGCAGTTTTCGTGTGGTAATGGTGCCCAGTTTCCAGCCACTGCATCCATATAACAGCACCGACTCCACGTTGGAGCGGAACAGTCGCAGCTTGGTTCTCAAGCTGATTGCTTTTCTAGATCGATTCTACTGCCCACATCCAGTACGGTGCCACCGCGATTAGACTAGACCACACTTCCAAAATATAGAAAGCTGTTAAATTTCTCGACTTCCTGTCCGGCAATGTTCAGTTGGGCGCCGTTGTCAGAAATGCTAAGGGCCTTAGTTTTCGCCGCATTCATTTTGAGCACCACTTTGTTTCCATTCCATTTTCTGATGCGAAAGTAGACAAACATCGTCAGGCTTAGATTAGATGTTGAGGATTATGTTAGATGTTGTGGATTAGGTTAGGTTGGATAGGTTCTCGACATCGACCAAATTGTTTTCAGTGGCATATACCCATGTCCAATATCCAATTGTTCTGCGTTTCATTTAAGCCGGTAGTAGATACATATGTGGTTTATGATGAGAATTAAGATTTAATCGTGTTTTCACAAACACCTATTCTAGGAGACATTCATCATCCCAATATGTATGGTCCAACACCATCACTACTCGAAAAAGAAACTCGATATGGTACAGCGTAAGAAATCCGATTGAAGTCGCTATAGAAACGAAAAGTACTAAAACACCTACTCGTAGATACATATCGCCTGCCAGTGAATTTTTTCCTACCTAAAAATGTCCCATAAATTTTTAGAAGAGATTCTCTTTTGCAACAACATGCTGCCATCTTGCTGCAATACACTTCACACTCCTGCAATTGACTCTGCACGGTATACACTACCCGACAAACTGGAAGCCCTAGGGGCTCGGGTTGAGCATTCAAATATTTATACCACGCGACAAAATCTCTCTTTTCGTCTAATTAATCTCACACGACAAACAAAAAGAATATCACAACAATGAAGGTGTGCATGTATACTCGTTCATTTTTTCTTCATTTTCTCGCCCTTTTCCCTCTTGTTTTGTTTTCCTGCGTCAATATTGTAGAATAGCAGAAGAGTGCGATGACGAGTTGACAAAAGGAAACAAATTGCACTGTAAGACGGTTGGATGTAGAATCTATGCGTGGCTGTGTGTAGATCATATGCGGTGGAGAGAAGTGCTACTAATAAAAAGAAAACAAGGCGGTGGCCAAGGATTCATATTTAGCCATCTCGACCGTAACAATAACGACGTGGGCGCACAAGAAGTACAACAAACGTTGGCTCAAGGGTCTTCGCCAGCGAACAATACGTGGCCTTTCGAGGTAGATACAAACGAAGTTGAATTTCGTGGGGCAAACCACCAAGCAACGTTCCACCCATCAGACATTTAAATGCAAACTGGGATGGAAAGACGGTATGCCGGTGATTTTAAATGCCTGTGGTCCTGCCGTCTGGTGGCAAAATGAGAAGCTCACTACCCTTGTTGCGCGTTCATGTTTTATTTGGTTCCCCGCTTGAATCGGTTATAAGATTATTCCCTCATTTTCAGGAGAACCAATATTCCCAGAATTCAGGATTTATTCCCCTTGCTTTAGTTTCTTCGATTTTTATGGGGAATTTTAAATAAATCCTTCTGGGGTGAAATGCTAAAATGTTCCACTGCATAAAGGGAAGAAAGAAAATGTCTCTGTTATATCTTGGGGAAATGGGAACATTTATCGGAGGTAATATTTAAAAGAGGGAAATTAAGGGTTTCTTAACGGGATTATTGCGGCAGGCGTACAGCGGAAATGTTAATTAAAATATCCCAAGTAAAGGGCTTCGGCATACGTCGAAGCTATAGACGGAGAAAGCCAGAGAACGATGTACATATTTTATATTGGTGTCAAACATTTGTGAATTCATTCCATACCGAGACGGATACATTTTATGGGAATTCCTTGATGAAAGGAGGGCAATTTAAAGCGATGAAGAATTAAGATATCAGCGTTTACCAAGTTTTCTGCATAAAGACCTTGCAAATTTAAATCAAAACAGAAGGGAACTATTGTGTATGAAATCTTATTAATCAAACGTTCATAGCTCTTACTTACTTACTTATCAGGCCAACGACCCGTGGCGGGTCTGAGCCCGAGCTATTGCTGCCTCCCATCGCTGACGGTCCTGGGCACGCTGATTCCAGTCATCGTCCGCGATGGCTTAGAGACCAAGACCGGTGCCAGGCTCGGTCTTCTACTCCTTCTCTAATCAGGAGGCTCGATTCCGAAGACCCTCTTAGCTGGAGCATTGGTGTTGCATTCGGCGCTCGATGTGACCAAGCCATTGTAGTCTACTTGCCTTACGGACTACATCTACATCTTGGTACAGCTGGTAGAGTTCGCGGTTGTATTATCTCCTCCTCGCAGACGGGTCCATATAACCGACGTGAAATTTTTCTTTGGAAAGCACCAAGAACTAGCTCTGCTGTTTTGCTTATAGGCCAGGTTTCCGACTCCATTTAACAAGACTGACAAATAAGAGTTTTGTAAAGCATGATCTTGGTCCTTCGACTGAGAAGTCTTGACCACAGTTGTGTTGAGAAACCGAAGTAGCAGCGGTTGCCAAGGGCGATTCTACGCGGATCTCTACTAGGATGTCTTTTGCGCAGATCCTGTTTGACCCGTGATGAGGAAACTCCTTCACTACCTCAACTATGTAGCAGTAGATTGTGATGGTTTGACGGAACGTTTCTTGGTTGACAGCCTATATTTTGTTTTCTCCTCATTGACCTTAAGAGCAGTTCGTTTCGCCTGATCTTCAATCGCCGTAAAAGCTTCCACTACGGCACGTTGGGAACGCCCGACGATGTTGATGTCATCTGCGTAACGCAACATTTGGACTGACTTGTTGAAGGTAGTTCCGTCCGTGTTTACAGCTGGCCGTCTTATCCAGAACCGGATTGAAGAAATCACACGACAGCGCATCTCCTTGCCGAAATACGGTGCAGGCTTCAAACGGCTCAGACTAACTGCACGGTGCATTGCGTCTGTGTTAGCCTGGTGCGAGACAACCGGATACATTTTCGCGGGATGCCAAATTCTGCCATCGCTTCGAATGGTTCCTTGCGATGAATGCTGTGGTGTGCGGCTTTATAATCGATGAAAAGGTGGTGTGTATCGATTTGAAACTCACTGGTCTGCTACATGATTTGCTCAGAGTGAATATTTGGTCTATGGTCGATTTGCCGGGCAGGAAGCCGCAGAGGTATGTTCCGATTAGTGCGATGCAAAACAGCTTTAGACGCTGAGACGTTGGGCGACGTTGAGCTGGATCCTACCTTTGTTGTTGTTGCAAGAGGTAGGATCGCTTTTTTGTGGATGGGGCATATGGAGTTGTTATTCCAGTCGTAGGGCATGGTTTCGTCTATTTTTATACTTCCTGCGCTCAGAACGGGCCGAAGGGTTGTAGTCTGTGGGAAATATTGGGCTGGAAGAGCATTCCATATTCGTGTAGTGTGGAGAGTAGGCTTGAGGGTAAACTGATGAGCATTTCTGGCGAGACGATCTGAAGATGATCTGGTGCATGCTCCCTACCAGAACATCACCACCGGCCTTGAAGAGGTCTAAGGTAAGCCATCTGATCGTGCGGCTTTGTTGTTCTTCAACTTTTTCAAAGCTGAGTGGGAATACTACTTCGTCGACTGGAGTTGGGATTTATTGATTCCCTATAAATCTCTCCTGGTCAGACAGCTGTTGGAAGTGCTCAACGGGACTGACCAGAGATAGGGACTATTCCCTGCGAGTCAGTAACAAGATTACCCTCACCGTGTCAAAGAGCCAGGGTGCTTTATTATATATATTTTTTATTTATCCCTAGACTCTTCGATATCCTTGAGCGGGAAGGTGGCGACAGACATTTTCTTCAGGCGTAGACGCTTCCCCCCCCCCCCCCCCCTTCTAGCCCGGCACTCCTCTTTAGTTCATAGATTGTGGCCAATTATTGAGTTTCTCTTTACTTTTTTTTATAATTTGCACGCACTCAAGGGGCTTGGGATACCCTTTAAATGTTAAACACAGTACGAGCGTTGATAAATAATGAAAGGAAAAGATATTCCACATCCGTGTGGTACGGCTAAAGAAAGAATCGACAGAAAATTGAGGGACATACCTAGACGCACGTGTATTCCGGTTGGATTATTTAAGAAGAGGACTACAACTGGCCATTTCAGCTGAACATTACGACGGTCTTCAAGAGACGGAATTGTTTCAGTGCTGGATCTGTCTCCTAGCTCCTAGCTTTTTCCTGGATAACGTCCGAAAGTCGTGAGTTGCTGGAGCCCCAGCCCAGATGTGTGTGTTGTATTAAAATTTTGGGCGTATGTAAGTCTTATATGTAAATATATTACAGTCAAATCAGCTGGGGAGAATAACTTTTTGCAACGGCGAAGGAAACCCAAACATTTTGCTGCATTTTTAGCGATATCCAATATCTGGTCGTCCCACTGTAGATGGTTAGTGACGCGCATACCGAGAATAGAAAGCTGTTCAGTTTATTCCACAAAACCATCACTCTTGGACCACTGCCAACGGGGGCAACGGGATTGGGATTTTTTATGAGATTTTTATTCGGATACAGTTGTTTAGTCAGGCGGTCTTGGTTTCCTTTCTTCTTAGACGCAGGTATGTGGAAGACATGGCTATTTCTTATATATCACAACGATAGAGGCAGATTGAGTTTGGCGCACATTTTAAATTTACCTTGGCGGTTTATAAAGGGTGTTTTTTTAGAGAACTTTAAGTTGACAACACTATTTTAACTGGCGGCCATTTGTCAGCTGTCAAGTGATTTATTTTCGGTTTGGTTTGGCATTTCAACATGAATAGACTGACGCCTGAACAAGTCTTCCAAATTGTGCTAATTTGTTTTGAAAATCATAGTTCTGTTCGAAATACGTATCGCGTACTAGATCCATTTTCATCAATTCTTTATGATGGCATATGTCAATAAACAAAACTGCGGTATTTGGAGTGATGCTATTCCTCAAGTGTATGTTGAGACATTGTTACATCCACAAAAACTGACTTTTTGGTTTGCTTTATGAGTTGGTGGAATAATTGGTCTGTACTTAAAAATGATGCTGGCCAGAACGTTACAGTCAACGGTAACCGCTATAGAGCCATGATTACTGACTTTTTCGTTCATCAATTGAACAACCATGATGTGCAGGGGCTGTGGATTCAACAAGATGGTGCAAGATGTCACACAGCTCGTGCTAGAATTGATTTATTGAAGGAAACGGTTGGGTACCGCATAGTTTCACGTTACGGATCCTTGAATTGGCCTCCAAGATCGTGCGATTTAACGCCGCTTGATTAATTTCTGTGGGAGATATGTGAAGTCGTTAGTCTACGTCGATAAGCCCGAAACGATTTACCACTCGGAGGACAACATTCGCCGCGTTATTGCCGATATACGACCACAAATGTTGGAAAAAGTCATCGAAAGTTGGACCTCCAGACTAGCCAGCCGTGGCGGTCATATTCCAGAAATCATATTAAAATTATAATGCCAGAAGATTATCTTTAGAATAAAATAAATTTCATGTCAATTTAAAAAGAATCATCTATGTTTTATTCCATTTCAAAGTTCTACTTACTTAATTATCAGGCCGGCGACCCATGAAGGGTCCGAGCCTGAGCAATTGCTGCCTTCCATCGTTGACGGTCCTGGGCACGCTGCTTCCAGTCATCAAGACCCAGCTGTCTTGCATCCGCGATTACTTGGTCTTTATACCAGTTCTATACCTCTAAAAAAAAAAGCACCCTTTAGTTAGCCGTCTGCACCGCGTCAGTCTGGCTTCCAAACTCTGCATCCCTGGATTGATTAGCTTCTATGTTTTACATTTCAGATATGTACATTTCCACTCCTTCCAACCACCATTACGTCAAAGAAACCCAATGAACGTTAAATCATCCCCGCAAACAACCACATCCATTTACCATAACACCAAATCAAATAGCTTTTCTTTGCCCTTCAACCTATCCAAATAATGCATCGCGTCTGTATGTAGAGATATGCAAACAGCTATCTGACTGACATCAAAAGTGATTTTACTCTATTACCACGACACTATGCCCAAGCAGAGTGAGGTATGAGCAAAAAAGGGGAAAAAAATACCGCCATTTCCGTGCCACAATCTTTTGCTGGTGGCACTTGATGTGTTTTCAATCATGATTGCAATACCAGTCCCCCGTCCACAGTTAACTGAACTGATTTCACTCACGCATACATCCATACACCCAAGGGATGGCATTGGGAGCAGAGTATGAAATATGGAAATGTGACTGCAGAAGCGCATTTTTGCTCGTCTTCGCTAAGCCCGCAGGATATTTTCGGTTGTGATAAAAGAAACCATTCATATGAATTTCCTACCCCACATTCCTAAAGTTCAATTTTCCCTAGTCGCATGTTTTTTTTCTTCTCTTCCTTCTTCAAAAATAGACATGGATATGCATGTGCATATGCACATATTAGAGGTGGAACGGGCATATCTATTCAGGACAAATGACACACTACCGTCTTGGCGAGTTACATAACCTTGTGTGGTCAGCAATGAGAACAGTTTAATATTCGTTGAAGTCAAATGCAAGGCTATTCATATTTATTATCAAAGCATTTATCAGTTACAATTGCAATATGGAAGGAATAAATAAACGTTTATGACTTAAAATTACAAGCTGGATGCAAGGAGCGCCCATTCATTCCTCATCAGATATTTCGAAATCCGAGTCATCGCACTCAATAATCTGAAATAGGAAACAAATGAATTAACAAAATAAAAATTATGTATTTCCATACGTTAGCGTCGAGTTTCATTAGCTCGGATATTCCTGTTAAGTCCTCTAGATACTTTGCCGTTTCGAACGCCTTGAGTAGAAATTCGATTCCATCGACTTGAAACTCATTCACCACTTTCTGCAAGAAGACAAAATACGTAGAATTCTGAAGTTATAGGCACTAGGAAACCATTCAAAACTTACCTCTGAACATGCAATGCATTGCGTAAATTTCCTCGTTGCTGGTAAAATGTTTTCAAAGTTGCACAGCATGCCGCGTATGGAATGCGGAATTATACCGAGGAGGCCCTCTGGAACTTTTTCATTTGCGTTTCCGCTAGCACAAAAATACGCTGGTGCGGCATCTCTGTCGGGATGTTGAAGAAGAGACACGAGCAGTTCTACGGCATAACTTGCTGCTATATTTGACACACCGGGACGAGTGACGGTGCACTGCTGATCTAATGTTCGATCCTTTAGCGACTGCAAGTAAATTAAATATTTTATGAATATGAATAATGTATAGAAAGGTGCCAGAGTGTTACAGAAAAACGTATTCAAGTTATAAAGGGTTTTCCATTAAGGACGTTTTTTAAATAAAACGCAAACCATTTGAGATATTTCAAAAACTTTATTATCGGCTTGAAGTACAATCAAAACATTTATGAATGGACATCAGCTTCGTTCAAATGGCCACCGCGGGCACGTTTGCACGGTCGATTCGTTGGACCCAATTTTCAACGACTCGCCCACACATTTCGGCCGAAACGGCTGCTATTTCACATTACTAAGCATAGCCCTTTCCGTTCGAAGAAGCAGCTGCTCTACATTGAGTTCGGAAGATCATGGAATTACAGTAAATGTAGATTGCTGCCGGATAGTATAATGGAACAGATTTTAAGTCTGCTCCAGAGAAGTGTTTAAAAACCCTCCGACAAAAAAAATAAACTGCCTCCAACCAAAACAGAGAACTGTTGTCTATTCGCAAATAGCTCGCTGACTTATGCCAGCTCGAAATCAATACTGACCGCCAGACGAAGGTTTAAAAGCCACGCGAATTGTCGATCTTAACGTACGACATCCCAATATGTCACACCATTCCTAAGACCAGCATGCAGATTGGAGAAACTTGAAATTTTCCAAAAGAAAATTCTGCGAATGGGTGCGGGACTCACCATCGACAGGGACCGTCGAAAGCAGAACAGCAACAAGAAGCTTTACGACAAAGCACACATCATCCCCTTGCAACAGACATGGTGACACTGTTCAGAAAGCAGCTTCTAGACATTAACAACAATCCTAACGAGACAATCAGGGACCTGAGCAACACAATCCCCGGACAACGTTACGTCAAAGCTGCTAAGGTTGGTTTTACACGCGCTAAATTCGTCGCCGATTTTTGTATGAAGTTGATAAGAGAGGTGAGACAGAAGAGATCACATAGGAAATAACGCTCGCATAGAAAAAATCGGCGAGGAATTTAGCGTGTGTAAAAGCGGCCTAAGCGTGCAGAACTTCCCAACGAGCTGCATGGCTTCTACAAGAACAAACAGCGATAGCAGTCATCGTCGAGGAAATGAATGAAGTGCAGAACTGAGGTTCAAACGTCAGTAAAATCTCGTTAAAAACTACAAATACATAAACTACAAATTGAACTCAGGTTTAAACGAAAGTTAGGTTAGTTTGAAAAAGGTGATCGTTGACTATCACTTCCACTCGGCAGCCAAAGGGTCCATTGTGAATGCCTTCATTTGTGGACTACACAATTCTTACTAACTAGTCATGACAAGTGATGGTTGAAACCACCCCGTGCTCTTTATGAATTTTAAAACATCCCATATCTACGTCCGCAGTCTCTGTGAAAAATCTGTGGCCCAGGGAGGTTAGGCGCCGTTTCTGGAGAGCTGGGCAGTGGCAGAGCAGATGGTGGATCGTCTTGATCTCTTCCTCGTCGCCGCAGCACCGACAGATATCGCTGGATTCTGCGTTCCATTTCCGAAGCATTGTTCCGAAGGGGCAGTGTTCTGTGATCACTCCGACGAGCGCACGTATCGATTTACGGTCTAACGCCAGAACCTTCTTTGTCTTGCCGTTATTAAGCTCTAGCCAAGTTGATTTTGCTGTCACACGTCATTTGAAGGGAGCCAAGACGAGTTGACTTCTTTTTATATTATGTCGCTTCTAGTCCGATATAATCCACTGATCGGTGGTCGCCGTAATGTGTCCGTTTCGCTAATGTCCATTTCAGACCCTTGTCTGGCTAGTTCGTCTGATCCCTCGTTCACTCATATTGAGGTGTGGCATGCAATCCAGCAGAGTTTGACATTATGGTGGCTGATGGAACTTAGTGAGTCGCGGCAGTTCATAACAGCCTTTGATCTCATTGTACAGAATCCAATTGACTTCAGTGCAGCCTGGCTGTCAACAAAGATGGTGGGATATCGGTTGTTTGCCTGCTTTCTCTATTGCCAGAATATCTGCTTGGAAGACACTACATGTATCAGAGAGTCTAAGTGATTCCTGTTTGTGCAGGGTGCCCAAGTAGAATCCGGCTTCAGTATATGTGTCCATTTTTGATGCGTCGGTGAAAAGGACAATCTCGTGGTCGTTGATAATGGCGTTCGAAATCCACATGTCGGGGCACAGAAGTGGTATTATGGGAAGATATATAGTCGGTTGTAACAGCGAGGCAACTGTGACCATGCCTCTTTCCCATGTCATCTATTATTTTGATTATGGCCTTATGCCAATGGTTGTCTTGCTTCCACAGAGAGGACTCCCTTAGAGAGAACTCCCTTAGTCTGAGAGCGCTTTTTGCGGCGCAGCCATTTTATGAGTAAGTCAAGAGGAAAGAGATGAACTGAAGTTTAAACGTGAACTGGGCATAAGCATGCCAAAATTCACACCTAGCTACATATGCATACAGAAACAAAATCGGATACATTGTGTCCAAGCTTTATATGTATACTTATCCACTTATCCACGGAATCGGTTGATGGGCAAAGATAAAAGTGAAAGCTAACCGAAAGCTATTCCATTCACAAATGAATCCAAGGTAAGCACCAAAGCACAAAGCACTACCTATCTAAACTTTCAATTATTGAATAATTGTGTATCTATTTCTGGCAAGCCATACATCTCAACGAAAAGCTTTGATTAACAAACAAGATTAATATTTGTGTCGAGTTGCACAGATAGCTTTACACAACACCTCACAAATTCAGCCGTAAGATTAAATCTTTCAATAGTCATACTTCCCACATTGGCGGCGATACACGCAAGACCAAAAGCTTCATATGACGATCAGACCTTGTCTTCTGTCATAGAACTGTTAAGGAATTCATAACTCATCAAGTACCTTAACGATAACTGATAAGTTTCCCTACTCCACGTACACCATCACAATGTTCGGTGTGTTTAAACTGAGAAATAACGAAAAAAAAGGTCGACATGTTCGTGCGATTAGATAAATTAAGTTGAAATTCTTAACAAAAAAAAACGAAAAAAAGTATGATAATAACACTTCAGTGTCGTCGGGCACATAAGGTAAATAAATTTGCCTGACTTACTACTGAAAAGCTAGTTAGTGCGCTTGCATGTGTTGTAGATATAAGGTTTAATTAATACCAAGCGTAAATCCTTTCCTTTTTTTTGCCATTATCTGCTCTAATCATTTCAAACAAATTATTACTAGAAATATGCTTACTGAATTTGTTGGAAATCTCGCCCATGGTTTAGAATTCGGCCATTCGTTGGTTATTGTTGGAAAGACTATTGATGGAGCATCTAGGTGAGAAGTAGCAATTAACTTGTTTTGTTTACAGTGCAGTTTTGCCACTAATCAGTGTGAATCAATCAATTTATAGTTAATTATGTGTTGTGGACAAAAAAAAAGATAATCTTTGACTTGACTATTTTATAAAATACAAATGCGTGACGTGATGTTCACATAAAAGCGCTTTGGTGACGAAAAAATACGCCACAGATGTGTGTATGCACACAAACACTTCGATTGAGATTTATAAACAGACATTTTGCACATGGAAATCCCCACCAAATATGATCATGGATATCGATAGATAAGCAAAGATTCGATTTGGCAAAGATAACACTTTTGGAATCGTAAATATCTGTACACCTGGATTATATCACAATTGATTTCATCAATAGTCGGATACAAATACAACCGGCAATCCACAGGAATGTGAACTTTGTTCCAAGTCAATGGGGATTTGTTGATATGATACTTCCTAATTCATGAACACAAATACTTTGTTATCTAATAGTAATCCAGCTGTATTCATGTACTAAACTATTGCAACTATGTACACATTGATATTGATGACGACTGCGAAAAACGATACAAACCGCAAATGGTCGGAACTGGACACTTGCAGGTTATCGAAAGCGATCTGGCCTATGCCAAATGAAGGGAGGACTGATTACCTCCTAACGCTAGACAGGAAGGTTATCAGTAGACTGATAGGGGTGCTAACTGGCCACTGTCTTATAGGCAGCCATGCCTGAAGACTTGGGGCACCTTATAAGGACTTCTCCAGAAGCTGCATGGATGAAGAAGAAGAGGAAACAATACTACACTACCTCGGAACATGTCCTGCACTTGCGGAACCATGAAGAAGACTATTAGGCGAGTACTACTTCAACAACCTTGAGGATCTGAGTAACATAGATCCAAAGGACATACTACAATTTCTTAAAGCCCCTAAATGGCTATAAACGAGGTCAGAAGAAATCACACATGGGCAACAAATCCCAAGAGGAATACAAAAATCCCAAGAGGGAATCAACTATAAGGTCAAAGGGTAAATGGTTTTTGAACACAAAGCCGAACGTGACAGCACAATGGACAGTGAGCATGACTTCCAAATACGAAGTCACCCTACCTACGACAACCAAAAATGCTCGTTTTCAGTACCGACCGTATTTGGTAAACAAAAAATGGATTACATTTCAGACCATCGAATCCAGTTTCCACTTTTTTTTTAAAAAACAAAAAACAACAAATTCCTTACTTCATTTGCGCGACAAAATTCATAGTACTCCTTCTAAAAAAAAGTGTGTTATTACATCGAAGTGGGTTCCTAGTGGCTTGTTGGACCTCCACGGGATTTGCGAACGGCGTGTAGTCACTGCGGCATTGATTGAACCAGGTTCTGGGTTAAGTCTTCAGGTACCTAATCTAGTCGAGTCCAAAACAGTCAAATGTTGCTATGACGCTCTACAAGCCCTTGCCGGAGAAAACAAAGTGAAGCTCGTCTGGGTCCCTGGACACGGGGGGATTGCGGGCAACGAATGCGCAGATGAGCTCGAGAGGGCTGGCTGGAAATCTGCGTTCATCGGTACCGAACAGGGCTTCCTTTAGTGTAAACTTTGAAGTTATTGTGTGTTTGTGCAGCTGTTTCGCTAGAAAGTCCCAAAAATTCTCTGTAGAGGAGAATTCAACAGTCTCCGGGCATAGTACATTTACCACTCCTTGACTTTTCGAGCTGTGTGTTTAGGGTCGTCATCTATCCATCCAGGATTTAAACCCAATTTCTCGACCGATGGCTCTAAATTCTCTCTTAGTATATCATGGGCTGGTCCATATTTTCTCTATGAATACCAACTTTCCCACACCGGACCAAGCCATGGACTCCTGGTTGATTTAAGTTGTTATCCGATTTGTCTCAAATCGGGTACAAGTAGCGCAGTTGCGCTGCGTTTTGATAAAACAACTCGTTGACCCTGGTTGTTTGGGTTAGCTAAGTCCAGCCTCTGGAGTTTAGAAGTTTGATTATGTTCGATATGTTTTGGTTAGCGATCTCGGAGAGGGCTCCAGAGGAGGCCAGATTTTCCTAGAGACTGTACTTGGATGACCTAGTCCACTTTCTACTAGCTAAGGACAGAAAGTGTTGATAGATGGCGTATTTGATGTGGTTGATTGGGGGGGGGGACCTACCAACTCAGTGAGGGCGTTGCCGGAAGCTCCTTGTGTGGCCAGGTCGTCGGTAATCTCATTTCCCTCTATGTTGCTGTGGCCTGGAACCCGGAGAAGAAGTATATTACACCTACTACTGGTCTGTTTCAGTCCTCTCTGGATGGAAATCAGCACTGTGCTGGGTTATCGAAATCTATGGTGGATGTGAAGTAGTCCGTTGGGGCTTGGGTTAGATGCTCGGGCAGGAATGGCAGAGCTCTGCTATGGCCATTCGGTCTCGCTCCCGTGTACCCCTACACCATAACACTGCCTCCACCATGTTTAATTGTTCTTCGAAGTTTTATTTATTTTTAAACGTTGTGCCACTCTTTCGCCATACTTTGGATGGACCATCGTGGCTGAAAATGTTGTATTTTCTTTCGTCAGTGAACAACACTTCCACTTCCAAAAAGACAGATCATCGTCTTTGCGTAGAGTTGCAAAGTCCATTCGTTTCCTCTGGTTGGCTGGACTTATCGACGGCTTCTTCCTCGGTGTTCTCGCAAAATACCCATGTCCATTCATGGTTCTTTGGATCGTCTGCGTGCTGACTTCTTTGTTGCCGGTATCCGATATAATAATCTGAATGGTTGATTTACTTTTACCGCTTTAACGCTTTTAGAAATTTTGTCGAAAATCTACCGACGTTTCTTTTCTGCGCTATTGAACTGACTTTTTGGACAAAAGTTTATTCACTAAATACTGATTCTAGAATGTCATGATTCTTGTACAAAATATAAGGGAAATCGTGCAATGAACATGCCGAGCAATGGCAGCAAGAGCCGCTATCCGCGAGCCTATCACAACGTCCTTCACCTCCAACTATATTAACTACTTCTAGAGTCAAAAAGCCAGAGAATATTGGCGACCATATACTCCCTCTTATAAGCTTATCAACCCTGACGCCAAAGCAGCGATATACCCGCAAAACGTTCCCGCCAATGTGATCAAAGCCTACATTCGTCTCCGGCTAGGACATACACGGTTCACATATGAACATCTTATCTAGAAAAACATCCCTCCGCAATGCGATCTTTGTGATTCCAACGTAACGCTTTCCACTCACCATCTAATCTACGAATGCAGAACCATCTAGAGCATTGTTCATAAGCTGTGCACCAACTCCAATCCCCACGCCCTACTTTCTTCCCCTTCTGATGTAAATATTAGAAATATCTGTAGGATTATCTGCCTCCTTAAGCTTAAGAGAGACTTTAAAGATTGGTGGCCTGTGGTGTTGTGGGTATGTGCGTCGACTCCGAACGATCCGGTTGGATTCCTGGTACGACAAGAAGTACTATTCACGACCCCAGCTCTTTAGAGTCACTTACAATGCTCGAGTCACTGTCTAGAAACAGCTTCTCAAACTTGGCCGTTCGGAGTCGACATTAAACTGTAGTTCCCTTCCACTGGTGAGAGAACAATAGCATGCACAACACGAGTGGCTGCTGAGAAGCTAGGCTCTGGCCCTCTACGGGCTGTAGCGCCACCCATATTATTATTATTATAATCATCTTCTGACCCGCATGATCCACTAAAGGGATCGCGGGGGTAAACCACGCACGAGAGGTCTCCAGGCAACTCGATCCTCCGCCATCGACAGGAGCTATGCCCAAGCGTAACCCGGCGAGTTTTTGGACTTGGTCCAACCACCTCGTCCTGCGTCTGCCAAACGGTCGCCTACCTGATGGAATCGCATTCAACGCCCGCCTCGGAAGTCGTGATGACGGGGACATTCGTGCCACGTGACCAAACCACCGAAGCATAGCCCTTTCCGTTCAAAGAAGCAGCTGCTCAATGTTGAGCTCCTAGCGCACTGCCGTGTTTCTCACCCTATCCCGGCGAGTAATTCCCACAACAGCACGAAGAAATCTCATCTCAGCAGCGTGCACTCGCGATCTTATTCTTTCGGTCATTATATTAAATAAATAAATAAATAGAAATACAGAAAAGGAAAATATCCATCCACATTTATAGAAAATATTTGAACTTTATCTGCAGCACGATGAATTATGTCTACACACACAATCTATCATTAATCAAATCTTCTTTGTCTTTAAAGATTCCACATAAATTTATGCACATCAAAGACATCGACAAACCCAGAATGTGACATTGGCCTACGCTTATCATGCTACTTCCGTGAAGATTGCATCGTTCGCAATACTCGCCAAGATGCTCAATGGGGCGACGAAGAGACCAACATCCATTTGGACGAGAATACAGCCAGAAATCCGATCGTATCGGGAGACTTCTTTATGATATACATTTTCGCAACAGAAGACAAATTTCACATATCCATCAATAGCAAACCATTTTGCACGTTCAATTATCGCATCCCGCTGGGATTGATTAAAACCCTTGAAATCCGTGATCACATTCAAACTCTAAAGCAAATTGATCATCGGGCATCGTTTCCGGTTCCTTGGCCAGCCATACAAGCGTCAGACTTTGGAAAAGCGTTCAGCAATGACATACCGATACTCTTCAGTCCGGGCCATGTAATTGTTCTAACCGCACGATGCTTTGACAATAAGAAAGGACAATTCATTATAAAGTTCATGGAAAGTGACACCAAGAGGGAGGAGCTGCACTTTAATGTTCGCTTCGATCAGAAGGTTGTCGTTAGAAATTCAATGAACAAGAATTTCGAGTAAGTCATGCGATTAGAGTTGACATTGATTTACGGAAATATAACGGTTTCTTGTTTGATTTCAGATTTGGCCACGAGGAACGTCATGGCGGCTTCCCGTTTACTTTTAACCAACAGTTCAATTTAGCGATTGCATTTACGGAACACGAGTTTCTCATTGCTATTGATGGGAAACGTTACTGCACGTTTGCCTACAGAACCGCAAATATTTTGCTGAACTTAGTTGGATTTAAGGTGACATGCATCAACGGTCTGAGGATGCACGTGACGAGAGTGGATCACCAACAAATGGGCGACTCTTCGTGTGCGGGATTTGAACTGTATTCAGGGCATGATTATGTAATTGCGTAGCTTGGTATTATAAAGATGATTGTTTTTAGAAAGGAAGTGTTTCACTGAATGTGTCCAAAGGGGACAAACAATGACCACCACCACTTGCGAGATGTTTGAACTAATTAACAATGAAACCCTTGACATTCCGGGTTTAACATACACGACTGATGTGCAGATCAAATAAGCGACTTCTGGAGCAACATCGTGAACGGATAAATGTCAAGTAGCTATCGTTTTGAAAGATTTCTCTTAAGACCCCATACCTCGAGAAGCTGTCCCCTCAAAATATTCAAAAGCCACACAAATGAATGATTAAACTTACATTTCCTGGTGCTGTTATGTCGTTACAAAAATAACACCCAAGTTCGGTTCCCGGAATGCACTTAAGATCCCCGATGTCGACGTACTTCGAAGCCTCACCGGACCCCTTCGTATTGCCATGTCGCATAACTAAATAGCTATCAAATCCAAGGGCAGCATTTATGACAATCTGGAAATAAAATTCACCAACATCCGTTAATCCTTCAACGCTTACAGAGAAATATTTGATTTAGAACGCACCTTTTTGTACGTAGCACCCAACAAGGTAGGTAGCCAACGACTTTCTCTGGAATCAGTCAGCAGGAATATGACATCATTGCTCTTAACCAACGACATAATTGTCTCCAAATCTTTAACGACACCCTCTTTCATCGTGTCGCCGATTGTGTGACCTGGCATCGGAATTTGCATAACATGCCCCTCGGTTACCTTTGCAGAGAGTACACATAAAACATCCTGTGAGCGTTCAAACACTGGCAACTCACCGCGTTTGGATTTATTTCCCGTAATCTCTCGGCTGCTGTTGTGGCTTTCATCTTATCCCCTTTCACTGCGTCAGCGTGAATGTATAGATTTTGCCGAACGGGATTAGAGAAGCTCACCTTCCCATTGTCTATCAGAGTGACATATTTGAATCCCCAACTCTGTGCGAGCAATCATTTCATAATCACTTGCACTTTCACTTTTCTATATATGTTCTGTGTCTTACCAATAGATTTCTAGCTACTGCGCAACCCAGTGTTCCAGCTCCGAAGAGTAGGCACTTCGTTTCGGATATTTTCTCCAGATTCAAGTCGGGGACAAGACGCCATTTCATCAGTTTCAGATTCAAGTTCACGGAATTCTCTGCCAGCCTAGGGATGGGAAAACATTTGAAGTGAAGTTCGATGAAGGGAAATGTTGGGTTACTTCGCTGGATCCATGCTATCCTTCATGGACACCATCCGTGGTCCCATTTTGTTGTTTTTATTTGGTTCCCAGCCAACGAACTGCACTTCAGTGGGATCGGCTTCGCCCTCTGGCAGGTAAGCGGTCCAAATTAAGCTGTTGTCGTACTTCAAATCCGATGAATATCGAACTCCCATAAATTTAATGCTCTTTCCTGCTATCAGTGGACTGCAATCGATGGTCAGAGATGATGGGCAGGGATTTGCATAGATTCACTTACCATGTTATGTGTAAAAATGCAGCATAAATTCGCATGATCCATGAGGGGTTCTCGTATTCGCTGGGATCAACGAAGCAGAAAAACAAGTCTTCCACATTGCGATCCTTGAGATTCGTTTCCGGACTCTTTACGTCGATTATTTCTTTTAATGTGGCGAATTTTCTGTCCGAGCCTGTGAAAATGAAAAAGTTTCGATTTTCCTCCGGAATGGATTCGAAAACGTTTCTGAAGTCCCCAAGTTCGGGGAAGTCCGAAATACGTCGCAGACCTACGCCTGGCTTCAGGCGTAATGTTGGCTTCAACGGACATGGAAACGCGAACCAGTAGTAGTAATTGTGCGTCTTCAAGTCCTAAAGAAACTGTCTTACAAAAGGGCTTTAGGTTTTGCTTTCACGTTCACTCACTGCGAACGACAATATCATGAAGCGGACCAGAAGCCTTGGGTCATCGAGTATCTTCCCCGATCTGATGTCGTCCATTAACTTCATCCCCTCAGTCTGAAGCAGAGCATTTTTGTCACACTCCTTGAAATCCTCGATTGTGTTCTTGTTGTAAAGCGTTCCAATTGCCGAACAACAATCCTTTGGAGGCACAAAGGTTCTGAAAGCACTTTGCAATAAATCAATGCTTTCGACAAAGACATGCTGTAAACTTACGTGTTAAACGCACTGTAGTCGACCTCCAACAAGCACGATTGCGAATTAATATGCGTGTAATATCCAAAAATGGGCTTAGCAGCATCGGAAAGACGATCGAAGTTGATTTTGATCTCCGAGAGTTTATGCCAAAACGATGGACCCACAAACGAACGGAACGGTGTAAACTGAAGGACCTCATTGTCTGAGGGCGATGCCATCTTTTCAGGGATGAATTGAAATCAACTGCAGAATGTCTCTTCTCCTCGCCAGACGGATAAAGAGTGGCGATTTTGTTGTAATTTATCAAAATATAAATAGGTGACACGGTTAAGTCCACAGACAAGTCCTTTGTTTATTTTCGGTACGTATAATCAAAACAAAAAGGAATGTCGCCGTTTCTCGCGAGAGATGTCAAAACAGTGCCCAATGTCAACCGTGATGGTATTTTATGTAGCAGTCAGGAAAGTTCATTCTAGAGATGTGCAATTTTTGTTACACTCGTCAGTATGCATCGAGAGAGAATATGTGATGTGGGACACATCGAACATGTCCTGAGCAGAAATGTGAGACAGAAGATTACCCAATAAGTCAATTTTCGTTCGTTCTGTGCAGCGTACGTCACAGGCGACGCCCCATTTGACAGCTCCGTCACTGACAGTAATATATCATTCTTGTGTCGTAAGGATGTATTTTTAAAGTATCTTGTCTCCTTTTTAGCGGCGTTCACACACAACAATTATAGGATACGATTTGCTTGACGACAAATTGGAAAAAAAAAACGTCAAAATGTTTTGTCTACCGTTCTACAAATCTGTCAACTTGTTGTAACAGATTGGACATCGCCATGGGTAGTGGAGAAGGTGTGTAAAGAGCGTTAACATTAGGTGTGTTTTTTTGGACGATTTGCACGGTTGTCAAGCAGATTGTCAAGCAGATTGACAAAGACAAATTGCTGAGTGTGAACGCCGCTTTTGACACCCGTCCCATGAGTCGAACATAAATCCAGAAATTTGTTCATTATTTCCTGCCAGCGAATTCATCAGTGTGTGTTCCTGTTGATCAGTAAATTCAATCAACAAAGCATAATTTGCGAACCGATTCAAGAGCAGTCGTTTCGTTTCCACTTTGCTCCACAATTTGACATTTGATATTTTTGCAAAATTGCTAAACAGCTGATAATCACCCGAGACGTCAGTGAATTAATTGGAAAAAGTTTCGTACAATTTCAAATTGGGAAGATTACCATAAAATAGAGGAACAATCCACATTAAAAAAAATATATAAAATAGCCACAATCCAGTAAAAAAACAAAGTATTAGCACAGCCAGCATGAAATATGTCTACTTCGATATTCAGAACATTGAATAGAATCTGTGCAACTTTTGAAAGGAAGCAGCTTCTGTCCTCGCAGAGAAACTTTTTATCAACATCCACCGTAGCGCTGTATTCGCGTCGAAGTGATTCCAAAGATCTTGATACATCATATAAAGTGGTCAAGAGTAAAGTTCGAGTGGAAGGTTAGTCAGTTGGTTAGTCTTTTCTCAAAAAAAAAAAAAAAATGTAGTAATTTGAAAATCATAACACAACTTGTCGTGTGACGCAATATCTGCAATTAATGTGGTTATCATTCTCCTAGACGATGGTGATTTCTTAGGCGGTGAATGTGGTCCAAATTGGGAGCTCTTGGCACCCAAAGGAAATCGCTTTTATTTTCCCAACTCTGTTGGTCCAGCGTGGCAAGGGCAATCGACAACAATCACGGTAGAAGTTCCACTGGATAATTTGGTCGATTTCAATGGCAAGGTGGGTTCATGGGCTTGTGGCCGAGATTACGTTTATTTTTAGCATACTACGACGCAGATTTAATGTTTATTCATTCAATAACAATTAGACATCTGTCTCGGTGTGTGTGGCGTACGTACATATGTACATTGTTGTCACTGAAAGCATAAACGGGCAAAAATTTATTTTGCTGTTTTTTTTTTTATCATTTTGCATATGTGGTATTAATTATGTAATTGTGATGGTTTTTGTTTTGCATTTATTTCTTTGAAGGCACGTTCCAAGCTCCAGTTTACTGTCGCTGAATGTCCGTCGCTCATAAAGAAAAGTCTTCATGAACTGTTTCCCGCTCCAGAAGTGGTATCGAGTGAGAAGCTTAGTCTGATGACCCTTAAATACGAAGGGGATATCGAACAGGGAGCCAGTAAGGTGAGTGCAAATAAACAACAGCACAGGCAACAGGTTTCGAAATGCTCGCCTCAGGGTGTCTTTCGCAGAAGGTCATGGGACTTTGCGCTTATTTTGGCGTGCGCAATTTTGCTTATTGATTGTGAAACAACGTTGATTTGATATGCAGAAGGTGTTCATATGTGGGGGAGTGGAAAAAGTGGGTTAATGCGCAACCTTGACACATTTTTGCCAGTCTATGGTTGCAATGGAACACGAATGAATTATAATTTGCAAAAACCGTTAGCAAAAAACTTGCTGCTGTCATTGGAGCGTGAATGCTGACTGAAAACTATTTTAACAAGATTTCATGGGCTACGCCCGACTTATAATTAATTTATGTAAACTGATACAACAATTCAGGGTAAATGACGGGCTGTGGCCTCGGACAGAGGTGGAAAAATGCTGCCACTTGCGAGCAATTACTTACTATATTGTACTTTACAAAGCTTGCGCTTAGAATAAGAAACCAAATATGTTGAATTCAAGGAACTGCAAGTTCAAATGTCAGCACATAATCAGTAAGCAACGTCTAATCCAATTTGTCCCATCCATTCGATGTCTTATCGTTGACTGACAGTAATCTCTTTACTTTTGTGTATGATGGAATTGTGACGGGCGTTTTGAGAAGCTTATGTTCCTGTTGTAACCATTGAATATTCATTTTCATGCTCGCTTATCCATTGTTCGTGAGGTGGCGTGTCTACGAGCGACATATAAGCTACTGGCATGCATGAAAAAGAAAATACGTGCTACAACTAATCGTCTTAAGTGAACCTGTATTTATATACTATATTCATTGTGGCCGTGGCGTTGTTTGTCGACTCCTACGCACTTCCTCGGTGTCTGGGTTCGATACCCAATACGATCAAATACAATTTTCACGAACTCACCTCTTTCGAGTCACTGACAAAAAGCTTCTCAAACTTGGCCGTTCGGAATCGCCATCAAACTGTAGGTCCTGTCCACTCGTGAGAGAACAATCGCACAACAGGAGTGGTTGCTGAACGCCACCAATTTTTATTATTATTATACCGATATATGCATGTATGAAGTAGGAATACGTGGCGAAATCAATGCGTATTCATTGACGAGATGTGGGGATGACGATTCTAAAATTTAGATCTCTTGACCGGTGACCGCATCTGCAACATAAGCGGTGTTTAAAGAAGTTGGATCTCCTTATTGTGACGACAAAAGCATGGTGTATTCTTTTTTCATACACATTTGGATTATGAGACTGCAATTGGCTGGTTTAAATGGCTATCCGATTTGTCTCAAATCTACAAGTAGAGCAGTTGCGCGCCGTTTTGATACCACACCTCGATCGACCGAACTCTCAAGACTTTTCTGGGCAACGAAAATATAATACAAGGGACTGCCCCTAAGTCAAATTCTCACGGGATATCAAAATTAGTTCGAGTTAGAGGGAGTTCGTCTTATTGAGGATCTGCTGTGTACAAAGGGTTTTCCAATAGGGTCTTGACAACTTTTAATTTAACTTGTTAACGCACTCTTTCACTGATCATCAAACTGTCACTGTCAATTTATTCAGTAATCTCAACATTTTCATCAGAAGTAAGAGAGCTTGCTTGCATGATTTTCATCATGGTAAAGTACAGGAACGATCAACGTCTACAAATTATAAAAAAATTTCTACCGAAATTCGGAGTCGGTGATCACAACTTTAAGAGCGCTAAATCATCATCCTCGGTGATGACGTTTATTTTTGGCTCAAGGGTTGGTCAATAAGCAAAATATGCATTATTAGTCGGGTGGAAATCCACATGTGCCACCACTTCATCCACAAAACATCCAATTTGGTGCGGTTTGTTTGCCCGCGGCGTTATTGGGCCATACTTTTTCGTCGACGATAACGATCGTCACATTACTGTGAATGGTCAGCGTCATCGCGCCATGATTACCGATTATTTTTGGCCCGAATTGGAAGTTGTGGACTTGGACGCCACATATGGTTTCAACAGGATGGTGCCACAATCAACACAACACACGTTACAGTCGATTTATTGAAGAAGTAAGTAAGATCCAGTCAATCGATTTAACGCCGTGCGATTTAACGCCGCTTGACCATTTTCTGTGGGGCTACGTTAAGTCATTGGTTTATGCCAACAAGACGGCGACGTTGGAAGAGCTCAGAGCCAGCATTGAACACGAAATAGCGGCCGTTTTGGCCGAAATATGTGACCGAGTCGTTGAAAATTGGGTCCAACGAGTCGACCGCTGCAAGCGTACCCGCGGTGGCCATATGAACGAAGTCGAGGTCCATTCATAAATGTTTTGATTGTACTTCAAGTCGCTAAGAAAGTTTTTGAAATATCTCAAATGGTTTGCGTATTACTAAAAAAAAAATAAAGTTGTCAAGTCCTTATTGGGAAACCCTTTAATTGTTGTCATATTTTTCTTGTCTAATAGAAACAATTTTTTTCTCATTTCAGTTTGTTCTCGCTGCCAGAGAGATCACCTCTCGTTTAAGACTACACGGATATTGGGCCGATTTCATGAATCCATTTAGTGGGAAACCCTTCTACTCGTGGGCGAATGGAAAAAATCTGTACAAAATTGACGATCGTTTTCGAGGCATTGGCATGAAGTTAATCTCACAAAACAACTGTATTATAATTAGTTCGGACAATGATAGCGCATTCTCGGGAGCGATTTACTCGAATGCACCATCAAATTTCACTTTATTGAAATCACTGATTGATGAACAAGTTTAGGCTAGACTCTAACACACTTCCTAAAAGCTAGATAAATACATTTCATTCAACCGAAGTCCTATACATGTGTATGTATCGAAATTATATATTGTGGTAAAAAAACGTTGTCTCCGTTCACTTAATTGAAATAAATTGATGTGTACAGATTTTAAATGTATTGCTTTTTGCTATTTGGCTCCTTCTCCGGACGACAACTTGGCACAGTGGCGTTCGATTTCTTTTAGCTTATTAATTAGCGATTGCAGCTCTTCGGTGTTGCAGAGAAATTCCACAAGTGTTTCGCGTTCACCTGTTTTCTCTCTGTAATTACCGAGATTCACATGGAATGTTAATTCGCCCGAACTACAATCGGACATTGCCGATTTGACGTCACAAACGATTTTCCACTCAATGTCGGTGATGTGAGGAAATGCATGACCGGTTCTTAGAAGTCTCATAAGAAATTCGTTGCGATTCGCTTCGTAGACTTTAGCGAGTTCTTCGATGATGGGTGCACTAATGGAATGTTGTTCGAGGAGGTGGCGCAGCTTACTGGCATCGTATCCGTATTTAGTTGCTGAGAAGAGCAATGTTGCCACCGCAAATTCACTTTGTTTGGCAAAATCGGCATTGGAGGCGTATATCTCTGGATTGGGAGGAACATCTAAACGGCAATGGTAATGATGATTGATAATTAAACAAGCCAATAACAGTTGGGTACCCAGACTTACTTGCATCAGCGTAAAGGGACAATTTGACAGTGCTAGCGATTAGTTTTCGACTTATTTCGAGACTAATTGTTGATCCCAGATGCTTGAGACCGTCTAAAGCGAGTTTTGATAATTCGAGGCTCATTGTTTTGAAGATTTACTTGATTTTTTCGAATGCAAATAATAACACAAATTTCTAATACAGCTGATAATGACATTTGCGACCTGACACTTCAAATATTTTATGTTGAATTTTGAAATTCTGTTATACATTAATCAATCAAAGCTGTGTCCGCAAAGTAATCATTGGCGACTTAATCAATAACACCAATCTACACATTCTACAAACATTGTGCGAATTTTTGGAAATCTTATTAAATGAATAATCGATTGATGCTAAATATTATCCACTCTTATAAAATATCTCGCAGTCATGCCATATATTCATGCTGTTGTGAAATAGTGTGTACACACACAGCAATTTGTCGATACGATTTGTTTGACAACCGTGCTTGATGTACCAAATCGTCAATGTGAACGCACAGGTTGGCAGACTTGTAGTACGGTAGACACAGCATTTTGACTTTTTGTCCAATTACAATTACATAAAGCTAACCGCATTGACAAATTGCTGAGTGTGAACCCCGCTTATGATAATTTATTTTGCATGATTTGATTTTACTTGTCATATCATATTGCTCTCTAGGAATTATAGAAATTTTTAATAAAGTCATTTGAAATATTTTCGAAATCACACAGAACTAACCAAACAAACAGATCGTATAACAAGTATCCACACGTCATTGAGGCAAACAGCTGAGCTGCCCCTGACTGTCAAAAAAGCTGTCAAGAACTTTTTTTTTGCATTTTCTTCTTATTTTTCATTTATTTGTTGATAACAAAATCCAGGGAGTTTAATGCGAATATTCAATTAATTTTAAGTCTGCTTGTATAACTCCCATCATGGATCAGCCAGACGATCATTTTCGTTATGTGTACAGTTCATCGCTCAACGAAAGGATACAAATAAAAATGTAAGTGATTGAATTTGTAAAAAAAAAAATCCTTTTGCTGATCATTTGATCATGTTTTCTCTGTTTTCGTTGTATTCTCAATATTAGTGGGACATTAGAGGGGAAAAAGCAAAAACCCGATTATGAAAAGCTGCTTGAAAAGACAATATTGGCTTTTTCTGGCCTATACTCTGAGTCATGTCCACCGTTTCAGGTGCGTCTTCAAGTGTTCAACAAGGGCAAACCGTATTGCCTGCCGGTGACAACGTCCTACAAGGCGTTCACAAAACGATGGAGCTGGAACGAATGGATATCACTGCCATTGTTGTTTTCGGATCTACCGAGAACCGCAATATTGGTATTAACCATCCTAGACTGCGCTGGCGCTGGTGAGACATCCATTGTTGGCGGCACATCTATTTCGTTGTTTGGCAAAAATGGAATGTTCAGACAAGGAATGTACGATTTACGCGTGTGGCTTGACGTCGAAGGCGATGGCAGTTATCCATCGAAGACGCCGGGCAAAGGCAAGGAATCGAGTAAATCACAAATGCAACGTTTGGGGAAACTGGCTAAAATGCATCGCAATGGACATCTGCAAAAGGTCGATTGGCTGGACCGACTCACCTTCCGCGAAATCGAATTGATCAACGAGCGCGAGAAGCGTTTGTCAAACTACATCTACTTAATGATTGAATTCCCTACCGTTGCCGTGGATGATTTTAATGTTTGTGCTGATCTTTGTTTGTTTGGGGAGGTTGACTTACTTTATTTGTTTGTTTTTGTTTCAGTATACAATTGTGTATTTTGAGCCCGAAGGTGACAAAACTAACAAAATCATATCAAAGCCAAAGCTCGTAACGGTACCGGACTCTGAAATTCTACAGGTACGTATTTTTTTCTAAAACGTTAGTTTTGTTGAGAAATTGCTAAATCATCAAAAGAGGGAACAGAAATCGATAGCAGCGTTGGTATTTTGAGGCGGATCATTTCCCCAGTGACTAGTCAATTTGTGTAGGAGTTGACTCAATGTTACAACAATGCTGCTTGGATTATATCTATCAACTTGTCAAGGCTCAGCTCAGTGCAAAAGAATGGCAGACTATCCTTGAGTTTGGCAAACGAAAAGTCTTGCTATTGAATGCCACCGCCACCTGTGGCAGCAGACCTCGCAAAGAAATGATTTTACACCCCCAAATATAATACCACCGCAATTAGTACGGTTTTTTCCCCGACTTCTGTTGGGCGAAGACATTCCTCAGTGCGTCAGTACAGTTCTGGCTGCCTGCTTCCACATTTCTGAATTGACGTTCTGGCCACGAAAATCGATTGACACCCAACAAGCGGCCTTTCTCATTCTTGTTCTGCATTACATCGCATTATGAACGAGACTGCTCATCCGAGTTAATTTGTTTCGCGCGGTTGTGGATTGATGGTGCCTTCCTGGGTCTCATGGGCCTGCGGGCGCTTTTGTTTAGATTTAAAATTAAACTCAAATGGTGCAGTTTCTGGGCGTATATTAAGAAGTTGATTTTCAGCAAATTATTTCAAAGTTTTAAGGTCTCTCTCAACCTTGTCGTGACTAATGAATTGAAAACTACAAAATTGACTATCTGTTGCAGGAAAATTTAGTGGAACGTAAGCACCATCGACTTGCCCGTTCGGAACGATCTCGCATATCTGATCGCGACGCGAAGCCAACAGCAAGGTGACACACAAACCCTGAGTGGCGACTTTTAAGGAAAATACTCATGATTCTTATTTTTTCTTTGATAGCATTCGCGACCAGTTGCATACAATTGTCTATCGCTATCCACCAACATGTGTCCTCAGCAGTGAGGAACAGGATTTGCTTTGGAAATTCCGTTTCTACTTAAGTTCGCACAAGAAGGCTCTGACGAAATTCTTAAAGTGCATCAATTGGCAAACACCCGCCGAAGTGTTGCAGGCGCTAAGCCTTCTCGCCAAATGGACGCCGATGGATGTGGAGGATGCTCTGGAATTGCTCAGCCCTTCATTCACACATCCGGATGTTCGAAAATATGCAATCAGTCGCCTGATGCAAGCACCCGATGAAGATCTTCTGTTGTATCTGCTGCAGCTTGTGCAGGCGTTAAAATACGAGAATTTCAATGACATCATAGAGTCGTACAAGAAAATCGCGCCCGACCGAGATATTGTCAAGTCTCTAGATGATAATGTGTTCGATCAAAGTTCAGCGTCTGACGTGAGTATGAGTGTGAGCAGCAAACAACAACAGCAGCACCAGCAATCAGTGATACTGAAGAAGAGTGGGATACAAATAGACGTATCGCAACGACCCGTTCCGATGGTGGTATCGGTGAACTCCGGCGAGGATGATACTGCAGCTACAAGCGCCTCAATAGCCTCTGTCACATCGGATGCTTCAAACACATTGATGAGTGATACTAGTTCAATTGGTGCCAGTGACCTGTCGACATTCCTCATTCAGAGAGCGTGTACGAATCCAACGCTGGCCAATTACTTCTACTGGTACCTATCGATTGAGGTGGAGGACCAGGAGTCAATTCGAAAGCAGGACGAACGCGTACACAACATGTACGCGATGGTCTTGAAAATGTTCCTAAAAGTCTTAGAAAATGGTAATGTTCCTAAAAATTTACGAAAATATTTTCGATTTGAATTCTAACCACCGTTGTAGGCAATCCGCAACTAAAGCACATCTTCAGCAATCTGAAGAAGCAACAACGTTTCATCGACGAACTGGTTAAGCTGGTGAAATTGGTTGCCAAAGAGCCGGGTAATCGGAATAAAAAAACGGAGAAATTCAAGCAGCTGCTGGCTGAGTCGGATGCATTTAAGGTGAATTTCACGAATTTCGAGCCAATTCCATTTCCCCTTGACCCGGATGTCTATATAAACAAGGTTTTGCCGAGCTCAACGTCGCTTTTTAAGAGCGCCTTGATGCCAGCCAAGTGAGTACATATTGCAATTAACGCGCCATCAAAAGTCTTGTGTCTGACGTGTGGTTCTTTACTTAGACTTACGTTCGTAACTTCAATTGCATCGCATGAGTATGTTGCGATATTCAAACATGGCGACGATCTCCGGCAGGATCAACTTATCCTTCAGATGATAACACTTATGGATAAACTGCTGCGCAGAGAAAATCTTGACCTCAAGCTCACCCCGTACAAAGTATTAGCGACGAGTTCGAAACACGGTTTCCTCCAGTACATTGATTCGTATACTGTCGCTGATGTGCTGGCCAAGGAGGGAAGCATTCACAATTTCTTCAGGAAGCACAATCCATGTGAGACAGGACCTTATGGCATCACCGCCGAAACTATGGACACGTACATCAAGAGTTGCGCAGGCTATTGTGTCATAACGTACCTTCTAGGTAACTTCCTCCATATCGTCTCTCATCTTCATCACTCGATTAATCGTCGATATTTATGCACCTTATAGGAGTTGGCGATCGTCACTTGGACAATTTACTTCTCACCACGAATGGGAAACTATTCCACATCGATTTCGGATATATTCTCGGCCGTGATCCAAAGCCAATGCCGCCGCCGATGAAACTGAGCAAGGAAATGGTCGAAGCAATGGGCGGTGTAAGTTCTGAGCATCACCACGAATTCCGAAAGCAGTGTTACACGGCCTATCTCCACTTGCGACGACATGCAAATGTTATGCTGAATTTATTCTCCCTCATGGTGGACGCGTCTGTGCCCGACATCGCACTTGAACCGGACAAGGCAGTGAAAAAAGTCGAGGAAAATCTCCAACTTGGACTGACCGACGAAGAGGCCGTGCAACATTTACAAGGTCTCCTAGATGTATCTATAACAGCTGTGATGCCAGCATTAGTTGAACAAATACACAAACTCGCACAGTATTGGCGAAAGTAATACGATTCGGTGATCGTAATCGATTTAGCGAAAGGGGCCATGTGTAGCACGCCTGCTTGAACTTTGCGCTCTACAAGACATTTTATTTATAATAATTTATCAATTACGAAAACATACTTGTATTTTATGTTAATTCACCTTGTTTCGTTACGTAATTCTCAGACAAAATAGTGAAGTGAACATCATCTAATTAACATTGTTTTAGAATTATTAGTCATTTAAGTGATCGTCTACAGGAACATTTCATTTTGTTTCTACTGTTCCCGATTCGAAATAAAAATATGATTAAGACAAATGCGATAAATGTGGGTTCTTTCTATTCAATTGTAGTAGATTTTGGTAGCAGCCACTGATTGACAATCGAGAATTCTTGGTTCGTCAGTTCAATGTTGTTGGATCTCTCCTTCAAAATTGTGAATCTGTTTTCCATATACTATGCTGTAGAAAGAGACGACACTCCTCACTATCTCTGCTACTGTCCTAGCATCTGCCAACTGAGATACAGGACCATGGGAGAATTCTTCTTCCAGGACCTGCAAGAACTCAACATCATCCAATTATCTCACTTTTTCAATTTCATAAGGATGTCGGACTGGGTGGACGAAGAAAGGTCTTCACAAACCTCGAATTCAACGTCTCGATGAGTACGATATGGGGGTAAAGAGGACCACCGTGGGCATCACAATGAGTCCATAAGGACCTAAGTGAGACATACCCCTGCGTGTCTACCCACATTCCGGCGAACTTCAATATCTCGAACTCTTACCGCCTCCCAGATCACTCGAGTATCTTCCAGGCTGAAGTACTAGCGATCAGAGAAACGTGTAAACTCCTAAGAAGTAACTGCCCTTATGGTGGATGGATATGCATCGACAGCCAAGCAGCCATAAGAGCCATATCCTCAGTATACACTTCCTCTAAATTGGTGCAGCAATGTAAGGTGGAACTCAAACAGGCCTGTAGCAGGTGTACTATTACTCTCCTCTGAGTTCCGGGTCACAGCAACATAGAGGGAAATGAGATTGCCGACGAACTGGGCAAGCAAGGAACTTCCGTCAACGCCCCCACTGAGTTGGTAGCCCCCCCAATCAACCACCTCAAATATGCCATCTGTCAACACTTCCTGTCCTTAGCTAGTTTCTACTAGTGCTAGTTTCTACTAGCTAGGACTAGGTCATCCAGTCTCTAGGAAAATCTGGCCCTCCTACACGAAATGAAGGACTGATGGCCTTCTCAATAGAAATCGCTAGAGTCGTGGCTGTAAGCACGGGACACTGCCCCATAGGCATCCACTCAGAGGAAAGTCTGCCTCACATTCTCTGTGACAGTCCAGCACTAGCAAAACAAAGATATATCGCGTTCGGCAAACCCTTCCTTAGTGACATCTCCGAGATCGCTAACCAAATCATATCGAACATAATCAAATTCCTCAACTCCACAGGCTGGATTTAGATACCAAACAACCACGGTCTGCGAGCTGTGGTATCAAAACGGCGAGCAACTGCGCTACTTTTACGCGATTTGAGACAAATCGGATAGCCACTTAAACCAACCAATCAAACCCCCAATCCTATCCTATCCAATGCTGTAGTAATATAAAGCCTACATCGTTTCGGAGATATATACTTACTTACTTATCAGGCCAATGACCCTTGGAGTGCCTGAGCAATAGTTGCCTTGCATCGCTGACGGTCCTGGACACGATGCTTCCAGTCATCCAGACGAAGTTGTCTTACGCCAGCGATGATTTTGCCTTTGTACAGGAGATGCCGATACTGGTGAAAGGGAATAGATTAGCTTAGAGTGACTGACTGCAGGTGGCTAAAGAAATGACAGTCAGCCACGCCAGAGCCTCAGCGTAACCCGCGAGTTTTTGGACTTGGTCCAACCACCTCGTCCTGGGTCTGCCAAGCGGTCGCCTACCTGATGGAATCGCATTCAACGCCCGCCTCGGAAGTTGTGATGATGGGGACATTCGTGCCACGTGACCAAACCACCGAAGCATAGTCCTTTCCGTTCGAAGAAGCAGCTGCTCAATGTTGAGTTCCTAGCGTACTGCCGTGTTTCTCACCCTATCCCGGCGAGTAATTCATCACATTAGCGTGGTAAGGCTATTAATACTTTCCCGGAAAGTGCCCCGGCTAAGGAAAGGCACCGTTAGAACACAGCACAATATTACAGTGGGCACGGGTCACATAACACGCTAGATTAGACTTAGTTCATCGACTTCTCATTCCTTCTGGTCACGATATCTCTGTTCAGGCTATAGCTGGGCTATGTCTGTCAGAGTCACACTTTCAGCGTACATTGAGACCCCGCACCACGCCAAGGTGTCCATCCCGCGGCGAACTGCTATGGTTAACATCCTGGAAGATAGCAGGAAGAATTTTGATAAAAGACACGTCCCACTTCTATTTCTACTTGACTTCTCGAAGGCATTTGACAAAGTGAATCACAAGATACTTTCTCTCTTCTCGTTTAGTGACAAATTTACAACTTCCTGTCTGGCAGACGATAAAGGGTTGTTGTTAACTCTGACAGTTTTTCCGCACTTTTAGCAGTCAACCAAGGCGTATCATCATCATCATCATCATCATCTTCTGACCCGCACGATTCACTAAAGGGGTCCAGGCAACTCCATCCTCTGCCATAGACTCTAACTCATCAGTAGCAATGCGCAGGCGACTTGGACTTGGTCCAACCACCTCGTCCTGGGTCTGCCAAGCGGTCGCCTACCTGATGAAATCGCATTCAACGCCCGCCTCGGAAGTCGTGATGATGGGGACATTCGTGCCACGTGACCAAACCACCGAAGCATAGCCCTTTCCGTTCGAAGAAGCAGCTGCTCAATGTTGAGTTCCTCGCACACTGCCGTGTTTCTCACCCTATCCCGGCGTGTAATTCCGACAACTGCACGAAGAAATCTCATCTCAGCAGCTTGCACTCGCGATCTTATTCTTTCGGTCGTTACCCAAATTTCATGACCATAGGTGAGAGTTGGAACAAATACTGAGTTGAAAACCGCTAACTTGGCTTTGGCACCAAGCTGATTACAGAACTACCAAGCTGTGTCAAAACTGACCCAGCTTGACCAATCCTACAGGAAAGCTCAGCATTACTCCTTCCATCACTCGTGAAAAAGACCCCGAGATACTTAAACTTCTCCACCTGCTTCAATGGGACTCCACTAACATGCAGAGTGCATTGAACAGGCGTTCTGGAAATGACCATAACCTCCAATTTGTCTACGTTAACCCTCATTCCAGCATCAGCACATACGGCCACAAACCTATCGAGTGCGCGTTGGAGTGCCGTCTGGGAGGATGTGAGGATAACCAAGTCATCTGCAAAAAGAAGATGACTTACCCTCAACTCTCCCAATGTGAAACATTCCTCACCTCGGCTGCGCAGTGAAAGGCGTAGCACAAGGTTAAATTCTGGAACCTATCCTGTTTTTCTTGTTTATTAATGATCTTCCATCTGTGTGTAATCATTCCACCGTCCATCTATATGCAGATGATGTTCAACTGTACTCAGCCAAGATTCCTAGCAATATAGGGGATTTGATAAATCTGATGAATCATGAGCTCGTAAAAATCGTATATTTGGCCTATAATATATGGATTAAGTCTAAATCCGAAGAAGTCACAGTCACAATTCTTATTTCAAATTCTTGTGTCCTTTCACTCCATGTCGAATATAGTACTCTGGAAGAACAAGTACTGGAGAAAAACTTAAAATAGTTAATAGGGTGACTAGTCTAGGTTTTATTATTGATGGCAAATTGGACGGATATGAGCACACAAATAGCGTAATTAGACGTATTTATGGATGCCCGCGGAAGTTGTAGTCAAGTTACACTACAATGGATACTAGAAGGTAACTTTACTTTTCTTACCACCCTCATCCTACCATTGATAACTTATGCTGAAGTTGTCAATAGTAAAGTTGATTCTTTGTCACAACGAAAGCTACAGGTAGCGTTTAATGATGCTATCAGGTATGTTCATACCTTACGCGGATTTGATCATGTATGTGGTGGAGGATTAAATATGCGCGTATGCTGGCAATTCCACACATAACACGACCACGACAGCCAGGAATAACGGGAAGATGGTAGAAGCCACTGGCAGTCATACTTTTTCCTTTCTCTTCTGATCACGTAAGCCAACGAGTGAACATCGTTACTCTCGTACCGTAGAATTACAGTGTTTATAGCAATGACGAAATTCAGTTAGTTTTTTGATTATTCAAACTTTGCATTGTTTTATTTCTGCGCGTCTAAAGTGGACAGCCCGACGTGACAAGAAAATCAATTTGGCAGCGGAAGAACGCCGCAATTAAAGGGTGGTTCAATTTTAAGGGCCGATGTTGAATGTGAACGACACCTAAACGTCAAGTTTTTTTTTGCATTTAATTTGACATTTCTCAATTTCAGACTAACTCAATTTAAACCATGGAAAGATACACAACGCGTTAAAGTTATTCAGGCTTATTATGAAAATGGGCGTTCAAATCAAAATGCATATCGTGCACTTCGTGATTTTTTCGGTCAATTTAATCGTCCAAATGTGCGTACAATCGGAAAAATCGTGCAAAAATTTGAGCAAACCAGGTCTGTAGGAGATGTGAAAAAACCAGTGCATGCTCGTACAGCTCGTACTGCAGAAAATATTGCTGCTGTTCGCGATAGTGTCGCCCACCTCAACTCATCGTCATGCCCAACAATTGCACCTCTCCCGCTCGTCGTTGGTGAACATTATGCATAAAGACTTGCATTTACACGCTTACAAGGTGCAATTGACTCAAGAACTAAAGCCTCTTGACCATTTCAAGGGTCGTCAATGGTCAGAATGGTGGCTAGAAATGGCAACAGTGGATGATCAATTTTCGAAGAAAATCATCTTCAGTGATGAGGCACATTTTCACCTCAGTGGATTCGTCAATAAGCAGAATTGCCGCATTGGGGTGAATGATAATCCAAGAGTGATTGTCGATAAACCATTGTACCCACAAAGAGTGACTGTTTGGTGCGGTTTATGGGCTGGCGGCATCATCGGGCCGTATTTTTTCCAAAATGAGGCTGGTCAGGCAGTTACTGTGAATGGTGTTCGCTACCGCGAAATGATAACGAACTTTTTATGGCCCGAATTGGAAGATATGAATGTGGACGATATGTGGTTTCAACAGGACGGCCACTTACCACACAGCTAACGAAACAATGGCTCTTTTACGCGACAAATTCAATGGCCGTGTTATCTCACGTGGTGACGATGTCAATTGGCCGCCAAGATCATGTGATTTGACACCGTTGGATTTTTTTCTTTGGGGTTATTTAAAAGAAAAGGTGTACGTCGATAAGCCAGCAACAATTCAAGAGCTAATGGATGAGATAATTCGGCACATTAACGGCATAGAACCTCAATTATGCTTCAGCGTCATCGAACATTTGGACCATCGGATGGAGGTGTACCGCCGAGGTCGCGGCGGCCATTTGGCCGATATTTTGTCCCATACATAATTGAACCATAACAATATTATAATAATAAAAAGAAATGACAATAATTTCCTTAATAATTTGTGTTTTATTCAAAATCAACATCGGCCCTTTAGAAGCGAATCTCCACGTGGACGTCGCCGCTAATTACTACGCTCGCCTTCAAGTACTACCGTTGGTAGAATCAGATGTCGACAACTGGCTCTTCCTGTTAGATTTTTATTTCAGGATATTCGGAATCGCAAACTGCTTGCTCGCAATTGCCACTCTTACTCGAAACTTCTCTAAACCACTGCATGTAGAAATCTTATATTCTTGCATAATATTATAGTAAATAAGTCTCTCATGTATCTGTTTAATAAACTTAGTTTTGTTCGATCTGTCAGAACAGGTGCTCTAATACCATCTCGTCTTCGCTTTACTAATTCATCGCGCCTTTCTTACACGCGTGCTATCAAACTTTGGAACTCTCTACCGTTCACGATAAATAACAGTAATGCCAAACGCTTTAGATTTACCGTTCTTTCCTACTTTTCATCCCTTTCCTAAATCCTCATCCCCCTTCATTTCTACCTCTCATTAGTTTACTTACCTTATGAATTATACACTTTTCTGAATTGTTTAGAACTTAGTAAAGGGTGTTTTTTTAGAAGTATAGAACCTTGAAATGGAATAAAACGACGATGCTTTTTTTTGACATGACATGAAATTTTCTACATGTATATTTTACTATATATATGATAGATAATCTTCCGGCATTGTTATTTAAATATGATTTCTGGCATATGATCGCCACGGCTGGCTCGGACGTAGTCTAATCTGGAGGTCCAATTTTCGATGACTTTTTCCAACAAAGTTCTATACCTCTAAGAAAAAAACACCCTTTACTTCAATAAATTGAATTGAATTGAAATGTAAGCCGTCGAAGTGACTACTTCCACGAGAGACGAGAGCACTGCAGTTGCATTGAAGATGTACGATAAAGAGAGAATAAGTCTTGGTGAAATGACTGAAGTTCCTGCTTCCATCGATTCCACCTATAACCTACCAAACATTGAATACCAGAATTATTTAGGGTGTCTAATAGGTGAAGTTCGACCTTTTCCTATGATTACCTGATCACCGTTGTTTAAATATTTCTCCTCAAGGTTATGGAACACTGCTTTGCTACATAAGCTGAGCACACATTACAAGCAATTGAATAAAGACAACTGCGAATAGATTACAAAGTAGATTCGTGTTGAACATTGGTTATTCGATTTGCTAGTGGTGTACATTCATCAAATTTCAAACAATTGCATACACACATCGTACCTCAAATGAGTTGTAATGAATCTGATGAGAAATAAAACAAGTGAAAATGTATTTTTCAAATAAAACTACCATTTGATAAACTTCACGTCACGGGTGTTCATTTCAATTCAATTCTGTTGCATAGTTCATCAATGAATCGAATGAATCGGAATGAACCAAACACGTCATAGATGTTCCATTTCCCACAGTCCCGAACAACACTGACAAATGTCAAAAACAACAGCATATCGCGTTCGTACCACACCAAACGTCACCTTTCAGTCAAGCAATTGTCGAAAAGTAAATAATTAGCGCAAAATTTTTTGTTTCCTTTCTCGGAGAAAATACGCACCATTTAAGTAATCTCAAAAGTTTCTCGCATCAACTCTCTTCACACCGCAATGATAGCACATTGAATCCTAGCTCAAAGTGTAGATCGTAATATTGTTGATAGTTGAAAGTGAAATATCTGCACGGTTTCGCACAAAACATTTATGGTTATTTGGTCGTTTTAAATTATTTTAATCGCGTTTGTTGTTTGCTAATCACTAATGCAAATACGTTCATCTTGTATGCTTCAACTCCACTTCTTCGGTCACGGTTAAAGTTGGTATGCTATAAAAAGAAAAGAAACTCCCTGACGGAAAAAAAAGAGGAAAGAAATAAAAAAGGACACCGAATCTATACGGTTGACGGCACAAGCATCTCTCTCGCCCCAGGAATGTGTTCATGTTTAATCTCTGTAAATGCCCTAAAGTCGGTACATCATAACAAAAATTAAGTAATCGGAATACAGTAGTCTGTGCATGTAAAAATAGCAACCGTGTCCGTGCATAAGTAAAATATCGAAAACGGATACTTCAGCGGGCAATTCAATATCTGGCGAAACTAGGACATGTAAAGGATCTTTCAAGAAAAGAGGGTAAGTCATTGGAACGTCTGTGTGTTAAAGTCATCCTCAGTGATTTGCATTTCACATTGAAACGAAAGGCAGAACGTTGTATTTGCAGAGCAAACACACAGGTCAACTGAATGGGTGGCAAAGTGACCCACCCCATTTAGAAGGGTGTCCTCCTTTTGCAAAGTACTCTATCTCCTTAACTGATTGTCATGGTTTCATTGCGCCTTACTGCAGACGGAATATCTATCTATCCCATTGTATTCTCATTTGAATAACACGCATCAGAGACCATCTTGAGAAACTTTCGGATTGAATTTATTCTCAACGGAAGAAGAATAACTAAGTCTTGCTTCTTCTGATTATCAGCTACTGAGATGCAAGCGGGGTAGTTAGGTCAGAGATAAGAAGGAAATTCAAATATACATTTTTGTGTAATCATAACTTTCTCTGCAGCCACTTTTCAGTGTTTCACAGTCCATAGCACTGTTCGCTAGTGCTATAGTTTTGTATGTACAATTGGAGCATACGCTCCTTGAGTGTTTTTTTTTTTCTGAAATTCGATTTATGGTACACAACGAGTTGAGAATTAAATTTCAAATACGTGTATTCTTTGTGGTAAGTGAGATTGATAACTGAGATGCTGAATGCACTAGATGTGAGGTGTTTTAAAATGTTTGTTGATATTCTTCTAAGTCCGATAAGATGTCATGTCGGTTGCTCACCGCCACAACAGATCTGGTTCTACGCATGGCTATAGCGTTCGTGGTTCACTTCTGAATGTCTTCATTCGTTTGTATCTTATGCCTTATCAATATTTACTTTGATTAAATTCTTGTTGCTTCGTCCAAGTGATTGCTCTTGAAATGCGTAAGTGCACAGCGATATGGAATCAATGTCACTATCTTTATTCGCCGTGCTATTAGTTAGTCTTATATGTACATTTAAAAGCTCAAATGGAACATTTTTTGTCACACCGAGTCAAGATTCGATTCTTGCGGTAAGCACTGGAGCATTGCCTGTTTAAGTATGTTTACATGCCTTGCCCAATTACACGTGTCTCTTCAATACCACGAATGTTTGCATTTAAGGTTATTTTCGTGTACTTTATGTTTAACCAGTTGGCGATTACCAACTGAGTGTGCCAAGTTGGATAATATTCCTGCTCTCTTGCATCAGAGAGCCATTTTATCAATTTTACCCTGAATTTATATTTTCCAAATGGTCCTAGGAAACTTTACTTTGCTATTAAACTGTGAAACTTTTTTGTGTTCACACATGTACAATTGAATCCGAATACTTTATCGAATGAAAGAACGGCAAAATTACCACGTTAAAACTAATGGGTGTCGACTAAACAAAAATGCGCTGATTACTTAATTCCCGGATGCGACAGCAATTGTTAGCTATTGCAGCAATTAGTTTTGTGATTATTATGTATAAAATTTCCTGCATAGCTATAGGTATGTATATTTCTTTGATTTGGGCACATCAGTCACGACGCTTGTCTGAACCGAAAACGTCGGAATCTGTTCTTTAAATATTTAAACAGAAAGATAAGCATGCACCTTAATTTACAACCTTCAGCAGAATGTAATTTATAAGGATTTCCAAAGCGGAACTTATCTGGTATCTCTGGATAAGTCAATGTAATGTTATGTAACCTCAATTGTGTCGACAAAAAGTTTATACAGTGGTGGTACAGTATGTATAACGTATACTCTTTTCAAATGCATTAGTGTCTCTATATGTATTATAATATGGGTGGCGCTACAGCCCGTAAAGGGCCAGGCCGTAGTTTCTTAGCAACCTCTCGTGTTGTGCGTGCTATTGTTCTCTCACGAATGGAAGGGACGTACAGTTTTGTGCCGACTCCGAACGGCCAATTTAAGAAGCTTTTCCTAGACAGTTATGCTCTTTGAACATTGATAGAGACTCGAAAGAAATGGAGCCGTGAAAAGTATTTTTGGTCGTATTGGGAATCGAACCCAGACACCGAGGTTCAAGTGCGAAGCAGTCGACGCACAGGCACACAACGCAACGGCCGAAAAGGATCATGCGTTCAAAAAGACAATCAACATTAATTTAATTTTTTAGAAATATTTAAAATTTGATTTGTTTTTATTTTGTTAAGAATTTGGTCTGATCCTGAAATCTGTCCGCAAAGCATGCACAAATTGGGTGACTGTTGATGTGCTGCTAGATATTTATCTTCACCACACCATACCGGCACTTGAAATTGACAAACCAGCCGTGACTTGCCATAAAATCACCTCGATTTTTATTTGGATAGATTTGTACAAAAAGGTCCTTCGCCTTAGCTTTCAAAATATAACCACTTATTGGATAGTTTCTTTCGTCTAAGAACGTACATTTGCTTCTTCATACCCACGTTTTCTAGCTTATGTAAAGTTGTCTTCTTCATTTCTACCACGCAGCAGCATAAATGTTTGTTGTTGTTTTTTTTTTTAAATTTTTGAAATTGCAGCTCCAGAAGCATGAAAATCCATGACCAATCGATTAGCCAAGCATTTTTTTATTTTCTTTAAAATGCTGCATTTTTCGGCGATTGATATACTTTTATAGATACTGCCTCGCTTCATTTTCCACTGTTCTGCGCCAAATCTTCTACGGGCTTCTAGGCTGAATCTTTTGCAGTCTTGCGTTGACGAGTTCCTTTGCGTTGCATTCGCTAGTGTGTGACCAGTTCACTATCATGTTGCGTAATTTTCTTGTGAGATTGACGATTATTTGTCAATGTTGAGTTCAATTCGATCAGATGAAACAGAACGTTCGCGGTACAGGAATCCCCTGGTTCATCAGAAATGTTTATCTATGCAGTTGAGACTGCCAATCAATTTCACTGTTTTTGTGTTCCTCCCGCATTTGTTGTCGTTTTGTTAAAGTCAACTTAGCCAGTCCACTTGACTTCGTCTTTTGTTTCGGTTTCTCGTTGAAGCGAACGTACGATGCACATCACTTATAGCCAAGAGCAAAAATTGATGGCAGCTTGCAACTCTGCCTTGTTCCACTTTGAATCTCAAATTCCTGTTACAACCTAACTCTGAGCAGCACGTGCTACTTACTTCCATATGTGCATCGTATGTAATCGTGGTAATGATAATTAGATCATCGGATATTTCCCTTATGCGCAGGACACGTTTCTATAAACTCTAAATTAGTAATCGACTGCCGCTCATCTTTTAACGAGATATCCGAGCAGTTCAACATTCGCCTGTGCTGGGTGCCAGGCCATACAGACATCCCGGGAAACTGCAAACCTGATGAACTCTATGTATCCCTTGTAACATAGTTACCCCTCTTACTACTTGTAAGCTACATCTCAACAATCTCTACGCAAAGAAAGTCAACGCCAGATGGTCGACAGGTATTATTTATCGAATCTTAAAAAAAATCTGGCCTAATCTTGATTCTAAAAGATCAAGCGATCTTATCTCCCTAAAGAGATCCAAAATTAGGACTGGAGTGGGTATAATTACCCGACACTGTCTTCTAGGCTTTCACGCAAAAAGACTAGGTATATTTTCCAGCGACTTCTGCGGAAGCTGCCTAGACGAAGAAGAGGAGGGAAACACTCACCACCTCCTTTGCAATTGTTCTGCTTTTGTCTCAATCAGGATAGCCACCATAGGCTCCCACTTCTTCGACAGTCTGAACGACCTCAGCAAAATACCAGTCAAAGTGGCTGTTATAAACCCCCTATACCTTTCTTTCTTTCTGTCTGAACACCCACGTGGCGGTACAATGGGCATACTTTGGCCTAAGTGAATTAATGCCACTTCATACCTACCTACCTAGGACACTCCGTATGAAAACTCCTTTTATACTGTCAGCATGGACGATTCCTCTCATTTAGCTAGTTTAGCGGTGCTAAACGAAGAATTTAAATGACTTAAATCCGAGAAATACATTCTATACGCAAATGAAACGAATGGCGAATATTAATTGCAATAATCAATGACATAAATAATAAATCTACATAAGTGCATATGTCTTTTCAAGATATTTTCATTCACAATACAAAACTCCCATACGAAATGTCTCTCTTTACAATGCACAAATTCGCCGTACCCAGCCCAATATACGGAAGAGTTAGCGCTCTTAGCGCCATTTGCTGATACTTACCGATTTAAGTTTCACTTAACAAATTAAGTTGGACCTACCGGTGCACAATCCGAAAAGAAAATCCCTTGTACAAGCTGATGTCTAAAGATCAGCTTCCTTATCCTTTCTGCATTGAAAAGGATAAGTACCTACCTCCGAAGTACGCAATCAGGAAAGATTGAGCTATACAGCTCTTATGTCAGCTGAAAAAAAAACATTTGGAAGAGCTGAAGGAAGTAATGATTTTTACAATCGAGTCGTAGACAATTTTGTGACCATTGATTGACGTTATTAATACATTTTTTTTTAAGTTGCACTTCTTTAGAACTAGTAGCTAACCCAATGCTTGTGGCCAGGAATCACCACTGACTGTCAGATGCCGTTTTCGAAGTCAATGAATAACAGGCAAATCGGTAAACTACATACGATTTATGCTACATACGTATGTAGAGTACAATTGTTTACATTTGCTCGATTATAAATAAATCAAGGCACATAGGGTGCCTCCAAAAATGCTGCCGACTGCGCAGACACTGCACCCAATTACGGGCCAAACTTACATTCAAACATTCAGCCAGATACGCATTTTCTGCAGATTGTTAGTTGTTTTAATAATTTATTTAAATCTCAGTTACTTTCTTACGTCCACGGCAGCCTTCTCTACGCCAACAAGTATTTAGCTTCCACGGAGTCTGTGCTGTCCTGACAAACGTCAAAAATGCGAACTGCTGTATTTTTCTCGTATAAGAAGCTGGTGTCAATGAACCAGGAAATAATCTTTGAACAAAGCTATGAACTGTCAATTGTTTTTTCCCCCCCAAATTTCCATCATTATTTATCGATGTTGAGCAACAAATCACAACCATAAGAAAATTCATTGTGATTTATGCAATAGCAGGTTCCCACTTATTCATCTCAAAAGAAAACACTGCAATCGAAAGAGCTCAAGACTCAAGGGAGAACGATCTTATGCAGCCCCATGTCCCACCTCTAGCCATCTCAGCCAATCGCCTGTAGCTACGCTAGCGCGTGCGAAATGTGCACTAGCAGGTGTCCAGTCATGGTTGTCTAATTAAATACACGAAGCTATTTTTAATGTCAGAACAGAAAATATCTCTTAGGTATAAAAATAAAACATCGGTTTTCTTCTGGGTAAAGTCATTGTTTTGCCTGCTATTTGCTTCGTGTTCTTCGAGGCGCATAAACAAATTAAATATAAACAAAACGTAGAGAGACGGACGTACAAAAAAAAAAAAAAAAAAATATGAGCAATGTGATCAACCCTCGAGTTCGAAACAGCGAAACAACTCGTCACTACAAAGGCTTCCTTATTATTGGCACCATCTTACATGGCATAAGCTTTACTCGAGGGAAGGTGCTGCGTCGTCTAATTGTGTGTGCGAGCCGCTGCCAGCAGAGTCTGTCTGTCGTAGTTTTGCTCGATTCAGCAATTCAGATATCCGCAACTCGGCGTATTCCTCTCAGTTAATCATTGAATTTCAATACGAGGATATTATTTTATCCGCAATTAAAGACACGAAACGAAGAAAGTGATTTTAATGGCAACGCCAAGTTTCTAACATGTCACAATAGTTCTTATTCACCTTTGTCATGGAGCGTCGTCACGGTTTGCGACAATGACAATAGGATACAAATTATTTACGGTTACATTTCAGTTCGATTCTATAATTTAGTCGCGCAACGATGTGATATAATTGTGTGTCTATTTGTGTGTTGTATGTACCTCTCAAAGGGTGTGTGGAATAGCATAGCCAAATGCACTTGCGTCACTAAATTACTCTATACAAGAGAAAAACTATCTACACATCAGCATACTCGGCTGCCACTGATATGGTGTCATTTCGAAGGTGCGTTCAATTACGAAGGGTTTCTTGAGAGTTAACTAATCAAACGTCTTTATTGACAGATGAATGGTATTGCATAAGTCTGGTGGTTACTAATTGTCTCTCAATTTTTTTTACAGTCAATTTGTGTATTTTCTTAGTGTCTCAATCAAATTTAAGAGTGTTCGTTCGTATTTGTCATCCTATTCATCCAAAGAACCCATGCGTTCGTATCTCGATGATGTTTAATTTCGGCAATGAGTCGTTTGACCTTAAACTCTGACTGGGGAATTCACAAAATGCTGCCCGTTGTTCCAGTGTGCCCTGCTGATAAGACGTATGTTTGTGTTCAGCGATTGTCATCAACCGATCATCAGACGTCATTGACGTAGTTTCTTGCCTTTTGTTATTATTTTGCGAAACTTGTATCGTTTCCCACATTACGGGTACATCTGTGCTTACCTCACATGTGTACATTACTGACCTAAATGAGGTTGTTTCTCTTGACTGCAAATTACTATTTCAGAATGAGAATATCGCCGCCTTAGTTATGTGACTGCAAATACAGGTGGAGAGCATTTTGAGTGACGGGAATTGGGCTATCCGCATCTCGTTTGGGCGGCATTTTACAAAAGATCTGGTTTTACATGCTTATAGGCTCCATATGAAACAACAAACGCCGTACACTTGCTAATTAGTGATACACTACTTCAACTTGTGTGTTACTCGTTTATCGCTGCAGTTTTTTTTCTAGTATGCGCTGAAGATAGAAAATAACTCCACTCCAAAGGGAATACACCATTGCACCACGCAACGACGGATTGACGGCAAGAACTCTGCGTTCGGCATCGGTGTTCGAAATTAATATACAGTGGAGCCGAATTTCTCTCTAACTCGAATTTTTTGTTCGCCATATTTTGGCATTTACCTCAATTTTTCATATAAAAAACCATCCTCTAAGTCGAAGTCCCTCTAACTCGAACTAATTTTGATATCCCGTGAGAATTCGACTTAGGGAGAGTCCACTGTGCTTAAAATATGGTTAAATAATTGTGGCTTAGAATTCAGTGGTGGCCATAGTGTATCGAACAGTTGCATCGGCTCCTACACTGGTTGTCCTACTCTAATTCTACCTTCTTCGAGCCACTGACAATGCTCAAGGAGTATTTCCTGACTAGAAAAAGCTTCTCAAACTCCGTGTTTTGCAAGCGGCATAAAACTGTACGTTCCATCCAGTCGTGATAGAACAATAGCACGTCCACTGGACCAGATAAGAACGATAGGAAAAGAAATGTTTGTAAAATAGCAACGGCGTTAAATAGAAAATTGATTCGGGCTTTATTTCGAAGCTTCATTCGTGTTATTATACATGTACGAGGGGCGTTCAATATATTCTCGGTATCGGGGTGAAGCTGTGGTTGTGTATATAAATTGACTTATTTATCAAGTAATACTATTATTTTAGTGCATTCATGTAAAATTTCATATAAATGTGATTATTAATTCGCGTTTTATCTCTTTCTCTGCAAAATATCCATTTATTGCCGACTTGAGTTTTTCATCATCCGAAAATCTTTTTCCACGAAGACATTTTTTCAAATCTGGAAACAGGAAATAATCACTAGGGGCAAGGTCTGGACTATAGGGTGGGTGTTGGATTTCTTCGAAACCACAATCTCGCGCAGCAGCCTTGGAAACTCGCGCCGTGTTAACAGGAGCGTTGCCATGAAGAAGCAATACACCCGCTGCTTACCCCGTCTCTTCTTTTTAATTTGCTCCCGCAAATTATGCAAAGTGGAAGCGTAGGATGTGGCGTTGATGGTTTCACATTATTTTTTTGTACTCAATGAGCAAGATTCCCTTTGAGTCCCAAAAAACTGTGGCCATGAGCTTCCCGGCAGACGGAGTGACTTTGTACTTCTTCGGGGGGTCTGTTTCTTTTTTTATGCCACTGCATGGACCCTTGTTTGCTTTCAGGGTCATAGTGGTGGACCCATGTTTCGTCACCAGTAACAATTCGATCCGTAACACCGTCCGCGTTCTCACTAGACATCTCCAAAAGCTCTCTACAGCATGCGATTCTCACTTGTTTTCTGAGGCGCTGTGAGCATTCGTGGCACCCACCTTGCACTGACCTTTGAAAGGTTAAGATGGTCATGAAGAATGGTGTGAATGGTACCAATTGAAAGCTTGGTGATCTCTGCCATCATTTTCACCTTTATTCGGGCATCCTCAAGTATAAGCAGTAGCCGGGGCGCCGGAACGGGGGTCGTCTTCAATGCTCTCTCTGCCTCTCTTGAATTCACTTGACCACTTTTGCACAGTTTATAATGAAGGTGCGGAACCCTGGCAAACAGCCACATCTCTTCATGAATAGTTTTTTGACTTTTTCCTTGCTTAGTGAGATTTAATTACAGAGCGATGCTCAGTTTTCACCATCTTTTCATGTCTCAGTTGCCATTATGATTCTGTTTAACTAGAGATAAAACGCGAATTAATAATCACATTTATATGAAATTTTACATGAATGCACTAAAGTAATAGTATTACTTGATAAATAAGTCAATTTATATATACAACTACAGCTTCACCCCGCTCCAATAACGGCAATTTTGCTAGTTGAAGTATGCGCTGAGTCGAAAATGTTCTTTGTCGGAGAAGATAATTTTTTGGTAAAAATCCGGTTCTGCGGTCAACATTTCCAGGACCCAATTAGCGAACGGCGTTGTCTGGTCTGGTCGTTCGGTCTGGTCTGGTCGTCTGGTCGTTCGGCTTCAATTCTTGCTTCAGAACTATCTTATACGGATGTAGGCATAAATCCAACCGCAAATGCCGGGTCGTTGTTAGTAGCCTTTTGTTATATCGTGTGTCTAGCGACGCACCGAATTGACATTTGTGGGTCTTATTCGATATTGGCCAGCCATGAGTTTGACTGCAGTAGGGTGTAGCATCACTTTAAAACACAAAATGAATTGTTCTAGTAGTCTAAAAAAAAAATAGATCGTCATTGTAAAACATAGATAAACTGCAGCGATTGCAAACACGTTTTCATTATGCATGTGTTACCGTGACTGTGAATGTCGCTGAGTGTTACAAATCATGTGACAATTCATTTAGATGTGATGAATGTGCAATGCTTACCAGTTGTTTCCGCAAAACAAAAGCAATAATTTTTCAAAATCTGTCAGGCTGGCTACTTTGCTGGGTTTCCCGCAAACAAAATAATTGACGGGGATCAATGTACTCTTCAAATTATATACATACATATGCCAAGCTCTCTTAACTGGTGGAAACAAACCAACGTTTTCTGAGAAAATCAATATTAAGCTGCGAACAGAAAATACTTATTTATCAGGCCAACGGCCCGTGGAGGGTCTGAGCTTGAGCAATAGCTGCCTGTCCTGGTGTAGTATCGGCTCGCCAGTAAAGAGTGTTTTTTTCCGCACAGACTAGCGACTTCACATATTCCCACAGAAAATAGTCAAGCGGCGCTAAATCGTACGATCTTTGAGTCCAATTCACGTGTCCGTAACGTGAAACTATGCGGTTACCAAACGTTTCCAGCAATAAATCAATTGTGGCACGAGCTGTGGGACATGTTGCACTGTCTTGTTGGAACCACAGCTCCTGCACATCATGGTTGTTCAAATGATGAACGAAAAATTCAGTAATAATGGCTCTATAGCTTTTATCATTGACTGTGACGTTCTGGCCAGCGTCGTTTTTAAAGAAATACGGACCAATTATTCCACCAACCCATAAAGCACACCAAACAGTCAGGTTTTGTGGATGTAACAATGTCTCAACATACACTTGAGGATTATCATCACTCCAAATACGGCAGCTTTGTTTATTGACGTATCCATTCAACCAAAAGTGAGCTTCATCGCTAAACGTTCTGTTGCCAATACACTGGTTCCAGTCATCAAGCCCAAGCTGTCTTGCGTCCGCGATAACTTGGTTCTTATTCCGGAGGTCTTCCTCTCCTTCTCGAACCAGAAGCGTCTTAGCTTCTATGCGCTCGATGTAGCCAAGCCAGTGCAGTCGACGGAATTTTGACATCCGGACTACATCCAGATCTTGGTACATTTCGTAGAGTTCGCGGTTGTGTCTTCTCTCCATTCACCATCCTCGCAAACGGGACCATACAGACATAGAATATTTCTTTCGTACCAAGAAACAGCTTCGCTATTTTGCTTATCGTCCAGCGTTTGGCTCCATGTAGCATTACTGGGAAAATAAGAGTTTTGTAAAGCATGCAAGCATCTTGTTCCACCTTGTCAGCAGTGAACGGACAATGCTGAGCTGAAATCAAAAGTGAATGAACTTGTAGAGAAGAATGCTTAACTGGCAACAACAACGCTGCTTAGCAATTCTATTGAAATTGATCGTGTGTCAAGTGTTAATGACATTAGCGCTATCTGCAAAGCTTTGTCTTCGCTATATTCGCGACGATGAAACTCAGCATAATCTGTTGCATTTGAATTTTATAGATTTAGTTTCCAATAATGTGTCAACTTTTCATGGTCTCCCTTGTTAAATATAAAGCTATTCTGCATTTGCTTACAAATGGGAAAGTATGGAACCAGAAATAAGTATATTTTCACCCGCGTCTCTTTATAAGTTACCCATACGCGTGGGTAGATGATATGTGTGTAAAACGTGTTAAACTGGTTGTGACCAACCTGCTACACTGATTGTAATCGATGGGTTTTTGAGGCAATTACTTAAGTTCATTTTATTCGATTCCTTCATGTCCGCAAACCACTACAAGTTGCTGTTCTTTTAACTGAGCTAATTTTGAACCACGTTGTGGAATAAATTCAGGTATATATTGTAATTATAATGACGTACACGTGTTTGATTAGCTCGCTATTTCATGAATGACAATGACAGCGGTTCAGACGAAATGTCAATACAGTACATTCTTGGATAATCACAAAACCTGCTGGATCTGTTTGCAGTCTCCCTAGAGCAATTGAGCTACATATACAGTATCGGACAAAACTAAAGCACCCTCCATAAGCAAACTGGGTCCTTTTGGAGTATTTTCCTTGTATCGGGTGACAGAGAGAAGTGACGCACGTGACATTGTTCTTCCTCATTTTTTAAAGCTTATTGAACAAAAAAAAGGAAGCAAAGTTTGTTACAAAAAAATAATCATAGAAAGAGACATAATTAGGTTGTCTATTATGTTCATAGGCTCACCTTTCGTTGTATCTTCCACTGCCTCGTAGAGCTGATCCAAATTGTTGCATTGGTTCCGGTTTATTCGTCTGTCCACTATTTTCTCCAACTTCTCTGTGGGATTTCTGTCTGAAGACTGCGTAGGCCAATCTAGAACCTCGATTTTGTTGGTATCAATCCAGGTTTTTACTACCTTGCTTCTGCGTTTTGGATCATTGTTCCATTTCAATGTCATCTCCTCTTCAGCATACCCGATTTTAGTAACTCTTAATAATTAAACCGATTCAAAATACCATTGATTCTAAAGAGCAGCACTATTCCCCAACCAAAGAAGCAACACCAGACGAGTACATTTCCTCCACTAAATTTGATCAGTATTTGGATCCATCCATCAGGGTCCATTCAGTCAGATGCCATTTGACTAGCGTTTGCACATAAACACGTGAACTGAAAATTTGTAAAATTGAAAACAAGATAAACTATCTACACATCAGCATAATCGGCTGCAACTGATATGGTATCATTTCGGAGGTGCGTTCAATTACGACGGGGTTTCTTGAGAGTTAACTAATCAAACGTCTTTATTGACAGATGAATGGTATGGCATAAGTCTGATAGTTACTAATTGCTTCTCATTTTTTTCCAGTTAATTTGTGTAATTTCTTAGTGTCTCAATCAAATTTAAGTGTGTTCGTTCGTATTTATCACCCTGTTCATCCGAAGAACCCATGCGGTAGTATCTCGATGATGTTTAATTTCAATAAGTTGTTTGACATTAAACTCTGACTGGAGAATTTCAGTTCCAGTGTGCCCTGCTGATAAGACGTATGTTTGCGTTCAGCGATTGTCATCCACCGCAGCTTCTGCTTCCACACATAACGTGTTGGTCTATGACGTTACAGTCGAAGTCGAATCTTGGTGGTTATAATTCGACATCACAATATTTAGGCATGTTCTTCCAGTTTCGCAGGTCCCACAGAGCGTGGAATACCTAACTTGTATGTTGTTCGTTTATAAAAGGTCTTTCATTAATTGTGTCCTGTCTTTAAGTTTAAATAAAACAAAATGTGTGTGAGATGTCATCGATTATTTTATTCATTTTAAAAGCCTATCGATGGCCTTATGCGTGGAATAAAACATCGATCAAATGTACGCGGCGGCTTCTCTGGGTGGCGCGCCTTCGAAATGTCCAATTTTTCATGACGCTGGCGCATAAATGAGGCTGAATTTGACCGATGGCATGGGTTATGTTGGCTTCGAGGGCCACTGTGGTTTGTGGCTTATTCGCATATTCGTTCAGAAAACCCCACAAGAAAAAGTCTAACCGGGTCAAATCCCAGGTCGGCCAGTTCATATCACCTCGACGTAGGGTGACCATGCCGTCGAGTCGCCGTTGCAGAATTTCCAATGTAGCGTGAGCTGTGCGCTGTCCTGTTGAAACCACATGCCGTTGGTGTCCATATCAACAAATTCAGCACAAAAGAAGTATCTATGGTAATCATCGACGTTGACGCTGATGGTCTGGCCAATGTCCTTCTCAAAGAAATATGAACCGATGACGCCGCAAGCCAAAACTCCACACCAAACAAAGGCTTTTTTTGGGATGAACTTGTGTCTGGACGCTCTTCGATCTTATGTGATTTGACATTGTCCCAAACTCGACAATTTTGTTTGTTAATGTAATGCCCATTTAACCAGAACTGGACCACGTCTTATGGCGACCGTGAAATGGGCGAAGAGAGCCCAACGTTGCCCAAACAGAACAACCATTTTGATAAAATATTTTTTAGCATATGCACTTGTTAAACGCTATGTCCGTCGATGGCGATTTGGCAAAACAGACTGAATAAATGACAGCTAATTTGACATATGTAGAACAATATGTCCGTCATCAACTGTCAAAGTTCGGCAGTCCCTATTGGAAGACCCCTTATATCGCTATAGGTCATTATACCCTTCTCGAATTAGGTTATGATTTAAAGATTCGTCTGTACTGTCTGTACTAGTACTACCTCGCTAATTCGAATACTTGGTAATTCGAAGGGCTCACTAATTCGAACACTTCTCTTCTTTGCTGAGTGCTTTAACAGTTAATATGGCGTAACCAGGCTTTTTTCTCGCAAACACGCATCGATTGTTGACTTTCAATTCAACCATAATATTGGGTACCCGTAAGTCATTCGGTACTCTTCGGTTTCAGCACAATTATGGTCACTGGAGCAAGATGGAGGGATTGCACTCTTAAAAGGAGTGATGTGGTCTTGGGCCTAAGGCTGATATGGAAAGGAAATGCCGGCATGCATACACACATATTAAACAGCTGACGCACGTTTCGTGTTTTGTTTCACTGCCAAACATCTTCAGTTTGGTCTATAATTTAACCATGAATCGTCTTACAAACGAACAACGCTTGCAAATTGAATTTTATTATCAAAATGCGTGCTCTATTAAGGAAGTTCAGCGCGCGCTTCTTCCATTTTATGGTCAGCTCATTTTTGGCTCAATGGGTACGTAAATAAGCAGAATTGTCGATTTTGGAGTGAATATCAGCCAGAAACATTGCAAGAGCTACCTATGCATCCAGAAACAGCCACAGTTTGGTGCGGTTTATGGGCTGGTGGCATCATTGGACCGTACTTCTTCAAAGATGATGCGAATCGTAACGTAACTGTTCGGGATCGGTCAATTGGCCGCCTAGATCGTGCGATTTAACGTCTTTAGACTATTTTTTGTGGGGCTATGTTAAAGCTCATGTGTATTTTTTTGAAAAACTTTCCTATAGCTTTTAAAAAATCACCCTTTACAACCGTGTATTTTTCAATACCAAATTTTTTTCATTGGCATTGAAAATTTGTTTTAAAATGCCTACCACCTACTTTTTTCTTAAACTCATGCCCCTTCACAGGAACCTATTATACTCCCGCAGAGCTAATAATAGCGCCCCTTCTTTAGCCATCATACTCCACAAGCTCTATAATAGCCCCCATACGCCCACCTCTGATTTGTGACTTGGGTACCCGACATGGTAGCTGATGGTCCTGGCTACCGACGAACTTGGTATCCGCAATGCTTGGGTACCCGGTAAACTGCAAAATTGGGTATTACACTGGTAAAATCAAGGGCCCTACTTTCAAGTACAAGTGTTGCACAAAAAAATTCATGATCATGTCAGTCTGCTCACCGTCGACTAAAACATTTTGCCCACCACCATTTTTGAATACATGTGGACCAATGATTCCACCGGCCCATCAAGCCCATTAAACAGTGTCGTTTTCTGGACGTTATGCTGTACCGACAATGACTTTAGTTTGTGTTGTTCGAATTGAGGCTTGTTTTTCAAAATGTATTCAAACAATTTACAATCGTTGCTCCGGTGTGAGTCTATTCATGATGAATTGCCAAACCAAACTGACATCAAGACAACGTAGAACTGTCAAATCAGCCCAGAAAGCAATGTTTCCAATTTAAAGTGAAAAAACAGCCTTTATTATGCACTACTGCACCACTCAACGATAGTATGATTGCAAATAATTCTGCCATTTGTATGGGTGTAAACTTACCTTAAAAATGAATGTGAATAAAATCACAATCCAGTAGTCCTTCCCCGAATGTCAGCTGTTCAAAGCCGGATCAGCACAACCTCAGACAGTATAGCGCTCTCATGTAAATTTTGAAACTGCTCAGAGTGCATATCTGTCGTGTAAAACTTCTGGCAGTTCGGAGTCAGAAAACACGGTAGATCACATTCACTTCTGAGCGAACAATAAGTACGCACAATACGAGTGTCTGCCCCGGCATATACTGCCAACCATAGAAAACACAATTATGCACATATGTTATTACGACACTCTGACCAATTCATGAACGTCAGCATGTATTCCGTATTACCCTACCCCCGGGCGCATTTCAGCCACTTCCGTTTAAATAGCCGCAAGCGCTCCATCGCTAACACGTAGGTTTCATCGTTTCATTCATACTTTTCAGTCGGTAGCTGTTAGGAGTTGTATAAGATCGTGACTTCACCGTTGACTTGTGACTTTTGGATCTCTCTTGAGAGGAATTCACATGGCAGCACGTTTTGTTTTTTCACAAAGTCTTTGGTTCGTAAATTGAAAAAAAAAGACTCTTGTTAACGCACTGATGGCAAGAATATCTCTGCGCATTTATTCATGCATTCAGCCTCGATTGGGATTCTTCTGTTTGACTTCTGTATCAGTGGGTTTGTTAACATTTTCGACTGCCCCTGCATAAAAACCATCTTTACACCTCCTGGCTTACCTTAATTCGAAGTGTGGTATGCTTAAATTAAGTTACCAATGCACATGTAATCATCGTAAATCGTATTCGCAGTGTCGACGAAAATACGCGACGAAATAAAAAAAAACGTAAATTGACAATGAACTCTACCAGTGTCCGCCACTTCTTTTCACCTTTACCCTAATCCGTGTCTAATGCTTTCAAACAAGCGATGTACCTCGAACCTCGAACAAGAAAAAAACCTGCCAATGACCCATATTCCGCGAGTACTACACTCTCTCTCTCTCTCCGTGTGTCTCTATTGATTTTGGATTACTGTTACTCGGTGTGCTTTGTGGGGGATATTTTTTTTTTCACGCTGCACACATTTCTTCGTATTCCACCAGCAATCACTCATACCTTTTGAACAATATACATTTCAAGGGGGGAACCTTCAAGCATCTGCATAATGTAGAGCATGCTTTTCTGTTCGTCATAATATATGTGTCAGGAGTGAGTCTTTTTAAGCTCACGGCAAATAAATGCTTGAACCAGTTGTGCTTTTGTTACAAGTATCTGAGCATGTTAGAATTGAATTATCGCAGAAACTTTTCATGAGGGTGTTGAAGCTGGTGCATCTGTGCAGGAGTCAGTAGGTCACAACTATAAGTTGCTCATATTACAACCTGAACCAGACATGAATCGCATAAGCATACTTGTACAAGTTAACATACAAAATTGTGAAATCAAAAATCGTTGACAATTTTGCAGTTTTTTTTACGTGTTTCTTCATGTCTTGCAGTCAGAAGCATTCATCCTATTTATGGCAGTGGTGTTGGCTGGATTAATGTGGAACATTTTGGGCGACAAGTGCTGTTAATGGGTTAGAGGCGGGTAGAGAGATGGGTTCTGTCTCTCGCGTTCGGGTTTTAACAACGACAAATTCATCGTGCTTTACTTATGACAACCCAATTGGAGCTTTCAATGAAGCGATTATTGAGGAAGAAGATTCCCGAGCTAAGGCTTCCACGAGGTTAGAGAATGTGGACAACATTCCCTCCTCGTTTATCTTCATCCTTGAAACGCATACTCATATAAATCGCAGTTGGTCTATCGGCACTAGGTCTCTCAATCAATTATAGCCTACTCTCGACCCAAAAGGCCGAATCTGAGAAGTCTCATCAGCGTTATTACAGGACACTGCTATCGATACTTACGCCTCCAGATTAAGATGCAGAGATTAGGAGCAGCAGAAACAATCGCACATCTTCTATGCAACTGCAGTCCTCCTTCCTCTCGAGGAAGTAGCCAGGTGGCTTATACAGGGTGGGCCAAATACAAGATTCTTTTAAAAAATGTAATAAAATCAACAAAATTAAATTGTTCCCATGTATTATTGCTTTATTAGTAAGAAGAAATATTCCCATTAATTATGAAATGCAATGTCGTTCAAGCTGCCTCGACTGGCTTCGCAGTAGCAGTAGTTCGTCACCCCAATTTTCCAAGATGTTGATGGTTTTGGGCTGTTGCTCACGGATTGCTTGGGTGATATTGGCCTTAAGTGCTTGAATCGTTTCCGGATTATTGGCATACCATCGGTCCTTCACGGTTCCCCACAAAAAAAAAGTTCAAAGGGGTAAAATCGGAGCGCCGAGGCGTCCAATTGACATCGCCAAGACGGCTGATAACACGATTTGGGAATTTGGTGCGGAAATGATCAATTGTGGCATGGACTGTGTAGCATGGTGCGCTATCCTGCATGAATCAGAGGTTGTCCATATCCATGTCTTCAATTTCAGTAAAAATAAAGTCGGTTCGCATGGCTCTGTAACGCCCACCGTTGTTTCCAGCCTCATTTTCGAAGAAGCCCACAGCAGCCACATTCTCATATGTGTGCACCGCACGACGACGGGGACCATGAGTGTTGTCCACTAGCATACCAGTCTCACGAACTTTTTGCACAAACTTGCGTACAGCAGGTGGGTGCATTATTTCGGCCAAAACTTCTTCTTTTCAAAAAAAAGGACTATTTTTGCTACACAGCACTCACCTTGGCAATAAGTTTGAAATATTCCCCAACGTTGTTCAAGCGTAAAGCGACTCATTTCCGTCCGCGGAGGTATGATACTGACTTTCTGTCAAGATTTCGAGCGGGAAACTGCTGTCAGTGTCAAAATAACCTATGATTTAGAAAAAAACCATTAGATGGCCCACCCTGTATTTTAACGACATGACAGAACTAAGCAGCGTTAGTATCACCCATCTCCACCGCTCTATTAAAAGCTCTAAGTGGTTTGCGGAATAGGATCAATTAGATCCGCGTGGTAAGAAAACGGGCCTATGCTGGTCTAAGACTGCCATCTATGGGCAGTCAGCCACTCTAACCTAACCTATCAGGCTTATATCCCCCCTAAACTTGATTACAAATTTACAACGCTCATCCCTTTTCTGGCACCCGCATCTACTACATAGCATCCAAAAACGAGCGACAAAACTCATAGGAGACAACAAATATCGGCGAGTTAAACGCTCGAACACCGACGAACTGTGTCTTCTTCGTCTCTGTTTCATCGATATTTTAACAAACGACGCTCAAGCGAGCTAACCAATTGCTTTCCTTCTCTCCAATTGCATTCACTCGCAATGCCCGTCGCACTAGGAGTGCCTCAGGGTTTACCCTCAGGGCTGCTTTAGAGACTCGTTTCTTTTAGCATTGAATGCTCTTCCCAGGCATACATTCGGTCCGTGATAGACACTTGAAGGTATTCGTAATCCATAACTATAACACTTGGTATTGCAGCAATTTTTGATCTCCTAACAGAGAACAATCTTTGGAGCCATGTAGATTCAGTGGTGTGGTGTGGCACGTGTTACTTTGGGTTGTAACCTTCGCATCAAATTTAAACGGACGTAAAAGCATGCGTACACTGTTGTTTTTATGTGATAGAGGCAATCTAGTGGAACGGCTTGCGTGTTCAAATATTCTCCACGCTGAATAAAAATGTTCTCACCTTGCAACTGGGGTCGTAGTTTGGCAATAATGTGGCGAAAGCAAACGCTTTCAAGTCATCGTAACATCGTCGTCTCTGATTTCCTCACATAATCCCCCAGATAATAATTGAAAGACCAGCACCCGCGCACTGTCTCTCGGAGACCAATTTACAGATTCATTCCGCGAAGTTATGCGCTCGTTAAATGTTTCCTCAAGAAAAACTTATTGTGGCGCGTGTTGTGCTTTTTTTATCTGCTGGAGCGTATTGTGGTGAATCCACTGCTCTTTCGTCTTGCAATTCCATTTAAACATGCTACAACTGTGGTGTTCCTCACTGCCTGTAGCGTTGTAACTGGCATTAAGGTGGTCAATGGTTTCACCAACTGTCTCAATAATAATTTGTGGATGGAGTGTGGAGTGGAGTGTGAAAGAGACTGAATGTAGTCACTTTAACAGTCTGACTGCAGTCATAAATCTAAATTGAACCCATTCAGCGAACGAATGATTCAACATTGGCCGTGATTCTAATCGACATAAGTACAAAACGTCTCCACTCTAAGAGACATAAAGAAGAATGCCTTCGATAAGCTGGAAGCATGGACACAATCATGAGGACTGCTTTGCACTGTACTCTTCACCAGAAGATATAAAATCCCCATTGCTGTGCGACACTACCTTACAACTAACCGCCAGTGCGACATTTCTGGGTCTCACGATTGATAATAAGCTCAATATCCAGGATAGGATCAAGAAGGCTTCTTCTGCCGTTTTTAGATGCAAAAAGGCCCTTGGATGCAAATGGAGACTGCAACCACGCATCGCTCACTGGATTTTCATCCTGATTGTCAGACCGACACTTCTGTATGGGGTCTCACTGGAAGGCACTAAATCGAGTGCAGAGACTGGCCTGTATGTGCATCAGTCAGATGCACTGAATATTTTCGTCCACCTTCCACCACTGGAAATAGTCGGCAAACAAATAGCAGCCAGCACAGCCTTGAGACTCTCCGACTGTGTCCGAACTCAACATTGGCCACTCAACCAATTCAACTTCCTTCCTAACGACACCGACCGCCTACCACCCCAGGCTATCTTCGAGAAGAAGTTCTCTACCAGCATTCCTTCCAGATCGGATTGGATGTCTGACAAGCAGACGCTTTCGCCGCCTCCGTTTGAATACCAGTAAACGATTCATTGATGGCTCGCTGTGTTCGGCCATTCACGTCAATGTCGTCCGCATATGATAGCAATTGTACGAACTTTTGGAAGATCGTGCCTCTTGTGTTGGTGAGTGAGTTCTGCACGACCTTCTCAAGAATGATGTTAAAGATAATCACATGACAGCGCATCGCCTTATCTAAATCATTTCCCGATATTGAAGGACTCGGTGTTCAGTTCATTTCCGACCTCGATGGAGCAGCGAGAGTTCTGCATCGTCATCCTGCACAACCTGACGAGTTTCGCAGGAATATCAAAACTAGACATGGGGTTGTATAGCTCGTCTCTATGTACGCTGTCATATGCGGCCTTGGAATCGACGAATAGGTGGTGGGTGTAGATCTGCATCTTTTGGGTTTTCTCCAGGATCTGCCGTAGTATGAAGATTTTGTCGATGGTGGACTTCCCCGGCCTGAAACCGCACTGATAAGGACCTATCAGGCTATTCACGAATGATTTCAAGCGCTTACACAAAACGGCAGAGAAGATCTTGTGAGCGATGTTTAGGAGACTTATCCCTCGGTAGTTGGCACAGTTGAAGGGGTCTCCTTTTTTGTGGATCGGGCAAACGATACTGAGATTCCACTCATCGGCACTCGTTGTCGAACCAGGGGTTTTTGTTTGTGGCTTTTTAAAACCTAGCACACCAGAGGTAGCTTCTCTGATGGCGTTTTGTCGATTGTTTTGCCTGGCAGGGTTGGACTCTCTAAAAGCTTTAGGGAGACTCGATCGGCAAAGCGTTAGATTGCGATTGTAGCTTTCCGACGTCAAACTGTTTTGGACTTGCTCTACTCCGTTGTCCTATCGATATTCGTGTCCTTACCTTGGCTACAACAAGGAAATGATCCGAGTCGATGTTGGCTCCTCGGAATGTTCGAACATCGAGAAAACTGGAGGAGTGTCTGACGTCGATCGCAATGTGATCAATCTGGTTGATGGTTGATTAATCAAGGGACCGCCAGGTCCCTTTGTGAATGTAGAGGTGAGTGAAACGCGTGCTGACTAAAGAGAGACTTCGCCCCGTCACGAAGTCCAACAGCCGGAGTCCGTTCTCGGACGTGTTGTCATGTAGTCTGTGATTTCCGATAACTCTAGCAAAGACGTCTTCCTTACCCAGCTTTGCGTTGAAGTCTCCTAGAACGATTTCGGTGTCGTAGCTCGTATGTCCTTTCTAAGAGATCATAAAAATCATCCTTGCTATCGTAATTTTTATCCTCCGTTGGGGCATAGGCGCAGATTAGACTAATATTACCGAATGTAGCATTGATGCGGATTGTTATGAGGCGCTCGCTTATGTATTTAAAGCTTAAGACTTCTTGCCTGAGTCTGCCACGAACAACAAACCCGCATACAAGCGCTGGCTTCGCTCTTTCCAGCAATCACCGTAAAAGATGTCGCAGTTTTTCATCCTCTTTTTGACCGGCACATCCTATTGCACCTCCTGAATGGCGGTGATGTCTGCCTTAAAAGCTTCAAGGGCCTCCGCAAGGCTAGGGTCATCCGAATCCGCGGCTTGTAAGCACTTTAGTAAAATAATGCTAAAGACGCTTTAAACTTCATCTTAAAAAATGTGAAAATCTTCGTAGATTCTAGAAAAATTTGATTTCCGCTTCCGTGATGATATGCACCTCCATCGCGACTCCACCACACAACGTCGATCATAAAAGTCTCTGTGAAACAAGTGTACATAAGATTCTTTATTCTCAATACTTATATGTATATACATACTGAATCTAATCAAAGTGTTTAATTTATGCTAAGTTTTGTATATTTTGATATAAGATGCTTCGAAAATGCAAACAGCAATGGAGCAGTCCATCCATCCCGTGGCAGATGTTGGGCTCGTTTGAATATCCAATTACGGATTTCTATTGCAACAAAAGATGAACGCGAACTTAGTATGCTATGCTGACTAAAGTGCTTAAAATACACGCACACACACTCAGTAGACTTACACATAACCACTAGACTCTAGTTTTAAGGCCGCTTCGTATGTAGGTAATCCAGTTTTGTCAATAATCTTGCTCATGTCCAAGCGAATGATGCCGTTGTCATTGATGGAGTCGAGATCCATTACCGTCGACTCGACGTCTGTATCTCGTCGATTGTCACTTGTTGATGCTGTAGCTGCAACCGAGGATGATGATGTTTCTGATCCAGTTGCAACATCATTTGTGGGTGGATTGCTAAAACTGTTGTTGTTAATTGCATTTTCACGCGATGAAGTCATACTATGGCTCTCTGTAATTATCTGCGAAACACTGCTTCGTCGATCGGTATTGTTGTTGCGCTCATCAAGTGTTGGACTCTGCAAAGGCGTGCAGTAGCAAGCGTCTTTGTCGACGCCCACAACTAAGTTGCCATTATTAATGTCAGCGGCTACAACGACCTGATCTAGGCCACTGTCGCTCGATAAAGACATAGAATCATCGTAACGAAACTTTCCGCAAAGTGGGCAACCACGATAGTATGGTTGATTGGTGAATCTCCCCTCGCCAATGGCGGATGAATCGCGAACAGAATATGGTAAGGATTTCCTCCCTAAGGCACTCGCACCGAAACGTCCTGAAGTGGCAGCGGCAGCAGCAGCGGCAGCTATTCCTAATTGAAATAAATTCTCCGCCTCCGCACGTTGCAGTGAACAGCACGACTGAGCACTGAGAACTTTTTTCATGCCCAAGAGATTGGTACCTTTAATGAACTTGGGCATCACATTGGGGTTCGATGACCCAGATACATCATTCATCGACCGATAGTCGGGTGGTGGTGAGATTCTTGCTGCCTGACTGGTCTCCGCTTGCATGGCCACCACTGCATCATATGATGGTGGTGGTTCGTGACTCAATGCCGGTACTGCCAATCCCTCCGATGACTCCATAAAGAGGCCAGATGTCTCGTAGCACTGTAACGAATCGCCAAAAGATAAAGACTTTAATTGAGACATTAAGGAAATCAACTTGCATTGGTGGGTGGTGGGTGTATGTGTTGATGGGGGGAGGGCCCTCCAGGAATATAAATCATTTAATTAGTGGGGATGCGACATTCTTTTTAATTATGCAGCGGTGTGGCGCTAGATGACAACGGTTGCCAGGAGCGACCAACGCAAACGTAGAACAGACCTTAGATTTATATAGCTATTCGCTATAGGAGAGCGAGAGAGATTTCAAAATTAATTGCCAACCGTGCACAGGAGACGACAGCTCTACTGACTGTTTTCCACACCTGAGTGAATCCTTATTTAGAGGTGGTGGATGTCACGCCGAGAAGGGACTGACGTTGGCTGTGAAAAGGGGTTGCAACAAAAACAAAAAAAGGAGGGTGCTGCTTCATTCAACATTTTATCATTCGAAATATGGCTTGCTGTGCGATGGGTGTGGGTTTGGTAGTTCGTACTGTGAAAAAAGAACGCATGGCATCATTGGTTACGAGACTATTGAGTAAACAGACACATCCCGTGGAGTGGCCGATTCAAAATGAGGAAAACTGTTGCCGTAGCAATTTGATCTGATAAGTCTTCTAATAAACGTGTAATATTTGTGCTGCGCTGTTGTTAGGATGGCAAAGGGAATATTGCTAGATTGGAGGGGTCAATAACATGACGTTTCTATTCTCCAATCGGCAAATTAATAAGCCCTTGCTACTCCATGAGTGGATGAACCTGCCTTCAACACACATGCACGTGAATATTATCGTTTCAATTCTCATTACATTGACTTACAAATTCAGCAGTTAAAGCTGATGAATACGGTTGAAAATGAACATTTCATGAGTTCGATCTTAATTGCGGACAGAAAAACCTATTTGTAAATTAATTGAGCTAATTGCCATCAATTTAGAGGGAACGATAATTGAATTCGCACTTATTGTGCTACTGTGTAAAAATGATTAACTTACGACTACTAGCAAAACGTACCAGTGGGAGGGCTTAACGTCTATGGGAATTCCCGAAACGGTATCTACTTATGTAATTGTTTTACTATTTCGTTGCTAGATCTGTAAATTGACCCGCCCTAGAGCACTGGGTTAGGTTTTATTCCTGAATAGGTAAAATATTTGCCTAAAAAAAAAGAAGTGAAAATCAGTAATTGAGTTAGCACGAATGGCAGTTTCTAAAATTGAATGCGGTCAGTTTGTGTCGAGTTTAATTATGCGTGGCTGCATTGTGAATATAGTGGAGATGGGCATCAACCGATGGTGTCCATAAACACAGCATAAAGCACAAATTGAGTTGACCAGTTGCTCACTACTTTATTCAGCAGCTGGTGCCCACCAAGTGCTCTCTCACAGTAGACTTGCACATTCACGTATTACCATAGAAATTGGAGACAGAAGTGTAGTATTGCACGATCTTGGGGACAAATTCACTGACTCAGTTCGTGAGCAGAAGCACTCAACCAAAGTCTCTGTCATTTAAGGTAAAAGGAGCTGTTGATGTCATTCCATCAAATGAGGAATATATTGGTCATCATTTATCTACAGAGATATATATTGATCGTTCTCATAGGCGCGTCGACTTCATCTGTCAAGTTTTGGTTTAAGTCAAGGCTGAGTGCCTTCAGAGAGCCTCTTCACGACCATTCAACCAGAAATAAGTCTCGTTGGTGTGCAAGTATCCCAGTGAATTCGCCTTATTTTGCGTTCAAGTCTATCTAGCGACTGCTTCGGAGAGTATCACGTTTGTGTCGCTGTGGCCTTGTAAGCGGAGCCTTGTTGGAAGATCTGTTTTGCGTTCAAGTTTATCTAGCGAATCAAGCACTGATTCAGAGAATTTCGAACGTTTTTCACGTTTGTGTCGCGGAGCGGAGCCTTTTTGAAAGATCTTAAACAGTATTGTGTTAGGTCCCCTCCACTCGTGAGAGAACAATCGCACGTACAACACGAGTGGTCGCTGTAGAAGCAAAGTTCTGGCCCTCTACAGGCTGTAGTGCCACCCATATTATGTGTACATTGTGTTAAGCGGCTTAACAACGTTCTCTAAACCATTCGATTGGTAAGATTTCTTTGACGTTTTACCACCTATTTCGCAGAATTGGAGCTTGGTGACTCCACCAAACCAACACAGAGGCTGGGTGGTGTCCACATTGACCTCTCGAATTGAGCTCAGACGAATGTCATGATGACACAAATCCACATATCCTTATAAGTGAATACTAACTGGGAGGATATGACATTTTATTAAAGTGTTTGCCTAACTGACGTTTTAGCAATTTCTATTTAACCACTTGAAAACTTTAACAATCAACACTGAAGTTCTATCATAATTTTACGAAAATGAAAATCTCAGTTTGACGGCAGTGTGCGTTTGACGGCAGTGTGCGTTTGACATGACGTTCAATTGCTTGTGCTGACAAGAAGCTACATGCTCTGTGTTTATCTTAAGCAAACTTCTCCGATCCTTACGAGTGCACTGTGTGCAAGTTAATTTCAGCCATGAATAGTCTATGTTTGGAGCTCTCTTCTAAAAGGAAAATTGAATATGACACTTCATCAAATTACATAACCATCTCTGTGAACTGACTGACTCTGGAGAAACTTTTCTTTGTTCAATTGTTGACATTCACTTGGTGAAGCAAGTTATGTCAGTGGAATGTTGAATGTACGTAATAATAGATAGAGATATATTTAAACGTTTATATTCATTTATTCATGATGGAAAATGTAATGTATTTCGTGTTAAAAATAATTGTCTCCGAGTCTCCGATTTTCTCTTCAATCATTGATCGGCAATTTGTATGCAGGAAGCAAATGCATGTTTAATGTTAGCAAAAGATGCTTAAAAATTTCTTATCAAACATTCGCTTCTATCATTTCTTTTGCAACGGAAATATAAATGTATATAAATGTATCTGACCCGTATCTGAGATAGTGCGACAATTACGAGTACATTTGCGAATTCTAAAAGTATTCACTTGGAGTTAAAGTTAAGGTTCCTTGATACGGAATCAGTGCCAACGTGATAAATATTTATACAGGCATAGGTTTTTATGTCTTTGCAGTGCTTTTAATTTCAAATCTATATGAAATCATAATTATCCACACATTCTCATCATAAAATGTTCGGTAGATGTGACTGATTACGTCCTATTAGACTGCACTCAACTTGTCGGATTTAGTGGCCGCCGTGGTGTAGTTGGTAAGCGTGTTCACTCCTAAAATTTCAAGATTCTAGTGTTTTTGATTCACTGGCACAGTTCTGGCCTCTAGAAGTATAACTGTCCAACTAGGCTTCTCAAACTCGAGATGAAACTAGATCGTGGTGGAGGAATAATAGCACACTCAACGCGCTGTAAAATCTAGCCGGAAATTTATTTGAAATAATTGCCAAGCTGGCAAATCATTTGCGGCTGCTGCTGGTCCTTATTTCCAATAACAAAATATATCTGGTTTATAACGTTAATAAAATAGTCACAAACTGTCGCGTGTCTTGGCGAAATATGCGAACAGTTTCATATTCACCTGTGATGGGTACCAGGCCATAGAAATATTAAGGGAAACTGTGAAGTTGACAAGCTCGCAAAAATCGCCACCACACTGCTAGATGATGGAGCCTTTTTTAACATAAGTACCCCCCTAGCTACCTTTAAGTTATAGCTCAACAATCTGAGTAAACTAAAAATGAATGCCAGGAGGAATACACCAAACAAATCTGGCCTAATCTCGACCCTAAAAGATCTGCAATCCAGATCTCTCTAAAAGATCCAAGATCAGCAGTGGGGATAATCACCGGACACTGCCTATTAAGTCTAGGACTATGTCTAGACTAGGAATATTTTCTAATGACTTCTGCAGAAGCTGTCTAGTTGAAGAGGAGGAAGAAAATATGCAACACCTTCTTTGCAGCTGCCCTGCTCTCGCCTCGACTAGGAATACTGGCCATACTGGGTTCCTACTTCTTTGACAACCTAAGTGACTTTAACGAAACACTAATTAAATCTGTTACTGGACTTCACTGACGAGTCTGGCTGGCTATCATAATCATGCCGCCCCCAACTCCCCTTGTGAACCCATGTGGCAGTGAAATGAGCCTATTTTTTTACCTAAGTGCAGCCGTATGTTTTTACATTTATCAAGATCTTTTTCCGATAACAGAAAGGACGAGCTCAAAAGGGATGTAGAAAATCGTTTTACATAGAACTAAAAAGCACAGGAAATACATCGAAAGCCTTTAGAAATTGTAGCCAATGCACGCACCAAATGGAAAGTCGCATTAAACAAACGAAGTTTAGATTTCACTGTGAAACCGGAGATAAACCAAAAACTAGAACTCGGTTTAAGATTTAACTGAACTTAAATTTAAACCTTCACTGTGAAACTGGGCATTAAGTCTATAATCGCATGTAGTTTTACTGGGTGTAGGTACGATCTCAATGTTGTCCTTATCCACAATGGGGAACAGGCCGAGTTGTTCGACTGATGTTCGGCTACGTTGAATTCTTTAAAGACTTGTTTAACCCAGTCATCAAAATCACATGGAAATATGTACTCTTCACAATTAATTAGAGAGTAAAACAGTGGCATAGAACGTGACCACATAGCTGACGGATTAATGGGAATGTCATACATTTCTGTTTGAAGACACGCAATCTTTTTAAGAACTTTTCACTGTGACAGCAACAAATGCGTGTTTTGTATTTCGTTATAAACGTATTCACCCAGAAGAACCTATAAAATAGCCCCGGTTTCTTGAAACAATAGCTAATACCTTGTGTCACGAATAAGTACTGCAGTTCTGAAAACTGGAGAACGAGTGCGAGAGACGATGTGAAATGTGACAATGTTATTCACCTTCCTGAAATGTTCAACAAGTTTGGAAAAAGACTTGCATAAAATGCAGTCTAAATCTATACTGAACACAACACAAATATCTGGCAAAACACTTTATCAGCGTTTATGAGTCACTTGATTTTCTTTGAATGGGTTTGACGACCATTATGTGATTATGATCAGAAAAGGCCTAACCCTTAATCCATCCAGGGACAGTCTGCTGGCAGGGCAAAGACAAGCCAGATAGAGAAGTTTACAGCAAAAGCCGAAAGAGGTTTTTATTTTTTTAACAGTCTGAGTGGCATGAAAACATAAAAAAAATAATAAATTGCCAACCAATTATTACACAGAATTGTTGCATACAACCTTGTTCTTGTTGAATTCACAAAAATATTCATATCATGTCTCTTCTGACAAGATAGATATTCTCCCAAAAATAAACCATCATCAATAACAAAATATTCGAAAGGATCCACCGTCTCATCACCACGAAAATCGAGATCTTTATTTGACCCCCGAAATAGATAGATGCCGCCCGTACTCACCTGCTCCACACTATAGATTTCCATATTAGCATCATTATCCATCCACCTTTGGCGGTAGGCAGCCTCGGTTCGCTTCTTGTTATTACGATGGCAACAGTAGCAAACGACACAGAGCACCGTTGACACTACCGACAGCATAGCGCTACAAGAACAAAGGAAATACAATATTTATTACATAGAATTATTTTCAGCTAACAACAAAAAGAATCTATAATCTACTTTTGTCGTATCGAAGTTTCATTGTGTCCTGTGTCTGTCTAAGAAGAATAGGTGGGATATGTGTTGTACTATTTAGATTGGAATCATGTTAAAGTTGTATCCTTGTCAGAGGACGGTCCACAGGTGTCTAGGTTCACACATGTGATTGGTCAGAACATAATGGGGAAACGATAGTCATGAAGACTGCTTTCCCATTTGCCTCTTAATCAATGTGAGTTTCGTGTTTTTTTTGGGGGGGGGGGGGGGGGGGGGGGGGCAACAACCGGAGCTAAACCCTTATTAGAAGCCCTTACTTATCCTCAGAGCACCCTCTCTATAATAGGATTTTCTGGTTTCCTTATGCAAATTCATATCACATCCGGTTGATTGGCAATCGAATTGCCAAAAGGTGGAGCTGAAGGTGATGTATAATGAAAACCCCCTCCTTTACTGAGGGTGGTGCGATGGTACAGAGTCAAAGATTAACATTTGATTAAATCCAAAGCGATAAGTTACAACCAACACTGCGCAAATGAATCGCTAAACGCTTTCTAATTATACGACTTTATGAATTTGAGGTTGGAGGTTAAATTTTTGTTTTTTCCTCTCATACAAGTAATCAATACATTGTGGTGTATAAAACACTCGAGAGATGTGTATCGAGCGGGCACAGGTTTGCGTGTCAAAGTCACAAAGGGATTCGTGTCTGTTTCGAAATTCAAATTATCCAACATAAGGTGATTTACTCCACGAAAGGGAGTTGACGACTACACCTACCGTAGTGTCTAAGCATTCTGTATCGATTCGGTGCGACTGGCATATACTAAATATAACTTGTTTCGTTCCAAAAAAATTTCTTTCAGTAATATTTTTGCTCAGACTTTGGAAAACGCTTTTTACAACTGCGACAAATGCCTTCTCGATGCAATGCGTTCAAATTCAAATTACGTCAGAGATGAATTATTTGTTGTAACCCAATATCCCGACCGGATGGAATTGTTTGAATTCAGGTCATAAACTAATGACCTGAATTGGAAGTGCTTAGGATGGCACTAAACGAAGGGGTGGCTTTTACGTTCTCATTTCTATTTTTCTGAAGGTGGAAACTTTGGAAAGTTTCCAAAAGGTGTGAGCCGCAAGGGTAGGCTCTATTCTTTTGTAGAAATTAATGTCGTAGATAGCTTTTAGATAAGGTTATCTAAAAATAAACGAAAATTCTAGGCATGACACCTAAAACTATTTGGATTTTGTATTTTGATGTAGGTATGTGGCTGCGTTTACTTACATCTAATCATCCTGCATCATTTAATGCACATTTGTTAAATTAATGGAATAGCAGAGAACAATGTAAGTTCGTCTGGAAGATTGAGCTTCAATTTCACATTCAAGAATTTGAAATTTGTTTCGAATACAATGCATTCAGCTTCACCAAACCTTTCACCAATAAATCTTCTGTATCAGTACAAAAACATACCGTCGTACCGACTCCAAATACCACAGATATGCACTACAACGACGTGACATTCATTATAAATAATAGAACATAAAATTTGCTGCAAAATTCTCGACAGGACTGGAAATTCCAAAAAGTAACAAGTGCGTAGTAAATTCCAAATGCATTTTCGCCCGGTAAACCAACCTAATTGGGACACCATGGTCTTTTCACGACATCAACCAAGTCATAAGCCAATTTATTAGGCTAATCCATATACGCACGTATGAATATGTTAGCAGCAAATATTTCCTTTGTTCATTCCAAGGTATACACATATCCTCATTCACACTTGCAATCCGCACAACAACAAAGAGGAAAAAAATAAAAAAAAAATAAACTGCAAACGATGGCTTTCCTCTTGAGGAATTCCACAAGCCTCTGCACTTAGCGACAGCCCAGCCCCCCATGTTCTCATCACCCACACCCGTTCTGAAATCAAAAACATAAAGGCCTACTATTTAAAGGACATTTATACCCATATATGAGGACTTTTGGTATGTGGTAGTTGTGCTGGAGAACTAAGTTTGGGGTGGTAGGGTTTTTAGCTGCACGAATGAATAAATTTACACATCCGCATTACAAGGATCTTTATGCAAATTACCCCATATCCTTGTTGAATATCACTGGTGCGTGTACCGTCATAAAGCACGCAGCATAAAGCAGACTAAAACACTAGAAGCGAATATGTAATATAATAGATCATCATAATTTGGCGACTGCGTTTCAATTGAAACTTTTATGACAAAAAAAAAATGTGATCCACTTTAGGGAGCAGGCAGGCAGGCTCCTTTTGTCATCTTCCTTTTCATATCCTTAAAAGTGACAATATTCAAATAACAACGCATTTTTGTCCCCCACACACGGGGGCCCAGTGGATCATTTATCTCATTCTCCCTCGACCTCTGCACGTGAGGAATGGTCCTGTGGCAGGAGTGACTTTCGAAATTGAATTTAAAATACATTTTAAGGAACCAGACATTTGCCATATATTTTTTTTTTCATGGTCACCTCCATTGATACACCGCCACCCAAAGTCACCGGAGCCTTAGATTCTTGCCCATCAACCGTGAAACGTGATTTATCGAGAGAGAAAAAAAATGCTCTTAATCCACGAAAATTGCCAAGAAATTATTAGGAAATAAATCGTAAATGTGTGCTGATGAGAGTAAGGTGGAATTTATTAATCTGACAGCTCAGCCAAGACTCTCTGCACTTCGTGCTTATTGTTTTCGGGTGTTCAGTATTAAACACGGACAGCCTAGACTGCCATCACAATTATTCAAAGTTATGAGAGCCTGAAAAGCAAAAATCCAATTTTCGATACTACTAAATTTTGATGAACTTCAGATCGGTGAAAGAAGACAGAGCTCTCAATTGCGCCTCAACGACTCTAAATGTGGCGTCTGTCAAAAGCTATGCATAAGATCACTTAGAATCCCGAGTGGGTTGCTAATTTTGACAAACATTTTAAGCCGCACAGTCCTTTTATGAACATCCATTGATGGCATCACTTGCTCTTGGTGTCGATAGATAATAAAATTATCGAATTCGTGATTCTTGTTCTGCGTAATCTGTCACAAATTGGCGATGGTTTTTATGCGACAACCGAACTAGAGTAGTTTGCATTTATATTCAAAAATAATGTTTCGGACAAATGCATTGCATTTAGTTTAACACAAGACGCGCTCCAAAGGACTGCACCAATAGCGGGCTGTGTTCACATTATTCAGAGTAGGATATAGTTGCTAATCGAATTTGACTACCAAAAGTGCGACGGCCAACAATCGCCTTAGCCGATTCCAACCAAGTTCATGTTAGAAAGCGAAACATGGAAACCATTAAACTATCGGCGGAAACCTAGTCCTTAATCTGACAATTCGAAAACTGAGACTCTGTCCAATGATGATTTCATCAGCGTTAACGAAGCGATTTTTGATCCAATTAAAATATTCCACCGTCATTCGGTTCGACTAAATTTAATTATTTCTACATCACGAACATTTCATCCATAAAACAGAGAACAATATCCAAACAGGAACAGCAACAAATCCAAATTCAATTTGGAATATTGAATATTAAGTATCATTCATTAATGATTAAAGAGTAACCAAAAAAACAAAATCAATGAAGCGTTGATGATGAGTTTTCCATGTTTCAGTTGAAATAACAATTAGTACTTAGCACGGCGCAATAATGAACATTTTGCCCAGCAATTGGATACAAATATAAATAGAAAGATACAAAATATACACACCCGCCAAGCAAAACGTTAACATTCCCATTTATGCTATGCGATCCACCTGGACCGCCACTGCTGCCACTGCCACCCATAACAAGTGCTCCACCACCACCGCCACCACCACCAATACCACCCACTGTGAAGCCACCGATGGCGGGGTTTGCGCCACTTCTTAAATTCTGCTGATGAAGTAATCCGAGACCACCAATTTGTTGGCTGCTACCACTTCCACTGGCATTATTTTGATTATAAACAGCATTTGCCGCAAAGGACATTGTCGTTCCTCCAGCGATTGCCGTTGTCGTTGTTGTCATTGTCGTTGAATTATGATTTCCATGGCTGCTAAAGTGGCTCACAGCCGCAATAACCGCCAAGCGTTTCATAGACATTTTGTTTGCGGCCGTTATAGATGCAAAAACGCTTTAAAACGCCACCGTTATGTAAAATAAAAAAGCAAAAACTCTGCAATTGTTTAGCATTTAATTGAAGTCGCATACAAGCGTACAAGTTATTCCAGGCATAGCCCACCTTTCGTTGGGGCAGCTATATGAAGTACTTCTCTGTCACTGTATAAGAAGTAGTATCTTAACGTACATACTTGCACTAGGCTATACACTTTCACACATGAAATATAATTAATTTATTTTTATCCAAGGACTTCGCACAGTTGGTTCTGTTTCTGTTGTTGTTGACGTGGTCTGTTTGTCTAAATCCTTATCACTTAAAAAACAAAAACAAAACCGTCCAAAACAAGAATCATTGAAGAAAATAACGCACAGACACGCCACTAATAAGACTCTTCGTTATATTTGTATATCCTTGCGTAATCATGAATTTGAAATCCACAATATCTCCAGGTAACGCATTTGAACGGAAGAGTGGCAGCAAACAGGACAAAAGAAATAAACTATATCCCCACGAGAAGCGAGAGAACGACGCGTCGCGTCCGACGGCAAAAAAAATATTCCTTCGTCTAATTCGACCTTCCAACCTGGTTCCTCTAGTCCGACTGAATCAACTCGAAAAGGTAGTGCAGACTAGAAGGTTTCCTTTCTCGGGGTTCGTTTCGTTATTTTCACTTTTTTTTGCCCTGTACTATGGCGTACTCTGTGTTGTGTGGCGTTTGCCTTTCTAGGGGTTTGTTTCCACTTTCACTTGCCATATCCACGAGTTGTGTCGACGGCGGCGGGAGCAGGAAACGAACAAAAAAAATATATAACTTGAAACTGACAGCACAGTTGAATAGCAGGGAGCAGCAGCAATCCAAAATACAAACACTATGCCACGTTGTGCTGTGTATGGAAGGGATATCTCTCCTCGACCGTCATCGTCCTCGTGGTGCTTGTCGGTGCTACGACAACACAGTGTACACTCTCGAAAGAACTGAAACAGAGAAACAGGACTATCTTAATGGGTGAACAACGAGATTGGGGGGGGTGTAAGACCCCTGTGGACGGATGATTCAGTGGGTGGGTAGTCATTGGCGTTGTCTAGTGTAGTATAGGTCTTCCCAGTCAATGGACAAAACTATATTGATGTTCTTAACTTTTCGCTCAGACTAAGCGGGCGCACGCCTTTGAATTGATGATGACACGACGCAGTGGTATTTACACGACGAAATTGAAAGATTTTTCAGTGACGCACTGTAGTGAGAAAGAGCAGGAGCCTGGGGGTACGGAGTAAAATGATGACTTCGTTCTAGTTGTCGTCGGCGGAAAATTAATCCAAAGCCGTTGGCTGTGGAAAATGTTTGATTTCCGAATGAGTCTTAGTGCGACGACGAAATGTTACGTATTTTTCGTTTATGCTCCACTTTGAAAACCGTACGCAAACAATATCAGGAGGCAGACAAGATGCACGAAAACCGAAGAGAGGGTGCAGACTTCGCAATAGAATAGTATTTCATGTTGGGCAAAATGGGTTTGCAATTATTTTAGGGTTTTCACTTCCGTGTTCTTAATCAATTTGAGTGCATGGAGATGAAAAAGGCGAGTTCGAAACCAAATCATTCATATTGGCTTCCGATTTAGTTAGGTTCGCCACTTTGTCGTATAGCGTTTGACGCTTGGCTAAGGTACGGACATGTTTAACAAAATATTGATATTCCGGCCCAGTTTTAAGTGACCAACTTGAATTTCGCCGTGAGGTCGGCGGTCATCATAGCTTCAGTGCGCAGGCAGCTAGTTAATTAGTTAGTAAGTTCTGAGGCATGAATTGATGCCGGACGACTATAGACAACGCTGTGAGTTCGCTAACTGGGCGGTGAGAGTATTCGCTGATCCGGAGCCAAATAAGAGTTCTCGGAAGAAGCCCAAATTTGGCTCAGCTGACATAGCTGTCGAAGACTTTTCGGGCTGGAGCAGTGTTGTCCATGCTTTCTACATGGCCTAGACATGCGTTGAGCATTGCGCCATCATTCTTTCGAGATGAGGATGAGGCACCGTTACCGTCAATTGTCTCAGGTATATGGGGAACTTAAGGACTAAACCCATAGAAACCGTTGCGTGCGTTGCGTTTGGCATCCACAAAAATGATTATATTGTGGGTCCGTAATCATTCAGTGACACATTCCACCTGTGGCCGAATTCTTTCTCTCTCTCTCTCTCTCTATATATATATATATATATCTATCTCTACCTCTCTCTTTGTCTGTCTCCCTGTCTATCTCTCTCTCTCCCATTAGGGCTTATGGGTGGTCAATTTTTTGACATGACGCAACGCACGCAAATGATTGAGATGTGGCTACAAGACGAAGCTACATGCCATACAAGCGACGCAACGCTGGATGTTTTGCAACAGATATTTGACAACCGGGTGATATTACGGCGAACGCTCATCAAGTGGCCGCAATGACCACACGATTTGCCACCTACTCGATTATTTTATTTCTTAGGGTTTACATCGAGTACTTAGTCTACGCTAACAAGCCAACCACTTTGTTCCAGCTCTAGGTCAACATTCGAGCGAGTCATAAAAGCTTTGACTGTCTGCTTGAAGCACTGCTAGTGAAGCCGATGCGGTCATTTGATATCTCACCCCGCTGTTGCTTTATTTAAATTTCTTTTCATATCGTCGTTATCTGGTTATCATGTGCAATTAATGGAAAACAATTATCTTGAGTGTTAACAACAAGACCATGAGTTCACCTTAATTGCAAAACAAATATACAGTGGCGAGCAAAACTGAGTACATCATTTCAGTTTGTGTGGTTTCTCATCAATTAAACTGTTCTTTTTTCACGAGGGATTTGATTGAAATTTTCAGTTCCCATCGGACTGAAACCTGTTGATTTTGACTCGTTTCCAGAACTTTAGTTGGTCCTGTATTTTTTTTTCTTTTTTATAGCAGATACTGGGCCAACTCTACGCAGTATCCTTTTAAAAGTCCATTCGCGTACATTTTTGCCACTTCTTCTGGTGTTTTTGGCTTCATTTTTTGCCAAGGCGTTCTTAGTCCCATTCTGACAAAAGTTTTAGGCGCCCACCTTTATTATGCAACGTCTGAATTTGTGTCCCTTTTGTGTACAATATGTACACATGTGCGATGGCATGGACCGAATTTCTGTGCTATGCCTCTTTTTAAGACAGCAAAACTATGTTGTTCTCAATATATTTTCACACTATACCTGAAAAATTTAATTTTAACTTAGTTTTTCAAATAGAATGTCGCTGCTACCACTTAGTTTGATGCCAAAATCGTGACCACAATGATACGCTAAGTTTAGACCAATGTACAAAAAAGTAAAGAATAATTAAAACTTGCAAAACTGTTTACAGTCAATCACAACAGTAAGTGCACAGCACCAAGTTATCTGTGTTCTCAACTAAATTAAGATTCAAACGAACTTCAAGGCAAAAAATCTTAAATGCAGTTTTCTTTAGTTAGTAGTGTAGTTCAAACAACAAAAATGAGGATATTCCAAAAACTATTGCAAAACAATAATTACATTACCAACAAATGGCCATCTTAAGCTTCGTTTGGAAATACTGTTGACGCAGGTTATTCTTGAGACTGTTCAGGTAACCGAACCTATCCATTTATTGATCAGCATGAACTAAATTGACCTCTGTAGATGCTGCCATAAGTCGCCGTATTATGGGAGATCCCTCCACATGCGTGTGTACTTACTTTTGTAAGTATTTATTTTCCCCTGTGGCTATGATTGTTGGGCTATCCATATATATTTTCTTCTTTTAAGTACATTACTAATTAATGTAAAAAACTACATTCAAGATTTTTTTCTTGCAGTCGTGCTTGAATTTAATTTTTGTTGAGAACGCAGACAACTTGTTGCTGTATTCTTACTTTTGCGATTGACTGTGTATGGCATTTGCATGGTTTTCATTTTATTTCTGCAGTTTGTACGATTACTTTCACTGAAGTCTCTTTCTATTAATAATTAAATAGCGGAGTTCACACTCAACCAATTTGCTTGACAACCGTGCAAATCGTCAATGTGAACGCTCATTACTACAAGTTGTAGCACGGTAGACAAGGCAGTTGGACATTTGTTTTCATTTAATTTTTTTTTGATTTGCTTGATTTGCAATCGTATCGACAAATTGTTGTGTGTGAACGCCTCTTATAAGCAAACAGCTCTGAATCTCAAATCCGTCAAAAGGAACAAATTTAATTGCTGACAAATCACAGAAACTGAAATGATGTATGCAGTTTTGCTCGCCACTGTATATCCCTTTTTTTAATTGGTTCATGTTCATAGAGTACATATTTTGAAATATAAATGACTTCGCTTTTAATCAAATGCAGGCGTGTAAGTATTTAAATCCCCGTCTGGTAGAGTATCTGTTAATAACTCAAACTTGTTGCATCCACAAACACTCAAACGAGCTTACATTCATATTCTGCAACAAAAAAAAAAAATCAATGATTAACTTGGACTGACAAGTGAAGGAGAAAAACGATTATCCTGCGTGACCCAGTAAAGTTTAACATTTTTCAGTTAACATGACAACGTACATATTTCGTAGCACCATGACTTTAACAAAAAAAAAAAAAACTAACCAACACTACACCAACACCAGCCAATACTCGTACCTGTACACGGTCACTGAATACAATGAAATGAAATAAAACGCGAACGAAGCTACACATCAACTGTCAACTATGGAACAACCCTCACAGCTAACAAAGCTCATCTAAACATAAAATGGAGCGCTTAACACTTTCTTCGTGGATAATGGAGTGTACCCGTGCTACCAGATGCCACCCCGGTTTATCACACAGAAGACAGGCGGTGCCCAGCGGTGGTCGGAGGCGTGTGCCTCAACCCGAACAAAGCAACTTATTGTATCTACCTCTATATGTATGGATGTGCATATGTATGTTTGTAAAGTCGTGTCCTTTTTGTTGCCCACTGAAAGTTACCAAACATGTTATGGTCCCAAACAAATTCGTTGTTAGTCGCCTTGTTCGTTATTCGCTACTTTATTTCGTTCTCCTCCTGAGCAGGGAACGTTCACGATTACGTAAATTAGAAAACAAAGGCAACAACAAATAATTGAAATGAATAAATATGAAAGTTTTTAATTTCATTTGCTGGGGTTTCTCTTGTGTCCTATAAACCATGCGAATGGCTTGAAAACATTTTGCACTGCCGCAAATGATTTCGTGGAATAAATGCAACCACATTGTGGGCGGCAACAGGGTTGGCTAACTGTTGCTTTGTGGTTGGTCGGATCTTGTAATATTTGTGACACGTGGATGGTGTGGACTCAAGGCTCTAACCGCAATGTCCTTCAGAAGTTTGAACACACTTGCATTCCCGGTCACATGTCACTTCTTTTTTTTTTTGCAACCTTTGCGGTGTATTGAGTACATGTTGAAGGTGCGTGCTTTGGTCGCGACATTTTATTACTCATTCCCGAGAGTTGACATTAAGTTGATTCCACTGAGATTATTTATCGATTTGTATAAAGAAATTACCCCCGTGAGGGTGGGAAGTAACCTTTGTTTGGATTGCAATGAGAAATTTCTTGACTAGACACAAGCTGTTTACTAGTATGTGTACGTATGTATATAATTGCTAAGCTCAGCGATAATGTTGACTGTATGGAACGCTACCATTGGTAAGTCTGAATGTATTAATCCTCGAGTGAATGTCTCTAACACATTTGCTAGGTTAGGTTCTACTGGCTGGCTATATAGAGCAGTCACACATGGGGCAATAGAGGCCCATTGTGATACCACTTAAGTTGGATAATCCCTTCTTCTTCTTCCTTTTTGGTTGGCGATACAGTCCGAGGTGGTCTTGAGCCTCAAAAACATGTCTCTCCAATCAGCACGGTCTTGTGCTAGTTGCTTCCAGCTACGCACGTTCAGCTGATCGAAGTCCGTTTCTAGCTGTGTATTCCACCGAAGGTGTAATCTTCCTTTACCGTGTTAGCCCTCGGGGTTGGAGTTGAATTGAATATTTGCCGGGCCGATGCATTGATACCACATTACTTTCACCGATTTACACAGATCAATGTCCCTGTATGCCGGTCGTGGTTCAGTCTCCTTCTCCAAACACCATCAGCAGATACGGGACCAAAGATAGTACGAAAGACTTTCCTGTCGAAGTGACCAAGAATTTCTTCGTCCGTTAGTGTCCATAACTCTGCGCCATACAGCAGGACCGGTGTATAAGAATATCTTGGTCCTTCGAAAGCGCTTTATTCCCAAAGACACAGCGATTGGCAAGTCTGATGAACCATTTTATCTCCACGGTGGTGTCACTGAATTAACTTCGGAGCCTAGGTGGGCAAAGTCTTTCACTACTTCAAAGTTGTGGTTGTTTATATTGACCCCAGACCCGTCTTTGCCGCTTCCTTCTCGGGGCCCACAAAGGCCTCACTGACAGTCCACGTTGTTCTTACGATGATGTCAATGTCATCAGCATTTGTTAGCAGCTGTGCAAATATGTATGTGGAAGGTTAGGTTAAGTTTTGGAAGGGTGAGTGTGATGGTTGAACATCATTTCCACTCGGAGGCTTAGGGCCCATTGTGAATTCCTTCATTTGTGGTGGCTTAAACCGCCCCCTGCTTTTTACGAATTTTAAGAGATCCGATATCCGATGTAGTGGTGATCAGTGGCACAGCAGATGTTGGATCGTCTCGGTCTCTACCTCGTCGCCTCAGCCCCGCAAAGATCGCTGGATTCCATGTTCCATTTCCAGAGCTGCTTGGGCGGCTGCTTGGAAGACACTACATGTATCAGGGAGTCTAAAATATATCTGTTTGTGCATGGTGCCCGAATAGAATCCGGCTCTAGTACCTGTGTCCATTTTGGAAGATCATGCCTCTGGTGTTGACGTTGGCGGATAACCCCTACTACTCGAACCAAATCAATTTTGCTACGAAGCTGGCTTAGGCTGATGCTGAATCAGCTCGCGCAAACTATTAAAAAGTAGATCAGTGTACAGGGTAGGCCAAATACAAGTTTCTTTTTAAAAAAATAAATTAAATTATTCCCATGTATTATGGTTTTATTAGTAAGAACGGCCGAGGCAGCCACTTGAACGACATTAATTATGAAATGCAATGTCGTTCAAGTGGTTGCCTCGGCCGGCAGTAGCGCAGTCTGTCACCCCAATTTTTCAAGACCTTGTTGATGGTTTCGGGCTGTAGCTCACGGATTGCTCGGATTATATTGGTCTTAAGTGTTTGAATAGTTTACGGATTGTTGGCATAACATCGATCATTCATGGTTCACCACAAAAAATAAATTAAAAGAGGTCAAATCGCAGCTCCGAGGCGTCCAATTGACACCGCCAAGACGCGCGATTAATACGATTTGGGAATTTGGTGCGCAAAAGATGGATTGTGGCATGGCGCGCTATCCTGCATGAACCAGTGGTCTTCCAAATTCATGTCTTCAATTTCAGTTAAAAAAAGTCCGTTCGGCTCTGTAACGCCAACCGTTGACCGAAGCGTTGTTGCCAGTCTCATTTTCAAAGGAGCCCACAGCAGTCACATTCTCATCTTGTCGCATCGTGCGACGAAGGAGACTATGAGTGTTGTCCACTAGCATAACAGTCTCACGACCTTTTTGCACAAACTTGCGTACATCAGTCAGTGGGTGCATCAATTCGGCCAAAACTTCTTCTTTTCAAAAAAACCCATAGTTTGGCCAGACAGCACTCACTTTGAAAATAATTTTTCAATATTTTCCAACGTTGTTCAAGCATAAAGCGACTCATTTCGTTCCGCCGAGGTATGATACTGACTTTCTGTCAAGATTTCGAGCGGAAAACAGCTCAAACTAACCAATGATTTGAAAAAAAAAACACTAGATGGCCCACCCTGTATGTTCCTACGGAAAGCGAGGCGAACAAGAGGTCCAGACCCCGTGTTATTAATAATTCTCTCCTAACTCTTGTCATGGGTCCATGCAATTGGTCACGACTGATCACAACACGTGTAGTTCTTTCAAATTCATTCCACCCCGCCGTAAGCATTAAGCATTAACGATTTTTCTGCCAAGGATATTCTACGAATTCCAAAGCCATAAGCGCTTTCCTTTTATTCCAACTCATAAATATGTGGAGTGATGCAGCTTATCGTGTGTCATTGTTCATGATTCACTAAGTTATGCAAATTAGATGGGTACTATTATTATGACTATTGTCAGCCACACAAAATCGGACGAGTTTCCTTACAAATTTGAACGAGCACCATTCTACGTTCATGCAAAACGTTTTCTCGTAAATACTTTGAGACACAAAACAATTTGAACAAATTTAAGAACGATTTACTGCAGGAAAAATGCCTTTAATATGAAATCATATTAAGCGTCATCTTGGAATCCATTTTTAATTAAGTTGTCACAATGAAGTGGAAGACTTTAAACTTCCACGATGTTTCGCTTTAGTTTTGTTTGTCTTTCGGGGCTTAATGCCGCGTAATGTCATGATGTTCAAATGATATCTGACTTCATGTACAAAACTCACTTACTTCGCAGGCATGGCCTGAGCAATAGGTGCCTTCTATCGATGACGGTCCTGGCCACGCTGCTTTTAGTCAACAAGACCAAGCTGTTTTGTTTCCGCCATGACTTGGTCCTTATACCGGACGTTTGATTTTCCTCTCCTTCTCGAACCAGGAAGCTCGGATTCGAAGCCAGTCTTTGCTGGAACATTGTTGTCCATTCGCCCAATATGGCCGAGCCAGTGCAATCGACGGATTCTTGCCTCTCGGACTACATCCACATCTGGCTATAGCTCGTAGAGTTCGCCATTGGAAGAATGATTACGGTAGTAAGGGATTGCTCAACTTTGGCCCTTTCAAACGCAACTACAATTGGCTTAGTTTCTACATTATTGAAGGCTCCTTCGATGTCCAGGAATTCGGCTAGAGCAAATTCCTTAACACTTAGGTCCTTTACAATCTATCAACTAACAACATCGTGTAGAGCGGTTTCTATCCCTTTGCCTTTCAAATATGTACGCGTGTAAAGCACAAAAGATTGTGTTGCCTTTAAAATTACCACGGATATACATAAAGGGTATTTTTTTTAAAGGTATAAAACTGTAAGTTGGCAACATTATTTTAACTGGTGGCCATTTGTCAGCTGTCAAGTAATTTATTTTTAGATTGGTATGGCATTTGTTGGTTGTCATAGCAAGGCTTAGATTCGGTGAATGAGCCCAAAACAAGATTGCCGTTGATCCCAATTTTCATAAGCGAATTTTGTTTACCGATAAAGCTTACTTTTGGTTGAATGGATACGTCAATAAACAACATAACACCGTTACATCCACAAAAACTGACTTTTTGGTTTACTTTATGAGTTGGTGGAATAATTGGTCCGTACTTAAAAACGATGCTGGCCAGAACGTTATAGTCAACGGTAACCGCTATAGAGCCATGATTACTGACTTTTTCGTTCATCGTTTGAACAACCATGATGTGCAGGAGCCGCGGTTTTAACAAGACGGCGCAACATTTCACACAGCTCGTGCCACAATTGATTTATTGAATGAAACGTTTGGTAACCGCATAGTTTCACGTTACGGATCCGTGAATTGGCCTCCAAGATCGTGCGATTTAACGCCGCTTGACTATTTTCTGTGGGTTCGCTAGTCGCTAGTCTACGCCGATTAGGCCGAAACGATTGACCACTTGGAGGACAACATTCGCCATGTTATTGCCGATATACGACCACAAATGTTAGAAAAAGTCATCGAAAATTGGAGGCCCCAGATTAGACTACGTCAGAGCCAGCCGTAGCGGTCATATGCCAGAAATAAGATTTAAATTATAATGTCGGAAGATGATATTTCGAATAAAGTAAAGTTCATGTCAATTTAAAAAAAACATCTTTTTTTTTATTCTATTTCAAAGTTCTATACCTCTAAAAATAACACCCTTTATAAGGCTTATGGGATGAAGACAACTTTTCAACTTTCCTTCAAGCAGACGATATATATTCGCAAGCAAGGCTGCATAGGAAGAGTTTATTTTTCCAGGAAAAGACTGGTCCTTACATCGTGATCTGAGGAATACCGTCGATCCCGAAGGATTTGTAGGGATCTATGGCTCATCTGATATTCGCTGACAATGTCATTCGGAGTGTTAAGTTCGATGTATGGGGTCGTCTCTTCTGTTGAAGAGCTAATCTGCTAACATCCCGCGAAGTGCGTGTCCATGAGGAAACGCAGTGTCTCGCTTGACGACTGTCTCCACTATCCGTCTCTGTCTTTATTAAAGCCTGGAACTGTTTTGCCGACATTTGCTAAGTCCTAGTGACGCAGAGTAGAACGTTCTTCCCATTTAAATATTAAATTTCCATAAGACACTCGAAAAGCCCTAGTCCCGAGCCTAAATGATTTCATTTCTAGTTTCTTTCTAGTTTCCACTCGTTTACCTGACATTGTTGATTACTCGTATCGTGCTTCTGATTTAATTTTCCAAAATAAAATTTACGATTGAACGGATCACAATCTAAGATCGAGTAAACGATAGATAAACGCTTAGTATTGCTAATAGCTCAATTATGATTAACCATCAACGGTAGACTTATACACTATTGAACAAGTGCGCACAAATTGGTCACACATTTTATCTAAGCAATATTTTTGTTGATTATTTGATTGTTCAATGAATATATGAGTGTGTGCACAAATTATCACATATTCAACGTATCATATTTTTACTGGAGCAGTAGCGAAATAAAAAATCGGTAAAATCGGGTTTTGTGTAGTTGGTACACATGATCTGTATATGGTGCATAATTTCCCCCTTCTTATTCAAAAGCAAACATCACAGGAGGTTTCTTCGGCCTGCTAGATATGCGCACCTCTGAAGACGACTGTGTTCTATGTTCTCCATCTTGATGTTGGTGCATCTTTTTGTTGAACTGGCCTTCAATGAGCTTGGTTGGAAGGCGGAATACCAATGAGCTCGGGGTAGCAGACGAAACGTCCAGTGAACTTGATGGATTTTCTTAAAACAAACATGAATTAGTGTATTTGTTTGAATTAGAAACCAAAGAATTATCAATTTGTTTTGGTTTATTTACAACAGATTTTCTGCAACGCGGCTGATTTTAATGTTGTCTAGAATCCTTCTCCATTTCACCTTCTATCCACTGGTTTCGTTTTAATTACTCTCTGGCGTAGACCGATTACGATTGACGTCTGGTAACATGGCTTATTTAATGGTTCGGTGCTGCCTACCATGTAGATATTCAGCTGAAGACTTTCCCGTCTCATTCAGCCGTGCACTACATATATGATGATAGGAAAGTCTGGTGGGCTTCGTCGTCATTACTAGTGATGTGCCAAACTGAAACTTTCATAAACCGAGTTAACCCGAGTTGAAAGTGAAGCAAACCGAGTTGCAACTCGAGTCGGCTTACTCGGTTTCAAACAATGTTACAGTGTGACCCGCGGTAATCCGACGAACGTTTTGCAAGGCAGTGTCGATTTTTTCGAATTTAAAGGACATTAACGAAGATTTTCCAAAGTGAACTGTACGCACACTCTTGTCGGATTTACGGGGATGCTGGTTAAGACAGGGGCCGGAATACCGCGCGTTCCCTGTATGTGAAAAAAAAGAAACAACGAGAAGAGCAAGTAGACCACGTGATCCGTCTCATGAGAAACAGAATCAACACCGAACTCCAACTAAGAATAAAACTGTGCAATACAACTTGATATGAACAAAAACAATGTTCACGTGTTCACTTTGTCTTAACCGAAACTAACTAACTGTCCAACCGAAAGTGAATTGTGTGTTTATTTCACCTGTTCAATTGTTCGATTCGTTTTAGTTTCAGCAACTTTAAACGTTCAAACGATTATTTCTGTAGTTCAATTAAAGGGTGATTTTTTGAAAGCTATAGGAAAGTTTTTCAAAAAAAAACACATAAAATTCAGAAAAATGCATGAAATCTTTATTTGAATCGATAGTAATGTCCATATAATTTAATGTTTGAAAACTATTTCATGCAAATGTTGACCTTGACTGCGCCTCAAATGGTCCATCCGCTTAGTCCAATTTTAGCATACTCTTTCCAACATTTCGGCCGGTATCTCAAGAATAAATGCTTCAATGTTGTCTTCCAATGCGCCAATTGAAGCGGGCTTGTCTGTATAGACATGAGCTTTAACATAGCCCCACAAAAAATAGTCTAAAGGCGTTAAATCGCACGATCTAGGCCAATTGACCAGTCCCGAACGTGAAATAAAATGTTCACCGAACTCGCCCCTCAATAAGTCCATTGTTGCGCGTGCTGTGTGGTATGTGGCACCGTCTTGTTGAAACCACATGTCATGCAAGTCAAGCTCTTGCATTTTGCAAGTTGGATATCATCTCACGGTAGCGCTCACCATTCACAGTTACGTTACGATTCGCATCATCTTTGAAGAAGTACGGTCCAATGACTTTTTCTGGATGCATTGGTAGCTCTTGCAATGTTTCTGGCTGATATTCACTCCAATATCGACAATTCTGCTTATTTACGTACCCATTGAGCCAAAAATGAGCTGACCATAAAATGGAAGAAGCGCGCGATGAACTTCCTTAATAGAGCACGCATTTTGATAATAAAATTCAACAATTTGCAAGCGTTGTTCGTTTGTAAGACGATTCATGATTAAATTATAGACCAAACTGAAGATGTTTGACAGTGAAACAAAACACGAAACGTGCGTCAGCTGTTTAAACCAGTGTTGCCAAAAAGATAATAGCTAAAAAATCACCCTTTATATTTAGGATGAAACGGCCCAGATGCTAAGTGCTAGATGGAATGCATTATAGAGAGCAAGAATACATTTGAGTGCTTTGATGGTGTCAATGGATGTTGACGAGCGCATTTTGACTATCCAGGGAAACCTTGAAAAGATGAATAAGTTGCTTCTACTGGAAAAGCAGCTGGCATGATCTTTAGACAGCTGGTTGGTTGAGGTCCTTCTCCACGTGTGTGCGCCATCGGATTCGTGGGCGTCCTCTTGTTGTCCCACTGGTACGGACTCGTCTCACACTACATGGCCTAGAAATTTTAGACGTTAAAACCGTATACAATTGGCTAGATTCATGTGTATGAATTTTCTCCAAATGCCATTAACGCAAACTGGACCAAAGATTGAACGCAGAAGTCCTTAACTACCTCGAAAGTGAGTCTGCATTTGGTGTCGCCAAGTCGTCGATGGTGTGTGTCCTTCCTTGAAGACAGCATATACGTTGTTTTGTCCTCATTCACCGCAACCCATTTTGGCCGCCTCCGATTCCATACAAGCAAACGCTTCATTGACGGCTCCTAGTGTTCGACGTCAAGGTCGTCCTCGTATGGTAGCAATTTTACGAACTATTGGAAGATCGTGCCAATTGTTTTGGCGAGTGAGTTCTGCACGACCTTCTCAAGAATGATGTTAAAGAAAATCACATGACAGCGCATCGCCTTATCTAAATCATTTTCTGACATTGAAGGTCTCGGTGTTCAGTTCATTTCCGACCTCGATGGAGCAGCAAGAGTTCTGCATCGTCATCCTGCACAACCTGACGAGTTTCGCAGGAATGTCAAAACTAGACATGGGGTTGTATAGCTCGTCTCTATGCACGCTGTCATATGCGGCCTTGAAATCGACGAATAGGTGGTGGGTGTCGATCTGCATCTTTTGGGTTTTCTCCAGGATCTGCCGTAGTGTGAAGATTTTGTCGACGATACTGCCTTAAATATTGCCGGACTATTTGAAAATATTTGAATTCTAGCGCACTTAATAGCCTTGAGGAGATTGTGTCTGGGGCAGATGTCAATGGTGTGGATTTCGGCTTGAAACATGGCAGAACCATTGGTGCGCAAATCCTTGTGTTGGATCCAAAGACTCCAGCTCAAACTCCAGAATTAATTTTTGACTCGTCTGTGAACCATAGTAGACTTCTGGTGTCTAGTGTCTGGTCCAATTCTCACGATTCAATATTTCAACTTCAAATAATCTTGTAATATTGAAAATATTTAAATAATTGTTTTATCTTTCATTCTCTTCTTCCAGGATACGATTTGCATTAAAAATGGCCCTCGCAGTGTCGCTGCGAAGAGCGCTGTTAATGCTGCTCACTACCACAGTGTTCATATTGGTAGTTTTATACTGGAATCAAGGTGCTATGAAACATCAGTCGTTTATCAGTACTTTTCAAAAGTCCATCAGAAAACGATCCAACTTTAACATGTACATAATGTAAGTACAAAACCAAACTATTGCCCAATTTCTATCTGACTGCATATGCATTTATTCTTATCAAGACCATCTGAAAAGACTTGGACATACAAATGCGAGGGTGACAAGTGTGTCCGATATCATTACCTGACAGAATCATCGACCGAGGAACGAGTACCCTTTCTCAGCTGCGCCATGACATGTGGAGACATAAATATATGGCCACATCCAACAATAAAATCGGAAGTTACCGCAAAATCTCTAAAATTCACATCAGAAGATGTGGCTCTTACCATGGATACACCATTCCATAATGTCGATGCACTGTTTCGGAGCTCATTTGATCTCTTCCTCAAAGATTTGAGGCATATTCAGAAGCTAGACTTTCAGGAGCCTGGGAGCAGTGTTACTTATGTAGCGAGTAGTAGCAGTAGCAGTAGCAACGTGAATAGTATTAGTAAAGAACAAACCACACACGAGCATAGAAATAGCTTTCTATCAAAGCTACAGCGCAAGAACTGTGATATTGATAGTCTTGAGATCGAAGTGGTAATCAAGAAATCAAATGATATTAATCTAAGTTTCGACACTGACGAAGGTTATAATCTTACCACATCAAGTGAGTGAAATCGACTCTTTTGGTTTCAAGGGAAAGTACTTTATTTTATAAGTTTCCACAGGCGATGATCGTAAAATGGTGGTAAAAGTACACGCAAATTCATTTTTCGGAGCACGTCATGGTCTGTCTACACTGCAGCAAATGATTTGGTTCGATGACGAGAGCAATACCTTACGGATACTGGCTAGCTCGAAAATATTGGATGCTCCTAAATTTAAGTATGTTCTGAGCTGACCAAGATAAAAGGATGTACACAATTGTAATTTTCTATTCACTACATAGATATCGTGGAGTTATGTTGGACACGTCAAGGCACTACTTTTCAGTCGAATCTATTAAACGCACACTGGCTGCGATGTCACTGGCAAAACTAAATCGATTCCACTGGCATATCACCGATTCGCAGAGTTTTCCATTTGTTTCAAAATTCTATCCTGAGTTAGCTGCACACGGTGCCTACTCGGAACGTGAAACGTACACCGATGAAGACGTCAAGGAAGTTGCTACTTACGCCAAACTAAGAGGAATACAGGTAGGATTTATTAGAAAGCGAACTAAACTTCATGTTGGACTATGAAAATACATTCCAAGCATCATCATAACTCATAATTGTGCTTTTGCAATAAAATACGGGTCGTTAATCATATTTTTTGTAGGTCATTCCCGAAATAGACGCACCTGCACACGCCGGAAACGGTTGGGAATGGGGACCAAAACGTGGCCTCGGTGAATTGAGCCTCTGCGTCAATCAGCAGCCGTGGAGTTTCTATTGTGGTAAGCCATTCATCAAATATAGACACACTTTAAAACGTATTCACTACAATTTTTGTTGCAATCTTTTTTTCTTTTTATAGGCGAACCACCATGCGGACAACTGAATCCGAAAAATAACCACACGTACCTCATACTCCAGAAACTGTACGAGGAACTGCTAAATCTAACCGGCCCAACCGACTATTTCCATTTGGGTGGAGACGAAGTCAACCTAGAGTGCTGGGCGCAATATTTTAACGAAACCGATTTACGAGGAATGTGGTGTGATTTCATGCTTCAAGCCTTAGAACGGTAAATTGCACTCATCATCCCCTATTAAACAGTAACCCTTTGCTTAACTCTGTTTTTGTATTTCCCTTGGTACAGTTTGAAAATAGCAAACAATAATTCTTTACCAAAATGGGTATCAGTTTGGTCCAGTGGGCTGACCAACATAAAATGTCTCTCTAAAAACCAATTTACCGTACAAGTGTGGGGTGGGAGCACATGGCAGGAAAACTACGATCTCATTGACAATGGATTTAGTTTGATATTCTCGCATGTGGATGCTTGGTATTTGGACTGCGGATTTGGGAGTTGGAGAGCTACAGGTAAACATGATGAACAAATAAATATGAGCAGTTTATTTTATATTTGAATTTTTGTGTACTTTTTTTTTGTGTTTTTTCAGGTGATGCGGCATGTTCACCGTATAGAACGTGGCAGAATGTGTACAAGCACAGGCCGTGGGAAAGAATGCGCTTGGATAAATTCAGAATAAAACAAGTAAGAATGCTTTTAATTTGCTGTACATTTATTTAATTGGAAAACAAAAATTCTAAATTAAAGGTTCTCGGTGGTGAGGTATGCCTGTGGACGGAACAAGTCGACGAAGGTCAATTGGACAACAGATTGTGGCCCAGAGCAGCAGCATTAGCAGAAAGGTAAAACTGTCTTAACTAACATATTAGTTATGTTGTCTTGTTAGCCTTTTTTTGTGCTACTCTGTAACAGCCTTCAATCTGACGACGATAGTGGATTGCATTTGAAATTACTGGTTGAGGAATTGTGATATAAACTTCCTTTTTATTAGAATAAAATTGGTCTCGATATGACGTGTGGTTTCAACAGGATGACGGTACACCACAAAGAAAATTCTGCATGAGTGGTTGGAGGGCATAGTCATCTGACGTTGAGTTGGTGTGAACTGGCCGAGATCTTGCGACATTTTCTCATTTGGTTTTCTGAAGTTGCAGGTCCATACGAATAAGCCAAAAACACAACGGCCCTCAAAGCCAACATAACCCATGCCAGTAGCCTGATTTGTGTGCCAGGGTCATTGGAGCATTTCGGATTTCGGACATTTGAACGATGATACGTTCAATACAATATGGCATCGGGATCCCGCAAACATTTTGTTTTATTTAAATTTAAAGATAGGAAGCGCATAATCAATAGCCCTGTACTGTGCCTTCATCCGATTTGCATCAATCTGTGTGGATTTCCATGGCAGTCGGAATTTATTTCCGTCCCCATCCTCTCCCAAGCTGATTATAGTTTTGTAATACAGTGGTGGTCCAGTATAACGCATGATATAATGTCCAGGAGTATTCGCTGAATCGAAAAATTCGTAATATCGAGTACATTTTACTTGTACGAAACGTCCAATAAATGGAAAAATATTGTTCTTATTCATTTTTCTTGTGCGAATATTTTGGAATGTTTAACGTTGTTCTCGTCGCACTTGTTAAATTGAATGCCCAATCGCATCGGTATGCTTTACTTTCTGAACAGATTTTGAGTCCATTTCTGAGGAGCTACCATCTTCATCATTAATATAATATGGGTGGCGCTACAACCCTTAAAGGGCCAGGGCCTAGCTTCTCAGCAACCACTCGTGTTGTGCGTACTATTGTTCTATCACGAGTGGAAGGGACTTACAGTTTTATGCTAACTTCGAACGGCCAAGTTTGAGAAGCTTTTTCTAGACAGTTATACTCTTTGAGCATTGTCAGTGACTCGAAAGAGGTCGAACCTAGACAGGTAGGACCAAGTGCGTAGGAGTCGACCTACAACGCTACGGACCACTACGTCATCATTATCAATATTAATAACATCGTTCTCTTGGACTACGACTATCTTCTGTAAGAAACATTTCAGCATTGTTCTAAAACTCCCAATGCTCTTCTAGCGAAAGACGTTTGCGAGTTAAAGACATTTTTTCGCGCCTGACAAAACAAACAAAAACACTGAACAGAACGAAACTTTCAAAATAGAAAACATTGCGAGTGCAAATTCATACATGTATAACAGTAAAACAAAACAGTATAACAGTAACAAAAATGTAAGGCATCTACTAGCGATGGGAAGATTAGCCTTAGCAAAATTAATTCACGATGAAAGATTTGTCCGCATTACCAGTATGAAAATCACTTGCTAAATTTGATGAAACGCTAAGCTATTTTTCTGCAGTAGGCGGTGCGTTGTGTATTGTGTACACACAGTGAAAGAAGAAAGTAGGCTTTTTAAAACCAAAACTCGTATACACTCAGACCTTATGTATATATCCGTTTTCAATTGCTCCACCGCTCTAGCTGCATATTAATTTCATTGAATAAACGGCAAACTAAGGTTTTCATTAGCAACGCATGTAGTTATGAATGTACATTTGAACATTGTACATTGAATTGTTGTTGGTTAAGCAAATGAATATTTTTGACGATGTGAATGCGAAATGTAATAGCATTATGCTTAGGGAAATAATACGAATCATGCGATGCACTAATTAGGCTAAGCTTTTAGTCTGTTTTTTGCTTAAATCGAAACGGATTGTTCATTTCTCATTTCTTTAACAGATAGACTCGTAAGTTCGCCTTTAATTAGTCTCAAATATATGTAGCTTACATTTTCGTTTCCCTTTTTAAAGTCACATAAACGAATTACGATACGATGGCTTCCCGGATGTGAGGTTCGAATGCAATTTGAAACTTCTTTTCTAAGTGGATGTGACTGATAGGGCGGCTAGTTGTAATCAGTGTTCAAAATAGTTATCTTACAAGACATCTATAACAAATTCGAAGACTCATTTAAAATTAAAACACATCAGTTTTTTAACAGAATGTGAACCAACGCATACGATGCAGAGAACTGCGTTACCTCAGCTGTCGGTCTCAACTTCTTTACAAACTACTCCTCAAATTCAAAACGAAACGATCGCAGTATCAGCAAAAAGATAACGAATGGCGCAGAGTAATATTCTTAGTAGTGTTAATCAAACATCGATTGTTTGAGTTTTCGATAGTATCGATTGTTTTTTTTTTTAAACAATCGATGAATCGATAAAAACTCGATAGTGTTATTTCAAATTCCTTCATTTGCATTACTCGGCCACATGTCTGTTGTTACACTTAAATATTCCTTCATCTTTTAACTAATTCTAATTCAGTTTTAACTCCTCATATTGCTTAGGAAGGAGTTTTTTTTGTCAGGCAACTCATATTTGTCGTACAAACTTCGAACTAATAATCTTAACCCTATGTGATCCGAAGTCCTGTATGGAAGCATAACAATGGCTATCATATTTGCGTAAAGAGCATCAAGATCATTTTTAATTTTTGAATTTGAATCGTATTTGTGACTTTATTAGGAAATAATTTTGTATGGTATATGTACGTTTGGATGCAATTGAGACAACTTGATGTTCATCTCCATCTACTTCAGAGGATGAAACACCGGCTTCTTTCCTTGTTTCATAGGAGTATTTTCTTTTTAAGTGGTCACGTAAATTAGTAGTATGGGTGTTTTCATAAACGTCAGACTAACAAAGGACTGCGTTATCGATGTTCATTAATGAAGACATACGATCATACTAATTTACGTGAACTGCAGTACCTACTGTTCATTAACGTCAATAGCTCATCGATTTTTTTCGACTGCAAATAGTGTCGATTGGAAGAAAAATATTTCGCACTAAAGCAAGCCAAAAACGCATGAGAAAATAAATGCGATTGTACTAGCGCAGATATCCGACGTTTATGATTTCTATTTCCGGATGTTTATATTCCTGCCCACACAACTTACACGTACAAAATTGCTCTTTTTTGTTGCAAAAATTATTTTATACTTTACAAATAATAAAAACCAAACCGAACACGAAACAAATTGTAAAACATGTAAATAAATTAACCAGAGAAATCCAGAAATTACTTACAGTGATGTACAACTTTAGCTGTGAGATATATCAGGTTAGTGAGTTCTCAGTTCATGAATTAAGGCTCAGTTTAGTAATTCAAGCTAAATTTGCAATCAAATCCCAACAACAAAACACATCGGCTGGAAATATTATCGGTATTTTTTCTTAACTATCGATAGTCCCGATAGTTAAATACAATCGATCGATGTTTTATTAACACTAATTCTTAGTTATGTATGTATGTCAAAAAGCTCTTACGTACGGATGAGAAAAAGCATAATGCCATGCTTTAAAAGCAAATAGCTCGAACTTATCAACTCTTTTCCATTGTAGAAGGGAAAGTTTTTATTGAATGTGTTGATTCCGTTTCTCTACAATAAGAGTTTAGAAAACCAAAAGAATGTTGGTTAGTGGATGAAGAAGCAGTTTCCGTGTGTCTCATAACAGGCTGTTGGACTTCAGCAGATAAAGGACGCTCATATAGGTATCACAGTACACTTCATAAATACAAATTATGAGTTTAAGACAGTGGTGTTGAAATGCTGTCAGGTACATGGTGCACACACGAGTAGTGCTCTTCAAGGCAAAATCATTTTTCACTTTACTTTTTAATGATATATTGCTAATTAAATTATTCTAAAATAGCAAATCATTGGTATCTACCAGTTTCACAACAGACCCATAAACATGCATACACCCACAGTCAAGGGAGTTACTTTGTGTCCGTCTTCTCTAAGGTAACAAAAACATTCGTAACATCGAGTGTCAAACTCTTTTTTTTTTGGTTCGTTATGTAGAGACACTAACGCATTTGAAAAGAGTGTATGTACATATGTATCGAGCATTCAGAATACCGAATTATTTTTTATACCGCCACTGTATTATTTTTGTCAGTTTTACAAAAAATTGTATTTTTACAAATACACAATCAAAAATCCAAAAACGAACTCGAACTCTCTGCTCGAAATGAATCCTATTTATTTTTCAAGCAAATAAAACGATGTTAAATATTTCATAATATCACAACATTCCATTTGAATAAGAATATCACTGGTTTTTTGTTTTTTATTTCAGACTCTGGACTGATCCGGCAGATGAGCATGACATGGACATTGTTCCAAGAGACGTATTTGGAAGAATGTCCGTATTTCGAAATCGTTTAGTCGAACTAGGCATTAAGGCCGAACCCATATTTCCTAAGTACTGTGCGCAAAATCCAGGCGAATGCCTGTGACCATATTAATATTATATAATTCACGAAAACATATATTTTTTTCTTCTCAAAAAGAAACAACAAAATCTAAAAACAAAAAAAAACGTACGAGAAATAGGAAAATTTAAGTGTTGACTTTTTTTCATCTTTTTTTCTTATTTTTTTTTTTTTTTGTTTGTTACTTTACTATAAGGAAGGAACAAAATGAAAATTCCATTCTTAACTAATCTCTCCGGTTTCCATAGTTCTTATGTGTGACTATTAACTTATTTTCAAATAAATCCAAATTTCCTTCAGATTGCAAATGGTTTCCAGTTGACTGTCAGTTATGGGTGAACATTTCAAATCCTAAATCAATCAAAACTTATGGTTTCATCATTCAAATAAACTCTGCCGAATGAGAACTCTAGCTGTCTTATAATACTTGATTATTATCTATTGGACTTGCCTTTCGCATGCATGTGTAACCAAATGAACGAAGTCACTGCCTTTTGCGTAATAGATGGATTGAAATGCTTCTTAGAAAATGGCAAAGTAAAACCTAAAGAGAATGATCGGATCAATCAAATTAATTGAGCAGAAATTGGCGTTTGTCACGTGCTGGTGCCAACTATCGCGGAACTCTTTTTTTTCATATTCCTCTATACAATTATACCAGAATTGTAGGTCGGCCTGTGGCGTCAGAGGAGACACGTTTTTATTAACACACTGATTAAGCATAAACAAATTATTCTCTCGTAATGACCTAGATTTACATTTCGACGTCATCACACTGTAATGATAAATGAAACAAATAACATGTCAACGAACTCGTTCTTCCTGCCAAGGAAGAAACACTCCCCAACCTCCTCTTCTCGTATCCATCTGGTATCAACTGCTTCGATAATCTGCACGCGCTAGGTAACGTGACGCAACTCCATAGCTTATTATTATACTGGGACAAAGTTCGACCAGTGTGACAAACCAATCGACCTTTCCTGCTCTGTCAAGTGTGAATAAATTAGTTCAAAAAATGCATTTAAATGTTAGGCAATTTGAAATTGATCTGATTGAACAAAATGACAAGTAATAAATCAGTTCAACTAATCTGACATTTAGTTACTAAATTGAAGATCCATGATTTCATCGCGACATTTTTGTTTCTCTCTATAAAATTTGGTAAAGTTGTTTATTTTTAGTTCCTACTTACAACGCATTAAACGTGGTTGCACAACATAACCTTCAGTTCCACGTATAATAACATTCGTAAATAAATGTTGTTATTGCAAAGTCAAGCAGAAGGCCACATTCAAATGCTCCGAATACGTTTTATGGAAGAACTTAGTTAATTTTCAGTTGTTTTCTTTTTTAACTGATGACGTTTAAATGTGGATCATCAGGGTTTTTGTGGTAGGCACTTATTTCTGTGACCCCAGTATGTAATTTGTAAAAGTAAATAATCGTAAAATATTTGCAGCTGTTTTCATATTATTTCCCCATTCCCACTTGAATCACCTTCTCAGGGTCTTTGTTCATTTGGATGCACATACAATTGCGCCCTCCATCCAATAACTCCTCTTTCTGAATTTAAAGATTTTTCAAAGGCAATCGGTATCAAGTCTTCGATTCCAAGAATTACATTGTTTTTTTCAACTCAATTGACCGCATTTCCTTTAGAACCCACTTTTCTAATCAACCGTCTCAGATGGGCAAACGCATAACTTTGTCTCTTTCATCATCATCTCAAAACTTAAGTAAACCTCTTGTTATCATCTAAAACCGAGTAATGTAATACGAGTAAGGAAGCATACATTTTAAAGCGTTTAACCGCATTCAGAGAATTCTCTCTTGAAACGAAAACAAAAAAAATATTAATGTGAGGAAAGATACATATTTTATATATTTATTTACTACCGATTAAAAACAAATGAATATTGCTTGCAATATATTCGTAATTGTAAACGCACACGCACACATGCATATACATATATTTTTAAATGTACAACTTTCCCCAATTAAGACGTTTGATGACGATTTTTAAACTAACTTCAGCTACTTGGTGTACGTAGACATTTAGTATTATTGACTTATGAGTTATGAAGAAAAAAAATCAGAATTTATATATGTATCTTTTCGTCTGATTCTGATGTATCTTTTGTGTTGGAAACGATCACACCTGTTTGTGATCATCAAAATGTTCTATAAGTATAAATATTTATACACATATATACATTATATGAATTTTTGAGTGATACCATGTGACCTTAAAGAAATATTGTAAAAGTAAAATGGTTATTTAATGCGACATGTATAAATTTAATTGAAACAGAACAAACAGAAAAGAACAAAAAAAAATGAAAAAAAAAACAAATGCCCATTTGATATTATAAAGAAAATAAAATAAATGACAACCGTTAGGTAGATAGGTTTAAAAATTGTTTATAAAACGCAAAAGAGGAACTATTATTGAATAAAATAAAACAAAAAAAAAAGTTATATATTGTGAAGTTTTTTGTAATATTTTGAATGAAAATTGAAGAAAAACAGAAAAAATGAACACAAACAAATATTTATATGAAATAATTGAGAAAAAAAAAACAAAACACAAACATTGTAGTTGCATACGTAGCATAAGTGTAACACATGATTATAATGGATTTTATTTGATTGCATTTCCTCCCACCCCCCCCCCCCTGTATTTTCTGTTTGCTTACTGTACTTAATGCATTTCTCCTGCGATGGAATTTCTCTTCTTTTTAGTTTACTCTACGATTTAAATTCATATATATATATATATTTTTTACTGCGAATCTTTTTTTAAACATGCATATTTATGTAAATAAATTCTTGTATCACAATTTAGATGAATTTGTAAATAAAAAGAAAATATTAAGTTATATCTTTAACACGTTTTTAATTAAAAAAGATCAACTAAAATGTAAACAAACAGTGGTGTGGGAATTAACCCCAAAGTTCCTACTCGCATTCTCCAACAAGAAGGCAATTCCACAGTCTACCGATAGAAATAGAATGCACGTCACTAACTCTGACTGGCAGTGCGAAGTATCTGGGCATAATCATGGATAAGAAACTACATTGTAAACTCAGCTCGTAAAGGGACGGCCAAGTTTGAGATGCTTTTTCTAAACAGTTATACTCATTGAGCATTGCCAGTGACTTCTAAACGCAAATGCAACGAATGGCGAATATTAATTGCAATAATCAATGACGTAAATAACAAATCCACATAACCGGCGCGCCGACTCAACGGTGAACATTAGTTCCTATGAATGGTACTCTGTATACAGGAATGAGAGATAGAAGATTACGCAATAAGGAGCTCAAGTTTCGTTCGTTCTGCGCAGCCTACGTCACAGGCGACACCCGATTTGACAGCTCTATGTAATTTCCATACGAATTGCAAGAAATAAAAGTAATATTTATCTTTTTGTTAAGAATACTAGTGTTTAAATATTGTGTCAGGCAGAAAAAGTTGTTTTAATATATTCTTAATTGAATTATTAAAATATTAAGATCATTTTTTGCCTGGTTGGAGTTGTTTTTTAAATTATTTTAAACAAGTAGTGAGAGCCATTCATACGGATCAACACAACTGGGTTACGTGAAATAAAATTTTAATATTCTATTTGCATTTTCTGAAGTGCTATTAAATGTGTAATGTGTTATTTATCACATTGCATTGAATTAAAGTGATGAATAAGGGATAAGTTTTTCATTGTATTTTTTAAAAAAATCGTTGAAGACGAGCAAATTGTCCCCATTGCATTTTTCAAAAATATCAAAAATATAGGTGTTGCACTCATTAATTAATTTGCTGGTTTACCCGAGTAAACTTAGATTGTAAATTGCATATTTATTAAACAATTTTGTTTGGTAATTGAGGAATATACCGTCAACGCTCGCACAGGCATATCCGTTCATAGCTGTTTATCGCATTTCGGTGCTTTGTTGCTCAAGAATCAGAGGACACCAAAAAGAAAACTCGGCGTACTGGTTACATTGGCTCCTTGAGTAACTAATTCCCTAAAACGATCCAAACTATAATCTGCGACTTCGATGAGTTCTTCATCAACACCACCAACCCTTGTAACCTTATCTGCATTAGTTACTTCACAACAACATTTTCACCTGCACCAACACCTGATCTAAAAAGAACAAAATTGTATTCGAATCGAGTCAAGCGACTCAGGTTACTCAGGAACTATTAGAGGGGCTGCAGTTTATTGCAAAAAGCTTGCAATCATATCCTCATGTCCTGCTTTAATTCATATTGCATTCTAATATCAATGGATGAATGTACCACTGTGGACTGTGGTCTTACGGTTGGAACAGTAATATTATAGCATAATCCTGTACTTATCCATGATTAACCATCATACACCAACGTTAGTAACGACGTTAATATAGTAACATAGGTAGCCATTTCGAATAGTAGATCCTAGAATAGTAGGAATTATATACCAAAGTCTACTTCCTTCAGAAGGAAATAATATGCTCTTGTCGCCTGTGATGTAGGCAAATTGTGAGAAAAGTAAACAAACATGGCGGACATGCGCAATGCGTAATCTGTAATTCATCATTCTTGCTCTGTATATATCATGCAACAGAAAAACACTCTGCTTATTTCCACCCCAATTTGAAGCTGCGACCTAATGTGTCGGTGTTTATCGGATTTTTTTGCGCTAACTCTTCTGTATATTTTGCTGGCCTTTGCCATGTACACCTATAAAATTGTTCGTTGTGTGGGCTGCAACGCTTCACTACCTAGGTACCTGCCCAGCACTTGCGAGGATAAGGAAAAGCACACTAGGCAGATATTCGTTTAATAGCCTAGAAGCAATGTCAGATATTTAAATTCTGGACATAGCAAAATTTATAACAAAAAAACACGCATCATCCAGGATACGTCACTAACATACCAGTAGCTAATTTGAAGTGTTTAGTTAATGCCCTACAGAGGAACCGATGCGTAAGCTACCGAATAGTGGTCGAAAACTGCTTAAGACATAAACCTAATCACATAAACCTAACTTTACCTATGAACTGTAATGTCGACATTGTCACAGAAGTCATACATACATACATACACATACATACCCATACATACACATATGTACACAGGCTAAGTGCGGTAGCTGAACAAAACGGAGCCCTGTCAGAACATCAATACGGCTTCAGAAAATCGCGTTCTACCGTCGATGCCATAAAGGCGGTAGTAGATACAGCAGCTGAAGCCATACAGGTGGAAAGATGGCGATGGGGGACGAAGAAATATTGCGCAGTGGTGACGTTTGATGTCAAAAACGCATTCGGCAAACTGGTCATCTATTAGGAGAGCCCTGGCCAGAATGGATACACCGTACTACCTGCGGAGGATAGTCTCTGAATACCTCAGGAACAGGAAGCTAAGGTACCACTCTGATGAGGGCGCTAAGTACTACAACGTTTCCGCAGGAGTCCCACAAGAATCTGTTCGGATCCTCTCCTATAGAATGTATGACGGGATTCTACATCTGTCGCTACCAGATGGTGTGAAAGTAATAGGCTTCGCTGATGACATCGCAGTGGTCACAGTTGCCAAGCACGTCCACGATGTGGAGTCTGCTACTGACGTGGCGATTGTGAAAATAAAGGACTGGTTGGAGTCTGCCGGTATGGAACTAGCTGCCCACAAGACTGAGGCTGTCTTAGTAACCAGCCGCAAGAAGGTGGAGTACGCAAACTTCCGGATCGGAAATCAGACAATTAGATCAAAGGAATCATTGAAGTATCTCGGTGTCATGATCGACAATGGACTTCGCTTCAAACCCCACATTGAGTACGCAAGCAAGAAGGCATCGACGATGCAAGCGACGAAGTGGTCGGCGCAGTACAGGCTCTGCGCAATCAGAGCCATCAGGGGCTTCCGAACTATCTCCGACGATGCAGTATGTGTTCTAGCCGGAATGATCCCCATTGACATACTCGCAAACGAGAGCCAGAGGGTGTACCTTCGGCGGCCCCTGAATCGTCAGGAGGCAAGACGCGGAGCATGCAGTGTTCTACTGCATACGCTTCGCCGAAGACAGAGCGAACTTGCCAACCCCGGAGGAACTCGTACGCTACATGACGAGATCTGAGAGCTCTAAGAAGAGCCCCAGAGGCGGCCTTACAGAATAGAGCATAATTGGTAACCAGTCCCGCGAAGTAATACCTAACGGCAGTTCCGCGGGGAGAGTGGTTGAAGTGTGCAGAGGTGTGGTTTAGGACGTAGGCGCGAGGACAAGGAAGAATAATATCCCGTGAATCGTTCATGCTGGTAGCACGGGTTACCAGTATCTTGAAGAAGATTCCACATCCATGGCGCAAACCATACAAAAAAAAACATACATACACATACACGCATACACATCATAGTCTTTGGAATGTTTCAAGGAAATCGCAGTAGGGATGTCAGTCAATCAAAAAAAATAATTGGCTAACTTTTATGAAAATAAACGCTATGCAGGCGACTGCTACAACATCAAAAGGAGCCTCTAAAATGACAGCTAGTAGCCGGTACTCATATTAGCGATTTAAGTTTCATTTAACAAGTTTAATTGGACCTAACGGTTTGCACGATCCGAAAAGAAAAGCCAGCGTACAAGCTGATGTGTACAGTGCCAACTTGAACAGCGTCTGTAGAGCGCTCCTTTTGTGCATTGAAAAGGATAAGGACGTACCTCCGAAGTACGCAATCAGGAAATATTGAGCTATTCGGCTCTTATGTCAACAAAAAATGCATTTAAAAGAGCTGAAGGAAAGTAACGATTTTTACAACCAAGTCATAGAAAATTTTGTGACCGTTGATGGAAGTTATTAATAAAAATCAAAAAATACGTTTTTTTTTTTTTATGTTGCTTTTCTTCAGAACTCGTAGCTAACCCAATGCTTGTGGCAGGGAATCCCCACTGCATTGTCCCAACGGCCGGCTTAGAGCCCATACTGCACTTACTACCGATAGACCTCAACTTGCACAATTCGGCCAACAAAGGCGCCCTAAGAATAAACCAATCTGGTTGGATCTCTAGCAACTCTGTCCAATAGTATTAAGCTAGTATTCTAGTTCTAAGTTGTAAGTGACTACATGCGCATTTCCCTTTTATGATTTTGAAAGATTTCTAAGGCTTCACTTCCCGAGAGAAAAAAAAACGGCTTCAAACAGACTACATTCCACCTAAATTAGATTTTTCTAATTATGTCGACGTGCTCCTCCCTACTAGACCAGACTGGGATAGCGAGTGCATACGCCTCATCCCGGATGTGAGTGTATACACAGAGGATTCAAAGATAAAATGCGGAGTCAACTCGGGTATTTACTCAGACTAGGCTCGCCCGTCGTCAAAAATCGACGATAATGTGTTTAAATAAGTAATAATTTAGTAATAATTCTGTACATGTGTTTACCAAAAACATTGTGCACATGTACGCGAAATTACATTTCCAATAGTGTAGGTATCATGCCATTCGATTGAGTAGAACTGTATATAGGCGTACCATAAAAACCGGCAGCACGTATTACACCTACGGAGTCCCAAATTACGCCAGCATCTTCCAAGCAGAAATCCTCGCCATTAGGAAGGCGTGTCGTCAACTCAGATCTCATTCGAACACAACGCCAATACATAGAATATCTATCTTCGTTGACAGTCAATCTGCCATCAAGGCAGTTTCATCGACCTTCATAACCTCAAAATTAATCCAGGTATACCGCAATAAACTTGCTGCAATCGCAGAAAAATTACCATTCTGTTGGTTCCAGTGCATAGAAACGTCTCGGGTAACAAGAAAGCCAATGAACTGGCCAAACAAGGAACTGCCATCCATAGCTCATCTCCTATTGAAGTACACAATTCACTTAAGCTTGTAAAATCACGAATTACATGACATTTCTTGAAAATGACAAACCTTAGATGGATACCATTTATTAACTGTGCAATATGTAGGAAGACATGGCCAGAGTACAACATATTATGAACTAACGATCTTCTAAAGAAGACTCGCACAGATATTGCTAAAATTTCAGCGATAAGTACGGGGCATAACACACATTGCCGCAGCTGGAAGAACATGACTCACTTCCTGTGCTCTGGTCCAGCGCCTGCCAGAGCAAGGCAATGGACTCTAGGCAAACCCTTTCTTTGAAAATCTCAACAAGATTTCCAGAATGAACATCAAAGAATTGATAATGTTCTTGACGGCTGTACGATGGTTCTAAATGCAACTCTCAGAGTTGTGGTTCAAGATCGGCACTCAGTGCTAATTAGGTTCTCAAAGAATCACCATCTCACACAAACACACAGTCCCCAACCATGAAGCAGTGGCTAACCAGTGGATCCACCAATAATACGATCGATGCTAGCAGGTACAACATATAATACCCAATCAAACTGCTTGACTACGGCAGTAATGCAAGCGGAAGTCCTGGGAGTTAAAGGAGCGACCAGTACGGTATCAATGTTAGAAATACCTCCGGCTTATGTTAGCATTCTGATAGTCAAGCGACCATTAAAGCCGTTGCGGTAAGTCCAAGGTAGTCACTTGCTGCCGCGAAGAATTTCTTGGCCGGGTTCAAGCTCAAATGGTCACAACCAAACAATAAAATTAAATTAAGTAGCTTATGAGCTTTGCAGGAAGTGCACTGATATCGGCCCATCGCCCAATGGATAGAATCATCACTTGGAGTTCTTAATGAAACAGATAAAAGACATTAAATGCCATATTCTGCGAACAAATTTTCCCACAGACTACAACCCCCAGATATTTAAGACCAATGTGCACAGGTACCTCCTCTCCCTTTCTCCCTCTATACCTTCGGCCGTGCTGTGTCTTGACCCCGGACACTTAAGGGTATTAGTAACCAATTGAGCGCGCTCAAATTATAAAAAAAAAAATGGTCTCGCTCCTTAACCAGCTACGAGATCACTTGGACGCTTTGGTTCAAGTTGTCATCATCATCCACTAAAGCAGTTACGAGGGAAAGCACACACGAGAGACCTCCACTGACTACTCGCTGCTCCGCTATCGACTATAGCTCATCACCCGAGTTTTTGGACTTCATCCAACCACCTCGTCCTGGGTCTGCAAAGCGATCGTATTCAAGGCTTGGAAGTCGTGATGATGGGGACACTCGTGCCACATGGGCCAAACCATCGAAACATAACCCATCCGTTCGCAGAAGCAGCTGCTCTTCATAGAGTTCCTCGGGTATTGTCGTGTTTCTCACCCTATCTACTCGCCGTGAGGGGAAGAGAAGATTCATTCACAACAGCACGAAGTTTCAAAATTGAACCAGCTTGGCGAATCCTACAGGAAGGCTCATCATTACTCTTCACACCATTCGTAAAAAAGACCCCGGGATACTTGAACTTCTCCACCTGCTTCAATGGGACTCCACTAACATGTAGAGTACATTGAAGAGGCGTCCTGATGACCTCGGATTTGTCCACGTTAACCTTCATCCCAGCATCAGTGCATGGGGCCACAAACATATCGAGTGCAAGCTGGACTTCGTTCTGAGACTATTCTAAAACCAACAGTTGCAATCATACAGTGCTAGCGATGGGAGTTGAATAAGTACTCACTACTATCAGGACACTTCGAGATATAAAATTGAGGCAGCGACAACGACAAGACAACTGCCAATGACTATAAATGCATGCGTTGTGAGAAGTAGATAATATTCCTCACCACTTCTGAATCTCTCAAGGCTCAGACTCGGACCCTCCATGGGTCGCCGGCCTGATAAGTAACTTCTGAATCTCAGACGGTTTTTCTGTTCAACCCTGTTTGGTTCCTCCTCATCTATAAAGAAGTGTTTTCACAGAAACTACCCTCTCTGCTGGGCATTCGCAGATGTTGAACAGATTATATGTCTTCCCAGTCTCTGAAGCTTCTACAAAAGCCACTGTATGCTCAGACGCGACGCATGTGTACCTGTGGGCTGTGGCACAGTGCCCGCCAATGTGATGCATACACACTTCCACTAAAACTCAACATTGATGATGTTCACTTCTTGCTCAACGTCGTTCATAGATCCCGCGCTGTTGATCCAATGTATAATAATCAATTGATTTCTGGCTACATCCGTAGCTTCGTCTTCCAGTTTGATCCTTATTCAACTAAGCACCGCGGCGTTTGGTTGAAAACATGGTGGTCGGTTATACTGTCGTCGCCGAGCGCAAGTCCTGCCTAGTGTATCGCAGCTCCTTCGGTGCTAAAATCTTCTCTTAATGCCAGAGATTTTTCGAAGAAGTCACAGACGATCCCTGCACCACTGTATCAGCGCGTCAGTATATAAGGCGATTTCCCCTTCGACTGATCCCACATTTTTTTTTTTTGTTTTGGCTGAGGTGTTTTTAATGCTAGACTGGAGCACTCAGACTCAAAACTGGTTCATTGTACTACCAGCAGCAACCTCGGTAGAGGTTGCCAGCACACGTGTGATACCTACAGTCAGACTACTACCACTGATCGACAACTCCAGTGATAGTGCCGTTAATTTGATCCCACCGGCAATTGGTGACTGGACCAGATTTAAAAACCGGATAAAAGCGTTGCTTTCATTGGGATTCGAACCGGGGACTCCTCTAACCAAGGGCAGGTACTTAACCAACTACGTCATACAGTACGTTCTGATCCCATTTGCTCCTGCCATTTTTTGCAGTCTTTTGCCGAGATTAGGGTTGCAGGTGTGGTCTGTTTGTCTTCTGTGTTGTGCTGTCCACCATGCTTTTATGATTGAGTGTGGCAGCCCAAACCCCTACCTGTCTCCGCCTCAACCATCACAATTGCTGGACAATAGGTGAAGGGGAATCAAAAAGCTCAGAATGCGAAAACTAAACGCTGGTAGAGCAAGAAAATATCCAATACTGAAATAATAACATATAACTATTAAGAAGACAAAAAAATGTGGTCCATTCATGCAGTGTCACATTAGTAACCATGAGCTTAACAGACGTAGATTTCCATCAGAAAACAAATATGAAACTATCTGAGTTAGAATACAAAAACGAACTACATACATACTTAATTGAGAAACTAAAAGTAAACAATTTTTTTATTTGCTTGTGTTGTTTTTTTTTTATATTAATAGGCTTACAATTAAGTGTCAAAGAATCATTGACAACAGGGAAGGAATTAAATGCACTTCGAACTCGTAAAGATTATGTTTTTTTACAAGAGGTTACAAGATCCATGTGAGAAATGAATGCTTTCCGTCATAGCAAAGATCGCAGAGCACTTGACCCAAACATAAACTCCATGGAAGTAGATTTACATAAAAATAAATACCTTAACCATGACAATGTAATTGTACAGGCCAGCCATATAAGTATAAGCTGAATATCATATCGAAGTGAACCTTCAGTTTCAGTTGTCCATTTATCGCAATCGCGTTAGGCTGTGTTTAATGTGATCAATGATTTCCAGACACGAAACATAGTGCGCTCAATAGTTTTAATAGATTCGTGTGACAGTAATTGTTGGAAAATAGAAAAGATATTTGAAGTGATCGGTCACGTTAGTTTCTCCGTTACTAGATCAAACATGAGAGTCCTTGCGGTTGTATTTTTTGTGATGTGTCCCTTCGTTGCCTTGGGTCAGTTCAATAGTAAGTTATCAGAAACTGCCAAGTGTTAGAACTGTCCTAATAAGAAATGCTCATCCAAACAGTGACTGAATATCGGAAAATGCCACCTTTATATTCGTGCGATGATTACGATTCCTGCTTGCAGACTCCAGAGATGTCGACTTATTGTTTGGCAATCGCAGAGATTGTCCCAAACGCAACATCAAGTCTTTGGAACCAAATCGCTGTATGTATTTAAATAAGTGTAGTGCACAAAGCAAGTGTTTAAAAAAATCCAAGAGTTTGATATAAATTCAAGCCAAAACTTAGTCCGGACGACTTCCCGAAAATTCATAATAACCTTCTTAGGTTAGATTAGGTTAAAGTGAGTGTCCCAGCTGAATCAGACGTTGTGTTGTGACCCACGTAGATCCTGATTGTGCTGTCACTGTCCGGTAATTGATACACCTCGTTAACCAAAAGACTGACTAGCACATAAGAAGTATCTGCTGGTATTCTAGTGGTCTAACTTAAGATAATCCACGCCATTGCGGGATTACAACCAATTTGTTTTCCGTTGTGGGAGTTACTAGGCGGGATAGGGTGAGAAACACGGTAGTACGCGAGGAGCTCAATGTAGAGCAGGTGCTTCTTCGTACAAAAAAGGCTATATTTCGATGGTTTGAGCATGAGTCACAAATGTCCTCATTACCAAGACTGCCGAGGTGTGCCTTGGATGCGATTTCATCAGGTAGTCGACCGGTTGGAAGACCCAGGACGATGGCGCCCCAAACAGCTGCTCTCTTTGAATTGAAGTCGTCTAATTGGTCTTACTACAAGACACTGCTTCTTAGGATACGGAAGCTTAGGCTTCATCACAATCGAGTTATGTAGAAACTGCTTGGATGATATAGAAATGATATAGAAAGCGTCCTGTCCACCTACGCGGTCTCAGTGTGATGCCGATCGCACACTTATTTCGTTCCATCCTCACCTCCAGATGGTTCACCAGCATTGGTATCCGAAGGGTAATACAATGAATGAGCCATCTCGCCTGGTTGCGCTTGGGCATAACTCCTGGTGAGTTAGAGTCGATGGCGGAGCATCGAGTGGCCTGAAGATCTCTCGTGTGTGCATTACCTCTGCGACCCCTGTAGTGGATCATGCGAGTCAGAAGATGATGATGATACCAATCGCTCAAAAGTACCGCCAAAATATTTGATTATTTTAATTATTGCTGTGGATCGTCCCACTGTGCGTCGTTTCGTACATCGTTCAACGTTCAACGTTGCTGTAGAACAGTTATACGCATTTTATGGTCGGGAGTCTTAAATAAAACAATTGTATAGACGGGTTTCAATCACCGCATTTAAGCTGTCTTCCTATTCTATTGCAGAAAATATCCGCATTTTCTTTGGGAAATTAATTCGTTTGTACAATTCGAATAATCGAATATATGAATATTTACTTACATCCTGGTATTGCATATTTCTATTCTTTACCACTCGCAAACTATCTCTGAAAGGGTAATATGGGTGACAGAAATTCCATTGTCGTTACCAGTCAACCATTGTTAGCCACCTCCAGCTAGCTCATCCAAGGTAGCACCAAGTCTTACAATTGGGACTCGAAGTAGCACTAGTACAAAAGATTATTTTGATATGCGAAAACATTGAATAAAACTAAGATGGAAAATACGGCCGAGTTCATAAACGTCAAACTGCGGCAGTCCTGCAAGATTTAAGTTCATAAATGTAAATAAACTGCATTTACTAAGCATGACATCAGTCGACAACTGCGTTCATAAAAGCAAAGCGACAGTCACACTGCGACCAAGTTGATTGCATGGAATCCTGGACTTCTTCATGCGAAAATGGTTCCAAAAGCTATCATCCGAAAACGTTCTTATTACTTTAAGGATATTTCTGTTTCTTGGAACATGTCTTGACTTCAAATTCTTTTTATTAAAAACCATCGCCTCTTTCCTTCGTATTTTGTGCACAATATTTTGTTTAGCGGCACTCAACAACTTTTGGAATCACCTACTTATATTGCATTTATGAATACTTTTTTGGCAATGCTGACCTGCTGCAAACTTGCGGCAGTATTTGTATTCATAAATGTATCGATAAAATATTGCAATTATGAACACAACCTACAATTCACCAAGTTCATTGTTTAAAAATAGTTTATATTTTCACTTTTTCGTTGGAATTGAAAGAGGATATGATGCATCTCGCAATAGTCCGACAGAATTTACACTTTATTCTTCATCGAACAACAACACAATGTACGAGGGGCGTTCAATATATTCTCGGTATCGGGGTGAAGCTGTGGTTGTATATATCAATTGACTTATTTATCAAGTATACTATTATTTTAGTGCATTCATGTAAAATTTCATATAAATGTGATCATTAATTCGCGTTTTATCTTTAGTTAAACAGAATACCCATTTATTGCCGACTTGAGTTCTTCATCATCCGAAAATCATCAATTATCATTTTTTCAAATCCGGAAACAGGAAATAATCACTAGGGGCAAGATCTGGACTATAGGGTGGGTGTTGGATTTCTTCGAAACCACAATCTCGCGCAGCAGCCTTGGAAACTCGCGCCGTGTTAACAGGAGCGTTGTCATGAAGAAGCAACACACCCGCTGCGAGTTTACCCCGTCCTTTCTTTTTAATTTCCTCCCGCAAATTATGCAAAGTGGAGGCGTTGATGGTTTCACCTATTTTTTTGTACTCAATGAGCAAGATTCCCTTTGAGTCCCAAAAAACTGTGGTCATGAGCTTCCCGGCAGACGGAGTGACTTTGAACTTCTTCGGGGGTCTGTTTCTTTTTTATGCCACTGCATGGACTCTTGTTTGCTTTTAGGGTCATAGTGGTGGACCCATGTTTCGTCACCAGTAACAATTCGATCCGTAACACCGTCCGCGTTCTCACTACACATCTCCAAAAGCTCTCTACAGCATGCGATTCTCACTTTTTTCTGAGGCGCTGTGAGCATTCGTGGCACCCTCCTTGCACTGACCTTTGAAAGGTTAAGATGGTCATGAAGAATGGTGTGAATGGTACCAATTGAAAGCTTGGTGATCTCTGCCATCATTTTCACCTTTATTCGGGCATCCTCAAGAACAAGTTTTTTGACTTCTTTGATGCTTTCTCCCGTACAAGCAGTAGCCGGGGCGCCGGAACGGGGGTCGTCTTCAATACTCTCTCTGCCTCTCTTGAATTCACTTGACCACTTTTGCACAGTTGATAATGAAGGTGCGGAGCCCTGGTAAACAGCCACCATCTCTTCATGAATAGTTTTTTGACTTTTTCCTTGCTTAGTGAGAAATTTAATTACAGAGCGATGCTCAATTTTCACCATCTTTTCATGTCTCAGTTGCCATTATGATTCTGTTTAACTAGAGATAAAACGCGAATTAATAATCACATTTATATGACATTTTACATGAATGCACTAAGATAATAGTATTACTTGATAAATAAGTCAATTTATATATACAACCACAGCTTCACAAAGAAAACGAAATATCAATAAACCACGTGGTATGAAACGATTTTTAAATAGCAATCGTTCAATCATCGGTATATGACAATTCAATGAGTTAGACGAAGCATTGGTGAATCGTTCAAAACGACGTGCGTCGTGCGGATGATTCAACTATTTTAGTGTTACACGAAGCAAATCGTCAGACGATCGTCGTCCTACGCGATGAGAGCCCTGGGCTATAATTGCGCTAACGTGTCGACGATAGTTGCGCTTCATGTAAGCATGAAAAAACGTTTGCGTCTGAAAGATATCGTTTAAACTGCTTCACGTGACTGAAATCTGTCAGTTACTATAGTCTCGGCGAGTGATTTTTGGCGATAGCTATTTCAGTATCGTTTTCATACAAAATGAGAATAATTCTGTATACGTATCTTGTTCCTCACTTTGAGCGATAGGATGCATATGTAGTTTTGGGCCCAAGTTGAAATGAGAATGTTTTGGTGAAATTTGAGAGGAATAAGAGCACAGATGTCATTTTTACATGAGAGACATTGTTCTCGAAGCTCTTAAACTGTATACAAAATAAGCGATACCTGAAGCAAATCATCGACGATATCACTGAAGAGAATCGGGTGAATGATAGTCGCTTAAAAAAATACGCGATTGTGTATTTTTCCTAGTTGCTAGTTTCCTAGTTTCCTTGCAAAGGGCTGGATAAGTGCATATGTTTTTTTTTCCTCTTGTACAATCCATGCCGAGAAGGCAACGACACCGCGACCAGGATAGATCTATTGTATCCGAGGGTTGGAGTTATTCCAAAAGACGTACTACTTCCCTCATGAAAGCTAGCAAGTCTTTAGTAGTGCAGTTTTTTAAACCCACTGAAGTGAGTATTTCCTTATGGAAAATACGTTTCCTTAACCATATTAGTGCCGGACATTCGCACAAAATGTGCCGACAAAAAAAGCCTACAGACCTTGTTTTGATACAGGTTTAAAGTGTTAAGGTGGTAGTTCAAGGCACAATGTAGTTCAAAGGAAAACGGTAAGAAAGCTTGTTAGCAATCTTAAGTTTTCTTTGTTAAGATTGAATATTTCATTATATGAATAAGGCCTGATTAAACGTTTGGTTTGCCTAAGGCCATGACCAAGTTTGTTTTCCCATTCGTTAATCAGAGTTGTGACTGCTGTCCAATTGACATTACAGTATGGTTCAGGACTGATAAATGCAGATTCCGAGTCAGCCCTTGCAAGCTCATTTGCGAATTCGTTGCCTGCAATCCCCCCGTGTCCTGGGACCGAGTCAAGCTTCACTTTGTTGTGCCTGGCAAGGGATTGTAGAGCGTCATAGCTGCATTTGACTGTTTTGGAGTCCAAAACGTTAGACGAGAGTGCCTTTAGTGCCGCTTGACTGTCTGAGAATATCAGTATATTAGCGCCCTTAATGTCTTTGTGGAGGTTTTGTCTGGCGCAGATCTCGATGGCGTAAATTTCCGCTTGAAACACTACAGGATACGACCCCATTGGTACCGAAATCATTCTGTTGGGTCCAAAGACTCCTGCTCCTACTCCGGAGTGCATATGTAGTGTAGCGCTATTTTTACTTCTTCCTCATCCCTACAGCTCCTACAGAAGTCATTCTTCTTGCGTGTGTGACCAATAGGCTGTGACTGGTAATAATGCCTACGACATTACTGATTTCCTTGCTGTTTAATTTTAGGAGTGTACTTTGGATTGAAGAAATTTGTATTTGATTACCTTCCGTTAGCAAATTGAAATACAGTGGACTCTCCCTAAGTCGAACTTTCCCTCTAATTTTTGTTCGCCTTATTTTGGCATTTCCATACAAAAACATCATCTAAGTCGAAGCCGTGAAAATTCGACTTAGGGGGAATCCACTGTACTTACTTCATAAATCTTTTGGCTCCTCACTTCCCACGCAGCCTTTATTTAGACACGATTCACTTAATGTACATATATTCAATCCAAAGTGCAGACTTTTGACATTCATTGCTCAATAAGCAATGCTTCGCTTCCTGTTGCAACTGTTATACTTGCCGATTTTCACACAAATAATAAAGAAACCAGCAAAAGATGCTTACCCCAACAAAATTTTGGCCTTTATTAGTTAATGTATGCATTTTCCTTCAGAATTTCTCCTCAGATCATAGGCGCCACTTTCGGCATGACAACCTTTTGTTTGGAGTCTGTGTCAATAAATGCAACGAGTTGATGCAGCATCTCAGCCCACTTCAACGGGAACAACTTTACACGGGACTGATCAACAATACTGAGGTAATGCCAAGAAAAAAAATATAATTCAATTGCATAGAATATTCAAATCAAACTTCGCGTAGCTAGTCGAATTTTACACTGATGTCGGAAAGAAGGAGTCAAACAATAGAATTCTACATGACAAAGTGATAAACACTTGTCTTAACTACAGATTCAGACCACAGTATGGCTTGCAGCTGACATCATTCATTGAATATTGTGAGACAAACAATGACCCGAAGCCATTTGGTAGGTTAAATTCGGAATTTCAAATCATTTTATTCGTAATTTCCCTTCCTCGTCTTTCTGATTTGATCTTTAGATTTCCTGGAGATCACCTTTATAGTTACTCTGTGTACAATTCTGATTCTGGTGATGGTCTCGACGAGCTATGATCGTCAATTAAGGAACAAAGATTGCCAGAGCCTGCACGGAAATGAGTTCTACAAGCAAAAACTACACACTCCACGTATATTTATTTTCTCTTATCATTTAAATTTCAGTTAAAATGTATTCTTTGATTGCAGGGGACACACTTATGACATCGTTCTCAATCTATCGCAATTACTATCGTTTCGTCGAGCCATCGCGCAGTGAATTAGCGCAGGACTTAAGGTTCTTCGAAGGGTTTCGATTTATTTCGACACTTCTAGTCGTACTTGGCCATGTTCTGCTTGTATTGAAATCGATTCCAACACTTAACCCTGAGTTCACTGAAAAATTGTTTCACAGTGTCGGATCAAATATCTTAGTGAATGGAACTGTCATCATTCAGGTGTTCTTCGTTATGAGTAGCTTTTTGCTATGCATTGGGTTCCAGAAAAACTTTGCTTCCAAGAAGCCTGGGTTTGCAGAGTGGGTCAAATTGATTTTATATCGTTACTTAAGGTGGGTTCATTTTAACAAGAATCTGTGTGCTTGATTGGAAATGTATCCTTTCAGATTAACACCATCAATGGGGTTGATGATTCTCCTGAATGCATCGGTGTTACCTCGTCTTCAAAACGGTCCCTTCTGGAGACAAGCCTCTGGGGCAGAGCACACACTTTGCAGAGAGACTTGGTGGTCGAATTTACTTTTTATTAACAACTTTACACTGAGAAAGAGTGTTTGTATACTTCAAACATATATACATTCATCTATTATACATTGATTTTCTTTTTTCAGTGCCTACAGCAAACGTGGTATCTGGCGGCCGATTTCCAGTTGTATGTGCTCTTAGCAGCTGTGCTTATATTTATAGAAAGGTGCGTTAGTTATTCATATTCATTTTTGTCATCACATCCCGTGCTCTGAACAACTTCTGATGGTTTCGCGCGAACTTGTTAGGTTATTTTTCTTCTTGCCTCTACAATAAATAATACCGTCAACCATTCGCTCTCCCATCTTGATTCACAGTTACAAGAGTCACAAGTGAAATTGGTCTGTTTTTGACCCGTTCAACCAAGGAAGCATATTAGAGTTGGGCTTAGTTTATATTCACAAGTGCAACTGTGATTGTGATTTTTAAACTGCGATTTTAAATTGTGAATTCAAACTTTTTTATATTGTACTATTATATATATTGTATGAAGGCGTAAATTCAATTGATGATGTGATTCTCCCCTGTCTTGTAGTTAGTTCGATTCGTTCAAGTTTGGCTAAGTCGCTTGCCCGATTGACATCACGTAATAGTGCCTGTATGACAGTTTCTTTTTTGTTTTTATATTTAGTTTGTTTAATAATAAGACTTTTTTTGTTGAATCACGTTGGATTGATATTTGAGATCTTCATTTACAATTTGTTTTCGATAGGACATTGCATTGTTTATATTTCCTGCTCAGTTAAGCAGAGCTCGTACTTCTTGATCTGACATATTACAGTTGTTGTTAAAGATCTCTCGTCTTATTTCGCATTGAATAGGACATTTTACCTAGTTCGTTGAGCTTGCATAGACTGCAATATAGTCTCGCTGTGGTCTGAAGTTCAGTTCTGTCAGCTCTCCTCTCATTTAAAAAAAAAGCTGAGTTCATTTTCGATGCGGATGTAATTCAGCTCAGACAGATTGTGGTTGAGTCCGCTGTACATATATTGTTCTATGAGCAGAAGATGAAGCTTCGTTTATGTAGTCCGCCCTACACTGTTCGTCTATCTTCGCGATGAGTTCGAAAAGCTCAACTCAACGGTAAATTCCATTTTCATCCAGCGAGTTTGCGAGATTCTCCAACTTTTTATACCAACGGTTTTATTTTCGAATAATTTGCAGTGCAATGAGAAGTCTGGCATATTTAGAACCATAACTAAACACTCGGCATGAGAAGGGGACCGGCCTGTTTCAATAGGAATCATTTAGTTGGGGTTGTTTTCGGCAGCCGAAAACACTGTTTTAATAAAAATTCTCAAAAGTTTTTCAACTGATTCGTTTTTGGACACCCCAAGCTTGAGCTCCATACCAAACACCAAATATCGCTCTATTAAGACAAAAATATTCTGAATTACATGAATATAGTCACAGTGTACAGTATATGTAATCTCAATAAATCTGTTATCCCAGCGTCGCCACGTTCTGATTTGCAAACCTATCTCAATCACATGTCTGAATTTCAAACTCTTAAAAGAGTAATATCATATTAAAAAAGATCAATGACAACTCTAGGCGTAGCATACTCAGATTTTGCACACACGCACACCATTTAACTCGCATCCGCTGCACTTTATGACGTACATGAAATCGTTTGCGATTTTCCAGTCAGTGTTAGTGATTTTTTGCTCAACTCTAAAGCATATGTCTCCTTTACTTATCTATCTCACTAGTCACTCTCCTGGCAAAATCAAGCTCTACTAAACAATCAAGTTTCACACAAACATGAATCAAGAAGTTAAGACCCATCACGCACTAAATTCATGATCTATTGGAGCACCACTTCAAATTTCACTTCGATGACAACTTTTAATTCACTTACAGGTTCCCAAGAACAAAAAACTTTTTTTTAGCAACAGGAGTAGTAATATCGTTCCTATCTACGGGCTTAATAACGTACTTCTTCGAACTTGATGCTATGCATCAGGAAACTCCAGAGTAAGAAAATCACTAAAAAACATTCATATTCTACATACAATGACGTTATTTCCTTTATTCAGTTCCTATCGCTACCTTTTCTGGACGAACAGCGAAACAATATACAAGGGTTATACACCGTTTTATACAAATTTGGGAGGATGTGTCTTCGGTGCGATCACCGGAATGATATATTTAAAGTACAAGAACGAAGCCAAGAATATGAAGAAACACAAATCGAAGCTGAACACATTCATTTTACTCTGCACTCCCATACCGTTTTTAATGCTCCTCTCTGGAGAAATATTCTATCGTTTCGAGTTCGCAAAGCCCTCAATCTGGGTTGCAATTTATGCTGCACTGTTTCGCAATATATGGGCAATTATGAACTGCATCATTGTGCTGTTGATGGCCTTCAAGTTAGGAAGTAAGTGGAATAATTTGAATTGTAGACAAATCTAATTGAACATCCCTCTAGCAATTCTATACAAATTCGCGGCAATAAAAGTGTTCGTGCCTCTGGGACGACTATCGTTCCAAGTTTATTTGATTCATTCGTTGGTGCTACGATGCGTTGCTGGATCTATCCGTCTGCCTATATACACGAATAGGATGATATTGGTAAGAATCAGGGTTTGTTCGATACTCTTATGCTAATTTGGACTTTATTTAAGATCACGTTTACATTGGCGACGATTGTTATGTCCTTTGTAGCTGCATTCTTCCTCTACATAATGTTTGAACTGCCGCTCACAACTATCGTGAATACGACAACAAAGAGTAAGCATTACGTGGGAATTTGTATATACGATATAATTGTGATTTAAATTTGATTTCGTTTGAAGCTAAGCGTCATACGAATGTTGTGATCCCTGCTCAACTCACTCTAGGACAAAAAAAGGAAACACCAGATACCCCGGTAACCTCATAAAACGGTTTGGATTTTCTTGCTCCCCACCTACATACGTTCCCTGGATTGTTACGGCACTTTTAAATTTAAAGGCGTACTGAAATACTACCGAACTAAGCTACCGAAAACTGTGACTGTGGCCATGTAAATATATTGTAAATTAAATGACCTGATTGAAAAAATAAAGGAATCAAACACAAAATAATCGAGCTGGATACTTGTTATAAATGATTTTGAGAGATTTAAGTTGATCTCATGTTTGCTTTGCAATGATATTTCTTTCTGGCCTACTGATGAACAATTTAATCAACCACTACTCTGAGTAGTTGATTGATTATTGACTGTAATAATAGAGGATACTATGTGGTGGTTTATCTAAATTCTTCGGGTGATTTTCGGTTCGTCTGCATAGATGATGAGTGGAGGAGAAGATATTACTACGAATTGTACGAGTTGTTCAGCGACATCGACTTAGCCAGAAGAATGTATTGAGATGGATAGGTCATGTAGAGTGGATGGAAACCATTGCTCTTGTCCTAAAGTCTTCGAATCCACCCCCAAAGGACCACGCAGTAGAGGAAGACCACGACTCAAGTGGCGCACGCAAGTCGAAAAGGACCTCAACCAACTATGCGTGCGAAATTGGAGGCAGCTAGCTAAAGATCGAGATGGCTGGAAACGCTTGTTGGTTGAGGCCCAGGTCTACCCCGGACTGTAGCGCCACATTAAGTAAGTAAATAAGTATCCTTCCATTTGGTTGTTCTATTAGATTTTGTGGTTTTTTAAGGATTAAAGTTAATTGAATTTACAGATTTACGGTGCTTGGTCAAATCCATTGAAGACTGCGTCAACCATGAATTACTTCAAAATGACGGTACAAACTACGCCATTCGTAGTAAAGGCAAGACAATGTTCTTTGAAACGAATTGGTGATTATATTTGCAAGGTAAATTTAAAAATGCTTTCAGAGGCAGATCTTACTGTACTCGATTCTGACAAGATGATTTTCGACGACTTGTCGACTCTTAGTTGCCATATTTCCACGGCTTTCAGTTCGATTCTGTTTAAACCTGCCAGAAACTTCATCACCTTCTTTGATAATCACTGCAAAATGCACTCGCGGAGCAGATAATGTTGAACGTATTATAAAGGATGTTTTCTTTAGAGGTATAAAACTTTAAGTTGGCAACACTATTTTAACTGGCGGCCATTTTGTCAGATGTCAAGTGATTAATTTTTAGTTTGGTTTGGCATTTGTTGGTTAGCATAGCATAGTTGGCATAGCAAGGCATAGATTCGGTTAATTGGCCCAAAACAAGATTGCCGTTGAACCCAATGTTCATATATTTTGTTTAGCGATGAATCTCACTTTTGGTTGAATGGATACGTCAATAAACAAAACTGCCGTATTTGGAGTGATGATAATCCTCAAGTGTAAGTTGAGACATCCTTACATCTACAAAAACTGACTGTTTGGTGGAGTAATTGGAACGTTACTGTCAATGGTAACCGCCATAGAGCCATGATTACTGACTTTTCCGTTATTCAATTGAACAACCATGATGTACAGGAGCTGTGCCATCAACAAGACGGCACAACATGTTACACAGCTCGTGCCACAATTGATTTATTGAAGCAAACGTTTGGTAACCGCATAGTTTCACGTTACGGACCCGTGTATTGGCCTCCAAGATCGTTCGATTTAACGCCGCTTGACTATCTGTGGGAATATGTGAAGCCGCTAGTCTACGCCGATAAGCCCGAAACGATTGACCACTTAGAGGGCAACATTCGCCGCGTTATTGCCGTTATACGACCACAAATGTTGGAAAAAGTCTTCGACCTCTAGATTAGACCACGTCCGAGCCAGCCTTGGCGGTCATATCTCAATCATATTTAAATTATAATGCCAGAAGATTATCTTTCGAATAAAGTAATGTCAATTTAAAAAAAAATCATCTTTGTTTTATTCCATTTCAAAGTTCTATACCTCTAAAAAACACCCTTTATTTCTTCTTCGTCTATGAAACATTTACAAAAGTCGATGTGTGGGATACACATGCATTGCGCTTGTGTACAAATGGCGCAGTACTGCCCCAGAATCCGTACATCCTTGTGACTACAACTGATCGTTGATGATGACCTCTTCTGGCTTAGCACCGGCTATTTGAATGAAGTCGGATTGTCTATCCTCTTCGAATTCGCCTCTTGTATTCAGGCACTGCCTCTCGTACACGTTATATTTAAACGATCAGATATTGTTCATCATGGTCTATTACCTCTCTAATCCCCCTGAATGCTCAATATGCCGTTTTTTTGGATGCACCTCTTATTTACCGTTGGATTGATGCATTGAAAAGCACCCATTTTTCATTTCCCCTAACCGCTCTTTTCATGATAGCCTCAAGCGGTTTTCATCTCACAGACTATTATGCGATCCATAATGTTTCTTTCACTGAGTTCGTGTGGAACCCAAACATCCACATTCAAAGCCTTTTCAGACTCTGCTAAACAGTTGTAGGGACGATGTTAAGCCGCTAATCGATTTCCTGTGTCATGCTTGTCAACGCCAAGTGCTGGTTCTTAAGAGTACGAACAGTATCAGCAAGGTATGGATTGAGCATATTATGCACTTCAAACACGTCCGATCCCAACAAATTCTCGTATCAATGTAAATGACTGGCCTTTTCGATTGGAATAAATAAAACCAAACATTTATATCAGAATACCGTGATTTTCTGAAGTTATAAACACTTACTTACTTAAGGCGGCGCTACAGTCCGGGGTGGACCTGGGCCTCAACCAACCAGCTCGATCTTTAGCTAGCTGCCTCCAGTTTCGCACGCATAGTTGGTTGAGGTCCCTTTCCACTTGTGTGCGTCACTTGAGTCGCAGTCTTCCTCTATGGGTAGGGCTCCCTTGGGGTGAATCCGAAGATTTTCCGGACCGGAGCATTGGTTTCCATTCACTCCACATGACCTAGCCATCTCAATCGTTCGAACTTCGTTCTTCTGGCTAAGTCGATGTCGCTGAACAGCTGGTACAGCTCGTTGTTATATCTTCTCTCTGCAGAGGGGACCGAAAATCACCCGAAGAATTTTCCTCTCAAAGCAGTCAAGAGCAACCTCATCCGCTTTTGACAGAGTCCAAGCCTCTGCGCCATATAGGAGGACTCGAACGGTTAAGGTCTTTTAGATGGTAATTATGTTTTTGTCCGAGTGAAGGCTTTGTACATCAATTGCAGCGATTGGCAAGAGTTATTCATCGTTTGATTTCACCGCTGGTGTCTGTCGTTGATAGCGTTTCCTAGTGTTGTCGCATGAGAGAGGTAACAGCCGCTACCTTGACGATCCGTAGCCGCTGTCCTATCTACTTAGCGGCGAGAATAAGCATCCAGAGGGAGCTATAGGAAAATATAACCCTTACTCTGATTGGCCGCTCAAAAATGTCCAGTCGGAGATGGGCTTCTATTTTCATTGAACTTTTTCTCTTGGACCAACGCCATTCAAAAAGCATCAGTCAACCAACAAAAAATTCACCCAACACCTAGATAGAAAAAGTCTTTGACTACCTCAACGCTATATCTGTCTATTGTGACGTTCTGTACAAGACGTCGGTGTTGGGTGTCCTTTCTCGTTGAAAGCACATTCTTCGTCTTACCTGCATCGCAATACTCACAAAATTGCCATTGACATCACCCTGCATTGATCAGATTATGTCAATACCCCTCACATATGCGAGTAGTTGAACGAAAGTCTAAAAGATTGTGTCTCTGGTGTTGGCGTGCGAGGTTTGAACAATTATTTCAAGAATGATGTTAAATAAGTCCCATGACAGAGCGTCGCCTTTTCTGAATACTTTTCTGCCATGAAAGGTCTCGGTTAGGTCCTTACCGACATTTTTGAAGCAACGTGCATTCTCCATCGTCATCCTACACAAGCGGACGAGTTTGATACTTCGGCGACACAACTCCCAATCTGGAGTGCTGGAATTTGTCCTTTTTTGTAACCCCTATGATAAGAAGTTGCGCTAACAACCATCAGTACCCGATTGATACCACTTGGAGGTAAAATAAGCATATGTAGAAAAAGTTGCATTCAATGGGCATAGGGCAGGTTGACCCCAAGCAGTGTTTACCCGACTCCCACAGCATCCAGACATCATATAAACACTACTACCACGAATAAACTACAGAACACAATTATATATATAAATGTAAGCCATTGCAACTCAAAAGCTTATAAAAAATCGTGTTTAATCGGAATCTGGCAGACCAGAAAGATATAACTGCAAGTCAAATTCGAAAGTTTAGAGGATATAATTTACAAAAGAAAACAATAATTCGTCTTCATAAATATACATTTTGTGTATGTGTGTATATAACGGTCAACATATCATCCTTAAAACATGCATACAAAAATGGAAAGCAACTCCAATGCACTTCCGAACCAATAAATATTAAAGTTGAGACAATAAATGTTCACATTCAGCTGAGCAATGCACTCATTCATCCGTAAGATTGGGAGGCATGTGACCCAAACATGAACTGCGTGCAAGCATCTTTGCATAAAAACAATTACTTTAAGCATGACATTAATTGCATGGATGCTATTAGCCACTAAATAACGACTGGCATTAAAAACGTCGCAATATAAGTTCAAGCTATGTCTGAAATCAATGTAAGTCCTCAGTTTTAGTTGGCCATTTATCGCAATCACGTTATGCCGTCGCGCTAATCTATCTGGTCAATGATTTCGAGACACGGCATTTAGTGCAGTCAGAGATTTATTTGACAGTTTTTGTAAGAAGTGAAGTGTAATCATAAAACCAATTGTTCGTGACGGTATTTCAGTCCAACGGAATATTGTCAAACATGAAAGTCCTTGCGGGTGTATTTTTGGTGATGTGTCCCTTCGTTGCTGTGGGTCAGTTCAATAGTAAGTTATCAGAGACTGCCAAGTGTTAGAAATTACCTAATAAGAAATACACTTCCAAACAGTGACTGAATATCGGAAAATGCCACCTTTGTATTCGTTCGATGATTACGATTCCTGCTTGCAGACTCCAGAGATGTCGTCTTATTGTTTAGCGATCGCAGAGATTGTCCCAAATGCAACATCTAGTCTCTGGAATCAAATCGCTGTACGTATTTGAATGAGTGTAGTGGACAAGGCATGTGTTTCCTTATGAAAAACAAACCGTCCAAGACTTTGATTGAAACTCAGTCTTGAATTGAGAAAATGGACGTGGCATTATAATTTCGAATATTTGTCAAAGACTTAAATTTGAGTTCACTTTCTTGTATTTTCTGAAATCAATCAAGTCGACTGTGTATTTTAGGATACGGTTAGTTGATTTTTACAATTCCCGCCTGTAATCCGAACAGACGTTCTTCATCGTTTAATTTAGGATCATTAATTTATATCGGGTTGCCCAATAGATAGGTTGGTAGGTAAAAATGGTGGTTCAGTGAAACCCTAATTAGCACAATGTGTCACAACTATGCCACACCTCTGTTATCTTATTTAAAAAGTGTATTTTGAGAAACAGAGTGGGCCACCTAGTGGTTTTTTTTTTTTAAATCATTAGTTATTTTGACAGTGCGAGTTGTTTCCCGCTCGAAAAATTGACAAAAAGTCAGAACCATACGTCCGCGGAACGAAATGAGTCGCTTTACGCTTGAACAACGTTGGGGAATATTGAAAACTTATTTCCGAAGTGAGTGCTGTGTAGCCCAATCACTGCGTTTTTGAAAAGAAGAAGTCTTGGCCGAAATGATGCACCCATAGTGACTGATGTAAACAAGTTTGTGCAAAAAGTTCGTGAGACTGGTGCACTCATGGTCCCTGCAGTCGCACAGATGAAAATGTGGCTTCTGTGGCCGAGAGTGTAGACTCTACTCACGAACATCAAATTGATATCGATCTGGGCTGGGAACAACGTTTCGGTCAACGGTGGGAGGTACAGAGCTATGTTAACCGACTTTTGTTTTACTGAAATTGAATACATGTACTTTGACGATCTCTAGTTCATGCAGAAAGGCGCGCCATGCCATACAGACCATGCCACAATCAATATTTTGCGCACCAAATTCCCAAAACGTGTTATCAGCCGTCTTGACGATGTCAATTGGTCGCCTCGGAGTTGCGATTTGACCCCTTTGTCCTTATTTTCTTGTGGGCAACCGAGAAATACCGACGTTATGCCAACAATCCGGAAATGATTCAAGCACTTAAGGCCAATATCATCCACGCAATCCGTGAGCTACAGTCCCGAAACAATCAACAAGACAAATTGAGTGGCCGAATGCGCTAAATAGCGGAATCAGCCACTTGAAGGACATTGTATTTCATAATAAATGGGAATGTCTGTTCATACTAATAAAGCTAATAATACATCAAAAAAAAATTATATTGTTATATTGCGTTTTTAAAAAGAGACTTGTATTTGGCTCACCGTGTATATCTAAATCCAACAGTTGGTATTTAAGAAGGACCTTAGCTCCTTGATATCCTTCGCAGATATCTCATCAATTGAGTTGAAGAAGGGTCTACCAATCGCTCGCTGTCTGGCTCTAGCAAGAGCCGGTCAGGAACAAGCGACACGAAAACGCGGCACGAGCAAAAAAAATTGCTCGCACGACTCACAGAACAGAACTGCCTTAAAGACTAATTGCATTATTTGGTGTCACCTATAATTTGCAAAAAGTGGTCGTTCACCGGAAGTTCAGCAGACGGTGATGTGTCAATTTTGTGTGGAATAAGTATGCAATTACATATCGAATCACTTTCGGCTTGACTATGCACTTTCCTGCTGCTGTTGCTGTTGGTCTTCGTAGCGATCAATTGACGACGATGCACCTTGCTGGTGTTGTTAATATCTCCTTTAAAGTTAATCCAAAAAAAACCAAACAAAATGGCTGAGGTGCAGCACTGAAGTTTGTACCCTCGTTTAACGTGAACTACAATTTTAACTCAGTTCAAGGCTCAAACTAAACTGTGAAACCGAATAAATTGTGGAACTGAAGTTTCAACCAGAAGTGGAGTTTAAACCTTCACTGTGAAACTGGGCATAAAAGGTGTTCATTGAACACAGTGTTCCTACGCTACTTTCAGAGGAGTTTCCATTCGCCAATTTGTGAATCTTGATACCAGATTAGGAGGCAATAGCTTTGTTGGTAAGCGTCTGTTGACTAAAAGCTATAGGAAAGTTTACAATTCCGACATTGCTCTCGGAACGTTGTCCGAACCCACACCCATTTTGATGAAACTATTTTATCATTTGTTTGTAAGGAAATTCGGGAGGGATGGCAAATAAAACACGGTTTCTTCGAAGGCTCTTTATGGACTGACATTTTCTTACAACATTCATTAGGAAAACGATGTGAGTGCACAGTAAGAGAATTGCGGATAGATCATTCGATCATTTAGGCCAATGACGATTATTATAGGAAACGTATTCTATGTACTGAAAGCTCTATTTGTTTAGTAAATAGAATATCCAGTAGAATACACAGTCGAGACCATAAGTAAACGGACTGATTTAAATTAACATTGACTACATGTTGAACGCTGTATCCGTTCATAATTATTTGTAAAAACAGACTGAATAAATGACAAACAATTTGACAGATGTAGCTTCATCAATATGGCCGCTATCAACTGTCAAAGTTCGGAAGTCCCTATCCCAGGATTGTGGAGAGTCGCGTGTGTGTGTCGCTGGAAGTTGATTAAGAGATGTGGACGCTTATCGTCAAAATCGTGCCGTTGTTCTCACGAACCAAACCCCTAAGTGATTGGCGAGAGTTGGGGGATAAAGTTGTTTCTCTGTCGCAAGGACAACGCGTGATTTAAGATTGGTAGAACAGCCCACGTCTTTGCCGTGAGCGTTAACACTTTCGATTTCGATTCTTAGAAACAGAATGAGTTGAAATCACCTAGGAGGTAATTAAGCTGACTTCGGCTTAACCTAAATCACAATTTACGAGGTTCTCGGGGTCATAACGTCTTCGTTTGCTACGATGTTATTTCTTAACTCTTAGACTTTAACTCATCCTCGTTCAATCTGCACGTTGCTGATTGTTTCTCTACGATTTGTGATGCCAGAACCGATGATGACCACAATCGTGGTTGATCAGAGAGACAACTCGTTAGTTAATCCGTTCCTTACCAAACAGTCGCGTGTCTCAGATGTCTCCTTGAGGTTCAAGCCTGGCTTAGACTGTCGTGCTATTTGAGGGGCACTTTCTTCTGCTTTGTATGGCGGTCCAGTCTGCGGTGGACCTGGAACTGAACGTACAAGCCTGTGCTAGCTACTTACATCCAGTTACGCACAAGTAGCTTGACGTTCATCCATCTTGTGTACGTCACCTTTACCAATGGCACCATCTCGTGCCTAGTACCAATGGCTCGGAGTGGACTCTTGGTGCCGTAGCTAGCGTTGAATCCTTAAACGTCTAGCTAGTCTTATGTGTGCCTCCACCACGGAAAAGCTTCAGCGTGACTTGACTGTTGAAGAGAACATAGTCGCAGCTGCCACAGCGGCCAGTGTCGAAGAAGACGCACGCGAGTTAAATGAGGATTGAAGCGGATTGAGTTTTTAAAAACGAACGAACTTTATTAAATGAATCGTGTCTTAAGACTAAAATCTTAATTCTACTTTTCTCGCCTCGATACTCATTGTGTTCCTAACTGAATTGTTATTGTTTGGGCGACAGTAGCATGATCGCCTGGGCTGTCTTCTTCCTGGTATTGATCATAGCTGCTGACTTATCTCCATTGGGGAATGAGTGTAGGGTATCTATTACTGCTGAGTCGTTTCGTTGGTCGGATGAACGTTTGGTGTTTATTACTGCTGACTCGTCTCCTTGGACGAATGAGTGTATGTCGTTTCCTCTGCTGGTGGTCTCCAACTCCGACATAGTCCGCGACACTCCAGAATCCCAGTGAAAACAAAGTTAAAACGCCTTTAACTGGTTTTTAAATCTGGTCCAGGTCCAATCACCACTTGCCTTAGAGATCAAATTAACTGCACTATCACTGGAGTTGTCGATCAGCGGTAATAGTCTGACTATGGGTATCACAATGGACCAACATGGTATAAGTGTGCTGGCGAATTCGCTGGCAACCCACTCACCCAACCTAACCTACACCAGTTCCACATGGTAATGGGCTCTCTTCCTCTTTCTGGAGCAGAGCTGTAAATGAATGAGAATAGGTAGCCACAGCCAGTGTCATTGCCGACAGTCTTGCTCTAATAGGACCTAGCACATTTGTCACAACACAGAGAAATCATGTTTCATGATCATTCCTCGATAACTTTCACTTAAGAAACTTATGAAACCACATGCGATTATTTTCAAACAAATCCCGATTTTTAAATTCACTTTTCTTAAGAATTTCTCCGCAGATAACAAACACCACTTTCGACATGATAACTTGATATTCGGAGTTTGTTTGAATCAATGCAAAGAGCTATTTCACCAACTGAGCTCATTTCAAAAGGAACATCTTTACTCGGGCCACATAAGAAACACTGAGGTAAAACCCAAAAATATACCTACACTCAAAATGTCGAAAACTATTCAATAAAACTTCAAGTAGCTAGTCGAATATTTCACTGATATCTACAAGAAGGAGTCCGGCGATAGAATTTTGTATGACAAACTGATAAATACTTGTCTCAACTACAAGTTCAGACCGCAATATGGGTTACAACTAAGATCATTCATTGAGTATTGTGAGACAAACGAGGATCTGAAGACAATCGGTGAGTAAAATTTGTAATTCAGACAAGAATCTCAGTTCGTATGCTAACGTGGTTAATTCTTAAGATTTTCTGGAAATCGTCGTCATAGTAACTGTGTGTACACTCCTCATTCTGACGATAATCTCGTCTACCTATGATTGTCAATTAAGGAACAAAGATTGCCCAAGTCTGCACGGAAACGAGTTCTTCAAGCAAAAATTGCACACTCCACGTACATTTACATTTATTTTAGCTTTTCATTTGAATTTCAATTGAAATGTATTCTTTTATTGCAGGGGACACACTATTGACATCGTTCTCAATCTATCGCAATTACTATCGTTTCATCGAGCCATCGCGCAGTGAATTGGCGCAGGACTTGAGATTTTTCGAAGGCTTTCGCTTCGTTTCGACAGTTCTAGTGGTATTTGCCCATGTTCTGCTTGTATTGAAATCGATTCCAATTCGCAACGCTGAATTCACTGAGAAATCATTTCACAGTGTCGGATCAAATATCTTAGTGAATGGAACTGTCATCATTCAGGTGTTCTTCGTTATGAGTAGTTTTTTGCTATGCATTGGGTTTCAGAAAAACTTCGCTTCCAAGAATCCTGGACTGGCAGAGTGGGCCAAATTGGTTTTGTATCGTTACTTAAGGTGGGTTCATTTTAACAAGAATCTGTGTGCTTGATTGAAAGCTTATCCTTTCAGACTAGCACCATCGTTAGGGTTGATGATTCTCTTGAATGCATCGGTGTTACCTCGTCTTCAAAACGGTCCCTTCTGGAGACAATCTATGGGGGCGGAGTACGAACTTTGCAGAGAGACTTGGTGGAAGAATTTACTTTTTATTAACAACTTTACACTGAGAATGAGCGTTTGTATACTTCAATCATATATGTATGTACATTCCTACGTTAATTTCCTTTTTTCAGTGCCTACATCAAACATGGTACCTTGCCGCCGATTTCCAGTTGTATGTCCTCTTAGCAGCAATGCTTATATTTATAGCAAGGTGCGCTACTTGTTTGTATTCTTTGTATGAAAATATCTTAAAGCCTTGAAGACGTGTTTCGTGCGGTAACTACAATTCAATAGACTGCTCAAGTACATCTCATTTTTGTTGGTCATGCAATAAACAACGCAGTGCTGAAGTAATAATGGAGTTTGGCTTCTGCAGCTTCAGAAGTCGCAACAGGATCTGTGTTTTCACTCGGGTATCAAAGGAATTAGGGCAGTTTTTTTTTGTCGTAGGTTTTTAACCATACTCTGGAGCACTCAGACTCAAAAAACTGGCCCGTTGTACTACCAGGCGGCAAACTACTTTTGCTGGAATTTTTTGATCTTCAAAATGAAGACCAGCAGGCGCTCTTCTGCTGAGAAGCCTACGTCATCAGCTCTCACCTCATCAGCACCGAATAATTGCCACCTGATCCAAGCAAAGGCGGAACAGAGACAGAGGAAGTGCTATGCAGTGTCGTTGTCTTCTTCACAGGCGTCGCTGAGGGTTTCATCACATAGGCCATGCATATTAAGGTGTTTGGCGAAAGTGTAGTGTCACGTTAGTACGTTAGTCAGTCATCTGCAGTCTGTTCTGTTAAGAGATAACAAGAATGCCGCGAATTTCTTAAAGACGCATGCGCTTGGTTTGTCTACATCCTGCAGAGTCATGCAACCTCTGGTTGTTCTCTCGCGAGGTCCAACCATCGATGGAAGCCCAAAGATGCAGGCAATCGCAGTGCAGGTTCAGGTCGTGAGAGTATCTCCTGCAGAGTCATGCTACCTCTGGTTATTCTCTCGAGAGGTCCAACCATCGATGGAAGCCCAAAGATGCAGGCAATCGCAGCGCAGGCTCAGGTCGTGAGATTATCTCCTCTGATCCTTGCCTAGCAAGTTCATCGGCGATCTCATTCCCGTGGTGGCCCGAGACGATCAAATTCAGAGTAGACTTGCATTCCTGAACTATCCTGGAAGTGGTTAAAGGGTTGAGCAAGGCCTTAAGGCTCTCGCTACATACAGGAATACTTAGTTGTTCTTTCTTTCCAGTCCATCATTCAATCCGACTCGACGTTCAATATTCAGTTCACATCTGGGTGCACTAGCAATCCAAAGGACACGATGCTTAGTCACTTAAGCATCGTCCGGAATTAAATGCGGCCAACAGAAACTGCTTGAATGTAGAAAGAATTTGCGTTCAGATTCCTCTGTTTCACGATATCGGATGGCGCGAGTTCGGAAGTCTCTTTAGTATTCTCGCTCAGACTCCGGCCAACTTTAATAAAATGATCACTTTAATTTTGACAGATCTTAACAGGTTGGTCACCTTAATTATTGTTCTGCCGACATTCAAACTTCAGACATATGATAATAGTCTAAGTTGGCAGCGGCGATACAGGTGGCCAAGTTGCAAATGATGAAATACATGTATGTACGTTATTATATCGCTACTCCCTAGAATAGCTGTGTTAAGAATATGTATGTGCATCCACATGTGTTAGTTGGCATTGCCTGTGGCCAACATTCGCAGTTTTTTTATGCGTGTGGTGACAAAACTGGGGAAACTTCCATCCAAGTTCGAATACAGCCAGTTTTTTCATTATTTTGTATTTCATTATTTTTAGTGCGGGAATATTCAGCCCAGACTAACTTCTCCGGTTTCATTGTAAGCTCCAAGGTGGGACCACCACTCTAGTTGTGTCTGCTATTGTTCCCTCACGACGGAAGGAGGTGTGCGGTTTTATGGCGACTCCAAACGGCGCGGCTTGGGAAGCCTTTTCTAGGCAGTTTTATCGTACCGGCAAGTAAACCTAGACACCATAGGTTCCACTACGGCACGGCAACCAAAAGAATGATCTACAAAACTATTGAAATTTATGTTAACTTTTCGGCTGAACATTGGTTGCATGAAAAATGTGTAGACACTGCAATAAATTCGATTACCTACGATTTATTTATCACTACATATTGGGCCACTACTAGAGATGGGTCAACTCTAATTGATAAACCGAGTCAACCCGAGTTCCATCCAAACGGAGTTGAAATTATGCCAAACCGAGCTGCTGAATCTAAAACGAAACTAATAATCGAACACCAAAATTACAAACGGTTCGACTAGGTGTGAAGTGAACACACAATTATCTTCGTCGATTAGGACAAAGTGAGCACATTGCGCATCACATAAACATTGTTTTTGTACAAACCGAGTTGTACTGACCCATTCAATACCTAGTAGTTGGAGTCCGGTATTGTTTGGTACATGTAAAGGGTGATTTTTTAAAAGCTATAGGAAAGTTTTTCAAAAAAAAACACATAAAATTCAGAAAAATGCATGAAATCTTTATTTGAATCGATAGTACGGTCCATATAATTTAATGTTTGAAGATTATTTCATGCAAATGTTGACCTTGACTGCGCCTCAAATGGTCCATCCGCTTAGTCCAATTTTGGCATACTCTTTCCAACATTTCGGTCGGTATCTCAAGAATAAATGCTTCAATGTTGTCTTCCAATGCGTCAATTGAAGCGGGCTTGTCTGTATAGACATGAGCTTTAACATAGCCCCACAAAAATAGTCTAAAGGCGTTAATCGCTCGATCTAGGCGGCCAATTGCCCCTCAATAAGTTCATTGTTGAGCGTTCTGTGTGGCATGTGGCACCGTCTTGTTGAAACCACATGTCATGGAAGTCAAGCTCTTGCATTTTGGGCAAACAAAGTTGGATATCATCTCACGGTAGCGCTCACCATTCACAGTTACGTTACGATTTGCATCATCTTTGAAGAAGTACGGTCCAATGATGCCACCAGCCCATAAACCGCACCAAACTGTGACTTTTTCTGGATGCATTGGTAGCTCTTGCAATGCTTCTGGTTGATATTCACTCCAAAACCGACAATTCTGCCTATTTACGTACCCATTGAGCCAAAAATGAGCTTCATCGCTGAACTCAAGAAGCGCGCGATGAACTTTCTTAACAGAGCCCGCATTTTGATAATAAAATTCAATAATTTGCAAGCGTTGTTCGTTTGTAGACGATTCATGGTTAAATTATAGACCAAACTGAAGATGTTTGACAGTGAAACAAAACACGAAACGTGCGTCAGTGTTGCCAAAAAGATAATAGCTAAAAAATCACCCTTTATATTGGTTGCAGGTGATCTACCTGCTCTTCTCTTGCTGTTTCTTTTTTCACAAACATCTGTATTTTGTGTTTGGGTATGGTGTGTATTTGTGTAACGCTTGTGCGAATATTTTCTACACGTCCAATCCACAGAGGCTTCATTGGAACAAAAAGAACTACATTGTTGCGAATTCACAACAAAAACAAAACAATTTGATATACAACACACACATTTGTTGCGAGCTCGTGCGAACGTTGATTTTTTTCCAGGAGTGCGACACTTTTTCTACGCTGTTTGTATGAGAAAACTAAAGCGAAATTCCCACGCGACACCACTGGTTAATAGTGCAGCTAAACCAAGTTGGGTTTGAATCAATTTGGCAGTTACAAACACAACATATTTTGAATTGAGTACCAATCAATAAATCAAACAATGTTGTTCGCAACCGAGTTAGCCAACACGAGTTACAACTCGGTTTGCTTAAATTTCAACTCGGGTTAACATGGTTTAAAAAAGTTTAGGCTTGGCACATCTCTATCCGCTACATTGAATTTTTAAACGGCTCCTCTACGATGACAACTCATTCCATTTACAGATTCCCAAGGACAAAAGTGTATGTTTTTGCAACGGGAATTGTGTTATCATTTTTAACGCCGGGCCTTGTAACATACTTCCAGGAGCTTGATGCTATCCACCAGGAAACTCCAGAGTAAGAAAATCATTCAATATATTCTAAGACGTTATTCAATTTGCTTACGTACTAGATCCTATCGCTACTTTTTCTGGACAAACGGCGACACTATGTACAAGGGTTACGCACCATTTTATACAAATTTAGGAGGAACTGTCTTCGGTGCCATCACCGGAATGATCTACTTAAAATACAAGCACGAATCTAAGAATATGAAGAAACACAAACTGAGGTTGAATGCGATCATCTTGCTCAGCATTCCGATAGGCTTTCTAATGCTTCTCTCCGGAGAAATGTTCTATCATTTCGAGTTGCCAAAGCCCTCAATCTGGATGGCTATCTATGCTGCACTGTTTCGCAACTTATGGGCAATTATGAGCAGTGGCATGGTGCTGTTGATGTCTTTTAAATTGGGATGTAAGTGGATTGATTGATATCCTTTTGGCTCTCATCTCATTGAATGTCTCTTTAGCAATTCTGTACAAATTCGCGGCCAGTAAAATATTCGTGCCCATGGGACGGGTATCGTTCCAAGTCTTTTTGGTGCATACGCTAGTGATACGATGTGTTACTGGATATGTTCGTCAGCCGATGTATATGAACACAATGATATTGGTAAGGATTGGCCTTTTTTTTTTCGATGTTTGGTGGTGATTTGAATTTCGTTTAAGGTCACGTACATATTGGCGACGATCGTTATGTCCTTTGTGGCTGCATTCTTTCTCTACATATTGTTTGAATTGCCACTTGCAACTATCGTGAATATGACAGCAAAAAGTAAGCATTATCCGTGAATTGACATCATTTTGATTTCGATTTTCTTTAGCAGCAAAGCATCGCACAGATGTTGCAGGTCCCGTCCAATTAAGTCTAGGTCCAAAAAAGGAAACGTCATATAGTTCGGCGACGTCATAAGAAAAGCTTTGTTTAAATGTAACTATTTAGGAAATTAATTATTAATAAAATACACACAATAGTTATCCTAATCAAGATCAATCAAGTTTCCATTCTATAGGCAAACAAGTGGGGTTGTGTAGTTCACGAACGAACTAGCTCAGAAAAGAACTCTAAGAAGTGAACTAGATCACAATGTCATTTCATTTTAGTACACTTAGTACTAAGTCTGCGCCAAGGTGTTGAAGGTGCGTTATAAAGCTTTGGTCGAGTCCAGGATGGGGGATAAACTGTGCGGCGTTCGTCCCGGCAGAATTACAACCGACCAGCTTTTCACTCTAACAATGGTTCTCGAGAAGGCTTGCGAGTATGCCAAACCGATCTAGAGCTGTTTTGTCGACGAGTCCGTCGAGGTAAACTCTGGACTGTTCTGCAGGAGTATGGGATTGATGGGAATCTTTTAAGGTCCATTCTGTCTCTATACACAAACTGTAGCAGTTGTGTTCGGGTTAGCGGTGCTAAATCAACATCTGTCACCGTGGGCGTTAGACTTTGCCAAGGGTGCGTCTTGTCACCTCTCCTTTTCATTATGTATATGGACTGGATGTTGCAGCGCAGCCGAGACATTGAGGACAAGTCATCTTCTTACTTAGTTATCCTTACATCCTCCCAGACGGAACTCAAGGGCTCACTCGATAAGTTGGGATGCTGGGATGAAGGTTAGAGTGGACAAATCAGAGATTATGGTAATTTCCAGAATGCCTGTTCAATGCACTCTACAGGTAAGTGGAGTCCCATTGAAGCAGGTGAAGAGGTTCAAGTATCTCGGGGTAATGCTGAGCTTTCCTGTGGGTTTGGTCACGCTGGCTCAATTTTAAAACCACTTGAAAGATCTGTAATCAGGAAGGCCGAGCTTGATGTCAAAGCCAAGTCAATATTTGTTCTAACTCTCACTTACTTACTTATCAGGCCGGCGACCCATGGAGGGTCCGAGCCTGAGCAATTGCTGCCTCCACCGTTGACGGTCCTTGACACGCTGTTTTCAGTCATCAAGACCAATCTGTCTTGCATCCGCGATTCCTCTCATTCTTTAACCAGGAGGCTCGGATTCGAAGACCCCCTTTGCTGGAGCATTGTTGTCCATGCCCTCAATGTGGCCGAGCCAGTGCACTCAACGGATTTTTGATTTCCGGGCTACATCCACATCCTGATACAGCTCGTAGAGTTCGCGGTTATGTCTTCTCTTCTCCTCCACTCGCAGACGGGACCGTCTATTCGACGTAGAAGAGGGTACCAAAAATCAGCTCTGCAGTTTTGCTTAGCGTCCAGCTTTCGTCTCCATACAGCAGGACAAGCAAAATACGAGTTTTGTAGAGCATGACTTTGGTCCTTCGGTTTTGAGCCCAGTTGTTTTGACAAACCGAAGTAGTACCGGTTGCCAAGGGCGATACTACGACGGATCTCCACTGCGATGTCGTTTGTGGAGTTCACGTTTGCCTCGAGGTAGACATACTCCTTTACCTCGAAATTGTAGCTGTAGATCGTGAAGTTTTGTCCAAGGCGGTGTGAGACGAGACGTTTTTTGGGTAGTAAAAGCCTCCACTACGGCACGTTGGGAACGCGCGACGATGTCGATGTCATTTGCGTACCCCAACAGTTGGACCGACTTGTAGAAGATAGTGCCTTCCGTGTTTATAGCTGCCCACCGCACTATCTTCTCCAGTACCAGATTGAAGAAATCACACGACAGCGCAACTCTCACCTATGTTCATGAAATTTGAGTAATGACCGACAAAAATAAGATCGCGAATACAAGCCGCCGAAATGAGATTTCTTCGTGCTGTTGTGGCGGAATGGGATGAGCAACACGGCAGTACGCGAGTATAACGGCTGCTTCTTCGAACGGAAAGGGCTCGATGGTTTGGTCATGTGGCACGAAAGTCCACATCGGCAAGACTTCCGAGGCGTGCCTTGCATGCGATTCCATCAGGAAGGCGACCGCTTAGCAGACCCAGAACGAGGTGGTTGGATTAAGTTCAAAAGCTCGCCTGGTTGCGCTTGGGCATAAGTCCTGGTGAGTTAGAGTCGATGGCGGAGGATCGAGTGGCCTGGAGATCTCTCGTGCGTGCATTACCCCGCGACCGCTGTAGTGGATCATGTGGCTCAGATGAGGATGACATTTAGTTCAACAGTTCAACAAACTCAGGTGTACCTTACGAACTAGTTCAATAAACAGATTTGAACTAAACTGAGCGCTCTCTGGACTGCACTAAAACGCACAAGCCAATAAACAACCCGTAATCACGGTGTATCACTCCCGCAGTCCTAGACGAGGACAGCAATATTAAGACTGAAGTCGAACAAAGCTGCCGGTGTGGACGATCTGTCTGAAAATGAAATCTTTAAGGCAGCTGGCGATGATCTGGTTGGGCGCATGCGCCTGCTCATTTGTAAGATAAGGTCGGAGGAAAGCATGCCCGACGAGTGGAATCTCAGTATCGTTTGCCCAATCAACAAGAAATGAGTCTCTCTCTAACATCGGACACAAGATCCTTTCTGTCGTTTTGTGTGCCCGCCTGAAGCCGTTTATAAGCAATCTGAATCTGGACCATATCAGTGTGGCTTCAGGCCGAGGAAGTCCACCATCGACCAGATCTTCACACTACGGCAGGTCCTGGAGAAGACCCAAGAAGTTCAGGTTGACACCCACCATCTGTTAGTCGATTTCAAGGTCGCATATGACAGCGTGCATAGAGACGAGCTATACAACGCCATGTCTAGTTTTGACATTCCTGCCAAACTCGTCAGATTGTGCAGGATAACGATGGAGAATTCTCGCTGCTCCATCAAGGTCGGTAACGAACTCACCGAGACCTTCAATGTCAAAAAAGGTTTTAGACAAGGCGACGCGCTGTCATGTGACTTCTTTAACACCATCCTGGAGAAGATCGTGCAGGACCCACACGCCAATACTGGATGCACGATATTCCAGAAGTCCGTCCAACTGTTAGCATACGCGGATGACATTGACGTGATTGACAGAATACACCGAGCCGTCAATGAAGCGTTTGCTGGCATTGAGACAGAGAGACAGCGGCTAAAATTGGTCTAGCGGTGAATGAGGGCTGAACGAAGTATATGGTGTCCTCAAGAAAGGCCTTACAACTTCGACGTCTTGGACAGAGCGTCACAATGGGCAGCTATAACTTCGAGGTAGGCAAGGACTTCGTCTACCTCGACTCCGCAGTAAATAGCACGAATAACATCAGTACCAAGATCAAACGAAGAACAACTCTTGCCAACCGCTGTTTCTTAAACTCAAGAGGCAATTGAGAAATAGAGTCATCTCTCGAAGGAACAAGTTGACCTTATATAAGAATTTGATCATCCTAGTCCTGCTGTACGGCGCGGAGGCATGGACAATCTCAGAAGTGGATGAGGAAGTCTTTGGTCTCTTCGAGAGTAAAGTTCTGCGTGCGATCTTTGGTCCTGTTTCCGTTGACTGTTTTTAGAGGAGAAGATTCAACCACGAACTGTACGGACTGTACAGCGACATAAGCCTAGTCAGGCGTCTACGGATCCAACGTCTAAGGTGGCTGGGCCATGTAGATCGTATGGACAACTCAGCTCCGGCAAAAAGACTCTTCGACTCCGAACCTGCGGGACAACGCAACAGATGATGTAAGGTTTTGCACCCAGGTGGAGACCAGAGATGAAGTATTAAAGAGATAGTCAACTTCTACCTCTCTTGCCCCTTGATTTCATCTGACAGCGTTTTTTATAAAATGTTCACAGACTGTGTTTTTGTGAATACGTTTGACCAGAGAGCAACTGCAGGCTGCTCTAAAGCCTTAAGAAGGGTGCGTGAAAATAAAGTAGTATGCGTGCGTTTAGAGCAAAATTCCGGGTGAATCGCAATGGGCAAGGGGTTTTCCACTGGAAAGACGACTATCTCGGTGTACATGATTTCTGGTGGAGAGGGACCTCTATCAACTCGGCGTGCGACACTGGACGCAGCTAAACAGATATCGTGTTAATTGGAGAGGCTTGTTTGCTGAGGCCCGGGTCCACTCCGGACTGTAGGGCCAAATAAAGAAGAAAAAGAATATACGGTGGCTTTTTGTAAGTGAAATAATCAACAAAAGAACAGCAATGCACAACACAACTGATTAATTGATTTTAGTCTTTTAATTACGTACAACTAGATATTTAAATAAAGGACTAAAAACCTCATTAACAAAATTATATTCAAGAAACTTGTGCGACATCGTTTCATTAGAAATGAAATTTTGTGCTGGCAGTACTCCTACAGTTCTACAGCTCAAACTGATGCCAAGTTCACACATAATAAAGTTTTGACATGTGAGTTCCGAAAAATTCAGCTGCCTGACCCCCCGTTATTTTATTCTACTGTCAACTTCGGTCATCAAAAAAGTACGTAAATTGCTAATTGGAAACGATATCCTTAAAAATCATTCCAAAAAATTGTGTTTATTTTTTTCTTTTACATAGTATCAACGAAATTATAATGGCATCTTTACAAGTTGATAAAATAAAGGATACTATTGACAAATCCCTTCGTGACAATACCAAGCCCTGGACAAAAGGTTTTGAATTTTTAGAATCGAAGTCCAACATACCTCGACTATATTTATTTTTCGGTGAGTAATCTATGTACTACCTCAAATGGGATAATTAGCGAGGTATATCCATCACTAAAATGAGCGATATCTATAAATATGTTATGGCGTGCCGATTAGAACATCTCTCATGTCCTTTGTTGCGTTCCCTAATGTTTTGTAGACTTTTTTTTTTTTTTTTAAACTGTTTTTGTATGAAATGTCTCGGATTAATTATGTTCATTGTTGAGAGGAAAAAGCTCGACGACAGTCTTATCAAATTTGATAAAAACAGAGAAGGCAGTGGGTTCATATTGCCCGTGCACTTTCACTGTATTTTTTTTTGGATACGTTGAAGAGGTCAACTGATATTGACACGTAGTCAGGCGGAAAGTCATTTTGGAAAAATACATTTCGTTAAGGCCGTTTTTGTTTTTAATTTTTATTTCACTTTTCAAAATTGCTATGATCAATCGTTACCAAGCATTTGCAACACGACGGCCCCGAACATATGGAGATAGTCGCTCTAGTCCCTTAGTCAGATTGTTTAAAGGTAATTCATGTGTTGGAAATTTAGACGGATGTCATACATATGTTTCTGTGTTTATTTTGATATTGAATTTACGCTGCTTGGCATCTGAAGTTGTAGAAAAAAGGTCTGAAAACCAACCTTCAAATGTGCTTCAATGAGTTGGTAGGTGATATGACTCGTGGCAAGCGGATTAGATGGATGTTAGCATGACAACGTGCAATGTCAACCATATAGTCATCGCATGTTTACTACTAAACACAGTGTCGTTTAGGGCTTACAAAAAAGTCTTGACAAATTAGAGAAAAAAAAAACTGGTTTCTGTATAATGGGTTAATAAAAAAGCAGAATCATCCCAGTTAATTGACGTGTGTATATATGTAGTATATATTTTTTTATTCGCATAAATCATGAGTAAAGATTGAGTTGGGGGGCATTTAAGCAGCAAGCAATCATTGGAAGCAGGAAATAAGAGGTGCCAAGCGAAAGTCATGATAGATAATCAATTTTTAATAGGTATGGAAATTAATTCAAGTTTGTTTTTTGTAATTTTCGGAACGAACTCTATTTTACCTACGTGTACGTGGTTGGGAATATGTTTTTGTTTTAATTACCTTGCAATAGATTTGATTTCTTGTGCCTTGTTGCTCGGCAGTTGCGCGCCGTTTTGATGCCACACATTGTAGACCGTGGTTGTTTGGTTAGATAAATCCAGCTTTTGGAGCTCTTGTGCCTTATCCAACAAATGTTTGTCCTTCTCGTCCTTGCACTACATCACTTTTTCGTATAAAGGAGACTGTGTTTAGTTTAATTATCGTACAAACGTATTGTTTTTACTTTTCATTGTTGAAATCAATTGGGGAACACGAAATAAAAGTAAAACCAAATGCATTGCAGTTTTCCCCTCTTTTGTCGACACGCACCGCACAACATTCAATGGTCTGCGAAACTCAATTCAGCAAGTCAAGCAATTAAAATCTGCAATAAATTCTTAATCTTTATTCGCAAAAGCCCACAAGCCCCCAATGCACGACATAAACGAATGCCCTTTCTAAAAATACCCCAATATATTCATTCCACTCTTGTTGTCTACATTTTAATTTTTTTCTTCTTTGTATACATCTTAGACAGGCATTCTCTCATTGCAATCGTATCGAGTCATAATATCGCTCAAACAATTATATGAAGTGCATATTTGTATTCTTTGACAACAGCTAGAGAACATTTATAGAAATGGCAAAGGCGCTCGCTGCGATTTCTTCTGTTCGACTGTCGCTTCCTAGGTGCAGTGAATAATGCTTGCATAGGTAGGAACAAGTCATATTTTCTTAAATAAGCTAGTGCTTGAGGTGTTTTATCGGTAACTACATACATATATCGAGATCTAGTTGAGGATAAAATGTTTGAAAAACTTACAAATAAACTAATCGAATTGTTCACTAGTGAAAATGGTTGGATGTATCAACTTGGTGAGAGAAATTCGTTTTTTTTTTCTGCAAGAATTTTCACTTATTTGTTGCATCTTTGAACTTATAGTGAGATGGAGAATAATAATTGTTAAATTTGATTTTGATTTTTCAGCTGCTGCTGGACTGTGCGGAATATATCTGATTTTCGGTTATGGAGCTCAACTGTTGTGCAACATTATTGGTGTGGTTTATCCGGCCTATATATCTATTCACGCAATTGAATCGAGTACAAAAGTAGATGATACCAAATGGTTGACGTATTGGGTAACTTATGGCATCTTGTCAATAATTGAGTACTTTTCCGTGATTTTGACATCTGTTATTCCACTTTACTGGCTGTTGAAGGTATGTATAAGATGTTTGTTTCTATGTTGAATGTACATAAGTAATTAATTCGGTGTTTAATGCGTCAATTGGTAGAAGTAAATCCAAATGATAAGGAAGTGAGGGACACACGAACGTAGTCCTGTTTCAGGAGTTGTGGTGTGTCGGTGTTGTCTGGCGAAACAGCTACTCAGGATAAATCTAATAATTTTATTCAAACTGTAGAAGTATTGACTTTTACGAATTGAACTAAACAGCTGGATGGCGCCATTGGTTGAGCCCCCGGCTCGAACCCCAGTGAAAGCAAAGTTAATGCTCTTTTATCAGGTTTCCAAATCTGGTCCAGTCACCATTTGGGATCAAATTAAGCAGCCCAACTACCAAACCTAACCTACGAATTGAACTGCCATATATCATGTCGCACTAGTTGCCTCTGTGCAAAAACGAGATCCATGTTTTTTTCCAGCGCATAGTATCATCGAGTATCTCATCCCGAGTGAAGGTGGTTCCTCAGCCAATAAGCCTCCAAATACGCACGCTAAGTTGGCGAACGTCCTTCTCCACTTGTGTGCGCCATCTGCTTCGTGGGCGTCCTCTATTGATCCGTAGACTCTTGAGTAGGTTCATGCCGTTCTTCAGCTCGTACAGTTTGGCCAAAGGCTCAATGAAGAGCTTTTCTCTCGGAAATACCATAGAGCTAAACGGGAAATTATCCCTTTTTTTACAACGAGAAGGGAAAAATAAAGACTGAGTTCGTAAACGTCAACAAAATGCGCATCGCGTATGCTTCACAGCCTTTGTAATGCTATGCAATGATTTGTTGATCCTGCGATGCATCAGGATAATCTGTGATGGATGCTTTTGTTTGCGCAGCGGGTGCTTTCATTTGACGATTTAGAACCCGATGCATTGCATCATTGCCAAATGTTTGCAATTAAGAACACTTGACGTTGCAGTACTACGCTAATACTACGTTTACGAATTCAGCTCCTGTTTCTGCCTCGGTTGGTGTAAGCTGTCATTTAACTGGAACGTAGTCTTCCGTAAATAAACCCAAAATTTATGATAGTGACAGCAGTTTCAACCATTAACATGATTATCACTGTGTAGACCAAATAGACGATTTAACGCGTTTCTTCATTATCGACCAACTTTTCGAAAATCAAATATTCAATATTCTCCATTAATTAATTCCAGTGCGTCTTCCTTGTCTGGTGCATGCTGCCGATTGAGAGCAACGGCTCAACAGTCATCTATCAACGCGTTGTTCGTCCGTACTTCTTAAAGCACCACAAAGGTATTAGTATTGCTTTCTTATAAAGTTTCCCCAAATTTATGTCTTTTTTCTTTTCAGTTGCTGATAAGTTAATGGACGACATGATTGATAAGGCGAAAAAGTCCATAGAGAACGTCTACAAAGGCGAATAAACCTTCTGCGTGTAACACACCAAAAGAAAAGAAGCTAAAAGAAACTAAATGAATCGAAATTGAGGGTTGCATTTTCTCGACGTTTTCATCTCATCCAGAGTTTTTTTTTTTTGCGATGCTATCATCTCCAGTAGTCTCTTTTCCATTTCACTACAAATTTGCGGTGTAGTTTTTTTTTTAATAATAATAAATTTTTCGTTGTGGTGAAACGATTGATTGCAAGTTTTTGAATACTACTACTTATGTATCATCAAGGAGAGTGAAACAAATTTCCACACGCAATTGATATTGAACTATGCCTTGAAAATTGTACTTTGTGCTTTATCATTGAAATAAGAAAGTTTAAGTGAACTCAAATAAATTTTAGTTTTTAAAAAACAATATTAAAGACAACAAATATCTGTAAACAGGTTTTTTTTTTATTTCTTATGCATTTGAATCCTCTTTCTTCTGACCTTCCGCATCGTTTCTAGCATCTTCTTCTGCTTTTCGTTGTCTATTTCGCCATGCATTCATATATGTTGCGGGATGAATTGGAGCGAATCCAGCAATACCGAGAAGTTCGGCAACGGGCTTCGACAAGTGTGCACCATTACCTAACCAATGACGGATTCGTTCAAAATTAAATGCCACTAAGCGTTCGTTGTGTTCATTGAGGAGAGGATCATAGGTGCCAACTTGTTCGATCACAGGTTGATGCTGATGTTTCCTTCGCTAAATATATTAAAAATTATGTACATTTCATATGGCTTAATTTCGAACTAATGAAATGGTTACCTCCATCACAACAATGTGATAAAATGGCCTATTTGTGCAACCCCAACGAACACATCTGATTATTTTTGCAGATTTCTTATAAAACCGACCAATTCCACTTGCTGGTGACAATGACATTGTGTACAATTTGTTTTAATTCAGAAAAATATAAAATTTCTTCACTTTAATTGAAAATTTGACAAATCGTCCTCACGCTTGTGTCAATTTCTCGACAGCCGATGGGTTTTTTTTTCCTGGTTTATACTTAAGATGTGTTCGATATGATATGACATTTGTGATTTTAGTACACATGTTTTGGTTATAGTTTTGAATGTTTCTTTTATACTATGTGCACAATAAAATGCATTGAATTGATTTGGTATCACTTAAAATAAATAATATAGAATATTTAAGTAAATAGTCCGGTTCATAAGGTTAAATAATCAAGAATCCATGGAAAAGCATCAGCAATTGTTATTGAGCAGGTGAGGTATATTTCAAATTAGTACCAGTATCAACAATTCATTGCATCTGGAAATGTAGAAATTCGTAGAAAAATAGTCGAATCCCATCGAATTTGTGTAAACAATACAATTTGTTTAAAATTTTCTTTTCCAGTTTAATATACACATTTATTGAATCAAAATGTGTATTTTTTTCACGAAGTTTCTTTTAACAACGGTCGTAAAATTTTGTACATTTTAAGGATTCATGCTATCATTTAGGATTATCTACACAATTCGTAACACTCATGTAACTCGTATAATTGCTTGATGATTTATACCATTTGTGTACTAAAAACAATGTAAATTTATTACTGAACTCATCCTTCGGGTCACGTGACCTCCATATTGAAGTGCGTTTTCTCGGCGCATTTGCAGGTACGGTTTGTGTCGCTCTGTAAAAATATAGTTTTCTAATAAACAATACGTCTGTTATCCGAGCTCTTGTGGTAAATTATAGTTTTAATCTTACACAACAATTAAGTGCATAATCTATATGAATCAATAAAACATTAAGTGAACATATTAATCGAAAATGTATTATCCATTGCCGTCTCCTCCAGCCGCTAGTGTGGAAAGTTGCCATTACGTTCCGCTAATTGTGCCCTAAAAAAAAAAAAATTGGAAGATGAAAAAGAAGGCTATATAAAATTCTCCAAGCAATGGCGTCTGTGTGTATATTCCGTGGGCACATGGCCATAATTAATTTAACTACTCCTTTGCGGGCCACAATGAAAATTGAATCTTGCCAGAAAAACGCTTCCACGTTTTTTTTTTTTGAAATATTTCTATGTTTAATCATATGCTCTGTAATTCTGGGGAAAAATGGGAATGACACCACGGAAAAAATTTGAGTTATAGATTTTTTTTTTCATATATCTTCTATCCTGTGCTCTTCTCAGTTCTCAGCACTCAGATTTTTACCCCCATTTTGTCCCCGTTCTCCGGCTCTCGTTTTTGTTCCTTTTCTGTGCGTTATTTTTTCAATTCGGCTCAACATATGCCCTCTCGCTGGTGTTGGCATTGTCAAGTGATTAGAGCGAGCACAATATATTGATGCTGAAATGCCGACAAACAGCAGGTTTACCAAAATGACGGTACGAAAAAGGAACCGAGTTGGCCGCACACAAAACAGCGCAACTTGAGAGGAACACACAGCGACAGCAACCAGCCGCGAAAGAGGGAGTAAGAAAAACCATAAAAAAAAGGAATAAAGAGGTTCACGAACGCGATTCGGATAAAAAAAGTATTTTTTTCATTGAAAATTTTCTTGTGTATGCAATTTATAATTAATTATTCGCTTAATATCCTCCATTAGCTATCGAATATGTTATGTAAATCAATGAATTTCTATGTTTTCTTGATGAAAAAGTGAAAGACGAAGAAGTTCTGCTGTGTGTGCGCTAATTCACTGATCACTGCAAGGTGTGGAGAGTGGAGTGTGTGTTCAATGGGCGGAGGGGGGAGAGAAAATTTCCGCATAAAAACCGACGAACGACAAGAAGAAAAAAAATTATATATATTTCGTTCACCCACAACAAAAGAAAAATGAAATCTTTAATCTCGTTTCTCTTGCTCGATTGTGTTTTCCAAGACTTCTCTCTTCATTGTTGGTTTGTTATTGTGAGTTGTGACCGTTGCATTATTTGCAGCAGCAAATCTCAGCCAGTGTATACACGCTGATTCATCAGCATTGTCGTCGTGTTGTGTTCATGGTTCACACCTCTTTTTTTAGGGTTAACGAAACGGCAACCGGTTGGAATTTACATTGTCGTTTAATATACTCTCTTTTTTTGTTTTATTCGTTCTCTTATTCTTAAGTCTATGTTACAGTATTACTAGAAAGAATTTTTTTTTTGGCTGCCATCATTTCAGGGTCTGATATAAAACAAAAAAAAAAAAAGGAATCGCATAAAATCAATACTAAATGTCTATCAGATTGAATCTCTGCTCATTTTGTTTTGTTTCTTCGGTTGCAAAGTGTACACTGGATCAACGCTTGAGTTGTAAATTCGCCATTTTCAAACCTGTAATGAGCGCTCATCTTGTGGTAATGTAGGCGGCAGCAGCTAATGTCCGAAGCGTGCCTTTTCAGCATAAGCCATCCAGTCGAAAGAATATCGTATCGTTGTGCCAGTTTGCCCTTTGATCAACATTCTACAATCATCTGACCTGTGAACGGCCTACTTTTCCCATTCACTTAGTTTACGGCGTCCGAAACGATTTAGTTTATGTTCGTTTTTAGCGTGTAATCAATCGATTTCGTATTTTGTCATCATATTACTATATATGCATGAAGATTTCTTTGCTTGTCCTCTTTGCAATACGCTTCAGCTTAAGATGTTTAGTCGGATATTACTGAACTGTAAATGGAACGGTAGTGTTAGTAAAAAAAAAGATTGAAGTAAAATCGAGAGAAAGTCAGAAATTCTTTACTGCCCATTATTACAAGTTATCTTTCTCCCATTACCGTTTTGTATAATCATTACCGGAGTGCATGCATGGTTTCCTAACGAAATTGTTTTAATTATTTTCACAAACAATCATTTTGAAGACCCTTCCGTTGAGTCAAAATTCAAAGAAAGGTGCCGGTATTTTGTTGACTCTGGCGTTCTCGTTCTGCAAAAGGTTTCTGTCGGTGTCGAAGTTCGTTTTTACGATTTCACTGGCTTAAGATTATTTCACACAGTGCCAAGAGTGACCCTTGCATTGAATGGAATTATGTGCAATCTTACAATGGAACATACATTTCTTAGAAGGATCAACGATTGCTCGTCGTTCATCTCACACTTTCCGTTCAAACAATACATACAGTTGTATCCTTTTACATTCATGCCGATGTGTGTGTGTGTGTGTGTGTGTATGCAGTATATTAGCATTTCGTTCTATAACAAAAAACAACCTGTCTTAGGTTCCTTCACAGCATACACACTTGTGCGTTTTCTGTTTGGTGTACTCTCAAAAAAACACGTGCGTTTCCTGTATGTACCTGTCCTGCAAAACAGCATAGATACCACAAATGAAAAAAAAGAAAAACAAGGATGGGTGAAAACGTAAACTTTCTCAATCAATTAGATGTTCACGGTGAACCCAGAAGGACGATCTTTGAATGATTCGTTGCGGTCATCTTTTGAGTGCATACAATTCAATCGTGACTTCAGCAAATGAAGGACGAAAAACAAATCGCACATGAATCCCTAAATTTATCCATAAATTTTTGTTTAAATCTTCATTTCAGCTAATTTGTAAATACAGTGTACATAGACATGAGCACACAAAATCGATCCAGCGGCGGCGGTCGCAACCAGAAGAAATCAAATTCTGGTGGTGGCGATACATCCAATAAAAAAGGTGATGTAGGCAAAACAGAGAAAGAAAAATCACAACCAAAGGTACTAAAGGTTAACTATGACAGCACTTACAATGCAGTAAGTTCATAAACTAATATAAATTTTGTATTTCCCTTTTAGCCCACATTAGATCAGATTCGTATTGCTCAGGCCGCCGAGATTAGTACTGTTGCAGAGGATCCAAAAATGCCCGAAAAAGTTGCAACATTGATCGAAATGACTCAGAGGTCTGAAGAAGAAGTATGTTGCGCACTGTATGAGTGCGATAATAATTTGGAGCGAGCTGCTGTTTTCTTGTTAGAAACACTTCCAGTGGTGAGTAATGCTTTGTGGAATTAATTACGAGTCAAAATTAAATGCTTTTTTTTTTTTGTTTATTTCCTTGTTCGACAATTCTAGGGAGCATTTGAAACGTTAAAGAAGAAGAAGAGTCGTGCCGCGAATTCAGCAAGTGAAAACGCTGGCGATGGCGAATGGACTGACGCGAATGCTAATACGGATAAACGAGAGAAGTCTCGCAATAGGAGTAGCACTCGCGGGGGTCGAGGTGGTAACGACAGTCGCGGCTGTAAGTTGAATCAATCTTTAAAGCAGCAGAACTCTCAGTTAAATGGCGGCATTTGTTCTTAACTTTCAGGGCGCGGCAGAGAGGCTCGGGAAAACGAACGAAATCTTGCAGACTCTTCGGGTCGTGGAGGTGGTGATGGCGGCTACCGCAGTGGTAATCGTGGTCGAGGCTCCAGTCGTGGCGGTGGATATGTTGGACGAGGAGGACGTGGCGGTCGTCTGGGACAGCGCGGCATGGGCAGGGATCAAGGTAGTCGCAGTAATTACTCAAGGCACCAGGAGCAAGACCATCAAGAGGTCGAGCTGTGGGACAATACAATTGCCACGAACGCTGAAAAGCAACAGCAGCAGCAGCAACCACAGGACGACGCTTGGGGTGACTGGGACAATGAGGAATATGTTGGCTCTCTGAAGGATAGCAAAGTGTTTACACCGAGCAACTTGCAGCAAGGCCAACAATCCACTGTTGGTGTTGGTGGCGGTGGAAGTGTTGAATTGTCAGCACCGCCAGGCTTAGAACATCATATTGCCCCCTCGCAACAGCCGCAGCAACTGAATAGTGATGATTTGGTTCAGCAGTATAGTAGCGCTGTGGTGAATAATAATTCAAATGCTGCAGCATCTGGAGCTGGAACTCTGAATCAACCTCAGTTCCCTGACATTCATTCGTCGAACGCAGGTCACAATATGCGACTGAGTGCATTGGATGCGCAGCAAATTAAGAGTTCATCGACTCTGTCGGCCGAACAATCTCAGTATTTTAATTCGTTGACATCGCAAAATGCAACTGTTGCTGCAGTAGCAGCGGCCGCGGCGGCGGCAGCAGCAGCAGCTGCGGCTTCTCAACAAGCGGTGAATGTGAATTCTTACCAAAATTCTTCTGTGCAATATCCAACATCGTATGGAACAGTATTTGGAGATCAGAATGTTTCTTCGCAGCCATCTGTCCGAAGAGCGAGGGCCAAAGTGCCACCGCCATCGAAGGTAATTCAATTCGTTTTATTCCTTTTAACTGCTGGTCTTTATTGGGATGGGGGGTTAAATTTCCTTTTTTCAGATTCCATCGACTGCTGTGGAAATGCCTGGTGACACCCTAAATAGCATTGGATACTTGGATGTGCAGTTTGGCGGCTTGGACTTTGGCACAGAAGATTCCTTCGATGCATTGCCTGAAAAGTTCAATCCCGCAACAACAATCGATAACCAGCAGATTGCCCAGTCGCAGGAGGTTGTTTCGAATGACTATCAACCGAAGTCAACGTCGCAGCAACAAGCTGTATTAGCTGGTGGTTTGCAGAATTCTCAAATCGTAAGAGCGTCTTGGATGCATTTCTAATCAAAAATTCTAATCAATTTTCCAAACCAACAGTCGGATAGCCTTACATCAGGGTACCCTCAACGTAATTCAACAAACGTTCAGCAACAGCAGAGCTCTGGCGGTGTTGGTTCAATGAATGCGCAAACAAACAGTTCATTGGATCAGTTGTCGAAAAATGATCCATACAATCAATCCAATACATCAAGTACAACCGGTTACCAAAGCTCGTACAATTCAAGTTCATCGGCTAATAAATCATCATCATACCAACCCACAGCCACTGGTCAAGGCTACAATGCTAGTTACAATAATGTGCAAGTATGTAAAATTATATTCCCCCCCCCCCCTCCCCCCCTTCATCGTCTTTCACTTTTTCTGAATTATTTTTGTTTTATTTCATTTTAGGCATCATCGGCCAGCACATACCAACAACCGTCAAATAACTACAATTCTTATAATCAGAATTCTGTGAATTCTTATCAGCAGCAGGCGAATGTATCTTCTGTAAATAGTTCATCGAATTCTGTTGCCGGTAGTGCTGTGAATAGTAGTGGATCAACGCAAAACATTCCCGTGGGAGGAAGCAGTAACAGTACCGTGAATAATGCAAGGTTAGTGACTTTTTTTTTTTTTTTTTTTTCACGTAAAATCCATTTTGTTGTTTGTGTTTGTTTATCTTGAGTTTTGTTTTCTACTTAATAAACTAAAGAAGTACTTGTTGAGTTGATACTCTGATGTATATGCACTTTGTGGTGTGTCGTATGTTTACGTCAACCTTCGTTACTCATGAGAAAACGATCGTTTCTTGATGACTTACGGTTCATATGATTAATTTCGTGGGTGAAGCACACTTTCCGACTCTAAATTGAATTCAAAGTCGTGCGATTGGTCATAGAAAGTGCGTTCAATTTCCCAGAACGGGCGTGGGATGATAGATAACATCAAGCGTTCTGATTTCGTCACACTTCCCACTTCGCTTCCGTGTCAATGACATGAGCTTCTTATGACTAATTTTCTGGAAAGAAAAAAACGTCCCAACGGCTGGACGAGAGCACTAAGTAGTATTTATAGCACTCTTATGTACGGTATGACACATATTTTTTATATTTGGAGTACACATGGCTGCCTGATCGGGACGATGCTGCTCGACCTTGCAGTATTTTCTTCCCTGCAACGTATTTTCACTGCGTTTGCTTCTTGCTATTGAGTTCCAGACGGTCTGAAGGCAAATCCACGTCATTTTGAACTAGTTACTCACCGATTCTCCTCCGGCAAGTCTTCATTAACATGCGGTTTGGATGAATAAAATGGAAAGTTATCCACGGCACAAGTGGCAGAAGCATAAATATAGACTTTTTCCAAAACACATCATTGCGCTAGTACTGCAATGGCAATCATTCCAAAAACGAAAAAAGTGCATCATCATCATCATCATCTTCTGACCCGCATGATCCACTAAAAGGGTCGCTAGGGTAAACCACGCACAAGAGATCTCCAGGCAACTCGATCCTGCGCCATCGACTCTAACTCATCAGGAGCTATGCCCAAGCGTAACCCGGCGAGTTTTTTAACTTGGTCGAACCATCTCGTCCTGGGTCTGCCAAGCGGTCGCCTACCTGATGGAATCGTATTCAACGCCCGCCTCGGAAGTCGTGATGATGTTGACATTCGTGCCACGTGACCAAACCACCGAAGCATAGCCATTTCCGAAGCAGCTGCTCAGTGTTGAGTTCCTCGCGCACTGCCGTGTTTCTCACCCTATCCCGGCGAGTAATTCCCACAACAGCACGAAGAAATCCAATCTCAGCTTGCACTCGCGATCTTATTCTTTCGGTCATTACCCAAATTTCATGACCATAGGTGAGAGTTGGAACAAATACTGAGTTGAAAACCGCTAACTTGGCTTTGACACCAAGCTCGGCCTTTCTGATTACAGAACTACCAAGCTGTGTCAAAACTGACCCAGCTTGACCAATCCTACAGGGAAGCTCAGCATTACTCCTTCCATCACTCGTGAAAAAGACCCCGAGATACTTTAACTTCTCCACCTGCTTCAATGGGACTCCACTAACATGCAGAGTGCACAGAGCATCGGCAAATGTGATGATGCAAAAGTTTTGTATGCGAAAGCATCGCTCACTTTGTGATGTGCAATTATTTGACGCCATATATGCACCTACGAAATCATTAGCTAGTGGTTTTCTTAAAGCTACTCAGCCTCCGCCATAGCACATGACAATGTATCCATGCTCACATACAAAATGTACGATCAAGTGTAATACTCAACAAATAATAACAACTAACATTTAGAACCGAATTGATTTTGTTACATTTTCTTTATTCATGTCTTAACAAATTACTAGTCAAATCCCAAAACAAAAACAAAAAAAAAAACCATTTGTTCTTTTTCCCCTTAAACAATTAACAGTGCAAATTCAAATGCCGGATATTTATCCAGCCAGTACCAAAGCAATCAGACAACATCGGCTTATCCATCACAGCAAAGCGCGTACCAAAACAGCCAAAGTGTTTACGGCGGTACTGGGCTTTCAAACAATACAGGGTATGTACTCCATTTTGCAAACAACATGTTTGTCTCTCTCAACTAATGTTGTATTTACTTACATAACTATTTTATTTGTGTTTTCTTTGTTTATGTTATATATGTGGTATATGTGTACACTTTTGACGAGTCTTCTTTGTTTTATGCTTTTCTCCTTTTCATGTACATATATTTTGATTTGCTTTTAGTTTTAATTTGAATTACAAAAAAAAAAAGAAATGCTTTAATAACTAATATAGAGTGTAATATTACGCGAAGCTCATGTCGTCATTACAACATTGGAAACAATTGGAAGTAAGTTCAAATTGAATGCTTATGTGTACGGACTAGACTAACGGCCGCTTGCTGATACTACACTTAAATCTGCATCATAGCCAAGTTACACTTAAACCTAAAGTTCAACTTTACCGATTCTTCGTTGCTCGCAAATATTTAAGTCGTACTTTACTATGACCCGGTATTTTTTTAAATGCAACCAAGTTCACTTCGTTTTCAAATGTCATATTCGTTATTTTTAATTAACTTTATGTTGCTTTAAAAGGCATCCTTTTTGGCCTTGGAACCTGCAAAACCATCCTGTATGCACTCGAAACGTGAATTTCCCCGAAAACAGCAATGCTATGCACATAAGTTCCTGCCACGTAAAACCTTAATGTGACAAGTAGTTGATTGATATGCATATACATATCTTCATGTGAATCAAATGAATGTGGAAAAACGTTGCTATTGAAAGGACATTCCAAATTTGATTCTATCGGCTGTAATCAATGGCATTAACATCAATTGTTGGGTATGTCCTTGATTTGTCGAAAACTTTTATAAACCAAAGTTCGTCAAAGCTATATAGAAATCCAAATTTCTGCTGAAGACATGACGAGGCGCACACCACAAACTTCCTAAATTTCTATCACTTCCACATCATCTTCAAATAAATCAAGTAATTCGAGCTCCATACTCAAATTTCTCGACGATTTTATGTCACTGTCAGTATTAAAGTACAACTTAAGGTCTGATGATCCGCAATTTCATCAACTTAGCTGACTTTAGGATCTACTTTTCGAATCTTGCAAACCGCTAAGTCCAACTTAACTTGTTAAGTGAAACTTAAATCGCTAAATGTAGTATCAGCAAACGCGCCTAAAAGTATGTATAATCCTTAAGGCTATATCGCAACGGAACGTTAGGGCGGGCGTTCCGACTTTGACATTTTAAGTAGGATACATGTACATACGAGGGGCGGTCAATATATTCTCGGTATTGGGGTGAATCTGTGGTTGTATATATAAATTGACTTATTTATCAGGTAATACTATTATTTTAGTGCATTCATGTAAAATTTCATATAAATGTGATTATTAATTCGCGTTTTATCTCTAGTTAAACAGCATACCCATTTATTGCCGACTTGAGTTCTTCATCATCAGAAAATCTTTTTCCACGAAGACATTTTTTCAAATCCCGAAACAGGAAATAATCACTAGGGGCAAGGTCTGGACTATAGGGTGGGTGTTGGATTTCTTCGAAACCACAATCTCGCGCAGCAGCCTTGGATATTCGCGCCGTGTAAACAGGAGCGTTGTCATGAAGAAGCAACACACCCGCTGCGAGTTTACCCCGTCCTTTCTTTTTAATTTCCTCCCGCAAATTATGCAAAGTGGAAGCGTAGGATGTGGCGTTGATGGTTTCACCTTTTTTTGTACTCAATGAGCAAGATTCCCTTTGAGTCCCAAAAAACTGTGGCCATGAGCTTCCCGGCAGACGGAGTGACTTTGAACTTCTTCGGGGGTCTGTTTCTTTTTTATGCCACTGCATGGACTCTTGTTTGCTTTCAGGGTCATAGTGGTGAACCCATGTTTCGTCACCAGTAACAATGCGATCCGTAACACCGTCCGCGTTATCTCTACACATCTCCAAAAGCTCTCCAACAGCATTCGATTCTCACTTTTTTCTGAGGCGCTGTGAGCATTCGTGGCACCCTCCTTGCACTGACCTTTGAAAGGTTAAAATGGTCATGAAGAATGGTGTGAATGGTACCAATTGAAAGCTTGGTGATCTCTGCCATCATTTTCACCTTTATTCGGGCATCCTCAAGAACAAGTTCTTCGACTTCTTTGATGCTTTCTCCCGTACAAGCAGTAGCCGGGGCGTCGGATCGGGGTCGTCTTCAATGCTCTCTCTGCCTCTCTTGAACTCACTTCACCACTTTTGCACAGTTGATAATGAAGGTGCGGAACCCTGGTAAACAGCCACCATCTCTTCATGAATAGTTTTTTGACTTTTTCCTTGCTTAGTGCGAAATTTAATTACAGCGCGATGCTCAATTTTCACCATCATCGTCTCAGTTGTCATTATGATTCTGTTTAACTAGAGATAAAACGCGAATTAATAATCACATTTGTATGAAATTTTACATGAATGCACTAAAATAATAGTACTACTTGATAAATAAGTCAATTTATATATACAGCCACAGCTTCACACCGATACCGAGAATATATTGAACGCCCCTCGTAAATCATTTGTATCAGTCGAAATGAGGCGGTCGCGTGCTAAAGCTTCACAGACCGTAATATCGTAAGCCAGAGCACAAAGTTCCAAGTGGATCTAGTCTCCACTCAGTCTGGGGTTTTGCCGATTGTGAAACATTTTCTTCAAATTTATTTCTCAGTTAACATGTTTTGTCAAACTGAGCCGACTATTTGTGCTGGTAATTCAATTTTGATAGGAAGTTTGTTCAGAACGTTTGATTTGTCAAAACGCGCGCGTTCTATTTCGATATGGAAAACAGAGTTTGCCGTGTACTGACACAAAATTCTCGTAAACTCGATAAAACGCGTACCAACGCTTGCCAAAGCCCGAACGCGCCGTTGCGGTATAGCCTTTATTCGCATACAACTTTGTTACTGGATTCCTGTGTTGTGTCTTTTAGATTTGCACTTGGTGTCATTCGTATTCCATGAAATTCAGCGCATACATACGTGTCCTCATCCAAAGGGAGTGGCGTCTAAACTTCATATTCTTCATCAAATCATCTACCGCATGTTTTATTGACTCAGGATTGTAGACGTATGGTCTTATATTAGTTCGATGTCAAATAAAGTTCCCTAAATGGCTTCGTATGAAGTAAGGCATTGAGTAGGAAACTTTTTCAACGCTGCAGTGGATATATGAGAAACCGTGTAGGTTAGGTTAGGTTGGAATGACTGTCGCAGCTGAATCAGTTGTGACCCACTGACATCCTGCCTGGATCCATTTTGCTATCTCTACCCGGTGATTGCTGTACCCATTCCTCGTTAGCCATATAACTAACTGTCACCTAAGAAATACCTCCGTGTGGTCTTTCCTAAGATGATCAACTCCATTACTGGGTTATAACCAGTTTGCTTTCTTGAGTGAAACAGTGTTAGTAGGTGAGGTAAGACCAGTTGACATAATGGCATCAACCGAACGCAGACAGCCGCCTCCCTCTAAGTCGAATTTTCATGGCATATCAAAATTAGCTCGAGTTAGAAGGAGGTGGACCAGGAAAGGAAGGTTGGAGGGAAATGCCAAAATATGGCGAAAAAAAAATCCGACTTAGCTAGAGTCCACTGTATTAGTTTCGAACTTTCATCTGAATCTCCCAAAGATAACAAAAAAACCTGTCAACATCTTAATCGTCACACGATTTCCTTATTAGGATAGGGAAAGGAATGTGTGTAGACTTGCAGAAGCACATCTCACTTAGGTCCGTATGGACCCATGGTGATGCCCAGAGGTCCCAGAGGGGGAAATGTTCCTCCTTGTAACCTTATCGTACTCATCGAGACGTTATGGTCGTAGTTTGTGAATACATCTCTTCGTTCAGCCAGCCCGACCTTGTGAACCTGAAAAATGTAGATAATCAGATGTTATTAAGTTCTTGCAGGTCCTGGAAGAAGAATTCTCCCATGGTCCTGTATCTTATTTGGCTGAGGCTGGGGCAGTAGCAGAGATAGTGGGGAGTGTCCTCTCTTTCTTCCACATCGCCGCATCCTCTGCATACTTTTCTTGCTAAATTACACATATCTTCAAATGTGCAAATTAAACTGCATTACTTGTTAGGTTAGTGGGTAGACACGCAAGCCACGTCTGGATCCATTGGGTGTCCATACAGCTTCCTCGTACCCATCATGTTCATGTGTTGTACAGCCATCCTGAAATCCTATAAACCAGAAAATAGGGGTTAAAGGGATTTTTGTTAGTTCCTGGAGGACCTGGAAGAAATGTTCCGTGTCTCAACTGGCAGAGACTGGGGCAGTTACAGAGACAGTCAGGAGTATCCTGTTTTAAAATTACTTGGTAGATTATGGTCTCCTCCGCCTCCCAGATCAATCGAGTATCTGCCAGGCTGAAGTACTAGCGATCAGAGAAGCGTGTAAACTCCTCAGTAGTTATGGTAGAGCTGCAGCGATCTGCATCGACAGCCAATAAGCCATACAGGCCATCTCCTCAGTTCACAAATTGGTGCAACATTGTAAGGAGAAACCTCAGACAGGCCAGTAGCTGGTTTAATATCACTCTCCTCTGGGTGCCAGGTCACAGCAACATAGAGGGGAATGAGATTGCCGACAACCTGGCCAATCCAGGAGCTTCCGGCAACTCCCCCACTGAGTTGGTAGGCCCCCCAATGAACCACCTCAAATATGCCATCTGTCAACACTTCCTGTCCTTAGCTAGTAGAAAGTGGACTAGGTGATCCAAGTACAAATACAATAGGACCTCCTACACGAAAAATAGGACTGATGAGCTCCTCGATAGAAATCGCCAGTTGATGTAATCACTGGACACTGGCCTATAGGCATCCGCGCTGCTAGTCTCGGAATACAGTTCAACCCATACTGTCGCAGTTGCCTCGACAACCACTCATAGGAGTGTCTGCCTCACTCCTGACTGTCTCGGTCCGGCACTAGCCAAACAAAGATACCGCGTTCGGCAAACCCTTTTTTAGTGAACTCTCCGAGATCGCTAACCCAAACTTATCGAACATAACTCCTAATCTCCACAGGCTGGATTTAGCTAACCCAGGTCTACGAGGTGTGGTATCAAAACGGCGCGCCACCGCGCTACTTGTACCCGATTTCAGACAAATCGGATAGCCACTTAAACCAACCAATGTTCTCCTCGCAACAGATCTGAATGTCGTTTGAGCCCCGATCCGCTTTCGATTGACATGCATTCAGAAGAAGAATGCTGAATGTCGTCAATTTGTTAGCTTCTGTAGGAAATGTAAAATTATCGAATGAATTCAAAATCACCCGATGCATCAGATTCAGATTCATTTGCACTCGATCACAGGAGAGAGATTCTAATCGAATGTTATTAACCCTCGCAATGAATGCAACCCCACATTATTTAACAAAGCAAATTGACATTAGCCAAAGAGCTGATCGATTTTGATTAAATATTCTACATCCTTAACACACACATCAGAACTGTGCCATTACATCATTCTATATGTGTAATTTTTACCATTTGCGATGGATTATTCTTTTCTGTTTTTTTTTCTCTTCTTTTTCGTTACGTTTGTTACCATTGTCTCCTCCTCCTCAAAGGAATTATTATTATTTCTTTTCGTAAAAAACTTCTCTTCACATATTAATGCTCATATCTTTATTAATCGTGTGACCCAATTAATTTACTAAAAATCAAATCGCATCACATATAGGTTCACTGGTAGCACAAGCACTTCATCATCTCAGTACAGTAACTTCAGTAGTGCTAAACTGAAGGATACATCTACTACATCGTCTAGTTCTCATTACGACAGGTAAGCATAACACGTATTAATGTATACAAAATAAAGGTGTTGCCGTATGTGCATGCTTGTGTGTGGTCAGTGTTGTATTGATTGTTTTTGATTTTGACGCAAATGTTTATCTGATTTGCATGCAGTGCCAAATAGTAGCTTAAAAGCAATATGTAGATTGGGCGCGGTATCTGGTATCGAGAAGTATCAACAATTAAGCTTTCGTAGTCAGGTGATACATTTTTCTTAGACTACGTATAGACAGCAATATGTTATGCCTTTTTTACTCAATTTCATGCCATTTTTACTCTATTTCATGCCATTGGAAAATAAACTTTAGTTAGTTTTCCTTAACCCTTTAATGCCCAATTATATGTTGCAGAGCAGACAATTCTAAACAACTTTTGTTCTACGATTTTTCATATAACTTGGGTATGAGACCGGTGATTTCAGGTAGAACGTGCCATTTTGGGCACGCCGGGCATTATTGACAAAACAATTGAAAAGATGTATTTGTATGGAAAAAAAAAATTTATTGAAAATAATCGAAACAGGAAAATAAAAGAGAAATTTGGATTAAAAGATTAAAAAGCATAGTATGCGCATCTCTGTGTGAAATGCCATGAAACAGTTCCTTCCACTCTCGAGGTACAGATGAACTTGACATTTCCGGCAAACAAATCGAGTTCGTGAGTCGCGCCAGGTTTTTTTTTTTTTGCATCGATGTCAAGTTGTGTTGTGCTCCAAAAAGTGGCTGATTGTGTCTAGCCGTATTTCCTCATTCATTCACCCCGCTTGGCTGCGATCTCCGATTCCAAATTCGATGGGCTACCAGATTTTCGTGCTAACAGTATGCCGGATTTTGTGAGACAAGTGGCCACTTCCATGATAAATTCGTACAACGTTAGTGGCTTCGTAGTTTGTAGTGTACAATCAAAGTGGCTTCGATCCGAACATCAAAGCGTTGATGATGACGTGTGGTAGAAAAGGAGTTGTGTCCAATTGCGTGATTTGATGCGGATGCGACATCGACCCAAGCACGCGTCCATTAGATCGACACCGCCCATGTATTTGTTGTATTCGTGCATGACGTTGGGGCACTCAACTGTTTCCACCGACTTACACAGGCGATTAGACACCCTAAATTGTGATTAGCATCACGACGGTGGTCGTCTTCACCCGAATATATCTCAAAACAATAACGAAAGCCGCTGTTGTCACATAGTTGGAAGAGCTTATAGCCCCATGGGTGAGGCTTATCTGACATGTATTGCTTGAGAAAATGGGCAACCTCGGTAGCACACATCTGCTCATTAACGCATAGCCTTCCTTTAATAGGAACTTTTTTGAAGTTTCGATTCAACGCATCTCTCGACGGGCTGGTCGTATGTTTGATCGTTTTGTGGAATTGGACTAAGCGTTTCGATGCTGTGTTGCATCTCAACATAGCTCGACGGCTCTACGCTCGAAGTCATTGCCTGTTCATTCGATGGTTGTTGTGCAGCCAAAGCTCAATTCACTTAAAAAAATCTGAGACATCATCGGCGACGGACAACTCCACACTAGGTTCTTAACTCATTTCTAGCTTACACATAACCTACGTTACATCTTTGTGAAGAGTGCAGCGTTGCAAATAACGAAGGTGCGTTTGTTTATTGCACAATGCTTACGGTCCCGATTCCGGGCTTCGCCGTTTTTTTTGGTCATTGATGATCTGACCATACTGAACTGTCCTTATGTTATCTCCCAGATAACATATTTTATGGCGCAACTGCCCAGCGTGCCATGTTGGGCACGAACTAAAAATACCAAAAAAATGATTTGTCTTCTTTTTTATTTTTAACACTTGCATCACTTTCTAACCACAATAATGAATACGGAAATATTTTTTTCGGAATCGGATTCGACCGACTTCCCAGAAATATTCATGTGTGAAAATCTAAAATTGACAAAATATGCGTATCGTCGTTCGGCGCAGACTCAACTGCATTCCAAGATTTCAAATGCAGTGGGATTCAAGCGACAACCGGTGCATACTGTTTAGCTTGTATAGCGGAACGTAATAAAGCTATATGCACGCAGGTCGGAATATTTTAGTTGGATAAACTCTGTTCAAAGAGTGCTTCCGAAGTGGACCAGTGGGCATTCAAGGGTTAAGCATGTAGTGTCGGCCGTGACATTATGGGTCTGTTCGACCTTGTTGTCTAGGTTCGATTCCCAGTACGACAAAATAATTTGTACGGCCTTACCTCTGTCGAGTCGCTGACAATGCTCAAAGAGTAATCCTGTATAGAAAAAGTTTCACAAAGTTAGCCGCAAGTACCTTCCACTTGTGAGAGACCAATAGCACGCACAACACGAGTGGTTGCTGTAGAAGCACGGCCCTGGCTCTCTACCGTCTGTAGCTCCATCCATATTATTATTTTAGACATGAAGACGTTTAACAAGTGTGACGTACAGAAAAATTCATTCTAAACTCGTGACAGGACCATGGTGAAAAGTTTGACAAAAAGTACTCCTAATTGGTTATTTGTCTGTGATGGGGCTAGCGTGTTTGTTAAGCTCACCAACAAACTCTCGGCAACTGCCCTCACTTTTTGCGCAGGTATATCGGAGAACTGCGAAGGCCGCTTTTACACACGCTAAATTCGTCGCCGATTTTTGTATGAAGTGGTCAAGGGAGGTGAGACAGAATGGGATCACACAAATGAAATAACACACACATTGAACAAATCGGCGACGAATTTGGCGTGTGTAAAAGCGGTCGAAGCTAGCTAGCTAGCTTGAAAGGGCACTACCTCGACACTCTTTCCGGGTGAAGACTTGCCGTCCATGACAAGCGCTATACAAAAGCGTAGATGGTCTACTGGCACTGGCACTTCATCACAAAACAATCACGGCCTACTCTTGATCCAAAACGCTCATGCGACCTAATTAGTATGAGTAGGTCGAATCTTAGAACCATGGACACTGCGCCATCGGCATTCACGCCTCCAGACTAGGTTTCCCCTACAATGATTTCTGCATTAGTTGCTAAGATGAAGAGCATAAGGAGACCATTGCAATTGCAGTGCACTCTCCTCTCGCAGATGAAGTCACTTAGGCGCGTATTTAAACGACATGACAGAGCTAAGTACCATTAGTCATCCACATCGCTTCATTAAAAGCTCAAAATGGTTTGCGGATTAGGACCACCTACATCCTGGTGGCAACACAACGCGCCTACTCTGGCCTAAGTGTGGCTACCACGCATGGTAGTCAGCCTCTCCAACCTAACCTAACCTGTTGGGATTTCCTTAAGCTTGTATGCGTCATGTTTATCACGATCGCCATCTTCTGTTTCGCAGTTTCAAGTGTCTCGTAAGTAGATTCCACCTTAAACTGCCTCATGCATGAGAGGGTGAGTATAAGTAGCCTTAAATAGTATCCGTTCCGCTTTCTATATATTTTCATCTGCCTGCACGTCTCATTAGACCCATTCCCGAAAATGATTAGAGTATATTAATAGTACTACCGAAAAGGAGAATTGGGCATATTAAGTAATAATGTACATTTTATCAAAATACAATTAAAAAGATTATATTTGTTTTATTTCATTTCAATTATAGTGTTTCAAGTGTAACATCAAGCAGCGTTGTAAGTAGCACCGTAAGTTCCGTTCCCAGTTCAACAGCGACTACGAACAGTATGAGCTCACCGTCATTAGGTTTGACAAATACAAAAGTAACAAATTCAGCCACCAACGCCAACAAGAACAGTGCTGGAATCGTGCCCAACATCCAAATGGTTAGTCAATATATTCAGACTGGATTGCCCTACTATCAGCAACCAGTATATTCTTACGAGGATATACAAATGATGCAACAGAGAGTGCCACATGTGGTGAGTTCCTGCTGCTAAAATGCAAATGACAACACACACATTAAAAAAACAAAAAAAAAAAAAAATTCACACACATCCACATTCATTCACACATAATGCACGTCACCATTTCATTCGTTTTCGTCTCGAAAATTTTGTCTTGAACAAAACCAAAACACACACACACGCATAACTTAACCTCTTTTTCATCAGCAGAAAATCATAAATAACAACCTACGAACCTCCTTATACAAGATTCGGCATAATAAAAAAAAAGCATATAATCAATCAATCGTTCTCTTTGTGTCCTCATCCTAATTTTTGGCTTATCTTGTTTGTTTTAGTGTTAAGTCCAAATCTTTCGCTTTAACATCTTTTTAACGAATGCATTTTATATATTAATTTCCTTACTAACCCAATCGCTAATATTCAATTAATTGTGCTATTTAATTTTGCTTTGTATCAGCAGGGGTACTATGATCTGAATTACACGCCAACAAGCTTAGGCGCTGCAGGTGTGCGCGATAATTTAGGTTCGGTTGCATATTCAGCAATGACTGATGGTCGTTTCACCAGAACTGACAATAACTCAAGCCCCGTTAGTAATGTAAGCATTCAAAATCAAATATTATCGAATTTTATTCAAATTGCTCCTCTTGTTTGTTTCAAAAGGTGTCTAGCACCATGTCGCAACAGGCGGGATCTGGCGGTCCAATGCTTAACGTTCCTTACGCATACTTTTATGGAGGCAACATGATGCCTGGAGGTTTTCAATATGGAACACCAGCCATCTATCCGGTATGTTTGTAATTTGCCTTTTAATAAGTATGCATTAAAATAAGATAAATTTATTTAAATTGCAGCAGCAAATTCCAGCTGCCAATACAGCATCTGGTGGCCAATTCCCTAAGCCGTCCTATAGTACTGGGTATGGTTCAACCAGCTACGACGCCTTAACTCAGGCCTCACAGGACTATACTAAGGGAGCGTACCCATCTAGTGTAAATCAGCAGACTAAATCGCAGAATGTAACAAATCCACCCCAAGCCGGAACAGGTTCCGATATTACATCATCAATGTATGGAAAGGGTCATGTAGCATTAAACAAAGTCAATGTAAGTTAAAAATTGTTAAAAAAAAGCCATATAAAAATGCAATACTGAATGTATGTTGCGTTTCGTTTCGTTCAACCATTTAACAGTCGTATGAAAAGCAAAATTTTCACTCCGGTACCCCGCCCCCATTTAATATGCCGAACACACAGACTGCTGGTGGAACATCGGCTCAGCCCTATGGAATGTACCTTCAGCCGATGCCAACAGGACATCATAACATGATTCATCAGCCCATTCACCCGGTAAGCTTTTAAAAATTCAAAAAAAAAACAATTAAATTATATTTAAATTGTAACATTATGATATATATATATATTATCGATCGCCGCGTCTGTTCATAAGCATAATGAAAGTTAAATCTGCTAGTTGCATGTGTTGTATCGTGATGTATTTGTCTCAAAAGTTGAAAGCAAAATATTCATTGTGGCGAATCATGCTATCATATGAGACCACATTTGTGTTTCGTACATAGCAAGAATGCCACTAACTGACATGATTAAAATCGAAATCCATTAAAGAAAAAAAAAAAACAACATTTATGATTAGATCAGGCATTTCGGAATTTCTGTTAACTAAAATCGTGCAAGAACAATACCAAGCAAAAGGAAAAGGGTTCGAGTTTGAATATCATTCACGTATGATTCTATAGTAGATTTGAAAGTAGTTTGTATTGAAGTAATCTTAAATCGACCGATGACATGACATTAAAAACAGTAAACAGATAAATTCAGCTATAGCTCTTTCGAATAGCTTTCCTTTTTTGCTCTTTATGAAGACAGAATATATATCAAGCAGCATGCTTAGCATACAGTGCTATACTGTTCAGCAACAGTTAAAAGCAATCAGAAGCACCACTATAAAATTTCCGCTTGCTAATGCAATGCGATTGTCTGCAGACAAAAGCCATAACCGCTAATGTCGACTTTAGACGAATTAGATTCAGCGTACTCAAATGTATTTTGCAAACCTTTTGTGGCCATAATTTCAAAAAAACAACAGTTTAAGTCACTTTTACGTACCTTTACTCTTGTCGAAAACTTTAAACTCATTTGCTGAAAAATGAGTAAAACAGACTTTAGTGGTTTCTCCTTGCGACCACAGACATTACCACACATAGTGGCCGCCGTAGGGAGGTGTATTGGTGCGTCGGCTGCTTCCAGGTCCAATCCCTGAATTTTTTTACAATTCACGACTCCACCTCTTTCGTGTCTAAATGACAATACTCAAAAAAGTTCTCATGTCTAGAAAAAGGTTCTCACAAATAACTCGCATTCAGAGTCGACATAAAACTGTAGGTGTCCCATCCACTCGTGATAGAACCATAGCACGCGCAACACGTGTGGTTGCTGTTGAGAAGCTAGTCCGAGATCCACCTCGGACTGTCGCGCCACCCTTGTAATGCTGCGCGATTTTGACTACCGTAGAAAATCAAGCACTCGGCAAATAAAGGGTGTATTTTTTTAGAGGTATAGAATTTACTTTATTCGAAAGATAATCTTCTGGCATTATAATTTAAATATGATTTCTGGCATATGACCGCCACGACTGGCTCGGACGTAGTCTAATCTGAAGGTCCTCCTTTTCGATGACTTTTCCCAAAATTTGTGGTCGTATATCGCCAATAACGCGGCGAATGTTGTCCTCCAAGTGGTCAATCGTTTCGGACTTATCGGCGTAGACTAGCGACTTCACATTCCCCACAGAAAATAGTCAAGCGACGTTAAATCGCACGATCTTGGAGGCAATACACGGGTCCGTAACGTGAAACTATGCGATTACCAAACGTTTCCTTCAATAAATCAATTGTGGCACGAGCTGTGTGACATGTTGCGCCGTCTTGTTAAAACCACAGCTGCTACACATCATGGTTGACCAATTGATGAACGAAAAAGTCTGTAATCATGGCTCTTTAACGGTTACCATTAACTGTAATGTTCTGGCCAGCATCGTTTTGAAAGAAGTACGGACCAATTATTCCAGTCAGTCAGTCAGTTTTTGTGCATGTAACGGTGTCTCAACATACACTTGAGGATTATCATCACTCCAAATACGGCAGCTTTGTTTATTGACGTATCCATTCAACTAAAAGTGAGCTTTATCGCTAAACAAAATTCGCTTATGAAAATTGTGATCAACGGCAATCTTGTTTTGGACCCATTCACCGAATCTACGCCAAACAACAAATGCAAAGCCAAACTAAAAATAAATCACTTGACAACTGACAAAATGGCCGCCAGTTAATATAGTGTAGCCAACTTGAAGATCTATACCTATAAAAATAAAACACCCTTCACCAACTGATTGGAATCAAATTGCATTTTATTGCATTTTTCAAACCAACATTTGCGAGTAAATGTCATATTTTCTCAATAAACATTTAAGTTCCATAAATTCGAACTGGTTTTATGTGTCATTTGACTTACTTCTACATTGTTGCAGTTTTTTTCCATTAGCTGTGACAAACGCATTCATTTTTCATTTAGCCACTAATGTCGTGTACATGAGAAAAAACAGAGCATTGATTTGAGAACACTCAGAATAGCAATAGAAATTAGGAGAGCAGTAAACAGAAGCACAAGAACATCAAAATGCATATACTTTTGTCAGAAAAATACCTTGTGTACATGCGCATAAATTAGCTGATCTCCCTTTCTACAGAATTCGTTCGTTTTCTCATAAGTTTCCACAAAAATTCTTACTACTTGGTGTGTGTGCATCCACCCCTTCATCAATTCATTCAATCAATCTCATACTTTAGAGCAATTAAGTATTGAAAAACAAACAAAGATGATTACTCTTGCATGATTTATTATTTTTATTATTATTTTTTGGTTTTTTATGGTTCGTCATTAGATGGACGGCAGAATTCATAACTCATCCCGTCGGGTAAGTTAGTCAATTATTTTTGTGTTTTTTCTCTCTCTTTCTCTCTCCTTAATGCCAATTGCTTCATATTTTAGTAATTAAAATTAATTTTTTTTTCTTTTTTGTATATAATTGCATTGACTAATCTTGTATATTTACTGCAATCAATTTTTGAGTCATGTTAACGAAATAAGAACATTTTTTTTTGCTGGTTTTGAAGAGCAACAAGTTGTCTACGAAAATAATCGTTCCACTGATTTTTTTAATTGCTGGACGCGATTTATATGTACTCCTTTTATTTTTGTGTTACTGATTATGGAAGTGGTGTCTAAAATATTTTTTTGTTTATATGTGGACTTAGTGGAAGCAAAGGGTGTTTTCATAAACGTCGGACTAAAAAAAGGACTGCGTTATCCATGTTCATTAATGTAGATTTACGATCGTACTGACTTAGGTGAACTGCAGTACCTACTGTGCATAAACGTCAATAGCTCATCGATGCCGGGCAGGTTGTGCAGTCATTATTTGTTGACTGCAAAAAGGGTCACAAGGAAGACAAATATTGTCTACTAAAGCAAGCCTGCAGACATTCTGCACCGTGTGCACGCATGAGAAAAAAGAATGCCGACCTTTATGGAAACACCCAAATTTAGATATACAACATATAAGAGAAAGTATTCACTTCTTCTATATTGTTTAGCTTAGTGAAGCTCGTACACTTCTTTTTTCGTATGCCTCTCTATATAAAGAAATTTTGCAGAACTCAAAATTATACTTACCTTTGCTTTTCATTAAAAACAATGAAGGGTGATTCATCGTGAGGTTTGATCTATAATGTAAAATAAAACACATAAATTTGAAAGTGAACTTAACACTTTTATCATCGGTTAAAAGAACAATTCATGACATTTACTTTTTGAAAATTATATCATGTAAATGTTGGCCAGGACTACGTCTGAGGCGGTTCAATGATATTTCGCTGATAACACGAGTAATGTTGGCTTCCAAGGCATCAATCGTAGCTGGCTTATTCCTAAATACCTGAGACTACATAGTCTAGAGGTATTGCACACCAAAATGATGGCTGAGTCCGCAGTATTAGCGCAGTACTGCAACATCAAGCGTACTTAATTGCAAACACTTGGCAATGATGCATCGCGTTCTAAAACGTCATATGAAAGCAGCCGCTGCGCAAACAAAAGCATCCAGCGCATCACAGATTATCGTGATGCATCGCAGCATCAAAATCATTGCATCACAAAGGCAGCGATGCGCATTTTTTGACGTATACGAACTCAGCCGATTTCTCAACAAGTCCATTGTTTTACGCGCTGTATGGCTCGTAGCGTTGTCTTGTTAAAACCAGAGATCACCGAGACCATGTGCTTGAATTTCAAAAAGCAAGTTGTCGAATACGCCAAGCCAAGCTGTTGAGGACGACGACGAATCGATTCGTTACTGTTTTCGCGTACACTCTCAGCTACAGCTTCTATAGTCTCTTCACTACGTGTTGGATGTGGTCTAACCGGTCGATTATCATCCACCAGTGTCAACTGAGACTCAAATGGTATTGGCATTAGTAGTCTCAGTAGGTCGATTATGTAAGTTCTTCGAATCGCACGAAAAACATTTCTCACAGAACGCTGATTTTCGTAACACAGCTGAACAATTTGCAGACGCTGTTTTGGTGTGAGTCTTTCCATGATGACTCTCCAAACGATACTGAACAAAAATGACAAAGCAGTTTGATAGGAGTCACGCGTGATCTGTCAAAAAAAGCGTATTGAAATCACGCCTTACGATGAATCACCCTTTAATAGCTTGCAAATGAATGTAACCATATTTCTACTAAATTTCACTTTTTCGCTTGGAAATAATAATTTCGGCAGATTTTTTTCCTGATTATCCTAAATAAGAGGGGAACATGATAGCCCCGACGTACAACAGGTAGATTATAGATCGAGAAAAGGACGCCTCTAATATTTGAAGTCGCTTTCAGTTTAATTTCATATATATCTTTTACAATACCATGTCGAGTTTGTTTTCAAATAATGAGCTGATAAGTTTAAGACAGTTTAAACCAGAAATAAACCAGTATGGAGACAGCCGACTTCTACCTCTCTTGGCGGTTGACATTTTTTGACATCGTTTTTTTATATCGTCAGAGAATAGTGGCGTTCACACTCAACAATTTGCCGATACGATTTACTTGATGTCAAATTGAAAAAAAAAAGTCGAAATATTTTGCTACCGTGCTTACAAGTCTGCAAACTTCATCAAAAAGTCTCTCAAATGCGTCGATGGACAAGTGGTCAATCAGCTGTGAAGACGGGCATCTCTATAGTACCTAATGTGTGTCCTTTTTTCCTAGAATTTCACATAATTCTATAACTAAATCATGTGTAGAACATGACCTTTCTTGGGAAGACCCTTCTTGCAAACTAGCACAGATTAGAGGCATTCACATAGACAAACATGCCAGACAGACAATGTCTGACAGTCTCAAATTTTATCATGTGAACGAAACGACTGAAATGTCTGACGGACTTGTCGGATGGTTTTCAAAAATGATTGTTGTTTTGGTTGTTGGACAAACATATTCGATCATGTGAACGAGTGTCTGTCCGACATCCATCCGACCAGGTCTGTCTGGAATGTTTGTCCATGTGAACCACCCCCCTATTGTTAGTTTTCAAATTTCTGTAACTGTCAATTTTTCGTGCGTAATTGGAGGCACCTCCAATTGCTGGTTGAGGCCCAGGTCCATCCCGCACTGTAGCGCCAAATAAAGAAGAAGAAAGAAGAATTGGAGGCACCTGGTTAGAGATCGTGTCAGATGGAAAGGCTTGATGACTGGAGACCAAGGTTCATTCCGAACTGTAGCGCTAACAGAAGAAGAAAACGGAACAATGTTTCAATATCATCCATTGGACACATCATTCCGCTGAAGAAGCTAGGCAAAGGTCATTGTATGCAATTTCCCCACTTATGACAAGCATACACAACATTCGGCACCTTGAATTGTGTAAAAATTATTAGTTTGGTACAATTCGTGCATACAGAAAATTGTCAGGCTTAGGGCTTTTTCCAAAACGTCAAATAATTTCGCATCACACTGAATGATGCAAAGTAAGCGATGCTTTTGTCAAATGTCCTTGCATCATGACATTTGCCGATGCTCTGTTTGCTTTTGTATGCACAGTGGATCTGTTCACAATGCGTTTTGGAATAGTATGCATTGCAGTATTAGAGTAATGATGCGTTTCGGAAAACGCCCATATTTCAATTGTGTTGCGGTTGAATTTGAGACAATTTCATTTGAGTTTGAAGAAACCTTTATCGAATCGTTTGATTATGGGACAGTTGCAATAGGAGGCGTAGATCGTTAGATAATCTGAAGGGCCGCCGCTTATAGTACGCATACTATTTCCATTTACCACACACTCATGTAGATGTGCATAAATTCAGCATACTGGTGGCCGTGGCGTACGCATTTGAAGCCCAGTACGACAAAAATAATGTTCACGGCCCCAACTCTTTCCAGTCACTGACGGCATAAAATTGTAGGTTTCTTCCACTCGTGAGACAATAGTACGCGCACAACACGAGTGGTTGCTGTAGAAGCTAGGCCCTATTCTGTTAATTATTCAAATTAACATACACTCATAATTATGTGCTCATGAAGCAAAGCCAAAGCTCATTAAAAGCTATTAGAATGTAATTCTTTTGTAAAACAACAGTCTAGACTAATTAAGCTAACCTATAAAGTTCTTAAAAATATATTTATATAAACCATGCAACTAAAAGAATAATCAATTCGTATATAATCAAAAAAAATAATAATTATAAAAAACCCCATCATTTCTAATGTCTAATAATCAATTGAATGTTTCACAGGATTCGAACAGCACTGGCCAGCGTCAGCAGTCGAGTAACCAGACAAAATCGGCTACCAAACAGGGCTATTCACCATCCTACTGGGCAGGACAAAACTAAGCGCATCCATCGTCTACAGTTGCTACGATTAACATAACAAAAAGCCGGAAATGTTGTTTTCCACACACACCTTCACTGTTTTTTAGGCCCAACAAAAAAAAAATAAATTTAAAATACAAAATAAAATGAAAAAAAAAAATGGAAAAAAAACGTTTGCATAACACTCTACAAACCCGATTAAAAATTTATCTATTTAAAAAGAAAAGCAAAATACAAAATGAAACAACAAATATACTTTTTAAACAAATTAACCAACAGACAGATTTTTTTAGTAATAGTATATATATATATATATATATATATCCGCTCTCATGTGGCGGCGAATAACAAAAGAAGAAGAAGAAGAAAAAAATACATAAAAACACATGTTCTCTTAGTGCATCAATTTATCGATGTGCGCCCTTGCTTAAATGATAAAACGAAAATCAATTCAATAGAAACCTATATATAAATAAATATATATACACATGTATGTATATAGGTTGAAAACCATTTTCTCCCCATTCCCTCGACACACATATACACATACACACACACACGTTCACAAGCAAATAAAACTGGATATTGTTTCTTTTAAATGTTTAACTTTTTAATATATATAAATAAATATAAATTAATGCATAAATATAATAATTATAAATTAAATTAGTAACACGTCTTTTAATACTAGAATATATGGAATACAAATATATATATATGTATCTATAAAGAGAGAAAACAAAAATAAAAACAAATACACTAAATGCAAGAGCAGACAACAACACATTCGAAACCCACAAGATCGATCGATCTATTCTCTTTCTATTGGTAGTCGTTGCATGCAGAAATTCGATATGATAGGGTGTTTTCCTAAACGTCAGACTAACAAAGGACTGCGTTAACCATGTTCATTTATGCAGATGTACGATCATACTAAACTGCAGTACTTACTGCTCATAAACGTCAATAGCTCTTCGATGTTGGGCAGATTGTGCAGTCATTATTTTTTTACTGCAAAACGGGTCGATTGAAAGAAAAATATTTTGACATTCTGCACCGTGTGTGGGTTCAGAAACGCATGAGAAATAAAATGAGATTGTATTAGCGCAGATTTCCGACGTTTATGAAAACACCCATAGTTGCAGTTTCTAGGAACTGTGAATATGTTAGCCACATCCTCGTCAATGCATGGATTGTCGACGATTCAATTCAATGTTTGTAGAGTGACAAAAAATTGTTATCCTTTATGGACTTCGAAATGACAAGTAAATCGTGATGATGATGAGGACACATTTCTTGAAATGCCAATCAAAATGTATGTCCGTCTGCATGGTAATTTTTTGATTCCCCATGTGGAAGAGTTAGCACTTTATTGATTGAAACAACAGGTGAAACAAGCCAATGTGGCATGCAAATCAAATTGCTGTATATTCTTGCGAAAGTGGTTGACGAAAGAGACATTTTTTGTTTTTAGTAAAGATTCGAAATATACATAGAATTCATTTTAAATAAATATAAATGTATATTTTTAGATGTTGTAAACATTTTTGAAAATTATCTATATGGAAATCCTTATATACATGCATATATATATATAGGCCACAGACGTAAGAACTTCTTATCTCCTCTTGTCTTTTTTTTTTTTGTACGAAATAGAATGTATTTTACTTTGCAATGAATAACGATATAAAATAATTTACACGTTACTTTTTTTTTGATACTTGTTTTCTAGTAGATAATGAATGTAATAATTAACGCGAAAAGAACTATGAGAGTGTAGAAGTAATGAATATATATATATATCTAATTTCATATGATTTTATACGATGAGATCGCAGCGAAAAGTAGACTTCACCGCCCGACAGACAAAAAAAAACGAAACAAATTCAACCGCCTCCTTCAAAAATTGCAACGGATAGGTGTCGGAAACATTTATACACACATCCATGCGAGAATGCAATGAAATGCCGAATGCAAAATGTCATTAAGTAGTTAAATAAAAAAGAAAATAAATTCAAAAACAAAAAGAAATCAATGAAAAAACGATGCGTTTCAGTTTTAGACTTACGGTAGGAATAACAATTAATGAGAAATACTTCAATTATCCTTTGTTTCATAGTATCTCAATTAGTTTTTGTTTTTTTTTTCGATTTCTTTTTTTCTAACTCAATATTTAAGTAAAAGAAAACAAATCATCTATAGAAACGTATTAAAATACCGATAAAACAAATATAAATATATATTTATATATATTGAATTAAGCGATGCAAAACAATTAGAAGGAAACAAATCAAACACTCATTTCCTTTTTTTATATCCACGTCTTTATATTTAAACAAAATATATATATACACACATATATATATATTTATAGCTTTATCGTAAATAATTCTTTTCGACAAAGTGAGAGAAAAAGTAAACAAAACAAAACAAAACAAAAAAAAATTATACATTTTATAAACAAAGAAAATAAAAATCCATAATAAAAAATTTATAATCAGAAAAAAAAACGAAAAATGCGAGAGCTCTTCGTAGTTTAAGAGTTACTTATAGTGTAAAAGAAACACACAAAATGTTTATATAGAGAAATGAAAAAACAGGAACTTGAATTAAATCGATATAAAAAAAGGTAAATAAATAAAAAAAAAATAAATAAATCTAACGAAAATAGAACGGCCGAGTGTAGTTTGTACTTTTTGAATGCATACAAAATTAGTATTTTTTTTTTGTTTTTTACACATACAATCAGTTCCAATGCGTGAATTTACAAAACGAGATTTGAATAAATCAAAAGAGAGAACCTACTTTTCAAAGACATTACACCACACAACCAGAACGTTTATGAAATAAGGCAAACAAATTACTAAGAGTATATTTATAATGGGTACAGAAACAAATAATAATAGAACATTTAATGGCATAAAATGGAACATGTCTTCTTTTTGTTATGTTTTGCTGTGGGAGGCGGCTGATGACTTTGTAAATCCGGAATTGATGATTTTCAACAAGCGTGTTTCACTATTTGTTCTGCTCTCTGTACATTTTTTGTTCCTATTAATCCAACGAGTATACCCTCTGAATGTTGCTACACTCATGAAGGGGTTGTCCTACTGAAGGGCAGTAAAATAGACTTCTTTGTAGATCTAGAGCAAACAGGTGTCTATTATTGGATTCGATCTCCAGGATTGGGATGCAGCTAAAAGCCTAACCGTTGAAGTAAAGCCGACTCCTACGAAGATATACCAACTCCCTCGAATGGCTTACAGAGATTGCGGGAAAGCCGACTCATACGATGAAGACATACCAACTCCCTCGAATGGCTTACAGGGATTGCGGGAAAGCCCACTCCAACGATGAAAACATACCAACTCCCTCGAATGGCTTACAGAGATTGTTGGAAAGTCGACTCCTACGATGAGGATATACCAACTCCATCGAATCGCTTAGAGATTGCTGGAAAGTCGACTCCTACGATGAATATATACCACCTCCCTCAAATGACTTACAGAGATTGCGGTAAAGCCGACTCCAACCATGAAGATGTACCAACTCTCTGGAATCGCTTAAAGAAAATTAAACGTATGTAATGAGTAAGAAAAGCGCCACTTCCCAGTTCAGAGTCTTGATAAGAGTCTCGCTCCTTTCACCAAAAAAAACGATAGAATGCATACTACTAGTGGTTGTTGTAGAAGCTAGATCCTAGCACAACCCAGTTAAAAAGGCCACACCGAAGAGATAAAGTCATCGTTAATAAGACAAGAACCATATCAAAGATGTCTTAAATAAAGTCGTTTTATAATTTGTGTACCAAACTCTTTATCATTTATTTCAATAACGACAGTACATTTAATATTAATAAAATTGATATTTAATAAAAATACGAGTAATAAACCTTATCACGATGCGTAACTACCTTGTTATATCGACTTATTGATTATGTAAAAGTTTCGTAAAGTCTGTGTACGCTGATTCTAAATCGAAGAGAAACTGACGAACCTGACCATCAGTTAGTTCATCAGATGCCTGCATTTCATTGAGCGTAGACAACCAACCTTCTACCTTTGTTTTCGCCTCGAAATCCGCCGGAATCAATGATAAACGATTCATTGTGTCAACCAAATCCTTTAACTCAAAATGCAATTCGTCCATCGTTCTGATCTTCAGTCGTAGTTTGTCCATAATAGTAATGAACAAGGATACAATATCGGCAATGCATTTGCTGGTGTTACCCTTGTCATCCTTTATCGTAATTGGGCGATCCTCTTTGATTCGTTCCAGTGCGGCCGGACAGTCTAAGCGGAACTTTTTCACAAATGTATCGACTGTTGGAAATTCATCGCCTTGGACTTGCTTAAATGCGACTTTGAATTGCACTAAGAACTTCGAACATGCAGCCGTGTACTCCTGCGGTGTGATACAATCACGGATGTAAGCCTTCTCCAGATTTTGTAACGTATTTATAATGGCATATAAATCAGCCATATTGTCGTACTTCTCACGTTCTCTTGCATTTCGAAATAATTTAACTTCTTCGTATAGTTCCGGATTTTCCTGCATTATTAATATTTTCTACTTTTCCCAATAAAATATATTTCAACAACTATTTCTTTCACTTGATTAAAAGGTGACGCATTTTTGACAGTACTTTTTCTTAACAATAAACACCAGCTGTGTTGAATGTCAGACGATTGCACCAACACAGTTGGCTGCATTCAGCGCTGAGCTTGTAGAAACTGAAGAATATTTTCACAATCGACTTTCCTTAAATTCGAATTTGTTTTTGGTAAATTTTTATTAAATTCTACGTAAATTTAAAGCAATTCTAAGGATAACATTTCGTAAAAGCATAATTTATTTGTTTGAAAATTATGTTATAGTGTCAAACAAAATTGAGGAAAACAAACATACCTTTTTGGCTGTCACTTATCATCTGAACCATTTGAATTAAATACAAAGCACAATGAGTGAAATTGAAACTATTTGGACAAAAACTTATGAAATATTTCCAATTTTAAATAAAACCGTAAGTAATAACATTTGATAATGAAACACAATAATTCACAAATGTATTTTCTATTGATAAAGCTCCAATCTACCCCCGTTGCCAATGAAGATTTCGAATATGTGGTCGGTAAACTTTGCCAACTTGAGATCACGGACTGTGTTTACGAGTCCATCCTTATCGAAATCAATTCAACCCTTCGCAGTAAAATAGTCCCAGAGTTTTGGGCACAGTTCCAAACAACTCGAGAAGAGGAAGAAAATCAATATATGCTGTTTGTTAAGTTTCAAACGGCAATCATTAAGCTCGAGGAAGACTATCGCAGCATTCAGGAGACCGTCCGCCGTTTGGAAGTGTTAAAATCAATGTGCAGGTTTGAAAATCCAGAAAACCGAAAACGTAATGATTTCGAGGAAGTTAGTAACATGCTAAGGAGTGTGCTTCTATCTCAATTGCCATCGAATTTCAATTCTGTGGTATATGCGTTCTACAACGTTTCTTTCAAAGTATTTGCGAATAGCCATCAGACGGGAGAAGGTACGTGGTGAAGAAAATATATGTGTAATTAGAAAATCATTTCTCTTAAATACTTATAGATGACGATATGAGTGATATCGATGAGATCAAGTGCAACGGATGCGATCGTGATGCAGATGTATGCCGTTGTCAGAATCTCGTTTGTTTGTTTAACAAAACGAATGAGCATCTAACGAACTTGGGACTATTGGATCGCCTTGCTGGGCATACTCTTACTACCCTAATTCAGCAGAGGATTGCGACTCATGTGCGTGACTCGTGCCTGGGCATTTTTGATAAATGTCATCTAAAGGGCTTGGAAAAGGTGCCACAAACTTGCATAAGATCATTTTTGGTTTCAATAGACTCAATGTGTTCATTTTTTTTGCCAGTGGCTGGATGTTATTGTTCTAAATTGGTTAACAAGAATCTTTAATCGTGGTCACCTGAAAATCGAGTCCAGCGACACAAAGATTCAGAGTGTAATTCAAGACTTCAAGGTGAAGCTTACCTACTTTATGTACGAAACGTACGCCAACATCATCATTGAGCAGTTCTTCAGTATTATCATTGGTTCGTGACCACGGCGAGGTTTGCGTATGCTTTTGTTTAAATGTTGATGTTTTACAGACTACCCCGATTCCATACCAGCCATTGATGATCTAAAAATCTGTCTAGAAAAGATTGATCTACGGAAGCACCTCGTGAAGTCGTTGAAGGAATCATTGGAAGCGAGAATCCTTCACCCAGGAGTTAATACAATGGATATTCTTACCGGCTATGTAGCGGCAATAAAAACCATTCGCCATCTGGATAGCAGTGGAGTGATTCTTGAGACAGTTACCGAACCTATTAAGGAATATTTAAGAAAACGAAGCGACACAGTGAGAAGGGTTGTCACCGGCTTGACTGAGGAGGGTCCAACGGATTTGGCCGAAGAGCTGGCAAAGAGTGAAGCTTTGAAAGAAAATGTAGATGCAGCTAGAAAGGATGAAATGGCAAATTGGGAAAACTGGCAACCAGATCCTGTAGACGCAACACCATCTGTATTTTCTCAAAATCCACGAAGCAACCGTTCGGCGGACATTATTTCCATGGTCGTCGACATTTACGGGAGCAAGGAGCTATTTGTCAATGAATATCGAAACTTACTGGCTGACCGGTTGTTGTCAAGTCTTGACTTTAACCCAGATAGGGAAATCAGAAACCTTGAACTGCTTAAACTTAGGTTTGGAGAAACTCTGTTGCATAGTTGTGAGGTTATGTTGAAGGATATTAGTGATTCGAAACGCATTAACGGGCACATCCAGGGCGACATCAGTTACAATGAGAGTAGGTGCAGACCGTGGACATTGACTCGAAATTCAATTCTCTTTGTTTTCAGATAGAAAATTCGACTTGAAATCGCTGATAATCTCATCTCAGTTCTGGCCAGCGTTCAACAAGGAGACTCTAGAGTTGCCCGAGGAGATCGAAGAAGAGTTCAAGAAGTTTACGAAGTCATACGAAGCCTATAAGGGAAACAGAACGTTGTGTTGGCGCAATGTTACAGGCAGGGTGGAGCTCGAAATCGAGCTGGGCGGTCGAACAATTGAAATCACTGCTGCCCCAACACAGGCTATCATCATACATCATTTTCAGAACAAAAGTAAAGGCTAAGATGGTAATTTGATGTTGAATCATTTGCTCATATGTTTCGTTCTCAGGTCAATGGTCACTGGATGAGTTGAGCGCCATAATGAAGATTCCACCATCTGTGCTGCGTCGCAGAATTGTGTTCTGGCAAACTCACGGCATCCTTAGGGAGACTCAGCACGATGTGTACGTGCTAGTCGACGAGAGCCCTGGCAGTACTGAAATAGAGGAAATGCAAACCACAGACATCGCTGAAGACGAAGAAAGCGAGAGCGCCATGGCATCGGCCAGTGACCAGCGCGAGGAAGAACTTCAGGTAAGAATGTCGTTCGAATTCTTCGCATTATTCTAATGGTTCAATGGTTCCTAGGTCTTCTGGTCATACATCGTTGGAATGCTGACAAATCTCGACTCACTACCAATCGAGCGAATACATCAAATGTTAAAGATGTTCGCCTCACATGGTCCCGGGATCGAATTTTCCCAAGAGGAATTGAAAAATTTCCTTCAACGCAAAGTGCGAGAGCACAAACTCATCTTCAGCGGCGGTGTTTATCAGTTGGCAAAATAAAAACCATTCAAATAAAGATAAACTTCTTTTATTACTAAAAAAAAAAAAACAAAACATTTATAACTACTCGTCTTCGACAATCTCTTCCGCATCGGCAGCTGCATCCTCCTTTGCAGGCTTCGCTTTGGAGTCTTTCTTCTCTTTGACCATTTTGCGGTATGATTCCAGGTCGCCTTTAAGCGGCATGATAAATGAATTAAACTCCAATTCCTCCAGAGCTTCAAGGATATTATTGGCCGTGATAGTCTTGTGATTTTGTTTCTTCGCCAAGGCCGTGGATGACGACGTGAGAAATATGACAAATACCGAAGCCGCTCTAGCAATAGCAGCCCGCGCCTCCTTACTGACTATTGCTCCATCGGGAAGAGACTCCTTGATTAGGCGTGCAACAACAGATGTTGGTAAGTTTAGATCTTCTATCCTTTCAACCATTTTTTTTCAGAGATCTTAGTAAATACTTTTATTTTTAAACCAGTTGTTAGCTCTTGGTTTTGGGCTCTGTTTTTGGCGGACGCTTCCCGTTTTGCCGGTGACAAGTTGACAGGCAGTGGTACACGCAAACGTCAGAAATTCCTAGGGATGGAACATATTGCATCGATAAATGTGAGTGACATTAGTCTCACGCTCAATTTTGCACTCATTTGTTCTTAAATTCAAATGAACTCAGATAGACTGGTACCGTGTGTGACGTCACATGTTGAGTAAAACTTTGACAGCTGCGTTGATGAGTTCAGTTTCGCGCGATTATCAGTGTTCTGGGGGAATTTTTTGTGTAATTTTGTTTGTTATTTATTAAGTTTATTAAGGAAACCGGCGTTATTTGATAAAATGGCTATTTGTGGAATATTTGGTTGCCATACAAGAAAAGACAAGAAGTCGAAAGCAGTAAGAAAAGATTGTGAAAGACTTGTGATTCCGAAAAGGGAGCGTAAATGTGGTAATTTTCCTTAGGATATATTCCGGATTCCGGATTCGTTATCAGACGTGCCCTTTTTGGATTTCAAAAAACAGTATCTCAAGTTTTCTTTTGTCCACTGGATTTTCACGGAAACTCTAGAAAGCGCTTCTTTTTAATGTTCAATGCATCGCAACGATTAATTTGGACCCTTGATTCTTATTTATGACACAAGTTGCTGAAATATTCGCCAAATACACGCGCAGTACCTTGTTGCATAGCCTCTAAATCGATATTAAGCAAGAGGCGGTAATCTTCTAAGTCTAACACAGTGAAGGTTAGGCTAGGTAGAGTGCTCTGCCAGCGAAATCGCCAGCACACTTAGACTATGTTGGCCCATCGTGATACCCATAGTCAGACTACTATCACTGATCGATCAACTCCAAGGCATAGTGAAGATAGACAAGGAATCTAAAATCAATCTGACCCAACAGACGGACGGTTATTTTTTTTACACAGAAACAAGCGTTTTTCTTTGAGTCATCATTGTAATAGTGTCAAAATCTTCTCTCGCAGATTATTCAACGCGTGAAGTCACAATATTTTGACAGGGATGCGGTATGCATTGCGGTATACACAAAAAAACATATTTAACCTCAAAAATGTTGCGATTTGCGACAACTACATATTTGCATTCTTGTTCTGTCCTTCTTTGCTTGGTAACAAGGCAAGGGAACTGCTTTAACCAACAAGTCTATCTATGTAGAGCAATCATGGCTAGCTTCTACCAATTGCACGCACACGCCCCACAATATGCACCACCATAGACGCGGACGTCTTCTGTTGCATTGTCCCACAGACTACGAGTCGAAGACGCCTGGAACCAAGTTGAACCATGGGCTTTACGTCACCTCGTAGAGGCTTGACTAGACTCATGTAACTGTACAGCTCGTAGAGTTTGTGCTTGTATTACGAACAAAGGTATAAGTTGCTGCAATATTCTGGTAAACAATTTTGCACAACAGTTCGCAAACCGAATATGATTGATGGTTGATTATAATCTGTTTTGGATCCGAGTCTGTTTGCCCTTTTTTGCATTTCTTAAGTATCAATAGTAGTTTGGGTTCTTCTCAGACAGATTAATGTATAATAGCTTGGAAGGCTTGTGGACAGAAATCAATCATAAATATATTGATTTCGACTTATGTGTACTTATATTTGCGACCGAAACCTTAAAAGTTAAATGTTGTTCACATAAACTCACAGCAAGCATACCGCTTGAGTACACACTGGCAAGGTGCGGCATATCCACAATAAATGACCAGTGGTATCAATGCATAGCTGCACATTTCGATAAAAAATAATTGCAAAGCGCTGCCTTCTCCAAATTTTCTTGGATACAAGCCAGAAGCAAACTCATGAGTCCGAATCAGCCGCACATACTTTGTTTTGACGCAATTTACCTTGCAGTTGTCGATGCTTTCATATTCTTAAATGTCCTTCAATGACCTATCACGCTATAACAGGTTTCCAAAATGCAATTAGAATGCTCATAACGCTTTCACTCCGTTATGTAAAGGAATTACGAACAAACCGCACCATTCCAGTACACCGTCCCGTGATAACGAACTACTCTTTTACGTCACAGACCCATAAATAATTTGAAGGAGAAACAGATGACAAATATAAAACATTGTATAAGTATAGTTTTCTTCAGTAGTTTTATTGTTCCATAGAATTGTTGGTTGGATTTTCTTCTAGCATTTTAGTTTAAAAAGATGGAAATGTTTTATAATTTTACGGCTTAATACTAAGAACGACGAAAATCATCCAGCAGCTAGCTGCAAGATGTTTATTCGTACACCCAACTTTCTGCAGCCGGGGTCCATGAGACTAATTCCTTCTCATTGAACCACAGAGCGATTTCCTTGTTGGCAGATTCAACAGCATCGGAACCATGGAGAATATTGCGACCAACTTGGATGCAGAAATCACCACGAATTGTTCCTGGCAATGAGTCAGCTGGGTTGGTGGCACCCAACATTTGACGTCCAGTCTTAACAACGTTCAATCCTTCCCATACCATTGGAACCACAGGGCCGGAGCTCATGTAATTGACCAATCCAGGGAAGAATGGGCGGCTTGACAAATCAGCGTAGTGCTTCTCGAGCAAGTCCTTTGTGGGCTATAAATGAAAAAAAGGGAAAGTTAAAAATGATGACGTATACAAGCTGTCACAGGATGCTAATTAGAGGTTATACAAGCATGCGGTTTTTTGTAATCATAAAACTTTTATACTTGATATTCAGATCTTTGAAATAAATAATTTATTAGCGATGGATAAATGTTTCGCATTTTTCGTTATGCCGTTCATGGCAACCGTTCCATATGCCCTTTGCTCAGTTTAACTTTTATAGGTTAGAATGAAAATGCAATCATGGCTGGCTCTCGCAAATGGGGGAAATAATTGATTTTTAGCAAATGAAATATATGATACATACCCAAGTCAATTTCATGGCGACCAACTTGAAGCCCTTCTGCTCGAAACGTTCGATGATCTTGCCGACGAGTCCACGTTGGACTCCATCGGGCTTGACCATGATAAAAGTACGCTCCTTATTTGCTGCCATTGCTGTTGAGAACAACGAGAAGAATGCCAAAATTGAAGCAATCATCAATGTGCCGGATCCGCAAATATGCCGCCTGCGACAGTTGGAGTCTTTTAAAAACGTCATCTAGAGGAGTGAAATGATGGCACTCAAGGTATATTTTCCATGCGCGGAAAAAAGAAAGAGTCATATAATTGGATTAGAGTTGCCAGTAGAGACGTAACATGGAAAATATAAACGTCAAAAAAAATTGCCTTGTGTAGGAGCAAGAAAGATAAGAAATGATAAACGTCTGCGAAAACGGAGATAAAATGGGATGTGTCCGTGGAGTCGATCGAATGGGATTTTTATAGATTGTTTCTTATTTTTCTATCTTGTAATGATTCCCTAGAAAATATTGCATACATTTTCAGGAGTGTATTAATTTCTGATGGAAAACAAATACGTGCTTCGCTTAAGCGGCGTTCACACTCAACAATTTTTCGATACAATTTGCTTGACAACCATGCTTGATTGGCCAAATCGTCCATGTGAACGCTCGTTACTACAAGCTGGTAGGCTTGGCAAGACTTGTAGTACGGTAGACAAAGCATTATTTCCAATTTGTCGTCAAGCAAATCGTATCAGCAAATTGTTGAGTGTGAACGACGCTTTAGTGAATGAATGTAATACAGAGCAATGTTGGCAAGGAGAACTAAATTTATTTCTTAAAGAAATTTATGGTATTTCAAACCGTATCGCATTTTTGAAGGAAATAGCTTCCGAGCCAATATGAATTTCATTCGACTCTATTATTTCAGTGAGTGACATATTGCATTTAACATCCCTGGCTGCAGTGTTTTTCCTCAGTCATATTAGAGTGAGACAAAACAACTCCGCCACATTTGTATTATTGAATTTTTCCTCGGAGACAAGGTTGGAGAGTGATTATAAATTTTTGGTGAAAACATTATATCAACTCTAATTATTGGTAAATAAAATATTTTCATATATACCCCGATGCAAGTTGCAACATCAAGTGCGTATTATATCGTAAAATTCTCGAAGCTAATTGCCCAAAAATATCACTCGAATAGAAGTGTATGCAAGTGCAATTGCGATATATGCACTTTTGTCTATCGAGTCACTAAACATTGCAGTAAATTTATGGGAAAAGTTAAGAAATACAAGTTAGTCGAGGCAATAACCATAAAAAGAGAAGTAATACATTCAAAAATAATTAGTCAGTGAAATATCGACAACAAACGCAAAACCGAGATAAGAAAAATAAAAGATTCTGGATTATTACATTTTTTTTTTCACAAACGGAATGGTGGATTGATGTTTCGTAATTTTCCATTCATTGGCTTGAATATAGTGTGATCAAAAAGAAAAAAAAAACAAGCTGAAATTACACCACTACCAACAAACGAAACATTTTTTGACGTGTTAGACATTGATTTTCGTTTCAACTCTTCTCGTTCATTTTCCGCCATTCTTTCGGGAAAAGGAAGATAGCAATATTGCAAAATATTAAAAATCGATTTACAAGCAAAACTACATCCAACCACAGCAGTAAGGTTGAACAAAAAAAAAAAAAAAAATAGAAAACGTCTTAAAAATCAAAGGAACCTAAAATTTGTCTATAGAAATGCAGTCACAGCAGCAAGCCCTCAATCACGGCCAGCCGCAACAGCAGCAGCAGCAGCAGCAGACCCAGCAGCAACTCCTTCAACAACAGCAGCAGCAGGCAGCAGCTGCAAATAGTGCAAGCTCAGCAAAAATGAATGATAGTCAGCCATTATCCTCTGTCGGTAAGTACTAATAGTTTTTTTTTTTAATTTATGTCAACTAAATATTTGGGCGAGCAACTCAAATACTAGTCATTTGAAAGTTGTGCGGAGAAGTTCAAGGTCGTTTGTATAAAATTTGATAATGAAAACCACAATTAACGCACCAGATTACGTGAGACATATTTATAGCGTCAAGCAGTTCGATAATCAAACAAAATGAAACTACAATATTCAGATCACCATATTCATCGGCATATATTATATGCACATATTGCCTTTTCGTTCTTTGGAGCAATCGGCCTGGGGTAAGTGCGAGTAATGCCAAGACAGTGGGAGTGGGTGAGTGAGTCTTTTGACTCGTTACAGGTACGAAATGAAATTGTATATGTGTACAATAAGATGCATTATTTGAATGCGACCTTTGTATGCGTAATTAGGGCTTAAATCTTTCTAACACAAGAATGCTGAATACAAGGCAATCGGGTGCATGTGTACTACGGATAACATGGGCAGAACACATTGTTGTTCTGCGCATTGCACTCGATGAAATAAAACCCGGAAGTCGAAATGATCCTAGTCATGGGTGTAAATCTTATTGCCGATTAGGTCTCACGTGTTTCGTTTGGGTTTTTTTTTCCTTTTTGAAAACATAATTAGAAAAAAAGGTATATTTCCGGTTGTGGGGCAGGAATTATGATAGAAATGAAAGAGCAACGAATGGAATTTTACTTGCCAGACCACACGATTCTGGACGAATCCTTTAATTTGCGTAAAATATGGAATATCTTTCTATGCATGGAACCATATTAAATGTCTCAAGACGCATCCTGTTTCTACATCCTAATGATTGTATTGCTTGTTTTATTTATCTGCATATTTGTCATCAAGTACAAAGTGGACCGTTTAAACTTGACCCAGTTCGGAGACAGAAATTACATGCAGACCTGTTTTGAAGGTTTGCACCAATTTGTTTTCTCTTTTTCACCAACGCACCGAAAGGTCATATGACTTGACACTTCAGCTCCGTTTGAACATTTCGGTCCCTGGATTCGCTCTTTAGGAATCAATTTATTTATTTATTTAAAGGATTATAATAAGAATGTTTTACACATAATTCAAATCGGCGTATAAATGGGGTATAGAGCGACCTTTCTTTTCAGGGTCAGACTTTTTTGAATGTTCAGTGGATCCTTAAAAATCCAATATCTTTGGATAGGGAATTTAGATTATAAATTTTAGACGTTTTTAATTAACTTCCTACGTAAAAGAAAGTATTTACAATAATAGTGAAAACAATGTGGTTCTGGAGTAGTCATCCCCTTCAGACCCAGTGGTCAGCCACTTGAATATCCAGAAGTGCTGGCTCCATTAAGGACTAGTTGTAGCTATCATTGCAATGCATCAGGGAAATAAGAACGGGTTTTCCAATAAGGACTTGACAACTTTTTTTTTAAATAAAACAAACCATTTGAGATATTTCAAAAACTTTATTATCGACTTGATGTAAAGGGTGGTTAAATTTTAAGGGCCGATGTTGATTTTGAATAAAGCACAAATTATTTAGGAAATTATTGTCATTTCTTTATATTATGATAATATTGGTATGGTTCATAATTGAGGTATGGAACAAAATATCGGCCAAATGGCCGAAGCGACCTCGGCGGCACACCTCCATCCGATGGTCCAAATTTTCGATGACGCTCAAGCATAATTGAGGTTCTATGCCATTAATGTGCCGAATTATCTCATCCTTTAGCTCTTGAATTGTTGCTGGCTTATCTCGACGTACACCTTTTCTCTCAAATAACCCCAAAAAAAAAATCCATGATGAATCCACATGATCTTGGCGGCCAATTGACATCGCCACCACGTGAGATAACACGGCCATTGAATTGGTCGCGCAAAGAGCCATTGCTTCGTTAGCTGTGTGGCAAGTGTCACCGCCCTGTTAAATCCACATATCGTCCACATTCATATCTGCCAATTCGGGCCATAAAAAGTTCGTTATCATTTCACGATAGCGAACGCCATTCACAGTAACTTCATGACCGGCCTCATTTTGGAAAAAATACGGCCCGATGATGCCGCCAGCCCATAAACCGCACCAAACAGTCACTCTTTGTGGGTGCATTGGTTTTTCGACAATCACTCTTGGTTTATCATTCGCCCAAATGCATCAATTCTGCTTATTGACGAATCCACTGAGGTGAAAATGTGCCTCATCACTAAAGATGATTTTCTTCGAAAATTGATCATCCACTGTTGCCATTTCTTGCCACCATTCTGACCATTGACGACGCTTGAAATGGTCAAGAGGCTTTAGTTATTGAGCCAATTGCACCTTGTTAGCGTGTAAATGCAAGTCTTTATGCATAATCTTCATCAACGACGAGCGTGAGAGGTGCAATTGTTGGGCACGACGACGAGTTGAGGTGGACGGCTCTTCAGCCACACTATCGCGAACAGCAGCAATATTTTTGCACTGGTGTTTTCACATCTCCTACAGAACCGGTTTGCTAAAATTTTTGCACGATTTTTCCGATTGTACGCACATTTCGACGATTAAATTGACCGAAAAAATCACGAAGTGCACGATATGCATTTTGATTTGAACGTCCATTTTCATAATAAGCCTGAATAACTTTAACGCGTTGCTCGATTGTGTATCTTTCCATGGTTCAAATTGAGTTAGTCTGAAATTGAGAAATGTCAAATGAAATGCAGAAAAAAACTTGACGTTTAGGTGTGGTTCACATTCAACATCGGCCCCTAAAATGTAACCACCCTTTACAAAACAATCAAAACATTTATGAATGGAACTCCACTTCGTTCATATGGCCACTGCGGGCACGTTTGCAGCCGTTGGACCCAATTTTCAACGACTCGGCCACACAATTTTCATCAAGCGGCGTTAAATCGTACGAACGAGGTGGCCAATTGACTGGGCCATTTCTTGAGTTGACACACTCCCCAGACTTACTCTTCAATAATTCGATTGTGACGTGTGCTGTGTGGCTTGTGGCACCATCCTGTTGAAACCACATGTCGTCCAAGTCCATATCTATTAATACGGGCCAAAAATAATCGGTAATCATGGCGCGATGACGCTGACTATTCAGAGTAACGTGACAATCGTTATTGTCGATGGAAAAATATTGCCCATTAACGCCGGCGGCATGCAAGCCGCACCAAACAGTAATTTTTTGTGGATAAAGTGGTGATTCATGAAGCCCATGCGGATTTTCACCCGACCAATTACGCATATTTTGCTTATTGACGAACACATTGAGCCAAAAATGATTCCTAAGCTAAGCTCCATGGTCAGGTTGGCCACATATTCAAAAAAATGCCTCCTACCGCATCCAGCCATTTTCAGATCTGCCAAGAACCCATTTATTTGGCATACTATCAACACATATTGTGGTGGCCCGTGGCGTTGTGGGTATGTGCGTCGACTCCTACGCACATGGACCTACCCGTCTAGGTTCGATTCCTGGCACGACAAGAAATACTTTTCACGGCCCCACCTTTTTCGAGTCACTGACAATGCTCAAAGAGTATAACAGTCTAGAAAAAGCTGCTCAAACTTGGCTGTTCGGAGTCGGCAGAAAACTGTAGGTCCCTTCCACTCGTGATAGAACAATAGCACGCACAACACGAGTGGTTGCTGAGAAGCTAGGCCCTGGCCCTCTACGGGCTGTAGCGCCACCCATATTATTATATTATTATATCAACACATATTGAGGAGGTCGCTGAAAACGATTAGGACCGTGATTGTCTCCATATCATTCCCAGATATTCCTTGTATAGGTTCCACCAACTTTTAGGCGCCAAAACAATCTCGGTTTTTGGAGATAGGCCATTCAAAATCCTTGAAGTATCGTCCTACACGACTGCCGCATCGATTTCCTTCAAATATCCCTCAGATCCCGAAACCACTTCCTGACCGAGTCCTCTGTCACTATGGCCCGTCCTTTTGATAGTCCCTCTGGTGTTCTAAGAGACAATTCAGGGGGACGTGGCATTGTTTCAGGTTCCATTCTTCTGGGTTTCTCGATGACTACAATGAATTTCCGTCCTGCAATGTGCAGTCTAGGATTCCCGAATTCTCGGCTTGCCTTACTTATGGCCCATTTTTCTTCAGGTATTTTTTTAAAGCCTCCGACAATGCATGTTCCGAGTAGAATTGTTTCTTTGGTTTTGTATGTTGTCTGCCATTTTTAAAGCCTTGTAATTTAAAACTAAAGTCTCCTAGGCATAAGCGGCTGATATTTGAATTTGTATCGCCTATAGTCAGCCACCCATTCTACCCCAACGTTTGCAGGTAGCTGACTGAGATTTAATTTGTTTATAATGTTATGCAAACCAAACAATTACTTAGGTAAACAAAATAATTAAAAAAGTAGTTTTCTCAGTAGCCAGCCGGGGATGGGGCTGACCTTATGAGGATTGGAAAGACTTTGTCTCCTAAAGCCAGCTCCCCTGTAAAAAACGACTTAACTTCTTCGAACGGAAAGGTCTATGCTTCGATGTTTTGGTCACGTGGCACGAATGTCCTCATCATTACGACTTCTGAGGCGTGACTTGAGCTTGAATGCGATTCCATTAGGTAGGCGACCGCTGGAAGACCCAGGACGAAGCGCCTGATGAGTTTCGAAGAAGGCCACATCAGCCACATTCTCATCTGTGTACGACGACGGGGACCATGAGTGTTGTAGAGCATACCAGTATCACGAACTTTTTGCACGAACTTGCGTACAGCAGTCGCGTGGGGTGAGTCCTTCATTTCGGCGAAAACTTCTTCTTTTCAAAAAAAAGAAGAAACGCACTGTTTGGGATTTACAGCACGCACTTTGGAAATAAGTTTTCAATATTTTCCGGGGTTGTTCAAGCGTAAAGCGACCCATTTCGTTTCGCAGAGGTATGATACTGACTTTCTGCCAACATTTCGAGCGGGAAACAGATGTAAGTGTCAGAATAATCTATGATTTTAAAAAAAAACACTAGATGGTCCACCCTGTACATTTGGATGTTGTTCTTCTTTTTGCCTTCGTCAATATCTGAAGATACCTGGTCCAATTATTTAAATCGCCTGCCATATTTGCTAGTCTTGTTATACCGTTCAGACGATAAATCACGAGAAATCACTTATTGTGTGTTCACTATATCGAGCGTTCCCCGCACATCAGTTGGATCTGGATGTCGGTTTAACCACTCGTAATATGGAACTTCAAAAACTATCTTCCGCCATAAATTTGATTTAGAAGTCTCCTCATGCTCATTGACAACGAATGCGTCTTGATTGAGGCTTTGATTCGCACAAGTAACGACAGCTCTTAACCATTCAATTATTTAGATCAGCATCAATATTTCCCAACTAAACCTAGATTCTCCCAAAAATTCTCAAAGATTTGGCTTGCATCAACATCAGCTTCATTTTCAAACTTATTTCAACTCCATTTCCATGACCATCTGGGCATCTGGGAGTCGTGGAGCGATGAAGAAACTTTTTATCCAATTCTTGTACACATACGACAAATGTTGTACATCGTCGATAAAATGCCTTAAACTGAACTCAATTAATTACTCCTAGAACGTGAGTTTCACATTTTTTACCCAATTTATATGATTTGAATATTTTTCATAACGGCCATGCTCGAGGAGCTCAGCGTTGAGCAGTTCGAACGTTGAACGGAAAGGACTATGCTTCGGTGGTTTGGTCACACGGCACGAATGTCTCATCATTAGGACTTCCGAGGCGTGTCTTGAATGCGCATCCATCAGGTAGGCGACCAATCGGCAGATGAGTATTGCGCTTGGGCATAACTCCTGATGAGTTAGAGTCGATGGCGTAGGATCGGCCTGGGGAGTTCTTGTGCGTGCATTACCCCCGCGACCCCCTGTAGTGGATCATGCGGATCAGAATATAATGATGGTGATGATATTTTATAATTTTTTTAGATTGAAAAATTAACTATAAATGCCCTGTAAATAATCATACAATGCACTTACTTTCAATATTTTTGTGACTATAGCTTCTTTTCCAAAACACTTCCACTAATTTATTTTTAACTGAAAAGTCACACAAACGACACTTACGAATACTTGAACCAGACCGACATTTTTAACAACATAACCAGAAGTTGTATCGACACAGATGTTTGCATCCAGAAAGAAGCATCGCTAGGGTTTTGGAAAAAAAATAACTCGGAAAATAAACTTGGGCCTTTACTATTTTGTTGGCTTTTATAGCGAAGCGACTAGCTACTGGCGGGGGCTGACATTAGCCATCATGCTATGCACATAGTCGTATCATTCCATCAGTGGATTTAAAACGTTGGTTATGTTCACGATTATTGAAACGAAATGCTGGAAAACTGCTGAACATTTGTGCCGAAATGTTGGGTTTAGGCGCGGTGTGAATGTACTATAAAATCGAGCGGAATGTGCTGCATCGTCAATTTAGATTAGATCTGAATGTGGGCTTTGTTCACCGGAAAGTTCCAAGTTTTTTACATAAAATTAAAATTTCTTATTTTTCGACCGAGGTTTATTCTTGTTATTTACGATCAGATAATCCTTAGAACGTAATGCGACTTTTTTCCAGATTTTTTTTGTAAACAAGTAAGTTACCATAATTAATCATAGTTTATGCTCTTTAATAAATAAGTCGTAGAATTCGCTTCTGCCTAATGCAGATAGGTTAATGATTTTGCATGGCTTAGTAGGGTTTTCAATCTTAAATTATGTAAGTATTGGACATTAACAGTGGTGACGTATGTACCTACAGTGCTCCACAAAAGTTTGCGTACAATGATGCAATTTGGAAAAAAATGGCTGTCATTCACCTAATATAAGCTAAAAATATTTTTGAAAGGTAAATTCCAATAAAAGAACGTCTCAGGTTTCAGTTTTTAACAAAATAAATTAAAAATTATTATTCATTTAAAAAAAAGCATAACAAAAACCAAAAGAAGTTCCGAAATTCACTCCACAAAAGTTTGCGTACACCTGTAACTTGGACAAATAATCATTTCATCTTATTACTTTTGGTGTTAATACTTAGTAGGATATCCTTTCATCCTTATAACCTCTTTCAACCGGTTTTGCATGGTTGCTACCAATTTTTCTGTGTAAGAACTGTTTATATTAGTCCACTCAACTAACAAACTTTCCTTCAACATGTCTTTATTTCTGATATCGTTAATGCTTCCCACACGTGCTCAATTGGGTTGATGTCTGGGCTTTGTGGTGCTGTTCGCAGCATGTGGGGAGTGTTATATAACAGCCACAGACGGGCATTATGTGCTGTATGTTTTGGGTCATTATCTTGCTGGAAATAGTAGTGGTTCGAAATACCCAACATTTCAGCACTTGCTCTTAAATTCCGTTTGAGAATATCAATGTATTCTCAATGTACATACTGGTTCATTATACCTTCTACTATTTCCAAGTTTCCGACCCCTGATGACGCCATACAGCCCCATAACATTACACTTCCACCTCCGTGCTTTATTGTCTTTATCGTGTTCCTTGAATAAAGGGCATCGTTTTGTCGCCTCCATACCCTCAAACGGCCGTCAGACCCAAAAATGTTATATTTGGATTCGTCTGAGAATATAACAGAACGCCAGAAGTCTGGAGACTTATTCACGTACTCCTTAGCGAATGCTATCCGTTTTTGTCGGTTGATATTGTTCACCAATGGTTTTTCCTGGGTGTGCATGACTTGAACTCCTTTTGAACTATTGTTCTCCTCACAGTTTCTGGGTGGACTTTGATGTTACTGCTTCTCTCAAGGTTAACACTCACTTTATTTGCAGTTATGAATGGTTCTTGGTCCACCATCCGCTTTATAACACGTTTATCTCTTTCGGTGAGCTTCGATGGGCGGCCTGATCTGAGCTTTGATTCGAACCGTCCGTCGTATCTAAAGCGATCAATTGTTCTCTGAGTTGTTGACCGGCTTCTTGATGTTTCCTTTGATATTTCCGTATAGGACATTCTTTTTTCCACGTACAAATTTATAATAAACTGCCGCTCACTAACACTTAACTCCTTTTTAGCCATTTTTACCGTCCTTTTTTTGAAAAATCTAAAAAAAACAATAACTTTTTCTCGCGTCAACAACGTCAATGCACAAACCAACAAGCACGCTGTGTCAAGAAACAATTACCGTTGCATATACCGTGTTTAAAGAAACAGTATTACCAGCTCTACGCAAACTTTTGTGGAGTGAATTTCGGAACTTCTTTTGGTTTTTGTTATGCTTTTTTTTAAATGAATAATAATTTTTAATTTATTTTGTTGAAAACTGAAACCTGAGACGTTCTTTTATTGGAATTTACATTTCAAAAATATTTTTAGCTTATATTAGGTGAATGACAGCCATTTTTTTTCCAAATTGCATCATTGTACGCAAACTTTTGTGGAACACTGTATATAGTCGTAGATAGAAATGTGATGTAACTAGTACATAAATAACGCTTTCAGCTAATCTTTCCATCTATAAACGGCTTAATTGAGATATTACCAATAGTGCTTACTCTTGAATGATCTAATTCGATTGCATTTATCGACAAAACGTAATGCAATGATATTTCAGCCTGGGGTAAGTCTTAGTATTGAATTCCATTTATAATTGAATCAATAAACTTCTTCATTAATCAGACGTATCATGTGATATACTCACTTTTTTTGCATTCAGATAAAACAAAGAAATAGGGGGCTTCCTACTTTAACATTTTTTTTTAAAGATAATGCCGACAATAAAAACTGCCTCGAATACTCGTAAGTCGTTTGTTTTGTTTTTGTTTGGCTTTGTTGATTTACCCACATGTATACATGTTTATGATAACATATAAAGTGCCTGCTTATTTACTGAACTATTCGATATATTACTCATAAATGGTTGGTGGCAGCTAACTAATGAGAATATCTTTTTGTTTTGTACTACTTTCAGTTTTGGCAAAGCGTTATTATCAACCACGTAAGTATGGCTGATAAAATTGATGTTCTACAGAGGAGTCTGCTTGTTGATTAATTTATTCATTCAATTTTCGTTTGCTCCTTGTTTGTTCAAAATGTCAAACGAATCTAATGAGTGAACATTATATTTCGTCACAAGAAGTCAGATCTCAGTCAGCCGGATCGATGCTTATTTACTGCCATCCTCTTGAAGAAGATGACATAATATAAAAGAACAAACAACAGGTGGTTTAAGTCATCTACATAAATGTTTTAAATCTTTATTCTCTGCTGTGAGATGTTGCGAATTATGACTTAAGGCGGTAGTTATTGTTTTGGTTTTATTCAACTTCCCTTTTGATTTACGAATTGGCAATTCAATTTGTTCATACTTTGAAAATTGATGTGGGGATTTTCCGCGACAAATGATGAATGTGTGAATTTGTGTTTGTGCAACGATTGAAGGCGTGGCATTTTTTCATTTAGTGTGAAGTGTGTGGCAATTTGTTTTCCCGAATGAATAGCCAACAGGCTACAGTTCCTCTTTAATTTTATTTACACAGATTTTCTATGTATGTACACATATGACACGTTAGACTTGATATTCTTGATGATAACTCTATCTCGGATGACCTTTAACAAAGTGGACTTCGATTTGAATTCAGCATGAATTGTATGACTCAAATCTAAGAGTTCTCAGTTAAATCTGTTGTTTGGTGTTTTTTTTTTGTTGATTAATTTGATAGTTATTTGTTATTTTCTTTTATAATTTGCTTGACCTAATGAATAAGAACTCGTAAGAGAACAATATCATGCACACTACGGGCTGTAGCGCCACCCATATTATTATACATTATTAATGAATAAGAGCTACAAGATAAGATCCACACAATAGGAGACGCCTTCAAAGGTCGCATATGACAGCGCGCATAGGGACAAGCTATACAACACCATGTCTAGTTTCGACATTCCTGCCAATCTCGTCAGGTTGTGCAGGATGACGATAGCATCAAGGTCGGTAATGAACTCACCGACACACCTTCAATATTAAACATAGATTTAAACAAGGCGGCGCTCTGTCATGTGACTTCTTCAACCTGATTCTTGAGAAGGTCGTGCAGAACTCACTCGCAAACACTAGAGGCACTTACTTATTTACTTATTAGGTCGGCGGCCCATGGAGGGTCAGAGCCTGAGCAATTGCTGCCTTCCATCGTTGACGGTAAAACAGCTGGATGGCGGCGCCGTTGGTTGAGTCCCTGCCCCTTGTTCGAGGGGTCCCCGGTTCGAATCCCAGTGAAAGCAAAGTCAATACGCTTTATTCGGTTGGGATCAAATTAGCGCCACTATCTATCACTGGAGTTGTCGATCAGTGGTAGCAGTATAACTATGGGTATCACAATGGACCAACATGGCCTACGTGTGCTGGCATTTTTGCTGCCGCCCACCCAGCTGACCTAACCTAACCTATCGTTGATGGTCCTGGGCAGTCAGCATGACCAAGCTGTCTTGCATCGGCGATTACTTGGTCTTTATACCGGAGATTCGGTCTTCCTCTGCTTCTCGAACCAGAAGGCTCGGATTCGAAGACCTTATTTGCTGGAACATTGTTGTCCACGCACTCGATGTGGCCGTGCCAGTGCAGTCGACGTATTTTTGCCTTCCGGACTACATCCACATTATTGTACATTCTTGTACATTCGCGGTTATGTCACAAAAGGGGCACAATCTTCCAAAAGTCCGTACGCGGACGACATTGACCTGATTGGTCGAAAACAGGTAACGCTCTGCTCTGTCGTTTGGTCCGTATTGGACGAAACTCGGATGAAGTTCAATTACATGTTGGGTTTGAAAATCGAAGATTTCTTGGATCGTTGTCTTCAGACTCAGGTCTTCAAATTGGGATTGGCCAAGTTCATCCATCATGCACGTGTGTTGATCCGTCAAAGACATATCCGTGTCATAGACATATCCGTGTCCGCAAGCAGGTGGTGAATATTCCATCTTTCGTGGTTCTTCTAGACTCGCAGAAGCACATTGACTTCTCTATGGAAACGCCCTTCGGTGGTGGCCGTCCTAGACGCGTGAAGAGGAAGAACATGAAGAAGAACCAAGGTGGCAGTGCTGCTGCTGAAGAAGAAGAGTATTAAGCTTGTGTAAGATCGTAAACAGTACGAACACCATCAGTGCCGAGACTAAGCGCAGAATAACTCTTGTCAATCGCTGTTTCTTTGGGCTCAAGAGGCAATTGAGTAGTAGAGCCCTTTCTCGAAGGACCAAGCTAATATTATATCACACTTTGATCATCTCAGATCTATGGTGTGGAAGCATGGACAACCTCAAGAGCTGTTGGTATTTTCGAGAGAAAAGTTCTGCGTTCAATCTTTGGTCCTGTTTGCATTGATAGCATTTGAAGAACAAGATTCAAGCACGGACAGTATAGCGACATGAGTCTAGCCGGGGTCTACGGATTCAATGGGTAGGGTCGGTGAGGTTAGGTTTTCTAAGGGAACTGTGATAGTTGAATATCACTTCTACACGGAGGCCTTAGGGACTATTGTGAATCCCTTCATTTTTGGAGTACAGATTCTATTAACCTATTCGCGTGATGGCTTAAACCACCCCGTGCTCTTTAAGAATCTTAAGAGATCCGATATGTCTGCATGCACTAAACCCGCCAGTCTCTGTAAAGAATCTTTGGCCCAGCGAGGGTAGGCGTGGATTCTGGAGAGCTGGACAGCCTAAGATGACTGGGCAATGTAGAGCGCATGGACAACGCTGCTACAGCCCGAAGAGTCTTCGGCTACGAACCAGTGGGATAACGCTGTAGTCCTCGAAACCGATGGCGTTCACAACATTGGCAAAGGACCTCAGTCAGCTTTGTATGCGAAACTGGAGACAACTGGTGAGAGATCGTGCTGGATGGAGAGGCAGGTTGGGTGAGGCTTAGATCCACAGCGAACTGTAGTGCCAGAAGGAGAAGAATGAATAAGGGCGTTACTAGTTGATCAAATAAAGGAACTTCATGAAAGTTTCATCAATCGACTGCTAGTAGCCTACGCATTGAACATAAGTCAATAACTGTAGAGAATCTCACGGTCGATTGCAGCCAGCTTTATCTATAGTACTTGATTAATGACTTCGAAATTAGAAGAGGGAGGTTTTTTTTTTGAAAATTATTCTAAGGCTGTTTGTATTGCTTTCTTTTCGATCTTTCGACCTTTCTTTTTAAGCTCCAGTGTACGAATTTGGTTGAAAACGACTTTAGTGCGGCCACTTTGAAAGTATTCTTCTCTAATGTGTACCAGAAAATTCAAACTAAACTCACACACTCTTGTAGACAAATGGTTCTACTAGAATGTTGTATCTCTGAATTCTGTTCGTTTACTTTTTTGTTAAAGTAATGGAAAAATATGAGATGTTCTGCGTGTGTGTTGTGTTTTTTTTTTATGATTCCATTTTAACAGTATTCTATATTTGTTGATCTATTTTTGTTTACGACCAGGAATGCTGATGCATTTTCCTTGTGCTCATAGCTAAGTGTCCGAGTTTTCTATTTAATTTTTATATATTTTAGTGCTTATTTTTTCCTTATTTTTGTGGGATAATTATTATTCTCTAAGCATGTGCATTCGATCTATATATTAGTAAATGTGATGTAAAAACTGATTCCGATAGTAACGGAAAATCAAAAAAATAATATTGTTGACAGCTTCACAAGAGCAATGATGAAAGGCTCCAACAAAGCATCTATAAAGGCAAACAATCAAATATTGTAGGTTTATGGATATAAATTTAAGAAGAAACGAAACGAATTTCTCCACACAACAAATGACAAATTAATGTAATAATTAATGAGAAAAATAAACGTCTTCTGTATACAATTTCACAACACTCTCTAAAAAGCAATATTTTATCCCCACATAGGTTTACTTGAATTGGCCCACAGGGAGTATCAAGCAGTGGACTATGAGAACGCCGAGAAGCATTGTATGCAGCTCTGGCGACAAGATAGTACGAATACAGGAGTGTTGTTGTTACTCTCGTCGATTCATTTTCAATGTCGTCGATTGGAAAAGTCAGCACAGTTTTCCACAATGGCCATTAAACAGAATCCACTTTTAGCTGAAGCTTACAGGTACATCGTATGACACAATTCATTTATAAAATAATAACGTGATTTTTGCTTTTCGTTTTAGTAATCTTGGTAACGTGTATAAGGAACGTGGACAACTTCAGGAGGCTCTCGACAACTATCGTCGTGCAGTGCGTTTGAAGCCAGACTTCATAGACGGTTACATTAACTTGGCAGCCGCTTTGGTTGCCGCCCGAGATATGGAATCAGCGGTACAAGCATATGTGACTGCGTTGCAATACAATCCAGTAAGTAGGAATAATCTGGCTGCAGAAAGGAGGGCAACCAATGACACTTCATTCATATGGAGTTTTCTCATTCGCAGAGAAAAAATCAAGAAAACTGACACTTCATTGCGAATTTTTTGTTCGTGAAGTTGTGGCTCGCGTTTGCCTCTTTGTGTGTTGCTCAGCTTGATAGTTCTCAAAGAGAATGATTAATTCGTAGAGAAACAATTTAAAATCGCTAATTAGGATACTTAAACTAAATTTTGTTGAGATTTTTGAAGATAAGAAAACTCGATAGTTCAATGCTCATCTGTTTGCATACCAAGAAGTATAACTTTAGGTTTATATTTGCTGGAAAATGGTTGTTTCTCAAAGTACGCGTTCGCAGTTCGGGGCTGATATGAATGGCTCTTCAAATTCGCGGACCTGACATACGTCATCATCTTCTACGAGTCACTGCTAATGTGTGAGCTTAAACTTTGCTACAGTTGGGCACAATCTGTAGTTCAGTCCATTCGAGCACTTGCTACAGACATGGGCAATGTTACTTCACGAGCAGCAATTATATTTATTCAATCATCAAGTATTGATGAATTCTTCAGCAAAAGAGAACAGAATTGCTTAGAAACAAATCAGGATGTACACATAAATCTTGTTTTTCAATTGTAAACACTTGTACCTCCCGTCGCCCATTTTGGGTTCCAATTACTATGGAATGGTGATCAAATGCGTCGTTGAGGATAGGTCGGCACCGCACCTCTCAAACTACTGACAATTGTTTGTAGGTTGGAACGGCTGACTACTGGTTGATGAGTAGCAGTCACGTTTTGTTACCACGCGGATCTGAATTCCTACTCCGCAAACCAGTTAGCGCTGTTGATAAAGCAAAGGAATTGACTTATACTAATGCTGCTTAGTTCCGTCAGGCTGGTAAAATAGTAAGCGTCTAGGTGACGTTTAATTCGGGAGGAGAGAGCACTGCAGTTGCATAGAAGGTATGCAATAGTTTCTTCCTTCTTTTCGTCTCTACAGCTTCTGCGTCTTTATAGGGATGGCCTAATATGGAGACATTTCTACCAATGGCACAATGCCCGGTTATGACGCCGATAATTGTCCACTCAACCGGATCAGGTTACGTGAGCGTATTGGATCGATGGTAGTCCATATGGATGGTAGGTCTCTATCCGGAAAGAGTACGGAACTAGTACCCTTTCTAGCGAGTGACAGAGATTTGATCGCTGCCTGGCTGTCAGAACCGATAACAATATCTGTACATTGTTTTGTAGCCAGGACAGAGCTTCCTTGATGGCTATAGTTTCTGCCTGCAAAACACTCCAGTGAATTGGTAGTCGAAATGACAGTTCAATGTTAGGTTGCTTAGAACAGACCCCCGCTTCCACACCATCGCCCATCTTAAATCCATCTGTCTGTCCATCGCAGAGGACCCTTTAGTGTCCGATGTTCAGACTCCCAGTATGATCTGGAGCTAGTGCTGGTTGAGAAGTTCTTCTCGATGAGTAGCTTAGGTATTAAGAGGTAAGGATCTATAACAGTTAAGAATTGTAGAATGTCCGGCACGGAGTTCCTTCCACATAAGAAACGATTTCCGTCTTATCGCCGTGATGACGGCGGCTTGTCTGCCGAATAAGTTTATCGGCGGCTGATTAAGGAGTAGGCAGAGGGTATAATTGGCATATCAAACTTCTGAAATTGAACCGTTTAAAGTCAGCAACTGTGGGTCCGCTCCACAGAGAGAACGAAGCCACAATTTAGACCCACAAATTTTGATCAATCTTGGGAACTTCTAATTCACGGCGCTATTTACAGTGCTATACTTTGCCGTTCCAAAATTTGTGTCTGGTTAGTCAGAGGCTGGCTAGCGTTGAGTACACATAAAATGATACCTGTACCCACTTCTGACATGTGTATTTAGGTGACAGCGTGTACCAATGCAAAAGGTTACAACACAAATTCACGTGAATCCGTACCCTCTATCACGAGTGGTTGCTGCACAAGCTAAGCCATGATCCACTTCGGATTGTACCGCCACACAAAAAAGATTCACATTTTAAATTGAAGAATTGAATAAATGGGGGTGTCACAAAAGTCACTGCCACCATAAAGATATATTGACCCCCTTCGTTTGGTCAATGATTTAAGTGGTGTCATCATTAACTGTACTACTTTCCAAAATAGGACTTCTTGAAAATCTTACCATCCTGTTACGGATGTCCTGGTTATTGTTTAGAAACTTTCTCTTGCAAGGCTTCGGCAGTCGGTTAGTATGTGATTCATAGTTTCCTTTGCCTGGCCGCAGTGCCTGCAGATGTCTGTATATTATGTATATTATGGAGGTGATAGTTTCATGCTCCGTGTCCTATCAGTGCTCCACATAGCATTCTTAGGTCATCCCTTTTAAATTCTCGAGCTCCTTTGCCACGTTAACGGATCTGGATGTTAATAGTAGAATAAGTAAAGCCCGCAGCGCCTTTGGAATGTTGTCTTTAGTATGGAACTCCATTCAAATATCCCTACGCACCACGTTAAGGTTCTTCGAATCAAATGTCAAATCCGTACTGCCGTATGCCTGTGAAACCTGGAAGGTCTCTACCTCCATCTCGAGAAGATTACAGACATATATAAACCGCTGCTTTCGATACATTCTTAGGATCCGATGGCCGCAAAATATATATCGAACCAACAATTGTGGTGCATAACGGGTCAAAAGCTTTAGAATGTGGCGCTGGATTGGCCTCACGTTGAGTAGACCAAACGAAAACATCGCGAAGCAGTCTTTCGTAAGAAATCCTTTAGGTACACGGCGAGTTGGTAGATCAGGAACTACTTGGCAACCATCAGTATTGGCCGAAGCAGCAGCACTGCGTAAAACGTAGCTGAAGTATCTGGCCGCAGATCGAGAAGGATGGAGGCAGTTTGTCGCCTATGCCCCACCCGTAGTTCTGTTCCATGAACGCCCTTGAGTGTTTAATATCCTTCTGGTTATTCCCAAACTGGTACCTTTGGATAATTATCCATTTATGTAAGTTTAGGTTTGTGTCCGTGTTATTGAATCCATAAAGGGGAGAGAGCCATGTCATGGCTTGTATATCAGCCTTTTCCTTGCCATCATGGCTTTCATGTCCTGGCACCCAAATTAGCTTCAGTTTGTTATTTTCTGCCAGCACGTTTTGTGACACCCTTAGAGTTGAATGCGCATCTCTTTAGCGCATTAAGAACGCTTGTCTGTCTGAGAATACATATATTTTGATGTTAATGAGTTTTCTGTTACTAATACGGTGTGCAGCAGAGATTTGCATGCGATCATATTTTTGCGGCTTAAAATCTACTCACGAAAAAGGCGGTGCAAGTGTGTACGGTCATCGCAACCTAAGCGATCGTTGTCTTTACCATACTTGCTACAATGAAGTCGATTGGGTATGTTTCTTTTATAAGCTCGAGTGTTACGTTTTTGAGTCATGCACTTACCGCATGTTCATATGTACTTACCCGAAGCGTTGGTATGTGCAAACATAAGGCAACGAAACCGCGACCAGTATAGATCTATTGTGACGGAGGTTTGGAGTTATCCCAAAAGACGTACTACTTCTCTCATGGAAGCTAGTAAGTCTTTAGTAGTGCAGTTCTTTAAACCCACTGAAGTGAATATCTCCTTATGGAAAATACGTTTCCTTAACCATATTAGTGCCGGACATTCGCACAAAATGTGCCGACAAAAAAAGCCGACAGACCTTGTCTTGATACAGGTTTAAAGTGTTAAGGTGGTAGTTCAGAGCACAAAGGCAAACGGTAAGAAAGCTTGTTAGCAATCTTAAGTTTTCTTTGTTCAGATTGAGTATTTCCTTATATGAATAAGGCCTGATTAAACGTTTGGATTGCCTAAGAGCATGACCAAGTTTGTTTTCCCATTCCATAATCAGAGTTGTGACTGCTGTCCAATTGACATTACAGTACGGTTCAGGACCGATAAATGCAGATTTCGAGCCAGCCCTAGCGAGCTCATCTGCGGATTCGTTGCCTGCAATCCCCCCGTGTCGTGGGACCCAGTTAAGCTTCACTTTGTTCTGCCTGGCAAGTGATTATAGAGCGTCATAGCAACATTTGACTGTTTTGGAGTCCAAAAGGTTAGACGAGAGTGCCTTTAGTGCTGCTTGACTGTCTCAGAATATCAGTATATTAGCGCTTAATGTCTTTGTGGAGGTTTTGTCTGGCGCAGATCTCGATGACGTGGATTTCCGCTTGAAACACTGTAAGATACAACCCCATTGGTACGGAAAACCTTGTGTTGGGTCCACTCTTGCTCCCATTCCGGATTCCATCTTTGATCCGTTTGTGTACCATACCAGATTTCAAGGGTCTTATGCTGGGACACCAATGCACCAACTTGAGCGGTCCAATATTTCAACTTCGAAAAGCCTTCCGAAACAGTGTTGTCTGACCATTATATCCGGCATTGTACAAAACATATCTCTTTTGGGGATCGAGTTGAGTATACCGAGTTAACCGATTAAGTTACCTGGTTTATAATGGTGATGGTGATCTGAGAAACAAAATATCAAACATAGCATAATGCTTGAATTGATATGACTACACGAATGCAACACAATACGTGTTTGCAGTCAATGCGGTTTATCGCGGCTGATCTCTGATTTAATTGGAAACAATTCAGCTTGAAATATTGTTGCTTCCTTGCAGAAAGGAATGTGTAGGTTATATCACTCCAGCCCCTACTTTGTTATCAGATTTCGACCCGTCTGAATGCCATTTTTGGGCTCTATCTTTCATCTAGCCACGGTTTGTTTTTTCATTCCTCTCTACTTGGTATATTTTTTGAAGTTTAGTTCAGGAGACATCAGGTCACTTACTCGGTTTTGATTCCCCGATGGTGTCTACCCTCTTAAGAATTTCTAGATGTCCCTCAAGGTGTCCTTCTTTGCAGTGTTGTAAAGTACAAATTCACAGTTCATACAAATATTCTTTTTCTTTCATTTCAGGATTTGTATTGCGTTCGCAGTGACTTGGGAAATTTATTGAAAGCTCTTGGTAGACTTGAAGAAGCGAAGGTATGAATTAATCGAAAAAAAAGTATTGGTTTACCTATTAATTGTGATAAAATACACAACACAACCCGCGCAATATATTTATTAACTTTCCAGAGTGAATGTTGTAAAGCTTTAGCTTACTTTATCGTACAATTATATTTTAAATGAAATAAAAAGCATAGGGAAGGAGGTGCACATTTCCCCAAGTGAAACATACATACATACACTCATAAGCAGTTCAACAACAAATCGAACATTCGTGATGCTTGTGTTGTGCGTTGAGTAACTTTGAATTCATTCATCACATTTTATTATTATTCCTTATTATTGTGTGTTTTTTTTTCTTTTTTGTCTTATTTAACTTTAATAAAAATTACATGTATACAATTGTGATGTCCCGTTTTTGTTTGAAAAGACCAAACATCTTTCCAATGCAAAACAAATCTCATAACAAAACAAATAATTCCTTTTCAGTTAGATCTCTCAACAACATTGATAAAGCGATATCAAAACAACCTTTATTGGTGTATTTATTTGATTTATTTCATTATTTCCTCATGGTTATTATTATCTGCATAGGTTTTCAGTTCGTTTGTCTTTGTTTTCTCCATTTAGACGTACCCCCCACCCATATAGGAGAAGGTAGGGCAATGGTGAAAATGAGTGGAAACGACCACAGCGGTTTTAGGAGAGTGAATGAAGTGTACATTTGTGTGTTTTCAGCTTGTGGTAGGCCCATGCGATGTCGATCTATGCTCATAACCTTTAGCGTAACTTTGCGTAATTTGTATATTTTTTTTCAATATATTAAAATTATTTTAGCAATTTTGTATGCGTAAAAGAAAGACGGCCTCTGTCGGTAGGTTAAGCGTTCTGATCAAAATATATATATTTTTTTACAAATAACTTCAAGTGACCCGAGCGTATTTAAGAATATCAATTGGGGATGCTACGTAGACTGTAGATTATATTCCTAAACAATTGATATTGTTAAATAAGTCTTAACAAAGTATCATCCATTCCAATAAAAATGAATTCAAAGTGAAATATATTTTCTGGGATATAAAATACAATTTGATTTAAAAAAGACAGTCAACAGGCTAATGGGTGATTGAGATTTCGGTGTTGCTTAGGACTACAAGGCAATAGTTGCCGTCGCTGACTCCAGTCAACAAGACCAAGTTCTACGTCCACGACGACCAAAGATTCGGTGTTCCTCTCCTTTTCGATCCAGGAGGCTTACAAGGCCCTTCCATCGCTGACCGTTTTTGACAGAATGCTCCCAGTCATCACAACCAAGCTCTCATGCGTCCACGATGGCCAAAGAATCGGTGTTCCTCTCCTTTTCGAGTCAGGAGGCTCTCCATCGCTGAAACCTGGACAGACTGCCTCCAGGCATCAATACCAAGTTTTCCTGCGTTCGCGATGACCAAAGATTCGGTGTTCCTCTTCTTTTCGAACCAGAAGGCTTACAATGCAATAGCCTTCTATCGCTAAAGCCTCTGGGCACCCTGCCTCCAGTCATCAAAACCAAGTTTTCCTGCGTCCGCGATGACCAAAGATTCGGTCTTCTTCTTCCTTCTCGAACCTTCTTCTTCCTTAAAGAACCAGATTCGAAGATCCTTTTAGCTGGAGAATTGTTGTCAATGCGGTCAATGTGACGAAGCCAGGACAGTCGAAGGATTTCCCTGCATTCGCATTTTGATACAGCTCGTAGAGCTCGCGATTGTGTCTTCTCCTCCGTCGCAAAATGTTTCTTTGGACGGCACTAAGAATCAGCTGTCTGAGTCGCGGGCCTCAAAAAAATCGGCGAAAATGAGATCGCCGATCAACTTACTAGACAAGGATCAGAAGATGTTCTCTTAGGATTTGATCCTGCGCTGGGACTACCTGTGTCCTTGGTTACGGCTTCCATCGTGACATGGTGGCTCTCGAAAAATTTGACAGACCAAGCGCATGCTCCCAAACGTCAGTAAACCTAAATCTCTTTTGTCAGTAAAGACTGCAGACGTGTTACTGGCGTGCTTCACCTTCGCCAAAGACCTAAATGTGCTTGGCCTAAGCGATGAAGCCCTCTGCAACGCCAGTGGAGAAGACGACGACACTGTCCTTTTGTAAGACATCACAATCGTGAAAAATGACTTCGGAATGGCTACCAAGTGTAAGAAAAATTATTTTAAATCTATTTTCTCCATTTTGTCATCTATACAATACAAATGCGACACAAAACTGCTTAGAGGATCCAAAATACTCTGTCATCTGGCAAAATTAATAGATTTCAAAGGACAACCGAAACATTCGCAATTCGTAACTTAGAGAAGATTCCACTTCTCCTCCAAACAGGGATGAAAAAGAAACTTTTGAAAATGTATCGAAATTCAAAAAGAAATTGTAATGAATATTTGTTTACTAAATGGAAACTACAAAACAAAAAATTGGTCATACTTGACAGTTGTGCACTGTAAAGCACTGAACTGATAATAGGACATATTCAGCGTATACCCAGTCAGGTACACCAGGTCGTCGTATTTTATGTCGTCCATCTCAACAGCTGTGTACTCATCTTTGCATGATATGTTGTCGTAATCAGGGAAACAAAATCTAAAGTGATGGTCTTACTTTCCATTTTCGGCCGGCTTTTTGGACCCATTTCGGCTTCTCTTTCAATAACCGATTCGACGTTTGCGCCATCAGATGTTAATCCTTTATACCTACCGAAATATGAACGTAAACGATACTTGAACCCAAGTCATATAAACCTCCTTTGGCACGTTATATCAATGAACAACTCTAACTTATCCTGAGAAAGTCGGTAGGTACGGATGAATGAAGCGCCAAAGTCTTCTTTTAGGCATTCGAAAAACAAAATCAGTGATGCTTATCAAAATGCCTCTCTGAAATGGATGCAAATTAGTTCTTCTGGAAAACCAAAATGCTTTGCATATCATCTAATATCCTGCATGTGGACATCGGCTTCCGGTCCAAAAGCGGCTTTTCTTTTATTCATCAAAATTCTTGAATTTTTAGAACAATTATTAAGCAATTCGTGTTTCAAACGTCCAAACGCATCTAAAAGACGCGAAACTGAATCTGCAAATACGATTGTCAGACAACATTGCCGGATTTTTTGTTTTTAAAAGTGCCACCACTGCCAAAACATGTGACATTTCAAGGCTTTAGGTGCCACAAACGGAAATGTACCAAAACACAACTGGTTTTTGTCAATCTTAATCAATTTTATTAGTTCCACTTTAATTTCAATTATCAAATCACACGCAAACAATTTTCAAACCGCAGAAATTATGACGATAGCGTGCTTTGTTGAACATTGTTCAGAATAAAAACATCTTTCAAACTCTTTTGGTAGTTATAGCTGATACAGCGGGTGTTTTGAATACGTTCAACTCTTTCGGCAAATGAAAGTGATAGAGTGGATGTTTTATAAGTATTGATATAAAAATGCTAATTTTTCAAAGCTTTCCCAGCGTGCCATATTCAATCTTTAAGTGTCACAGTGTCATTTAAATAAAAAAGTGCCACAATGGCACAATTGTGCCACATCGGCAACGCCGTTGTCAGATATGTGGAATAGTAGACGTAACGTCACACAACAAACAAATGACACAACATAAGGGCAATCGGTTAACTTATATTCTGTCGTCAAATAACTTCCCAATAATGTCGTCAAATGTGTACAAATTATGTACAAAAGCATAGACGATTGTATCGAAAACAGTACAAATCCCTGCCTCCAATGGCAATGCACAATCGTTCATTGTTCGATCAACAGCCAAAGCCCCAAGCAATGCCAAAGCCCAATGACCAACTTCAGTCTGTTGATGTATTTCAGTAATTAATAACATATATGCAACATAAACTTTTCTTCCCTATGCTTTTTCGTTTTCCGTTAGTGCTTGTGCTGTAGATTTTTGAATGCATGGAAAAGAAAACATAATATTTTCAAACACATAACACGCAAATGAAAAAAAGAGATATACATAATATATCAAAGTAAAAAAGATACAAAAAAAATTGATTAAAAAAAAAGACAAATATAAATGCCATTTTATCAAGAAGTTCATTTCTAATTTACATTTTTTTTATTTCTCACCTAATCGATTTCAGTGTAACTCTCGATTTCGTCATATAAAAAATAATTCACACACAGAATTCAGTGTTCAAATAGCAATGATGTAAAAAAAAAAAAATAAAAAAAAAAGTAAAAAGAAAAGTATTCGAGGGTACCATTGTGTATAGACATGTCGACTGCTACGACCATAAACTGAAATGAATCACAGGCGATCATTCTCTTCCTGGTGGAAAAATAAAACAAAAAAATAAAACGTAATTGTAATCTTCATAGTAGCTGCGTTGTTAATTTAGGTACCGAATATAGTTGTGGTACTTGCCTTTGCTTGATATCTCATTTTTTCTTTTTTTTTATTTTTCACCTGGAAGAGAAGAAAAATTGAATATGTACGATTCCGTGGCAAAAAAAAAAGATAAAAAAGAAAAGAAAAAGAAAAATAGAATTGAAAATGATATTCTTCCGCATAATGGGTTCTTCTCCTACACACACTTCCTGGCTCCCAATACAGTGTGGTATACAGTGTTTGAAATAGCAAAAGCCTGATTGATTCAACAAACAGGTAAAGTACAGTGCTTCATGGTGACGACAAGATACAAAATTGAAAATAAAAAAATAAAAAAAAAAAAAAAAAACTGAAGAAAAATCAAAATGTATCCAAAAATCATGATCCCTTCCCGAAAAATATCCCCTTCCTTGAATGAATCCTCCCATACCACTATTCATTTCATTCAATAATGTAGACTATGTACAGAAAATAGATTCCTATGATATATTTGTTGAGGGTCTCAATTTTTACAGATGCACACTTGTAACCATTCAAGTTTATTCCCTTAATTATACTCTTTGTCTCTCTGTCTCTGCGTCTGGTGTCATCGTTGCCTACAGCAGAGTTATCTTCACACAATGATCTTCAATTAATTCTAAGGGATGTTCGTGTTCGGTGCTGTTTACTTTCTTTATATTGCGTAGCCATAGTCGTAGATCAAATTATTATATAAATCGCCTATTTCTCTTGCTTTCTTGTTCAATGTTAATTAAATGTTTATTTGGTGCTTGTAATAATTTGATCATCGGTTATGATTTGTCCTCTCCCCCTGCTTTATAAATACTCATTACTAATCTTGTTGTATATTTAAGAAAACATTAACATCTTGAGTAGATTAAGTTGAATTTGCTGGTATATTTGACAGGCTAGGTTTACTTATTGATTTCAAATATATGTGCATGTTTTAAATCGCTGTGGCGTAGCGGAACATCTTGTCTTGTATTGGCAACACCAATATTAAATAACAGTGCAGCCCACACCGCGTGTGACAAGTAGGACAATTGGTGTCTGTCGCCGCAGTTCAGGATCAATTTGATCCTCAGTCAGCTACAGCCCAAGATCATTCTGATCCTCCTCAGTAGGCTATGTTCTCCGGATTCTGCGACATCGATAGTAGTTCTCAGCAAACACAGAATTAGGTGTAGTAAAAATAAATCCATTGTTTTTGCAAGAAATTTAAGGCTGTATTTACCACTGTACGAATGGTCAGATTTAGGTCAACTACGCGCCGTTTTGTATTTTGCCAGTTTGATGGTAATGCGGTTATCCCTCTCGTAAAAGCGCCCGTCCCTACTGGCGAAAGGTTTCACAGGCACAAGCCTCTCTTGAGGTGAACTTTTTACCATCAAAATCGTTCGCCATGGCCATGTACATGTGGTAATCAGTTGGTGCTAGGTGCGGACTATAAGGTGTATGTATAAGTACCTCCCAACCGGGCTCCCGAAGCTTCTAGCGAGTCGCTATCGATGCGTGTGGCTTGGCGTTGTCCTGTTGCAACACAATTCTTCTCATATGCGCCAAAACTGGCTTCTTCTGAGTGATTGCTTCCCACAGACAGATCCGAATTAAGAGTTTTGCCGTAAGATATCAGCTCATAGCAGATGATACAATGCCAATCCCACCAAACACACAGCAAGACCTTCCTGGTCGTCAATCCTGGCTTTGCCACCGTTTGCGCCGACTCTCCGCCATTTGAACAAGACCGTTTTCGCATGACGTTGTCGTAAGTGACTTTTCGTCACCAGTCACCATCCGCTTCAAAAATGGGTCGATGTCAGATGGAAATTCGGTTCATGGGGTTCTTAGGCATTAACTCGTGTGATACCCATACATCGGGCTTCTTTTTGTATCCAATCTTATTCAAATGGTTCCAAACGGTTTTTTTGTGCAATGCTTAACTTCTGGGCTATCGAAGCATTACTTACATGACGGTCAGACTCGACGATTTCCATAATTTTACCGACATTTTCGACAATTGGCCTTTCAGAGTGTGGTGTATCTTTGACATCGAAATTACCGGAACGGAATCGACGGGACCAGAACTGCTTTGTACTACACCTAATATGTACCACCAACTTGATCTTTTGTTGTTGGTTACGTCCAAGGGTGTAGTAGCAATCTTCGAAAGCTACTATGTAACAGCTCAGGCTATCAACATGCATGATTCGCAAACCCAAGTAATCGATTCTGGGAATACGCCTACGTACTAACCCACACCATGCACTCACCCCACGGAACTGCCGTTAAGTATTACTTCGCGGGGCAATTTATGCTGCTCTGGTCTTTCTACTGCCGCTCCTCTTTCGGCTCCCATTCTCCGTAGCTCGGTCTGCACGGTTTTTATCAGTCCGCAGATGTTTGGCCAGTATTTTTCCGACACCACCATTCTCTCAATTACCTCTGGCGGGTCTGGTAGATCCACCAACTTGATCTATCGTAAAATAATCATCACGATTTGGCAGAACATATGACATCTGGAACCGCTTTATCATTCCTGATGTTAGACTGTACACAGACAAACTATTGACCTTAAAATTAAGGGTGACCATTGTGACGTTCTAGTCAATTGGACAGTTGCACGCGATAGACTAGACTAATTTTAGCGGCGTGCGTTTTAATACCCTCAAGCGACGGATTGATGTCTTGCCTTATTCGCTCAATTAAGTCATTACTACAGCCAAGTTCGTGTTGTGGACTTAAAAAAATAAAGCAGCAAGTATCCTTGACGGAAAAGCTTTCTTAAAGGCCTAGGGGAACTACTTGCCTACCCCGATGTAGCAGCCTTATATATTGTATCCAATCAATGAGTAAACCTATCAAAGAAAAACAACCAGTAACTCCACTTAATTACGTATAAGTAAAAAAACCAAGATGTAAATGTTGCGTAAAGCGTAGAGCAAACCCTTGGCGTAAACGCTCGTCACTGCATACCGTCGCTATTTCTCGGATAAGCGTAACATATATTTTTTTTATTTATTTGTATAGGCATACAAATAACTATTGTGCGTAGTTAAGTTATATCATATTGCGTATAGTATATTAGGAACGGCGTAACTTTCGTTCGTTTTCGCAAATTTATCCATCAAATAAACGTTTCTAACAAAATTTTTCCAACATAGCAATTAATGACCCGAAAAAAGCAAACAAAAAAACATGAACTGCCAACTTGCTATGTTTTTTTGGGAAGTCCTCAACAATTTGGAGAGATATTTACCAACAACAATTTTTCTATTTTATTTAACTAACTTTAAAAAATAAGAATAAAACATGGATTCAAGAGGAGAAACGTACGATGGAAAAAAAATCTCATCAGATTTGGCCTTTAACACAAATCAATATATTTATGAAAGAAAGAAAAAAAGACGATTTTCCTGAAATCTGTTTTTCCATCACATTTTCTCCATGAAAATCAATGAATTCTGTTTTATTGCATTTAATTTCTGCTTATAACCAAAAAAAAAAAGTTAGTTCTTGGAAAAAAAATGCTAATCTCTAATTTTTATCTTTTCATTTCGTTTTTTTTTTTTTTTGATCGAATTTTTGTGAACTCAAAAACAAATTTGAAACGTTCATTTAAAATTTAAAAAAAATATAGGCTTGCTATTTGAAAGCAATTGAGACATGTCCAGGATTTGCTGTGGCATGGAGTAACCTTGGATGTGTGTTCAACGCTCAAGGGGAGATCTGGTTGGCCATTCACCATTTCGAGAAGGCCGTAACACTGGATCCAAACTTCTTGGACGCATACATCAATTTGGGCAATGTCCTCAAGGAGGCTAGAATATTTGATCGGTAAGTGAAACTTTTTTTTTACATTTTTTCCTTCTATAATAATTTATCTGCTTGAAGATGATTATAACTACACAAATTTGTTTTCAAATTATGCAATCCTTTTAGCAACCGCTATGAAATGATGTTTATATCTAAAGTTTAGTCTTCTTCTTCACGTATCACGTCGTTATGGACTTAAGAATAACTGCTGTTTTTTTTAGACGCACAAGAAATATCCATTTGTAGATACTGTAGAGTTCGCGATTTTGTTTTCTCCTCCCATCCTACTCGCAGGTGTGACTTGGCAAGATGACGTACGTAGTACCCTCATAATTGGGTTGTTGCAGATTATGTTTAAATGTCATCATTTAATGAAATATTCATTAAAGTTTACATACATACGCGTAGCTCAGTAAAGACACTGTGACTTATTATTATTGTGGTTTAGGATATATTGCACCGCGACCTCTATATCCATTGTGCCCCCTTTTCATACTTTGCGCTCTTTCGAGTCCCCTCACATACAGAAGTTGTATTGCGGGCTATGAAGTCCAGTGCTGCCCGTATTTTTAACTGGAATTTACCACGCTGGAGAAGCCATATCGCATGAAAATTGACCACTTCAGAACAAATGTAAAGGATGATTTTTTAAAAGCTATAAGAAAGTTTTCAACGCAAAATTCAGAAAAATGCATGAAATCCTTATTTGAATCGACCATATAATTTAATGTTTGAAGATTATTTCATGCAAATGTTGACCTTGACTGCGCCTCAAATGGTCCATCCGCTTAGTCCAATTTTGGCATACTCTTTCCAACATTTCGGCCGGTATCTTACGAATAAATGCAGCAATGTTGTCTTCCAATGCGTCAATTGAAGCGGCGGGCTTGTCTGTATAGACATGAGCTTTAACATAGCCCCACAAAAGGCGTTAAATCGCACGATCTAGGCGGCCAATTGACCGGTCCCGAACGTGAAATAAAATGTTCACCGAACTCGCCCCTCAATAAGTCCATTGTTGCGCGTGCTGTGTGGTATGTGGCACTGTCTTGAAACCACATGTCATGCAAGTCATGCTCTTGCATTTTGGGCAAAAAAAAGTTGCATATCATCTCACGGTAGCGCTCACCACTCACAGTTACGTTACGATTCGCATCATCTATGAAGAAGTACGGTCCAATGTAAGACGAAGACTCATGGTTAAATTATAGACCAAACTGAAGATGTTTGACAGTGAAACAAAACACGAAACGTGCGTCAGCTGTTTAAACCAGTGTTGCCAAAAAGATAATAGCTAAAAAATCACCCTTTACATTAACATAGAAACTGTCACGGGCTAAGGTAAGCTACAATGTGGTTTTATGTAGCTTTGTACATTTGGTCCTACCTAATGTCACATTTTTTGGCAATTTCCGAATTAATAAAAATTGTTTTCAAAAGGGGAACAAAATGGTCTACCCCATACTAATTGCGGCTGTATTCCCTGCGAAGAAAACTGTCGACTTTATTCCGCTCTTTTTTCATTGTTGAGTATTTTGGGCAATTAAACGTTAACACGTTGGACAGCATTTACATTCCTTTTGTGTTTTGTTCCTGCACTATGCTTTAAAACTGTCTATGCACAAGAAACACTTGAAAATCGGTCATTATTCTTTCAGCTTTATTTGAATGTGACAGTTCCTGTGAATGATCTGTCATGAAGAAGCAATTGGAAGTTTTCTTCGAAATACACGCGAAATGTTAGAAAATACAACCAAATGTCCTTTCATAGCTTTTTTCATAAGGATTCTTATTCCTTAAATCGAATTTCCCTTTTTTTCTACGAAAATACCTTTTTACCAAATGTGTGGGATGGAAGTTGAAATTTCCCACGAAAAGGTATATTTTAAAAGGTAAAAGGTATATAGCTTAATGGCAAATTTTATTTGGAAATTGAATTTCTTAATCACGTCATCTTGATCACGAATGGCCAAGAGTGGTAGCTGTTTGACTAGTGCATCGAATTGTCTTTTCTTTTTCCATGATTGATCGTTTGCACATTCAGCAATCACTAGAAGCAAGGGGGTCAGCTCCAGTAGCACCTCCATGGCAACAGTTGGGCAAGTTCTCCAGTTAAGAACGATAGGAGCAAATTTAAATGAAACAAACAGTGTGAGACATAACATTGATTGTGGTCCCATTTTTAAGCTACATTCAAACAACAAATGTATGGAATAGCACATCAAATGCCCATTTCGGTTTCCTCAGCAGAGATCCAGTGGTCAGTCCAAAATATTCAAATAATTGGATTAAGTGCAGCGTCGTACCTGCAATAGCGTCCCGAATGTTAGCCTCGAGCTCTTTCGAAGTGGTTCGCTTGTTAGTGTACAGTGTAAACTAATGACTTGAGCCCCAGAGAAAATAATCTGGTGTCAAGTCGCATGACCGTCGAGCTTTGGCCACAGAAAGTCCGCTCTATAGCCCAAATCATTGATGGAAACAATGTGTCCTTTCGAAAGGAATAACGTCCAATGATGCTGCCATGCCATAAACCGCACCAAAAAGTGCTTTGTGTTTACTCCAATATTGGCAATTTAGTTCGTTGTACTCTTTTTGGCCAAAATCCAGATTTCCGGCCAACATTTCCAACCACTAATCAGCGAACTCACGGTGTTGTCAAGTCCTTTTCCAATTCTTTCGTCAGCACGAGCTTATATGTGGCGATGACCAATTAAGCTGATCGACGCTCAATCGACATTCTTCGATACGATATATCTCCCAGGTTGACTTAACACGCTTAACACGCTCAAATTGTTCCACGGTGTGATGAATTACCTGCACACCGACCGACCTCAGGGCTACATTCACGTTGCGTATTTACTACTGAACCGGATTATTTCTTGAACCATGCTCTAAAGCAGCATCTAAAATCTTGACTCAATGAACTTTGCTCTGAACCTAGAATGGTTGGTCAAAACGAAGCAAACAAACATTAAAACGTTAAAAATTCAAAATATTAGCTTCCCTGAATCAATAAAGTGTACATTACTCGTATTGAGCTTAAAATTCCTCAGTTCCAAAGGACTAATGAAAAATCCGGCAAACTCTTCAAGAGACTATAAAACCGTTTCTTATTTGCAAGGAATTCTCATTATTTCCGCCCAATAAATTCCCACAGTTAAACCAGAAAACCGTGCTCAACATAAATTCCCCACAGTGTCGGGTGTTGTGTTGGTGGAAAGCTTCAAAAAGCGAACTTTTACCACACCGACATTGTATCCTTATCAAAAACAGCTGATGCTTGAATTTCTCTTTCATTGGTTACTTTCCACTTCCCCATGTGTGATGTGATAAGGGAAAGCTGAAGAGTTGTGCTCTCTTGTTTGTCTCTGGAAGAGCGATTGTTGTGCGAGCCCTCTATGCGAAGCCCGAAGGGCGTGTTTCTGTGTATATAGGACGTTAATCAACTGTCAGACGGCGCCACCGTTGACAATATTTGTAGATTTTTCCCTTTTATATGGACGTTAAGGAATAGGTCATATTTTTCCTACGTGAAAAGAGTAATTTCGCTGTCGTAAGAAGAAAGAGAGTAAATTTTAAAACGAAACCGAGAGAGAGCGTGGTATTGAAAGACTCCCTCAATAACATAATCCTTGTGGTACTTGAGTGGTAATACTCTCTCTCTCTCTCTCTTCGCATCGCTTTCGCAGTTCTTTTAGCTTGTTTCTGACAGAAGACCTATGCCATTTTTCTCGCCTAATTCATGTACCAATGTAGTTGTCTTGCGGGCGTTAAGCAGCGAAAACATAAAGGACAACGTCGCGGGACTTGCGGAGATAAACTATAGTTTTTGTTCCTCTTTCACTTTTTTGAACGATTCTTTCGATTATATGTCATTTTTCGCTAATTGTTCTCATCTTATCGCTTTCGCTGTTCTTGTTACTTCGCGAGGATAGACTTTGAAAATGAACTAAACTAAACTCATTATTTATCGTTTGTTATTGATAATGTATTTTTTGTTGCTCTAATTCTTCATCTCTCTTATCAGACAAGTCATTAATAAAGTCAGCATTGATTTAGGAGTAAAGCTTGAAGATATCAGAAGCACAAAAAGAATTTGTTTAAACAAATTATTTCGTTTTCCTTGAATCTGTGAATTGTTGTTTATTCATCGCGTGTATATACAACTGTGTGCTTGTGTCTCTTAATTGTGTCCTTAAATTATATGTGTATTTGTGCTTAAGAGTAACAAAACTGTGTCAATTTCTGTGTAAAGACATCAATAACCGCCAAAAATTAATCACAACAAAAAAAAAAAAAAAAAAATCAAGTTTGAATTTATACCCATTCTACACCGCTCGCTCCTTATCGCCAATTTATACGAGTAACTATGTATTCAGTGTGGTAAATAGAAAGTATAATTTATTCCCTTCCATCCTCATCCCCCTCGCCAAGTCTGTATAACAGCGGTGGGTGGGAGGTGGGTTGTCAAAAAATGAAAATAGTATTTATGTTGACTTCTCCTTTCGGCGCCTAATTTTGCAGACATGTGTTTGAAAGCATTTCTTTTTGTTTTTCCTGTTATCTTCCAGTCACATCCTTGTGTCGTTTCATTGACAACACACTCATTCCTACATACATAGGGTACAATAATTTATGAGGATCCTAGTGAAATCCCTTTGCGAAACATAATGAAACAAAAACAAATCTGAAGAAGATCTTATAGATTGGAAACCTTTGGCTTCATGACATTCTTAGTGGAATGGAGGCGGATCTTGGGGGGTGAATAACAACTCCCGCAAGTCGTCTGGCAGAACAAATTCGGATGTAGGGAGAGCCTGTCTCTCTGTCGCCCTCAATCACAAATGAAACTAGGTTACGCAGGGTAGAACGGAAGGTCGTCTCCTGATTTCGGTGGTGTTTGCTTTCTTGTTGTTTTTTTTTTTTCGTTTTTGAATAGTCCTAATGAAAAATGCTGATGATGATTGCTACTCGTCCAACGACGACTTACTTAAGGCAATTTAAAAGTTTATCAATTGCCCGTTGGTGGTCAGTTGTTTGCGCTTTAAAAAGTAGATAAATTTACGCTCGTCAAAAATTAACTTCATATTTAGTTTATTGCTTAATGCTCAGACTTCAAAATGAAATGATTTACGAACACGTCTGAATACTGGAACTAGATTATTTGTTCTTGTGAATGGATGTTAATTGAGGCTAAGGTCCACCATGGCCTTGTAGCGTCTGCTGGTTTAACAACACCAACAATTGGAGTATCTAAGTTGTTACGAATGTGTTTCATTGTTGTAGTCTCGACATGGAAAATTCACAAATAAGCGATAAATTTATATCTTTTCACGACTGCTTCCTTGCTCTATTATAATACAGGAGCATAATGGAGTTCGTCTTCCGAATCGGTGGCATAAACTCTTCTCGTAGTACGAGAAAACCCTACAACAGTCAAGCAAACAAAAAAATAATACGAGGGCAACCTATTTTCAATCGCTTTCTACATTGAACTGATGAATGTCCAGACCATCTTCTATTACTCTTCTGTATAAGATATGTATATCTCATCCTTCTGGCATCTACTTCATTTCATCCATAATATGGATCTATAAGTAGAAACTTGAGTGGAAAAAAAAAAACTTAAAGTGAGCAAGAATATGGAGGCGGTAGGAGATGAATGTTGACCGTTTCCCAGAAGACAGCATATGGTGACGGTTGTGGGTAGTTCTGTTCGCCCACATAAAAGATGATCCCCCGCCCCATGGGTGTTGAAATGTCTTACAAAGAGAATCATCATTACATTGAAACACAACTTCTATCCATTTCAAGTAAGCTATCTTTTGTTAATGGAATTGAAATTTGTTTATTTGTTCATTTGTGCATTCTTTATCACAATGCAGAGATTTATTGGAATTGTTCTCTTTTGGTGGGCTTGGTTGTCCAGCTTCGATTTTACAAAGTTCAATTTATTCCAGATTTTATACAAAATATGCGTATCTTAACTCCTTTACCTCATCCTAGTTCCAGGAAAACAATATATTTTCAATGCTAAAGGATAACCATAGATACAGAATGTTGTTCATATACAACCATGGTCAGCGGGTTCATTGAAAATTGCTGAATATTCAGGTACATTCATTTGCCTTGCTTTTGTGAATATGATTTTTTCAACTGAATATTACGAATTGGATCATAGGATGAGGCTTGTTTCTTCTTTCCTGGAACAGGAGCATCGTATAAAAAATAATGCATTTCATGTACATAGTTTAAAAATAAAATTATAAAAAAATTAAGCTGTAAAATAGAAAGAAAGAAAGAAAGTTAAAAATGAAGGAAATCAGTAAGTTGGCAGCCAGAAGGATGGAAACCTCCCTAGCCCCTGTAGGGGCTGCAGGGACGAAGAGGAAGAAGAACCCACGCTTCACTACCTCGGTACCTTCCCAGCACTTGCGAGGACAAGGAAAAGCACGCTAGGCAGATATTCATTTAATAGCCTAGAAGAAATGTCAGATATTAGAATTCTGGATATAGCTAAATTTATAAAAAAAAACACTAAGTGGCTGTAAAAATCAAAGGAGTGATAGGGTATGTGGATATGTGACTAGCATACCAGTAGGTAACTACAGATGTTTAGTTAGTGCCCTACAGAGGAACCGGTGCGTAAGCTGCCGAATAATGATATAACAACAAATCACATTAATCTAATCTAACCTAAGCCCAGTAAAGCTTAGGTTTATGTCAGTTAATATCGATTAAAACATCTGTGTAATCCACTTTATTGATATCATCTCTAGAAGACACTGAACAAATCGGATGATCTGCAGGTTGTGCCAAATACAAGTTTCTTTTTAAAAATGCAATAAAATGAACAAAATTAAATTCTGTCCATGTATTATGGTTTTATTAGTAAGAACAAACATTCCCATTAATTACGTAATACAACGTCGTTCGAGAGGCTGCCTCCGCTGGCTTTGCAGTAGCGCATTCTGTCACCCCGATTTTCCAAGACCTTGTTAATGGTTTCGGGCAGTAGCTCACGGATTGCTTGCATGATATTGGCCTTAAGTGCTTGAATCGTTTTCGGATTGTTGGCATAATATCGGTCCTTCAGGGTTTCTCGCAAAAAAGAAGTCCAAAGGGGTCCAATCACAGCTTCGAGGCGGCCAATTGACATCGCGAATCCGGCTGATAACACGATTTAAGAATCTTCTGTGCAAAGGATCGACTGTGGCATGGGCTGTTTTGCATCGCGCCATCCTACATGACCAGAGATCATCCAAATCCATGTCTTCAATTGCAGTGAAAAATAAAGTCGGCTAACCCACCGTTGAGCGAAAAGTTGTTCCCGGTCTCATTTTCGAAGAAGGCCACATCAACCACATTCTCATCTGTCCTTCATTTCAATCGTCCTTCATTTCGGCGAAAACTTTTTCTTTTCAAAAAAAAAGAACGCACTGTTTGGGCTTCACAGTACTCACTTCGGAAATAAGTTTTCAATATTTCTCGGAGTTGTTCAAGCGTTAAGCGACCCATTTCGTTTCGCAGAGGTATGATACTGACTTTCTGTCAACATTTCGACCGGGGAAACAGATGTAAGTGTCAGAATAACCTGCGATTTAAAAAAATATATATATGGTCCACCCGGTACATTTGGATGTTGTTCATCTTCGCCTTCGTTTTGGTCTTCTTCAATATCTGAAGATACCTGATCCAATTATTCAAATCGGCTGCCATATGCGCTAGTCTTGTTATATGGTTCAGACGATAAATCACGAGAAATCACTATTGTGTGTTCACTATATCGAGCGTTCCCCGCACATCAGTTGGATCTGGAAGTCGGTTTAACCACTCGTAATATGGAACTTCAAAAACTATCTTCCGCCATAAATTTGATTTAGAAGTCTCCTCATGCTCATTGACAAATAATTCGTCTTGCTTCAGGCTTTGATTGTCACAAATAACGACAGCTCTTAACCATTCAATTATTTAGATCAGCATCAATATTTCCCAACTAAACTTAGATTCTCCCAAAAATTCTCAAAGATTTGGCTTGTATCCGTTTCGTAGTTATCAACATGAGCTTCATTTTCAAACTTATTTCAACTCCATTTCCATGACCATCTGGGCATCTGGGAGTCGTGGAGCGATGAAGAAACTTTATATCCAATTCTTGTATACATACGACAAACCTTGTAGATCGTCGATAAAATGCCTAAAATTGAACTCAATCAATTACTCCTAGAACGTGAGTTTGATACACATTTTTTACCCAAATTATACGATTTGAATATTTTTCAAAACGACCGTGCGCGAGGAGCTCAGCTTTGAGCAACCGCTCCTTCGAACGGAAAGGACTATGCTCCGATGGTTTGGTCACGCGGGACCCAGGACGAGGTGGTTGGATGAAGTCCCAAAACTCGCCTGGTTCCGGTTGGACATAACTCCTGGTGTGTTAGAGTCGATGGCGGAGGATCGAGTGGCGTGGAAATCTCTCGAGTGGGCTTTGTCCTCGCGACCCCAGAGGATCATGCGGGTCAGATGATGATGATGACTATTTCATTAGTTCAGTTAATTAATACGAATTATAAAATAAATTCTTCGAAATGTCCACCATTTGCTTTCCAGAAACGGCGAAGTCAATCTGTCTCATTAATTGCAGTACGCAGCTATCAATCCACTGCTCCATCGGCGCTGCAAATATTCACTATTTGCGTGTCGCCTAGCACAGGTCATTGTCTCTAAAAGGGACCAGAATTTGTAATCCAAAGGACTGAGGTCTAGGTTTCCAGGTGGACATTCATTCGAGGAAATGCCATTTTTGTGTCGGTTTATGAGCGGGAGCGGTGTTTTTACGTTCAACGTTCTCTAAAACATCCACTTGGTGACTCGATCCTAATCAACTCCCCGCAAAATTATCCCAGAGGTTGAATGGTGTCCACGCAGAATGGAATTGTTGAAATGAGTTTAGACGCATGTCGTGATGACCGACCACAAATCCTATCATTCTGTTTGTCGAACGACTCTTCAATGGAAAGCATTTTTCGCGTACAGTCGAAGTTTCATAACTAGTCCATGATTCTAGACAAATGAGGTTCAATTTTGTCGCGTGCATCAGAAAAGCCTAGTAAACTTAACGAATCGGCAGAAGAGATCCCTTGGACTGGCTGGGAAACTGCGTGCATAGGTCTCTGAAAGCTACAACGCTGATTAACGAATGGGAAAATAAACTTCGCCTAGACCACTGGGCGGTAGAGATGGTCTTAGACAATCCATCAATCAGGCTTCAGTCTTGGCAAGGAAAAGCTAGCTAGCTAACGAGCTTGGATACAATAGACCTCTTCATGTCGCGGTGGCGGCATGTGTTGCAAAAGAGGAGAAAAAGCTTGACTTAACACAATTATTTTTTCCCGTTTCACTTGCCTGCTAAATGGTTAATGATTTGTGTCAAGGAAATAATCCAATTATTCCTTAATAGTTTACCGCACTCCTATCTCGATGTTTTATAGCTTTCTGACGTCCATCACACAGAGCTCAAATTTTATGCGAATAAATGCCACCATGTTACTTTTATGGCATCAATATAAGCAAAGTTATGTGCTGCAATTCAATTTCTGCTATTCGCAACGAATTAAGTGAATTAAGATAGTAATGTGAGACTACCTGGCCATGTCCATACACACGTACATTTTCCAAATATGTGGAAGTTGTGTGATGACGTGTGACCTTCAAGCTCAACTTAGTTACTAGCCAATTTGTAATTGATATGTAGGTGCCTACAGCCTAGTTTGTTTATTTGTTTATGTAACACTCCAAAACTCTCCAATATCCTGCTCAAATTTAATTAGAAAACACTTGCTTGTTGCATTCGGTAGCTGCTGCTGATTGATTTGATCGACATGATGCTTCGCACATTCTGAATGAACACGTACTCAAATATTTGCTTATGCAAAGGTTTGCTTTAATTCAAAATTAAATTACGTATTCTACTCTTCATCAAAACACGTCCATCACGAGAGGCACAATAGTTGCGTGGGAGTTAGAATCCCAAACACTTGACCGTATCCAATTCGCTATTTCGAAATCATTAATTCTCCAGTTTGATTGGAATAGAATTGCGGAACAAATTCAAAGCCCACCGCAATACATCTTCGACACACAAACATAGCATTATGACACGCTCGCAAGCGATTTTCAGTTGAATCGAATTCCATCGTGTGGCATTCTATAGAACACCGGAAAACAATACAAGACTGTGAAAATTCCAATAAATCTACACATCTCTCTGCCACCTTGAACAATACCTAACCTACCCGTGAATGGCATGTCAAATACACGTTACCGACAGTGAAATTGAGTACATAGCTGAAATTGTGGAATCACAGATATCGAGTTGTCCTATTTATGGGGTGACAGTGACAATGAAAGGGTTGGACAAAAATGCGATATTTTTTTTTCTACATACATATTAAAAACAGCGATTTACATTGCCGACACATTTGCAAAAAGAATATCGTGTGATTTTATTGGATTCGTCTCTTTGAACCATTGGACATGGACATCGCATCGTGTTTCGCCTCTAGTCGAGGAACTGAGGTGGAAAAAAGGAATAAGGGATAATCACTTAAGGCCTGTATGTGGGTGTGGGATTTGTTCTTCTTTCTCACTTCCCTCGAGGTGGAGTGCAAAAGGAATGGGCATAAGGAAGTTTTAGAAATTAATTAAAATGATGAAAAGATTTTTAATTGTTTTATGTTTTCGGTGTGGGGTTGCGCATGTTTTCTTCGTTGCCCTCCACGGTTGGGAAGGAATTATCTAAATGGTAGGACTGTATGTTGGCATGGTTATCCACATATGGAAACAGAAGCTATGTACGTATGAGAAATGTGGAATTAATATGTTTCTGATTTATTTATCACCAAGCATTATTGTTGATCTACTTCAACGCAGACGTAGAGTGGTGGGTGTATGTAGGTGTCTATGTTCGATTACCAAACGCGACGAACAATACACTTTTCTGGAGTCATTGACACTGACTGTCTAGAAGAAGATTTTTCGCAAACTTTAGTCGGAACAACAGCAGGCATGACACGTGTGGTTATTTCAGAAGCTTGAACCAAGTTCACATCGGACTCATGTCCACTTCGGACCCATGGCCACATCTTCTTTGGTTGGCGCTACAGTCCGAAATGGACCTGGGCCTTAACCACGAAGCCTCTCCATCTAGCGTGTTCTCTGGCTAGCTACATCCAGTTGTTCGTGTCGGTGCTTCTCGACTTTCCACCTTGGACACAGGCGTCCTTTGTTCCGTTTTTCTCACAGGTTCGAGCTAAGTTGACCATGTGCTGTATACCTTAGGCGTTGGATCAGTAGACGCCTGGCCAAGCTCATGTCGTACAGCTCGTATAGTAGTTTGTGGTTAAATTTTCTTCCTCAGATACCATCAACGGCAAATATCGCAGGCAGAAATTTTCTCTCGAAGAGACAAGAACGTTTTCACCCGCTTTTGAGATTGTCCACGCATCTGAACCCTACAGCCTATCTGGAATGACCAGCGTATTGCATAAAGTCAGCTTGATCCTTCGAGAAACGGCTTTATTACTAAGCCTCAAAAACCAATCAGTTGCCAAGTGTTATGCTGCGTTTAATATCGCTAATATGCGTTCCACCGCCCATATTATTGATCGTAGAAATGAGTGTCCTCCAGGTGCTTGGAGCAACATGTCGTTTATAAAACTAATTTATCCAATTTGCTTCCTATAGCTACCTGTTGCTTCGTCTTTGCCTTTTTGTTCGACTAAATAAACATCCAAGGAATAATCGATGAAATCTAATACTAAACTCTGAGCCATTCACTTAATCGTAGCAGCTAGACTGTCGGTTCAAATTAATTTTTCCACTTCTCTGCTAAACCCAGTGGCAGGTCATGGGTATTCACCCTGTCCTCGCAACCTTCCTCATAAACATATAGACTTCTTCTTTTTCCGTCCTTTTCCTCTTCATTTTTCTTTCACTTACGCCTATTCCCGTGCGGATGTGTACTCTGTTCTGGCAGAATGTTGTAACGCGGTAGAGCTACATGCTTCGTTGCCTTATTACTTAACTGCCTTATGAGGAAGACAACGATGATGGTGTAATGCCTAGAACGACGACGATGATGGTGGGTTGCCTGATTAAAATTCAATTGGGTAATTGCACGTTATGATGAGTTATTATTTTTAAAATGCACATTATTTAGAGACTGATTGCGAGTAAACATTTTTCATTCTCCAGAGCAATTTGTTGGTTTTCAATATTGTGGAACTTATTATTTAGATTTCCACCACCTCTGCATGAATTATGCCCAGCTTCACAGAAACTTAGTTTCAGCTGAACCATGAACCGAGTTAAAATGTTTGGTTTAACTCGTCCGGTTTGGCAGTAAAATCTGAACTTCAGTGCAGTTGAACTTCGTTTCTGTTATGCGAGCGATAGAAGTATGGCAACACTTTCTTGCATTGGCTACAATTTGTAAGGGTTATCGATGTTTTTCTTGCTGTTTTTAGTTTTAAAACGCTTTTGTGCATCCCTTTTGAACTTTTGTAGTGCGCTGTTATCGGAAAACAAAGATCTTAATAATCAACCGAGGATGGAAAAAGCTGCTGTATGGGAATCCATTGCAAATGATTTCAATACAAGGAATGGATCTCATTACCGAACATGAGATGTCACAGAGAATAATATACGAAAGCTTGAAAAATGAGCGAGAGAAGCAAAATAACGCAAAACTGAGGTTTAAATGGGAATCTACACTCGTTTAACTTAAACTACAAATTATACTCAGTTCAAGGTTTAAACGAAACTGTGAAACTGAATAAATCGTTGAACCGAAGTTTGTGAGGTTTTAAACTTGTACTGTGAAACTGGGCATTAGAGAGACTTCTGTGAACTGATCACAACCCTGCCGTGGTGAACTACTCCCCCAGGAATTGGTAAACCAGATTAGAAGTGCCTATCCAATTAATACTGCCGACTCGAACTTCTGATTGTGGAGTTTTTTTTCTCTGAGCTGTCATAGTTTTCATGTCATTAAACTGAGGTAAATTTAAATACGCAAAGGCAGTCCCAAAATTAACGCAGGATTTGATATAAAAAGGATGGCACTCCAGCTTGTAGAGGGCCAGGGCTTAGATTCTCAGCAACCACTCGTGTTGTGTTGGACCTACAGTTTTTATGCTGATTCCGAACGGCCAATTTGAAAAGCTTTTTCCAGACAGTTTGCCCAGTCAGTGACTCGAAAGAGGTGGTCCGTTAAAAGTATTGTGTCGTACTGGGATTCGAACGTAGACGTCAAGGTTCAAGTGCGTAGGAGCCGACGCACAGACCCACAACACCAGGGCCAAAGCAAGATTTGAATTAAATAGAAAAACACAAACACAGTTCTTAGTCTTCAGATTGTTATTTTGTTGCACTTTGAAATGTACTTTACATAGAATAGGGTTATATATGGAATAAATCATCAGGCAAATGGCCTCCACGACTTTGCTGGCGCACACGCACTCATTTGTCGAAATTTGCATGAGCAGTCTGCATTAATGTGGCTGAATTTCGTTGATACATCGTTCAATTTCCTTCTGCAATGCTTCAAATAACCCCATAAAAGAAATCGAATAGTGTTAAATCACACGATTTAGGGGCCAACTCTGATCACCGTAGCGAGATGAACTACGCGACGAGGAAATGTTTCACGTTGCAATTGAATTATCTCACGGTCTATATGACATGTGGCTCCTTCTTGTTGAAACTTGTTTTTGGACGACCAGGTTGTATAGCGTCTCCAGTCTCTCTGAATTTTTCAATTAATCTCTTCACAGTTGACGAAGTTAAATGCACTATTCCGACCAAATTTTGTATAAATTGTTCGAATTGCGATTCGGGTGAACTTGGGCGTGCGTGCTTTTGTTTTATCACGAGTGAAGAGGCCTTTTTCCAGACAGGTTTAGCAATATAAATGGAGCGCTCAATAATCACTCTCAATAGCCTATTTAAATAAATTAGCTCCCATCTCGTATGCACTATGTCCTTATCAAACAAAAACCTCCTGTTTCATTCTCACATCAGACTACATCGTGTCGAATTATACTTCAATATATAACAAAAAATGTCATCCATCAAATTCTTTTGACACAAGTGATTCGGCAGTCATTGAAATTCTATTTCCCACCTATTAAGGGCCGTAACAGATGGGGACGTTGACGACGGAAGTGGGTGTGAAGTGGTGTATATTTGTTGTCGTTATAATATGATGGTACTTGGGACTGGTTGCGTGTGTTTTTGATATCGAAATTGATAGGCATTTGAGATAAATATCTGAGGATTGAATTGTGTTCAAAAGCTGTAGAGTGTTTCGTCTCTAGAGCTAATAAAATCGGACAGTAAATTGTCGTAATGGGTATATTTTTGTTGTTAAGGAGACGGCTTGCTTTATATTGTTTAGAATATCTACTCTCTTAAGTACAGAGGCAATGATATATGTATAGTAAAGCTGCGTGCATACAACCGATGGAGCCACCGAAAAAATGGGGTTTTTGTTCTAGCGATTAAGCAGAAACGACAACAAAAGTCACAAAGGGTATTTTCCTTTAGAGGCAAAGAGCTTTAAATTGGTACAAAGCACATAAAAATGATTTAGTATTTTATTTGACAGATCATTTGATAGCATTAATTTTGAATATGATTTCGGGCATGTGACTGTAGCGACTTTCGAGTAGGTACACGACGTAATCTGTAAACCCAGTTTCCACATACTCTTCGTAGTACACCAAGCTATATTTTGGCAATTACGCCAACATTCGACGGCTTCCAAGTCCAAGTGTTGCACGAAAAAGTTAGTAATCATGTCTCTTCACCGCTCACCGTGGACTTTGGCGTCATTTTTCATCGCCTCGACCCATAAATCGGACTAAAAAGTGAGTTTCTCGATGTAAAAGCACAAAGCCATAGAATCCGTTGCGTTTAGAATCCACAAAGTTGCCCGATTGCAAAGTGGTGCTTTCGTACGTTGCTTTCGAAATACATACAACCCTACAACGACGACGTCAGAGTAAAATGATTTATGTGGGAAAGGATGAAAAAGTTAAAAGTTGACCAACTTCATCCGTCGTAATGCATTCCACTCTAGGGCCGCATTAGCTGCTTCTCTCCCTCTCATTAGGGCTTATGAGTTGTCAATTTTTGGACATGGCGATGCAACAATGACTTTAGTCTGAGTTTCCTAAACTGAAGTATGTTTTTTTAAAATAAATTTGAACAATTTTTTAGACGTTGCTCCGGTGTGAGTCTATTCATTATGAGTTGCCTAACCAACCTCGAAACAAACGAGTGCTGTCAATTCAGCAGTCATAGAAAAAAATGTGGACAATTTAAAGAAGTTATTTGTGTTTAAAATTGTATGACGTTACTGTTGGCTGTGACTGAGACTGTGCGAGGGACAGTCACACAATCGATCGAAGCGGGATCGAGATCGAATAAATAAAGTCGTTGAACTAGCCGCCTACCAAACCACATTTATCAGTTTTTGCAATCCTGTTATCAGTTCTGTTGGTCTCATTTGATATTTTGATGCATTGTATCATATGCATATTTTCTGTCTCTCAAGAATCAATCTCTTTCTGATTCCTAATAGTTCACAAAAAGAACTAAAGCAACAGATACATCTCTGAATTCACTCTCTATTGCAGCGTTTTGCAGGCAATTTGCCATTAAAATCATGTCATCATCATTAAAAGAAAAAGAAAATCAGATAACATACAATTAAGTAATGGCCAATACGTAATTCTTGACTCAGGTTGCCCTGCGGCATGACACAAATTGCTACCCCTCCCCAATTCAGCTCTCACTGGCGGATGTAATGAAATAAAATTCGGCGCCTACGGCCAGTCAGCAATCGGATGGTTCATACTTTCTGCAAACTTGCAATCATCAAAGCGGATAGTAAGGGATTACCATCGAACGTCAGTGGGGGATTGAAAAGTAATATTTTTTTTTCTCTCCTTGCCTCTCATCCTTTTAAGTCATTCGCTTGGGGACTTTTGTTCGATTGATGTTTTTCGTACTGGATGTTTGCCAATTTTACATCAGCAGCACCCGCATATATGGATAATATGCTTTCTGTCTGACTTTTTGAAACTCAAATGCGTTCTCTTTTATCTTGCTTACATTGCGGTATAGGAAAGAGTGGCATTTTTGGAAAACGGAAACTGCATTTGGACTTCGTTTTTCGTGGTGGTGTGATTGATTTTAATAAAGTCTAGAATTGAGTGAATGTACGTGTTCCTAAAGTCAATCTAAAGGCAGTCAATTTAAATCTCTTAAAACAGATTCTGTATTCAAAGGATCACTTTAATAGCCTAGATTGTTGGAATGCCATTGACAGAATCTTCACCGCGATTGGCAAATCATGTAGCTATTTATCTACTTCCGCCGTCTTTCATCAACTGAAACTTTTCGCCAGCTACTGAATCGTAAAATTTCTCCCACGCGTTCGGTGACAGATGCCTTCACCCCACTTATTCCAAATATTTTTCCAAAGTCGAATGCTTCTTCAATCAATTTCTTCTCACACGAGACACGACATCCACACATGAACGACGTTTCACATGACTCGTTGTGATTAATGCGTGTTGTGAAAGTAAAAAAAAAAAGAAAAACACAAGCTTTCCAATATTCGGTGGCACCTGAATGTCTACGCTATGGATCTAATATCCATCAATCATTGATGCAGATACATTTTTTAAACAACCGACCGAACATATTTCTACACCAGACATCCACAATCGAAATCAATTAGAATTAGCTGAAATAAATCTGCCCAATTGACTGAAATTCACCTTGGAGCCAGTTGCTCTCATAGCCGACTGCAACAATTGCCAAGAAATGAAAATATCCCGATTTAATGGCCGTGATGCGAGATAAGGAAATGAGTTTCACATCAATGCAACCTCAATTGTTCGCATAGAAAATGCAAGTTCAAGATTTCAAATCTGGCGCGGCAAACGTTGAATGACTGCATCGCATGTTGTGTAACCACCGCTAAACAAAGATCAGTCTCATCTTAGTCGTCTCCTCGGGGGAGGTGAATAAATATTTTTAGAATTCGTCTCGGAATAAGTGAAAGAAAAAAATTGTTCAAGTATTTCACACTTGTTTATGCTGTTTTGCTATCGATCATTATTTTCGACAAAAACGACGAGGCCCAACAGATGCTGCTTTGGAAGCACATCTGACGTCGTCCGACGTGGTTGATGGTGGTTTAAAGCGTTTATTTTTAATTTTCGTATAGAAACGATCGCTGATGGAGGTGACTTTCGAGAGCTTACTCATAGAATTGCTTTTCCTGTCAATACAAAATTTATTGCCTGATCTGACCTCCTTGGGTAATAATAAATACATACATATGTATGTATGTATATACACGCGAATTGGGGTTATTCGTCATACACATTTTTGAATTGTGGTACTAACTTTGAAATGGAATAAAACAAAGATGATTTTTTGTATATAGACATGAAATTTACTTTATTCGAAAGATAATCTTCTGGCATTGTAATTTATAATTTATGATTCCTGGCATATGACCGCCACGGCTGGCTCGGACGTAGTCTAATCTGAAGGTCCATGAGGTCCGATGACTTTTTCCAACATTTGTTGTCGTGTATCGGCAATAATGCGGCGAATGTTGTCCTCCACGTGGTCAATCGTCTCGGGCTTATCACAGAAAATAGTCAAGCGGCGTTAAATCGCACGATCTTGGAAGCGCTTACCAAACGTTTCCTTCAATAAATCAGTTGTGGCACAAGCTGTGTGGCATGTTGCGCCGTCTTGTTCAAACCACAGCTCCTGCACATCATGGTTGGTCAATTTATGAACGAAAAAGTCAGTAATCATGGCTCTATGGCGGTTACCATTGACAGTAACCTTCTGGCCAGCATCGTTTTAAAAAAGTACGGACTAATCCATAAAGCACATCAGGCAGTCAGTTTTTGTGGATGTAACGGTGTCTCAACGCACATTTGAGGATTATCATCACTCCAAATACGGTAGTTTTGTTTATTGACGAATCCAATCAACCAAAAGTGAGCATGGTGAAAATGGACGTAGTGCGCGACAATGATTTTCAAAATAAATTTGCACAATTTGGAAGCGTTGTTCAGGCTTCAGTCTATTCATGTTGAAATGCCAAACCAACCACTAAAAATAAATCACTTGACAGGCCGACAGTTCAAATAGGTTTGCCAACTTAAAGTTCTATACCTCTAAAAAAACACCCTTTATTTGTCATGGCTTTGAAAATAATCATTAAAGTGAAACTGCGTGACTTGGAAACAATAGCTCCCCTCGTACATGTTTCAATTATATCTGTGCGCAAATTTCTAGGCAACCATCCATATGCAGAAGATTGTTGGTCTCACTCGTTCCCACTTACGCCCGTAAAATGTACATGCTTTTGCAACAAGCGTTGTATGAACAAATATTGGGTATATCCAACATTCAGTGGAATCCCGCTGTAAAGCTATCTGCGCTTGAAAATGAAATATATTCGACATCATATTTCATGGAACTTACACCACGTTATGTACGACCTAATGCCAATTTGAGTTCAAATTGAGCCACAAGGTGATTAATGATCTCCTACTGTGCGTAGGCTCCCAAGCGTCTAATAACCATTAAACAACATTTCTACCATTCATCTGCAGACAAAGCTAAACAAAAAAGAGCAAATAAAATGCTGTATAATTGTTGTCGATTAATTTTAATGAGGAGCGAAACAAGCTGCCACTGAATTAACACCATTTCCAAAATAAAAACCCCAGCAGGTTCACCTCCACTCGCGACATGCCTGGAATTCAATTCCCACAAGGATAAACAAAAACCAGGCGTGTATTGCTAGTATAAACTATTTATTAACCAATTAAAGTCCTCGTATCTAATTAAGTGCAGAAGAAGAGAACGATATAATCTACAGATATCATGGGTAAATCGTTGAAGTTTGGTCGTCTGTTGTCGACGTTAATACCACTAATGGGACTGGGACTACAATACACACACTGCACACCGGGATGAATGGAATTGGAAACTAGTCCAAGTGCGATGTGTGAGGACTCCCATCGGACTCACAGTCCGACCAGTTAACGAGTAGAACGCACTTAATCAGTATGTGTTCGGCATTCGTGTCGTGCCAAAAGTCGAAAGCACGAACGATTGATAATTTTTCTGAATTCAATTCTCGATTTGTTTTTTTTTTTTTTTTCTTTTCGTTTGTGACAATAATTCGCGGGCCCTTGACTACGGTCCCTCCTGAATAATTGCTGTGCCCTTTTGTTGTGTTCACACGTTTTCATATCGTTCTCGGATTGTGCACGGTCACGGATGTTTATGTTTCTATTTTATTGAACAGTGATTTGTTAAAAGTTCTTGGCCAGTGTTCTGTGGAAAATGTTGTCAAAGTGAATTAAGTTTCCGACAGGGCTATACACCGGATGCACACAATTCGTTTTTAAGTTCGCAATCTATTCCAGTTGCGGACGTTATGGCTTGCAAGTTTATTTGTTGGTCGCAAGAGGAAACTGGGCGGAAGGAAGTTATTACGGTTTGTAATGATTCCGGTCTTGTCGAACGGAAGTTTACACTTTTGTGGTCTGAATTGTAATTTGGTCCACTGTTCTATCGGGAAAATTTCATTGGATGTGGTGCGGTGGAGATTGGTCTCTTGTGAATATGAGTTGCGTATATTTTGCGGTTATATCGAATGCGGTTTTGAACAATGCATACCATATTGTCGTCGTAGACTCGTTCTGGATTTCTCTGAGAAAACATTTTACGACGCGCCCCAAAAAAAAAAGTAGCTGTAGACTCCAGCTAGCCTGATCTCTGGGAAGATGCTTCCAATTCCTTGGTGGAAGTCCTTCTCCACTTGAGTGCGTTACCGTAGATGCTGAAGTATTTTTGCTGGGTTGTCCCACAGGCTCGAAGTCGAAGTTCAGTTCATTTGAATAATTTTGTGAAAAGAGAAAGTTTTATTGTCTTTAAACGGAAAAGGTTAGAGCAAACTTTTCGAACTTTAATTGGTGTGGGGTGTCGAGTATGAGTTCACCTTTAACACGTTATTTACATTCGATTTATATTTCATGGTGTTTAGTCGTTAATATTATAAGGCGCCACAGTTCGAGGTTGACTAATGCCTAGTTTCTACTCCAACCACTGATGCTGTGCGTGCTACTGTCCGAAAAGGTGTTTTTTTTCGTTTTTTTCTTTTAAACCATTACAATTTTATGTCGACTGCACGCAGTTGAAGAGAAATGCGTAAGGAGAATTGTGACACTCTTTCAGGTAACACTCAGAAACAGGAGAGAGGTGGAGCCATGAATTTTGAAAGTAGTCCGTGTCGGGAATTAGTCCAAGTTACCCAGCGCATATGACATACCTACCCATAATGCCACGGCTGCCACATGGTCTTTAAACGAACTTTATATCCTCTAACACGGATACAGGTAATGCATCAATTGTGTAGTGTAATGAGTTCAGGAAACTGTTCAGATTTTTGTTCAGATCTACATCCTTAGCAGAGACCCTAAGTATGACGATGTTGTTCTTTATTTTTATGACGGTGCGGGAGCTAATATGCTCTGCCGCTGAAATATTCACATGTTTACACAGATGGAATGAAAATCCTTGCTGATATCATCACTCACAACATTTGTTTGAGGAGGACAAGGTTCTTATTTTTCATCAGTGCGATGAAATAGATGTAAAAACTCTAGACACACCAGAGACAGAAACTTGCTAGCTGTCAAATACGAGTTAGTGTTTAGACATGCGTTATTTTTAAACTAATTTGTGAGATATAAAGTTTTCTGTTCGTAGAGAAACATAGTGTCACTATACAGATGTATATGCTATAGTGCCAGAGCGGTCAGATATGTGTGTATTAAGGTGACTGGAATTGTAAACCCAACGTCCACTTTGGTCCGTCTGTGAACAATTTTTGTTGGGCCATGCACCGTCTGTGGGACCTTCACCCAATCGCCTTTGAGTGTATTGCTGGGGGAAAACTTTTTTGTCGAGGGAGAGTGTAGTCTCCAAAGTTTAGTAATTTTTAGAACTGTGCAGTGACCGCCAGTTGAGTGATCTCAGTCTGAGCGTTGTCCATGTCTTTCGTGAGTGTCAACAAGGAGGAGGTGGAAAAGTGACTTTAACACAGCAGACGGCGTGTCTCTGGTTTTACACCCCTATGAACTTACAAGCAGCAACCTTGACTAATATCGGAACGAAATCAGGTCAAGGTGGCTGGCGAATGAACGGTCCTTTATTCAGCCGATCTTTAAATTTAAATAAAACAAAGTGTGTGTGAGGTGTCATCAACATTTTTTATTCGTTTGAATGGCCTATCGATGGCGTTATGTGTGGAATATAACGTCGTTCAAATGTCCTCCGCGGCATCTCTGAGGGGCGCGCATCCGAAATGTCCAGTTTCTAATGACTGGCGCAAATCAGGCTGAATTGAACCGACGGCATGGATTATGTTGTGTTTAAGGGCCGCTGTGGTTTGTGACTTATTCGCATAGACCTGCGATTTCGGAAAACCCCACAAGAAAAAGTCGTACGGCGTCAAATCGCACGATCTCGGTGGACAGTTCACAACACCTCCACGTGAAATGACCATGCCCTCCAATCACTTGCGACACGTAGCGCCGTCCTATTGAGACCACATGTCGTTGGTGTCCTTATCATCCAAATTCAGGTCAAAAGAAGTTGGTAATCATCGATCTATTGCGCTCACCGTTGACGGTGATGGCCTTATCAAAGAAATGACGCCGCCAGCCTAAAATCCACACCAAACAGTGACTTCTTCCGGATAGATCGAACATGGAACATCGAACACTCTTGGATCTCATGTGGATTGGTATCGTCCCAAATTCGATTTGTTGACGTATCCATTCATCGAGAAATGGGCCTCATTTTATGGCCGAACCGAACACCAAGTTTGATAAGACGATTTAGTCATTTGCACTTGTTGTTGAACACTATGTCCGTTCACGGTGATTTGGCAAAACAGACTGAATAAATGACAGCAAATTTGACAGATGTAGCTTCAACAATATGGCCGCTATCAATTGTCAAAGCTCGGAAGTCCCTATTAACAGACCCTTTACATTCCTATAATGGAAGTACTACAAGCAGCCTCGCGGCTTGAATCTGCGAAATCGCCAAAGTTAAAGACGAGTATCAAATTGTTCAGAGCTCATATTCAAAAATTGGGCATATAATCCGGTTCCTCGGATCGAGTCACCCAATTCTTCGTCCAAACACAACGGAGACGTTTAACTCGCACTTTATTCTCCAGAATAGTTGGAACCACTTCTGTCTCTCATCTTTCCATTGATGGACCAGGCAATATTATCAAATGAATGAAAATCGTGAAAGGCAACAGTTCCATCAAACATATTTCATTCACAAACAAAACCGAAAAATCTCACTCCCAAGATTTCGAAATCAAAACAGCTAGTCTCTTAAGCAATTTAAAACATGCATGAACACGTATCTTCATATAAAAAGATTTTGTGAGGTTGGCTAGGCTCCGACGCCAACAAGTGATTTATGGCGTTTCTTCATAGCGAGCGGTTTTGGAATACCTGCAGCTCCACCGAAAATAGACTTCCTCAAACTAAAGCAATTCCTTCCCGTATACGACTGAAAAGTTTCGCATCTGCTCATTTCAGACCTTATTTATCGTATGATTAAAGAAATAATGACTCAACGAAGAATGGGGGGGAGTATACAACGGAAATTTAACTTTAACGATGTGGATGCAACGTCTGTGTGTTTTTAAAACTTCTTAAGTCTTCGCGATAAGAATACATATGACAGACATAAACAATATTTTGTCATTTTGTTCACACATGTGAACAGTTCTTCTGAAGTACGCAGGACATAAACCATAATTATAGAACTAATGCGAATATCTCCCTTAGAGTTTCCCGAAATATATTATGTGATTACTTTGAAACTGTTTGTGGCAATGCTCTAGGGATTACCAAGCGACTGGGAGTTCTTGATCCCACCCATCCATCAAAGAGATGGAGGAACCCTTGTCTTATTTTTTTTTTATCTTATCAACGGAGTACATTTTCTGGATTAGGAATGAAAAAATGGAATCCTTTAAAAAGAACAGAGACACAAGCGTGGCCCCTTTTCAAATAAATCCACACCCCGTGTGGAAAGAATCCTGAAAAGTAAACTCCTTATCAGAGGTAAGAAGATAATTCAAAGCTAAATCGGTTTTTTTGTGATTTTGGGGATAAATTGTTTCGAGGCTCAAAGCGAATGGTTTCTGCTGTTGAGTTAGATTATGTGTCCCACTTTATTTGTGTCAAATTGGAATTTTGATTCACGCCATGTCTCAGCTCAAGGGTGTTTAAAAGCCGTACACCAACCACACCCTTGCCAACGCCTGTTCTATCTCAGAAATTGCATTATCTCTAGGACCCGAAGTCATTCATTGATGGGGTGTTAAAGAGAATACATTTCAACGGAATAACCCCTCAATTTGATTATTCAATTTCTTTACGTTACTGATTTCCTAACGAACATTAAATTGTTCGCGGAATTTTATTACATCTCAAATCAAGAGCGCCCGCCCACTGACTGAAAAATTAAATTAAACCAAACGCGCCCGGTCATCGCTTAAATTATTCCTAATAAATCTCTGCGGTTGACCTTTCTCAAAAAAGGAATGAATAGCAGGATGATTCGATGAATAGAAATTTATCAAAAAAAGGAAACTGAAAAACACTTGCTTATCCCAGGGATTGGAACTGAAGTTTGAAAGTTTGACAGGGAATTAGTTGGTCAGTGTGGCAGTGAGCGAGATTTGGGCGCCCTTAAAATGTTTGCTTTGAAATTATGATAATATTTGCTCCTGTCCAGCTGCTTGAACTTCTTGTGAAGGGATTAGTTTGTGAGTATAATCAACCGAGGAGGTTCCCTAAATAAATTTGAATAAAACACATCTATGATATTGTTTGTCTACGGAATAAATTTAATTCAAATAGTCGTATAGTCGACCGTTATCATGGACGTAATATAACCTATTTTTCTATGCCTTCTATTTGCAGTAAGTTTTCACAATTTAAACATATTCGTGAATTCAGCGACTAAGCCCAACATTAAATTGAACGTCTCGTATGACAGTTTGTGTGATAACTTCCCTGATACCCTGTAGAAGTTGGCAGGAAATGAATTGGGAAAGATTGTCAGGAAATAGGAGGTGGGGTTGTCTAAAAGTCTAAAAAAAAAGATTAACGTGTTCTTTGAAAGCATCTGAGATCGGAGTGAAGATCGATGAGTAAATCAAAAAAGTGAATTAAAATTCAACTAAATCCTGTTTTCCTTTGGATCTTGCGATATTTACAAAAGTTTGGCTTGCCACATGGTGTAAGGACATCCGCTTGGAGTGCTGGAAAATAACTGCCATCTTTTTATTTTGTGACCTCATTCAGGGTCCGGTACTGGACAGATGTTATCGAAATCAAATACATTTTAGGACAATGTTTAGACGACAAGTTCAAGCCTTGAATACACAAGGATACAATAAAAACATCCGGAATATGTTTTGTTCGTCGGAAAGCTCTACACACCGACGACGGTCCTGGTCACGCTGCTTCCAATCATCAAGACCAACCTGTCTTGCTTCTGCATTGACTTGGTCTTTATACCGGTCTGCCTATCCTTCTCGAACCAGGATGCTTGGATTCGACTACAGTCTACAGATTTTTGCCTAGCGCCCTACATCTACATCTTTGTACAGCTCGTAGAGTTCGCAGTTGTGTCTTCTCCTCCATTCACCATCCCCGCAGATGGGACCATATATCCGAAGCAGACTCTTCTTTCGAAGTTACCAAGAATCAGCTCTGCTGTTTTACTAAGCGTCCAACTTTAGACTCCATATAGCAAGAATTGCAAAATAAGCGTTTTGTAGAGCATGGTTTTGGTCCATCGAATCACGAGTTTTGAGTCTAGTTGTTTCGACAAACCGAATTAGCAGCGATTGCCAAGGCCGGTTCTACGTCTCCACTAAGATGTCATTCGTGGAGTTCATGATTGCCCCGAGGTAGACAGAACTCCTTCTCTACCTCAGGCAGGTTGCTCTCTCATAACTTGTTTTCTTTTTTATTACATGGGGGTGTAGAAAGCCCTCCGTACGACCACTAAACTGGGCGAGACATTCTTGCTTAGTGTGTTCGCTGCACAGCGGGTGTTTTGAAGGCTATCCAAGGAAGCACCGCTATATCTCAACTTGGCCTAAGCATGAACGGGGATCGTTGCTGGCATCCCGCCAAGTTGGGAGCTATAAACCACTTCCCCCTGCACGGCCCCCGCACCATAAATGGGTGACACTAAATGATAAGAGGAGTAAGCTCAGACATATTATGTCGATAAGGACGTTTCTTCATACTCTTGTGTGTCTGCCAGATTCAGATATTTCAACGTTAATTTCAGCACATTTTCAAGAACAATCTGTAGGGACTTCCCTTTAGTTTCTTGACTTGTATTGGGAAGAGTAGGGTGCCTGGAATTTCGCTTCGTAACGGGCAGCCAAGGAAATTACGTTAGAAAAACTCACCTTTTTATGCATCTCCATTTGTTTTCCTATCCATTCTGATAACCCTCATCCATGGACTTCTACTAGTTATTGAGAAAATCGCTTCAGAAAACATTATTCCTTTGAATTCCTCGAATTCAGTGTGAAAATGGAGGTTATCACGAATTTACACTACAAAAAACCATCCAAACACTCTCCTGTTAAGAAATCTCACCTTATTTCGTTTCTATATTAAATTTCCTCTTCATTCTGGTATCCCACATCCTCAGATTCGTCCTAATTATTGAGAAAATCGCTTCACAAAACTTCGTACTCATGAAATAAACTTCGACGAAAACTCGATTATTTTCAGCAAAAATATGCGACCCAAGTGTGTTCAGAGTTTACTGCACTTTTTCGTGCGGATTGTGTCATTTCCTCAAAAGTCGTTTTTTGTCAATGCTTATGCAGAAATTTCACCTGACATCCACGGGCCAAGGGATATTTAAGTTAATTCCATCAAAAAATGCATCTAAATCTTTGAGCATTCGCGAAAACTGATTTTTTTCATTTTTGATGACGTCCGCAGTGATCTCATTGAAATGGCTAAATAGAGAAGATTAGTTGCTAATCTGGCAATGCTTGCGTTGTATAGAAATGGAGTGAATTATGAAAGGAGAAGCGTTTCGGCGTTTAACGAGTAAAAATCGAGGGGAAAATATTTTAATAAGTGTGTGGAATTTTTGGAGATTCATTTGGTGGTTTTTCTCTCGAAAAAGAGATAATTTCATGATTTTTCGTTGGAATTCATCGTCGGTTGCTTAGCTGTCAAACTACGGTGTTGCCATGCATGGTGTTTGGTGAGGGCAAATTATGTTTATAGTAATTAACGTTTTAAGAACCCTTTTTCTTTTCAATTGTAATCACGGCAAAGAGAAAATGGAAAATGGTGTTTGTCGTGTATTAAATGTAGGTGATGTCTAGACATGCATCTATGGGCGAATTCAGAAACGCATCACTGCGGAATCGTTAATTCACGTTCACGTTCATAAACGCACATATCGCCATCACTGCAAACGTTCATTTAGGCATCAGATGCGCAAACTTTAAACATTTGAGCATCGTTAAATTACCTAATGCGTTGTTGATAGTGGCTGTAGAAAACGCGGAAATTGCAAACAATTTTGCAGAAAGTGTTGGAGAAGATTAACGAACATTCTGGGTATTGATCATCTGGATATTTTTCAATTGTGATTATATAGTCCTGAATTTTCGGAATTAATTTTCATTATCATTGTGCACATCCGCCTTAACTGCTTTCTTCTTGTTTCTACATGTTTAACAAAACATACTTTTTTTGAATTATTAGTATTAATAAATAATTTTACTAAAAATTCTCTATTAAAAATGTTGATCATAAACAATGCGTTCTGAAACGACAACGAACAGTTCAATTAGCATCAAGTATCGTATCAGCATCTCAAAAAAGCAGTGATGCCGCATCACTGCTCAAATGTTTGGCGTTTCTGAACTCAGCCTATATTATGTTCGTTACCCATATTCAAGAATGAGTGTTGGAAATAACAGATAATAATTGGAACAACAAATAATGGTTCCAGGCTAAGTTGTTCATCATCCTCTTGAATAGCAATGACATTCTTTTCATTTTGTGTCCAGATTTCTCAGATGGAAAAAAATTCATGTCAGTTTTCTGTCGAAGATATCAGTACGGATGTCCGCAATTAATGTTGGTATCATTTACGCGAAAGGATACCTTTCCTTCTTTGTTTGACGCTACAGTTTGAGGTGGAGTTGCATCTAGCATTTGCAATAACCATTCCTATTAAGCGTGCATACAGTTTTTGTCTGTCGTTTTCCATAATGCATCTAATATCCAGGGAGGGCCATATTAGAACAAACTTGTCTGTTCTGGAGATGGTTCAGGAAACGCAAACCGACAATTAGCAGCACTGAGCTAGAGGATATCATCAATGGTCGCATTTAGTCGAAGAAGACATACAATCTCGACTCGAACTGCTAGTGGCGTGTGTGTTCATCTCTGGCAAGGAAAATTATGCAGCCTCTAGGCAAATACTTTTTTGAAAAGTTCATAGGAACAAGCTGAGAAGACTCCCAGTGTTCTATTGTTCGACTTATTGTTATAGACCTAGACATAGTTAACTTGCGACAATGTTTTCTGAACTCATGCGAACTATTAGTTCTTCGAAAGATGTGCAAACGAAGTCAAATTCCTCCGTCTATAACGCATTAAAAGTATTCAATTATGGAAATCGTTCGATAAGTCAATAAGACATGTAGACTTCTTCTCCTTCCATGAATCGTATTCACTGAAAGTGAAATCTAAAAAGAGCAACAATGTGTCATATGTGTATTGTCTAGTAATAAGTTTAATCTTGTAGAAGAGTATCTTCTTTGGGTTCATCTGAAACGCACTCTCACGACACCACTGACAGGAAAATATGAGTATGTGCCCTCATCGAAGAGTACTAAAATGAATGGGGTGTAAGGCATTTGCATTAGATTGTCAATAGAATACCATTCTCATGCGTCCCTTGTGACTTTACAAAGAAAAAGAAAACAATTGAGATAAAATTTCCAATTTGCTATACTGACAGTAGCTCCATATCATTGGCATCTACTTATGCAAAAAAAAAAGAAGGAAAAATAGAGATGATTTTCCACCTTTTTAGCCACAAAGGGCGATCGACAGGCAATAAACGTTTGATAGGTAACGCCCTCGAGGTTATATCCTCGACCCAACAATGAACGGGTGGTTTTCATTCTCCACGTGAAAAATGTCAAAACATGTACATATGATGTGTATATGACATGCATTGTAGACTGGGATACAATAGTTTATTCAAGCAACCTCGAGGGGTATGTGAAATGATTTTGATGAACAAAAAGAAGTCTATCGCATATGTACGTGAGGGGCTGTAGCCATGAATTTCCTTTTCAAAAAATGGGACACAGACAATTTGTCTGATGAGAACGGCATTGTAGAAGTGGAAAATCTGGAATGACATGCTGAACAAAAGTCAGTACATACATAACTCACAAACCTACGGAGCATCTACGTTCATATAATATACGCCAGCGCGGCGATGAAATACGAATAAATTGGTATTTTCGTAGAAGATGTTTTGTGTTTGTGCAGAAAAAATATACGAGGTGGCATCAGATAAAACGATCATAATCAACCGTAAATAATCAGCTTTGAATCTCACATCATCAGTCTATCGTTATTCACAGAAACGATGATGTACCCATCGGGCATTAAGATAAATGTCTGTACTTGTTCTGAGAGAACTCTTTTCTTGAAACCGGAGCAATTTAACTCACTTCAGCTAATCTTGAATAGAATAGATTTAATATCTGAGCACATGTCCATCCAAGATTTTTTATTTTGTTCAGAGTGCAGAGTCGTTTGTTCTGTCACGTGGGTTGTTTAGGTTATCCATTTTTAGGAAACAATTTGGAGCTTTCCATGTTGTGGATGTTGAGACAGTTGACGCGGTAATTTGCCAGTTTCGTACAAACAGTTGAGCGCCTTTTCCACTTATGTGCGGTACCGAGCATTCCGTCTTGTGTTATCTCTACATGACCATGGCACCTTTGCTGTTGAATCCGCAAACCCCTGCCTATACTCATGTCGCTGTACAACAGTCGCCATGAAAACAAACAGTATTAACGATCGCACGTAAAGCTTACTCGGAGGGATAGGGTGAGAAACACGGCAGTATGCGAGGAACTCAATGTAGAGCAGGTGCTTCTTCGAACGCAAAGAGCTATGCTTCGATGTTTTCACGCCGCATGAATGTCCCATCATCACAACTTCCGTGGAGTGCCTTGAATGCGATTCCATCAGGTAGGCGACCGCTTGGCAGACCCAGGACGAGGTGGCTGGACCTAGTTCAAAAACTCGCATGGTTGCGCTTGGTACATGTATAAATCCTGATGAGTTAGAGTCGATTGCGAAGGATCGAGTGACCTGGAGATCTTTTGTGTGTGCATTACCCCTGCAACCATTGTAGTGGATTATGCTCGTCAGAAGAAGAAGACGTAAAACTGTTTTTGCTTTTGCATTTAGTCTAGTAGTTGCGGGGTGGTTTTGGTGCCACTAGACCAGATATAAGCTTTCTGCTCAAGCTTAGGGCTGATGCAAGCCTTATAAATTAAAGCCAAATTTATGAAATATTTCTTGCTATATGAAATATTTCTTGATTAAGGAAACCTAGACATGCCGCATCATTTATAGTGACCTTGAATATTGTATCACTCCAACTAAGTGTTGTGTTAGTTCTTAGAGGAGTGGAATGCTTAATGTATTGCTTCAAGTCAGGTTTGTCAGAGTATGAGTACTAGCTTCAAGAAACAGCTGCCGTCACGATTCTCTTAGCTTTAGCTCTTTAACCTGCTCGTCTCTGCCTTCCATCGTTAACCGTCCTCAGCAAACAGCTTCCATTCATCAATATCAAGCTGCCTTTTGTCCGCGATGACTTGGTCCTTAAATCGGAGCTTCGGTCTTCCGCTGCCTCTCGAACTATGAGGCCCTAATTCGAAGACCCACTTAGCTAGAGCTTGCTGTCCAATGTCCATGCATGATTACCTCATACAGCCACTTTGCATTGTCTACCGCACAGCCAATACAATCGAAGTTCATTATGTGCTTTTCGTCAATACGTAGAATATGACTTGATACACTTCGCTTTGCTCTGGTTCAGCGAGTCAGCAAACCATTCATTGATGGCTCGCTATGTACGAGCAGTCACGACAGTCTCATTCTATCGCTGGCTGGGGCGACCAGGAAACGCTTCCTTCACAATTATTCCACGTTCTTGCGGAGTTTAGCATTTCATTGATTGTCTGTTTGTATACTGCAGCTGTCTAGTCCACAAATGTCAAATATGAATGACGTACGACGGCATTTGCAAAAAAATATAGCATTTTCCGATGGGATGATTCATTTTGCGCCACCCTTTTAACATGTAGCTTCCTACACAGACTTCGAGACAATTTTATTAATGTTTCGTAATGTTGTCGACACTTGTTTATACCTAGACAATCGGGAGCATCAGACGATCAGGCAACTAATGCCAAGTTTTTTACCAGTTTTCTTGGCCAAACTAATCAGAAAGTAAATTCAGACAAAATAAAAAAAAAAGAAAAAAAGAAAACCATAGTCTAAGCCGAAAGGCACAAAAATTTAGTTCAGAATAGCTTAGAGTACCCGTATAGGGTCAGTAGGTTAGATGTAAGAACGATTGTTAAGTTAGCTAAGCTAGTTTTAGTTATTTTTGTCTAGCATGTAAGAAAAATGAATTATAAAATAAAACAAAAACGAACTAAAAAAAAAAAAAAAACGATCAGGCAACTAGGGTTCAATAGCCACTCGTAGTAAGCGGTGATTTATTTAGACGCACATGGTGTGCAGAAATCATGATTCGACTCGAAGCAGCACATTTTGATTGAATTGCCTAGAAACATAAATTCATAGCGTCAAAGCTCACCTTCCGATTGTAATTCAAAGCAAATGCCTTAAGTTGGCACAGTTAAGATTAGGCCAACCGTGAGGCACAAGTTTATGCGTCGTGAAGCTCTAATTAAGCCCAATTGGTTGTTCACTACTTAGAGATCACTCGTAAGCTGGCAGGAGATCAAATAGGAAGAGAGTGAAACATTTCAGTGTCGCATTTGTTTAACCTTTCCTCGATCCATAGAAAAAGAGTTCCTTTTATGTGAACACTTTACGATGACACGTTGTGTTGCTCCCTCTTTACGCAAATAAACAGCATAATGTCCAGATAAGCCCACCTATAAACGCAGCATGCCAGTTCGGAGGTGGGGACCAATAACTTTCAATGGTGTGTTTTTTTTTCACTCATTTACATGTGTGTTGTATGCGTAACTGGAGACCAAATCGCCGTACACATTTATGTGACGAAAGATTCTTTTTTTTTTTTATAAAATTCCAATAAAAAATATCATATAACACGGCAATTTCGTTTTATTACAACACACTACCTATTCCTATTGCTTCCTGCATCGCTGCTGTGCTTGCCTACGGAGAGACCCTGAACTTGTTCAGATTGCTGCAGGGGTTATAAAGGAAGAAATGACATCGTTGGGGTGTGACACACAATCGGCGGTGGTAAAAAAAAAAGAAAAGAATGGAAACATAGACAATGCGTAATGAAGCCCTGGTGTATGATGATACCCACTGCCCAGAGTGGTATTAAAATGTTGGAGGGAATGTGGAATAATAGCACCAAAACACATTTATGGTAATTTATAGCTAGCATCAACTCCCTGTTGTAACTCGATGAATTATGATAATTTTTATTCTGTCTAATGACTTTATTACATATCCCCCCACCCCCTCAGTATTTCGCACACTCGCGCGAGGATAGCTTTGCACGCTTCAACGGGTCGTGAAAAGCGTGGAAAGACCATTTGATGGCGGGGTTTACCGAAGTGTTTCTATGGGGAGAATGGATTAAAGTGATATTGCCAGTAGGAATAAATTCGGATTGAGGAGGACACGCTTATTTACATACTAAGTGGTTTGAAATTTTATTCAGACTTCACTTGTCAGTGGTTTTTGCGGCATTAGCATATACATGTAATATTTGGGTAGGAACAAATCAAAGTATGGCAACGAGCAGTACATGTAGCTCGGCGGCCCCTTTAGCAGCCTCCATTTGTTCGTCTTTGGCTTAATTCATCGGACATGTTTATGTCATAAAACACTCGCAAATATGATAGCTTTCGTATTTTATTGTTGTAGTCGATATGTTTTCAAATCCAAACTTTCAATCCGCATCACATTTTTGAGCGTAGTTACAGAAGTTGTTTTTATTAATTTCGTGTCTATACGTATGTCCATTGCATATGGAACTGAAGTGGTTTCCAATTGGGACTTGACTTGAACAACTTGAAAAGAGTCGGCTCCACGGCGTTCTCAAGAATGGGGCTAAGACCACACAATGGCGAATTTTGAGACAGGATCTTGGCTTGCACCACTATAAGATGAATTTAACTTAAGATCTAAAGCCACTCGATCATATGAAACGACGGACGATCTTGGATTGGGTTCTGGAAATGTCGGACGATCATCCTTAGTGATGAAGCGCATTTTTGGTTAACCGGCTTCGTCACCAAACAGAACATGCGATATTAGTCACATGCTTTAAGAAACGCCATTTCATCAATTTAATACCTGTATGGTGTGCTTTTCATGCATTGGTGTCCTTAGACGCTAGAGTCAATGGATGTCGCGGGAGACATGTTGCAACTTTATTTCTTTAGCCAATTGCATGGACTATACATTATTCATACGAGTCAAACTCAATTCGATGAACGTGTTATATCGAAAACTTGTCCTGTCGATTGGCCGTCTAGATCGTTTGATTTAACATCCCTAGACAGCATCTTTTTTATGGGGCTACGTTCAATCATTGCTTTGCACTGCGAAACCGGCGTCACTCAGAACCTCAAATTAATCGAGAGACAACAGCCGCTTCCGTCGAAATGTGTGGCGGAGTCCTCGAAAATTGGGTTCAACGAATTGCCCGTGGGGGACATATGAATGACGAACCAAGAGTAAATATATCGAGATATCTCAGATGGCTTGTGTTTGATTTCAAAAAGAAGAAGGTGTCCTTTGATATGTGTACATTTAATCCATCGTGTCAAACTCAAAAGTTCAACTCGTTTAACAAGGAGCCAGTGCAAATTGGGGTTGAATGAAATCAACGATATACGCATCTCGTTAACTCGCATATAAAATGGCTTATAATGCTGCTTTTACTCTCTCTCTCTCTCTCTCTCTCTCGGTCTCTCTGATATCTGTTCATAAGTAAGTTGCTTGACTTCTACAAGACTACACATGTGTATGCCGATTTCGATTCCATACGAGACAAATACCAACTTTTCTTTGACGGGGCACCCGTCACCATCGTCAGTCTTTGGCAATGCTTAGAGAGTGTATTTGTAATGGAAAACGGTGACGAACTTCGTCGTTCGTGTCTTTTAAATAGGATTGTTGATCCTTTCAATTTATTTGGGCTTTCAACTGAGTTTAAGATTCCGTAACCAAAGACTTTCATCACCCATCCCCACATTTATACAGAATCCAGAAAATGCTTTCAAACACATGTTAGCCGAATGAAGAAAGAAATATTTTCTTATACTCACTCAATATCTTTTTCGCTTCAGCTTTTCTACAAATAAATATTTATAAATAAAAATAAACAAAATGAATTCCTCCCAATCTTGCATTTGTGGAACAATTACAACAAAAACATTTTAATTTGTGGCCAAAACAATATTGAATATGTAAAGCAGAAAGTTAACACCGTCCAACAAATATTTTACACTCAAAACGGAAGATATAATAATAATTAAGAAATTCAATAAATTCATATACAAAAATATTTAGAACATTTTCTTATACGTAAATAAAAAACAAAAAATAATATATATATATATATATAAATTTAAATATAATCGCTGTGCTGTTGGTTGTGTATATTAAAAAATAAAAAATAAAAAACAATTAAAAATGCTTAAAAAGATTTTATACAAGACATAACATTTTTATATAAAAATTTAAATCATCATCGTCCACAACGTGTACTTAATGCAGTCGGTAAACCGTTATCCCTGTGCTCATCTACCCGTTCTTTCATCCACCACCATCACTTTCATCGTCTCCTTCGTCGCTATTGCCGTCGTGTGTATATTTGTAAATTTTGTAAAAATCTCAATTGTTAATCGTCGTGGTACTCGTTGTAATCTTCGTCGTCGCTATTTAAAATATTCACTTATCAGCGTTAGCAAAATGGACTATCAGTGTATTGTTGTTTATACTATTGTTCGGATAAGTCCTTTTTATCCGATAGTTACGGCCGATAGTGATTTCTTTGCAACGCCTGGAAGACAAAAAGGATGTCTGGATTGGGTGAAGTCACAAATTAAAAGGTAAAAGCTTTGAATGGTGTGTGTTTATGTTTATATCCTGGACATTTGACTTTTTGAAAAAAGAAAACAACTAAAAAAGCCATTATTTTTATACGACCTATCCTATATTTTTCTTTTTATTGTTCCCCTTTTAAGTATCCGATTGTTTGGAGTGGAATAAACCCTCAAAAGGTGTGTGAGGACAAATAGCACTTTTTATTCCTTTTCGTTTGAGTGACTAAATGGAAATCGACCTCTTTTGTTAGTTCAACCTTGATGAAGGTTTAAATGATTTTTTTTAATTCATTCATTCATTCGGTTCTTCTGTGGAAGTGTGTACAGGTCTTCAAGATGTCAAGAAATTGAAATATCATCTCTATGAAGTTTTGCATGGTGACCACACAAGAAAGACTGAAAATAAATGGATGTAAAGCAACAACGGTCTGTGATTGATTCTGGCCTTATTTTAAAGCTACATTCATGCCATAATGTACGGAATAGCACATCATTCAAATAGGTGTATCGTCTTCGCTGGCAGTTCTTCAAGCGGTCGTTCCAATGTTTGATGACTCAGTCCAATATGTGCACCCTTATTCCGGCAATGGCGTCTTGAATACTGACCTCCAGTTCGTTGCCAGTAGTTAGCTGATTAGCTTAGATTAAAGACTTGAGTGTAGAACCAGACAAACTAATCGAGTGGCGTCAAGTCGCATGTTTGATGAACGCTCGCCGTGAGATGACCCAGTCGTCAAATTTCTCCTTCATAATTTCGAGTCAACATTTACAGCGTCCAACTGGCTAACGGTTAGGTTGATGGGTAGACGCGTAAGCAACGGCAAATAGAGGTTAGAGTGTTTTTCCACTTTTTATTTGCTAACTCTATGATTGTGTCATCCATCCTTTTCTTGACGTTAGCAAGAAGTGGTTCAATACATAAGCTTGCATGGAATTAGTCTGATTAGTCCCCTTTCCCTGACAAGTGCATCCGCTGCCTCATTGCCGACTATATCCCTATGACCCTGGACCCAGCACAGACTAATCGAATGCTCCGTGCTAAGAACCTTAAGCTCTTCGCGGCAGCATGCTGCAACTTGATCTCAATAGCCGAAATTGCTACGTATCGACTTTCTGCAATTCTCGGATCTTACTGCGTAGGGAATTGACAGACCATACTGAGTATTTGATAGCAGTCATCATCCACGATGCAGTCGGATTGGCCACCACTCCGCCACCAGCTACACCCGAAGACTTGGTAGGTGGAGATTGGAGGAGGTTATTCTCTTCCTCCTCTGTTAATTGGCGAACTCACGGCGTTGTCTATCTTGCTTCAGAACAATCATTTACGGATGTAGTCGCAAATCCAGCCACAAAATAAGACCGATTGACTCTTCAGCTTATCGGTGCCGAATACACATTTCGGGGTCTTCTTCGATACTCGTCACTATGGCATCTATGTGTTGTTCATTTTGCAACAATCTGTGTCAGTTTGTGGGCTTATGGACCAAAAGAGTGTACGCACTCTCAAATTAAGGGGTTTTCTCCCGATACTCATGATTATTTTGGACCGTGTTTTGTACTTGCTTCTTTCTTTCTGAAGGGGTATCCCCCTTTGCAATAAAAAAAGCATAGAATTTCCATTTATTAGCAACATGAATACAACTTGCTCAGTCTACTTAATTTATTCGAAGTACAATAGATTTAATTTTCTGTCTACTCGATACTCCTCCACTATTTTGCATAAATCCGGGCCCTTATAGAACTGCGTGTAACTCAATGTCCCAACTGCCTCATCAAATATACAATCTTACAATTCCAGAAATCAGTTCCCAAAGTAGCAGCCCCCACACATTATTGTGGCGCCACCAAGCCAGGCTGTATCCTAACGACTCGGAAGTAACAAAGTGAATAATAAAATCATTTCCACTATCATCTCGAGCAATCACCACAATCGAAACAGTAGCTATGACTCATTCGAATGCGAAGATGAGTCGAAATTGTGTAGGTACATACTTATCTATACATATGTATATCCACTCTCTTGTGAGTTTTTATGAGCAACTTCTAGTGTTTTTGTCTCCTCCAAAGGATGTTATGTCGACATAATTGTTATGGAATACAAAACTAACGAGAAGTCGTCGTTTTTACATGAGAATCTCTACTTTAGTTTGATAAGTGGTGTGCGTAATGAATGGTGTAGTGACAAAAAACAAATTGTTAAGATGACTGCACTTAATAATAATCGAATGGGTGGCGCCTAGACCGAGCCTAACTTCTAGAGGAAGCACTCACGAGTGTGGAGAGGACTTACAGTTTTAATGTTTTTGTTCCAGAAGTTTTTCCTTGGCAGGCGTACTCCCTGGCCATTGTCTGTGACTTACTCGTGTCGGGGATTGAATTAGACACCCAGCGTAGGAGTGGGCGCACATATTCTTATTTAATTCATTTTCCTTACGTGCAATCATTTATTGTTTTTCATTTTACCAAGAAAACTTGAATTTGGATTTTCAAGTTTAATAGGGAAGTAATCCTGTTCAAGTTTTCCTCGTTATATCGCTTCTCGTTCGGATAGAACTTCTTTTACTCAGACAAACGGAGACAGGTACAAAAAGAATAGTTCCACACTTTAAAAAGCTCATAATTAACCTCCAGTCACGTTGCAATGGTTTGCTATTGTTCTATCACGAGTGGAAGGGACCTACAGTTTTATCCCTACTTCGAACGGCCGAGTTTGAGAAGCTTTTTGTAGACAGTTATAATCTTTGAGCATTGTCAGTGACTCGAAAGAGGTGCAGCCGTGAAAATTATTTCTTGTGGTACCCGTGCAGAGTCGACGCACATACCCACAACGCCATGGGCCACCACATGGAAGCTACATATAATATCGGCAATGAATATTGAGAACAAGAACGGCGATTCAAACCCCTCTGTTGCAGACCAATTTTGATCTTCAAGACAGTGTCACTTTTCACAATGAACTTTCTACCTGTGATTACGCTTATCAATGGTTTCCTTATGCCGAGCCTGACCAGCTTCAGCAGGAGGTTCACCAACTAAACGGTATCGAGCGCCTTCTGCAGTCAATCAGACAGGCATCCGTGCATTGTTTCTTGTCTTTATTCCACTGGATGTCGGACACCAGTTTTGACGCGGCATTAATGTTGAACCCTGGATTCGCACCGGTTGCCCTAAATGATCTTGTTTTCCTCAATTCCAATGAGCATCTTTTCAAAAACGATATTTTGTGATAGATGCGTCTTTTTTCCCGATTTCGGCTGCACCACGGGTGTCTTTTCAGTGCGAGCACCATACTTTACTCAGCGCATTTTTGAACAGCACTGTGTAAATCTATACCGCTTCGAGGGGATGACGGCGAAGTACAATAATTGGTATGACATCGATTCACACTGCTCTTCAGCGTGTAAAGGATGCCCTGGGGATCTTCCTGAGAAACCACAGTATTGGTTTCATCATTGGCGACTGCGCTATATGTCATATTATTGTCACTGAACCTGCAGAAACCTGGACTCTCAGACAATTGACTTATCTCGTTCCGGGCATAAGTGTGGTTCAGCCTGTTGCGGCCTTCTACCCTCGTTTACCGTATATACTCGCTGTAATACAGCACCAATTGCTTGGGGATCTTCAACCACGAAGAAGTCTTTGTCTAGAGCTGCCCCTCGTGGATTGATGACAGCTGAGTAAGCTTTCGTTGTTTGTCGTCCTGAAAAGTCAAAGTCGTTTTGATCTTTCGTCCGCAAACTTTTATTTGCTACAGAATGTACAGACTGGCTTTTCTTGCTCCCTCTTTCTATAGACGCCTGAAGACCTTCTTGAAAAATTCAGATGTGATTGCCACATCCACTTAATTAATGCACTTAATAGTATGTTCCCACTAGACGAAATTGAGTGATTTCGGCAATTTCCTTCGAAATTAGGATAGAAATTGCCCAATTTCCCATACAACGAACCAATTTCGAAATTGCCTCAATTACCTCAATTTCAATGACATTGCGTACGAAATTGTGTATTGTGACAAATTGTGCCAGTTTCCGTATATTTATAACACATAGAACTAGCAGATTTCTCACTACCGCACACAGATCACGCATAATAACTAGAACACCATTTGATATAAATTGTTCTCCGAGCGAGTTTTCTCGTACATGTACATACATTTCGCTGTCAAACCAAATTATTTCAATCGTAGTGTGAACACTTTGGGCAATTTCGCCTGTAGTTGGAACATACTGTAACGAAAGAATATGAGCCTAGGTTCAAGTTCATAAATAAATATTGGGGACGAGATGCCACTACCAAAGTGGAGCACGCTGCTGAGCATTGCGGGTCAGATATCAGATGTTTCCTCCTTCTCACTGACCCTTATCAAGACCCGATTTCTGTAAATATAACTCCGTGGACAGAGAATTTCTATTATCAATTCCATGCTGTTAAACCACAGGAAGAGTATGAAGACATAATCGGACCTACATGGCTTATGTGACAACTACAATAAGTGCCAATAAAAGACAGCCTCATGTAAATGTTATTCTGTGCACAAAAAAATCACTTCTAACCCGCTCAACCTCCACGTAAAAGAGGGTGACTTTGGCTTGTGTGTTTCATCACACTCTACGAGAAGCAAAAAAAAAACAAGAATTTTCAACAAAAAACCCGACAAGCAAGAAAAAAGCGATTTTAAAAGAACCATTTGACTTCTTCGATTCGATTGTGTTCGCATTGACATTGACATGATAACGCAGAGTAAAAGGGAGAACCTTAAACCTGCCTACTCCCATTTCAATATTATCAACACACATGACAAAGTGACAAGGATTTCGGGAAATTAACGATTTCAGCGAAGATATTGAAAATCCGAACATAACAGTGCACACCTTTCGAGATATTTTTAGAAAGAAAGCAACAAAAAAAAAAGAAGAAGAGGTTTTCAATCAAATTCGTCATCGTTCGACGCCCAATATTCTCGTGTTTGCCTCCGGAAAGCTGAACGCTAATGAAGTGGAAATGTTAACTGAGGCATATCGCTGATAAATGTCATCACATATTCATTTTCTTCACCTTTCCCCAGAGGGGGATCTTCCTCACCGACGTTTACTGTATATATTGTGTCGTGTGTACATCATATACACATATCAATATAACACTTACACATTTGTACATCTCAATTCAGGGCTCGAGTCCTTGTAAGTTATTCTGTTGCGAAATTGGGCTGTCAGTGGATATTAGGTGTGTCGGTTATTGTAACCAACTGATGACAATGGAAAAACATTTTGAATACGTATGTTGTCAGTTGATCAATATCTAATGTTCGAGTCAGTGATTTCATATGTACATCCTGTCATTACAATCAGTTTGCTTTCTTTCTTTCTTTTTTTTTATTAAATATTTAATAACCATCTTGTGTGGTGGGTTTATACTGTATACATTTTTGGGAAGAAGAGAAATATGAAACTTATTTCACGGTACAAATTCCTTAGAATATGTATTAGGTGTTGATGGCATAACTCCCACAGGATTGTCGACTATAAATGATGATGAAGGCTTTGAATTGATGTAGACGTTGGACGTAATAATGTATTCACACCGAATCGAAAACGCGTGGTTTGGATGGGCTTTTACTGAAATCGCAGGCCGTTCCCACTGACTTGAAGTGTTTTCAAATGTCATTAGCCGTCAGTTTTAAAGTGCCGGCAGAACAGCTGTTTGTTTACATTCAATAAGAGAAAAAAAAATAAGTTCTGCAGAAATTAAAAAGATTTGACAAATTGTATAAATATTTAGAAATAATAATAAAAATGTTGGTGGACCAGTATAACGAATGTCTAAAATCGATATAACGTACTCTTTTTTCAAATGCATTAGTGTCTCTATATACGTACGAAAAAAAGAGTTGACACTCGATATAACGAATTTTTTTGTTACATTAGAGAAGAAGAACACAAACCCTTGACTATACAGGTTTATGGGTCTGTTGTAAAACTGGTAGATCCCTGAACTATTTGTTACTCTGCATTTACTGTTATCTATGTATGGATTTGCACTCGCAATGTTTTCGATTTTGAAAGTTTCGTTCTGTTCAGGACTGTTGTTTATTTTGTCAGGTGCACTTGCGCATTTGGATCGCATTGGTGGCGTATATTCATTGAGTTACTTTTTTTCAAGTGATCCTTGCTGCGAAAATAGCACATATTGTACTGAAAAGCATCTGTCGCCTATTTTTTGTTGTGACAGTAGTTCGGTAAGCTTTCCAAAAAAATGTCTTTAACTCGCAAACGTCTTTTGCTAGAAGAGAATTTGAAGTCTTGGAACAATGCTGGAATGTTTCTTACAGAAGATAGTCGTAGTCCTAGAGTAAGATGTTGTTGATATTGATGAAAATGGTAGCTCCTCAGAAATGGACTCTGTTCAGAAAGTAAAGCATACCGATGCGATTAGGCATTCAATTTAACAAGTGCGAAGGTTCCAAAATATTCGCGCAGGAAAGAGTAACAGAAGAGCATCAATATTTATCCATTTGTTGAACGTTTGGTACAAGTAAAATGTACCCGATATTACGAATTTTTTGATTCAGCGAACACACCTGGACATTATATCATTCGTTACACTGGACCACCACTGTATTTTTGTTGAAAATATTACCTCTTTGTCCGATTGCCACAAATGTTTTGACATCTAAAAATGAAAACCACAATAAACTGAAGTTCACGCTGTAGGCTTGTTAGGTTTGACAACCTCTCACAGACGAATGAACTGCAGGGGGTTTCAACTAGCTTTCGCCGAAATCGATTGGATATGTCGAAACCTCGGAGATTTGGAGAAATTTAATGAGACCTCGCCATTTGGTTTGGAAAAAAAATTTCAAAATCCAATTTTGCGTTCCCACTGGAACTTCAACATTTCAAATGACAACTAGTGTCAGAATTGGTTGCTGATATTTCCATTGTTATTGGGATTATCATTTGAAATGAGTGATTGTTTTGTTGACAGCTGTTTTTTGTTTATGCCAGCGGGCTGAAAAATCACGCGCTGAACTTGGAAAGAGGTTTGTTCGATTTGACAAACTTGCAAATGCAGCGACGAAATTCAAAATTTCACTGAAATCCAACATTTCGAAATGCCGGACAATGTATGACGAAATGCTGAACGCTTGGTCTGAAATGTTGAAACCAGCCGAAATGTTGTATTTAGGTGTGGTGTGGATGTACTATAAGATAAGTTATGGATTTACAAGGCATCCGTCAGAGTTTGCAATGAAATGGATCAAACAACCTTCAGCTCTGCTTGAGAATCCATTAAACGGATAATCGATTTCTATGATCAACTGTCAGTTACTGGTCCCTTCTGCATTTTCTTCTGTCAGAAACAGGCAAGTATCGCTATGGTTAACAGACCACTCCCGTGTGCGATTGAGTGAAACATTTTTTATTGTTTTTAATTTGCGTCATTCAACAGCGCACGGATATCGATTAAACCACATCCAACCACATTCCTTAAAATTGTTTTAGTTCCACTAAACCATCAGTCATGTGTACCATTTCTTTCCGAACTCGTAACTTCGAGCGCATACATATCAATTGTCACGTCAGATAAAAAAAAACTAAGGAATTGAGAATGCTTCTGACATGTTTCTTCCTCTTCTGTAAACTGCAGCCGTATTTTGTTCGTTTTATTTCATTTGAAAACCTCAAAGACCTGTTGTCTAACATACCTGATTAAAGCAATGTGCATGCATGTTCAGACTTCATTCAATTATGAATTCCACAACTGACGTGGCTCATCTTTCGCTAACCGGTAGAGCTGAAGGCATCACTTGACTGCACTGAATCTCCAGTGCATACAGTTCTGCGAAAGGGGTGAAAGACGAATGGATGCACTTTAATGGATGTACCACTTGCCAGTGCAATGGATATAATGAAATTTACGATAAAAGAAGAGGAATAGAAAAACATATGTAGTAACAACGTTGTTCGCTTGCAGCTACGATTAAGATCAAGATAGAAAAAGGATTGGATACCACACGATGTTGGAATGGGCTTGTTACCCCTGATTCGAGTGCTTTTTAATGTAAAATCAATTGCTTCAATGGCTTCACATTCAACCTCGGTGACAATAATGCAAGTGGACGTGCATTTGGTGAACATATGATTTATAATTAATAAATGGTCTGGTGCAGGCTTAATCAAGTATGAACACATAAATCAGAAATGGAGGAGGATCAGAGGGGTCCATATGGTGCTCTTGTTATGTACAAACGATGAAACCTCGTGTATGTGGGTGACATGGGCATGCTGTGGGAAACAATGGAAGCATAAGGATGCATCAAGAAGACGACATTTTCTCTTTGAATGTATTTCACTGAAAATGACAACAAGACAAGAGATCTCATGGAAAAAATACATCAGGCGACAAGGTCAAGTAGAAAACTTGAAACAAGTACACAGTTCGCCGGTTATTTTGTTCATTTCTGTGATAGCAAACGTTTGCATCTTGACCGTGTACATATGCACACCTGTGCGGTTGTCCCTCTTGATACATCTCAGACAAGCGATAATGCTTCAGTCCTACAATTATTTGATGGCGACTGGGCGGCTGCAGCTCAAGGGAAACATTATTATCCCATTTCACCTGGAGCTTTTCACACAATAAGTCATAAATAAATCACTCAACAATTTCAAGCATTGCCCTATTGTCAGAGAACCCTTACACATTGCTCGCTTCCACTAAACCAGAAGTACTTATGCCCTTTTGAAAAATTCACAAAATCAACAAGAAGCACAGCGGTTAACCCCCTGAAACTGTGAACAATAAAAAAAGGAAACACAAGAGATTTTGTTGTTGAACATACTGGGTTATCGGGTTACAAGCAGGCATGACTTTTAAGGACTCTTGCAGGCACATAAACTAAACTATGGTTCGTTGGGTTTGCCTTCGCTCTTTATGAGTCTGGTTATATTTTTGTAACTCTATTTCGGCATGCTTGGTGTGTTAATGATGGCATATAATTTATTCTAACGGCTTGCACATTAAAAATGCCATAACAGATTTCCTTTTGATGATCCTGACACATTCCTCCCTTAAATTATCAATAATTTAGTGACCGTAAAATGGTCTGGTTACGTTCATTTCGCAAGAATGCACATCTGCTCTTACACTTGGGGAGAATAGAATTATCGACGCAATGGAATGGAGAACGAGAAAATTGGTAATCATATGTGCATGGCGTTCTCCATTGAATGCAACGTTATGGTCGACATCACATTTGAAGGAATAGTCAATAAAGAACACGAAGGCATCCCACACAAAGAGCAACAGCTTCAGACGATGTAGACCAAAGGAATTCCTCCTCTTCCTCCTCCTCCTCCTCCTTAGACGGCGATGTTCTCGCATGGAGCATCTATGGAGTGGACTGAATAAATTGGCCCGATTGCGTCGCACCGCGTTAATAAAATACGCGTTAAACCGAAGAGTCTGCACTCGATTTTCACAAGGGGGCACGTTGTTGTGTGACTTCTCCCCGTTTTGTTACTGGACATAATGATGTGGTGGTCAGAGACTAAAGGCACCTTACCAGTATGTCAGAAGAGCAGTGCAAAAGTTATTGCAAGTGACTAATGGTGAATCGGTGGCATGTCTGCCATAACTTTCAAAGTGCTTCGCACGCGAAAATAATAAAAACAAACAATCTTGAACCTTAATAGCTCTTCAAATAACTAACTGCTTGGTTTAATTGAAAAATTCGCACATGCAACGCAGGTAATTTGGACTGCTGCATATATTATATCGGGGTTTCCACTAGGGACTTCTTCTGGACAACTTCTGTTTTTAAATGAAACGCAAGCCATTTATATATGGAATTAGACGTTCCCATGTCCACCACGGGCACGTATGTGCTCAATGACTGCCAATTATGATCAAAAATTGACGTTAACGCTCTTAAAGTTGTCGTCACGTTCTTCTTTAGTGAACTTCACCATAAACTGACTGTGGCAGTTTAACTCTTTAATACCCACTGGTCCATTTTGGGCACGCACTCTTCGAACAAAAAGTTTGTCCAACAAAAATATTCCAAACCTGCGTGCAAATCTTTGGAATCAGTTGAGTGTCCTAACGTCATACACGAATACATGAAATATATAGGCGGCGTCGATCTAATGGACGCATGCTTGGATCGATATCGCATCCGCATCAAATCACACAAATGGACACAACGCCTTTTCTACCACATGCTTGCTATATGGCCATCATCAACGCTTGGATGTTATGTCGACGCCATTTCGATTGTACGAATTTATCATGAAAGTGGCCACTTATCTTACAAAATCCAGCCTACTGTTGGCACGAAAATCTAGTCACCGATCGAATTTGGAATCGGAGACGCAACCAAGCGGGGTCGAATGAATGTTGCTCATTTGCCACCGATGGATGTACGGCTAAACACAATCGGCCACTTGCCGGAGCACGATACAACTCGACATCGATGCAAAAAACCTGGGCTCTCGCGTAAATTTTTAGGACGATCGTCGTTCAAACGATTGTATTCAACGACGTCGTCAAAATTTTGCTTCGTGTACACTACAATCGAATCGTGTCGTCAATCGTTCAAATAGTAGGCAGTTTGAGAACTACTAAACTCGTTAAATCTCATACAGAAAACGAAATTTATGCTGTCACTTTTAAAATTCGTTGTTGTGTGCCTATTAATTTCAAATCAAAATTCGAAAACATGTTGTAAAGCTTCTCTCAACTGGAATTAACTAGACACATGCACAATAATCATTATTGTTCATATTGTGGAAGATACATATGTTGTGCAATGCATATGTTAGCAAAAACAGCATCTTTGTTAAGGTGGTACCTGCTCTTCCTTTCCTCCAAAGAGTGGTTAAATTTTAAGGGCCGATGTTGATTTTGAATAAAACACACATTATTTAGGAAATTATTATCATTTCTTTTTATTATGATAATATTGGTGTGGTTCAATTATGTATGGAACAAAATATCGGCCCAATGGCCGCCGCGACCTCGGCGGCACACCTCCATCCGATGGTCCAAATTTTCGATGACGCTGAAGCATAATTGAGGTTCTATGCCATTAATGTGCCGAATTATCTCATCCTTTAGCTCTTGAATTGTTGCTGGCTTATCGACGTACACCTTTTCTTTCAAATAACCCCAAAGAAAAAAATCCAACGGTGTCAAATCACAAGATCTTGGCGGCCAATTGACATCGCCACCACGTGAGATAACACGGCCATTGAATTTGTCGCGCAAAAGAGCCATTGTTTCGTTAGCTGCGTGGCAAGTGGCACTGTCCTGTTGAAACCACATATCGTCCACATTCATATCTTCCAATTCGGGCTATAAAATGTTCGTTATCATTTCACGATAGCGAACACCATTCACAGTAACGGCCTGTCCGGCCTCATTTTGGAAAAAATACGGCCCGATGATGCCGCCAGCCCATAAACCGCACCAAACAGTCACTCTTTGTGGGTGCATTGGTGAAATGGTCAAGAGGCTTTAGTTCTTGAGTCAATTGCACTTTGTAAGCGTGTAAATGCAAGTCTTTATGCATAATGTTCATCAACGACGAGCACACAGTTGGACATTTGGACGATTAAATTGAGCGAAAAAATCACGATGTGCACGATATGCATTTTGATTTGAACGCCCATTTTCATAATAACCCTGAATAACTTTATCGCGTTGCTCGATTGTGTATCTTTCCATGGTTCAAATTGAGTTAGTCCGAAATTGAGAAATGTCAAATGAAATGCAGAAAAAAATTTCAACATCGGCCCTTAAATTTTAACCACCCTTTAGTACGAACAGTCAAATATACATTTAGGAAGGCAATTAATTATACCTTTATAAATGCCAATACATCTTTCTATTCCTTGCCTTAGAATAAATTTGATTGAAGTATATCTTACCTGGGTCATTAGATGCTCCATAGAGTGTGAGCAACCAAGGCTCAAGGGGGTATCCACTGTCAACTACAATATTATATTTGAGGATATCACAAAGGTACAAATAATTGTGTACCTACCGAAAGCCAATTGTTATGGTTGCGTTCGGATGAATCTTCTAAGAACAGCAGCTTTGTCCTTGTCCTCTTCCTTTCTTATTTCGTTGGACACAGCTTTAGTTCTAATGCTTTTATGGTCTCGCGAACTATCTCTGAAAAGGGTACTTTGGCCAACCGTATTCCAAAGTGGTTACTGTAATAGTCCGACAGAATTTTCACTTTCGTCGTCATTTTTATTGAACATTTTTAAAAACAAAACTAAACAACAACCAACCACGAAGTATGAAGGCAATCGTTCATCACAATCGTGCAATCGACGGCAAGCAAATTATTGAATTTTATTATCAAAATGCGTGCTCTGTTAAGAAAGTTCATCGCGCGCTTCTTTCATTTTATGGTCAGTTCAATGCAGAATTGTCGATTTTGGAGTGAATATCAGCCAGAAGTATTGCAAGAGCTACCAATGCATCCAGAAAAAGTCACAGTTTGGTGCGGTTTATGGGCTGGAGGAATCATTGGACCGTACTTCTTCAAAGATGATCCGAATCGTAACGTACCGTGAGCGCTACCGTGAGATGATATCCAACTTTTTTTTGCCCAAAATGCAAAAGCTTGACTTGCATGACATGTGGTTTCAACAAGATGGTTCCACATGCCACACAACAATGGACTTTTTCACTTTTTGAACATTTTATTTCACGTTCGGGACCGGTCAATTGGCCGCCTAGATCGTGCGATTTAACGCCTTTAGACTATTTTTTGTGGGGCTATGTTAAAGCGCATGTCTATACAGACTAGTCCGCAATTGACGCATTGGAAGACAACATTGAAGCATTTATTCGTGAGATACCGGCCGAAATGTTGGAAAGAGTATGCCAAAATTGGACTAAGCGGATGGACCATTTGAGGCGCAGTCAAGGTCAACATTTGCTTGAAATAATTTTCAAACATTAAATTATATGGACCATCGATTCAAATAAAAATTTCATGCATTTTTCTGAATGTTATGTTTTTTTTTGAAAAACTTTCCTATAGCTTTTAAAAAATCACCCTTTATTAGTGAATCGTCAAAAACGACATCGTCCAGACGATTAAATTATTTTAGTGTTAGACGAAGTAATACAATTGTCGAAACGACGTCGTCAGACGATCGTGGTCTTACGCGATGAGAGCCCCGAATGCGACTCACGAACTCGATTCGTTTGCCAAAAATGTCAAGTTCACCTGTGCCTCACCAGTGAAAGGAAAAGTGCCGCAAATGCTTTTTTATCCAGATTTCGTTTATTTAAATTATTTTCATACCACATGCTTCGATAACTTTCAATAAAATATAATTGTCCATACAAATACATCTTTTAAAGTTTTTTTTTGTCGGTAATGCCCAGCATGCCCAAAATGGCACGCACTACCTGTAGTCACCTGCCACATACCCAGGTGAGTTATATGAAAAGTCGTAGAACAAAAGTTGTCCCTCTACAACATATAATTTTTTAACTTGGACATTAAGGGTTAAGGGTGCGTTTTCACAGTAAAAGTTCAAAGTTTGTCAAGTCCCAATGGGAGAACCCATTACTTCCATCAGGACACACTGTAAACCACATTTGTCGTACATAAGACCTTAATCAAAAATTAAAACCGCGATAAACTTTTAGTTCATATAGTCTATCTATCTAACTCATTCATGTTGTGTGCGTGTTCAAGGTTAAATAAAAGTACTCGCTGTCGTGAAGTCACGACAGCAGCACTCTCCGGTGCAAATTACAAACAAATCACCCTTAAGCGACTCCAGACGGGAATTCAAGTCCCGCGGACTTACTTCGTGAACCATGACAAGGGAAAATGTTCCCTTTTCTATTTTCTTTTCTCCAAATCAACGATTGTTCAGAGTTTGGTTTCTTGCGTTTTCTTGTTTTCTAGATATGTCTTGATTATCGAAGATTTAAAATCGATAGTAATTACATTACATTACACAAAGCCGCAGGAAGCAGTAGCTAACGTGTTCAGGGCTTGTATGTAGGTGGTCTATGGGTGTTGAGGTTAAATGCGAACACTCACGTTCGAGTAAAATAACAGACGAGTTCAATCTAGCATTACAATTGCTATCATTCATTGAGTACTCCCGTACGTCCTAAATATGTCATAGAATCAAAGAATTATCCATTTGTGTCATTAGGAAATCGTTTTACACTGCGGACTGTGTGCTACACCCTCTGGCTGTATTTTGACAGGAACACTGTATGAGTGGACATCACTTATTCAACAGAGTCGCTCTTCCGTGACTTTGTTCACTTTACGTTCGTTTTCCTTTTTTGATCACTTTGCCGCTAGGGGGGGCGCGATGTGCACTTCAATAAAAGCTTAACAAGCATCGGAATTTATATTCGTACTTTTATCCCCTGCTTTCATAATTGAAAGCAACTTTTGTGTGCGGGCGTGGAATTCCCTGAGGTGAGGATTTGCCTTGTACTTCTCCCCAACACCGCCGTCGGAGGGATAAAGGAGATATACAAGATTTTGCATGGAAATTAGTTTACAAAGCGCGAGTTCGGTTGGTATTATAATAATGAAAAGAATTAATGATTCTAAGAGGCATGTCATTAGTGGATGACTGCGACGTTGGCACAAGCTGTGCTCTTGATGGAACTCGTGTTCAGCCTAATTACATTCAGTGTTCTGGATTTGCGAATTTTGTTCTCTTATCCGCGGTGCTGTGACAAAAGAAGTCATTTTAATCTGTTTATCTTGCGAAGGACTTTATTGCTTGCAGCGATTTAAAAGACCTGTCTTTGGGGGGGGCGGGGTTACAAAGAACGCGATTCTTGGGTGAACAGAGCAGATGTGGAGTAGATTCTTGGTCTTCTTCGTCGCTGCAAACTTTTTTAAAAGTGACTGTGATCTATGTCAGGACGCACGTTTTTCAATGGTATAGGACGCCCGCATGTGTCCATCCTTACGAAACTGAATAGTGATGAGAATCTGTTGATCAGCGTCGGTAAGAGGGCTCTCATCGTAGATCCAATGACTAGACTCGGCCATCAATTTATTCTGGCGTTATTCAAAACTTCGATAATAGTTTCTTCCTTAGAGAGCATAACGTGAGCTTAGTATGCATATGGGATTGCTAGATATTCCCGCAGTTCAGAGTTATCTATCACAACACTGTCGGCTTTTTTCGTCGCAGATATATACTTCAAGCAGATATATTTATCCAATCAGATTTAAATGAATTCAATAACTTGGTCATATTTCTAATGTAATTTGTTTTTCTATTTTCAGGTAAGTTAATAAACCACATTCAGTCTTTTTTTGACATCCTACTGATTTACGGTAAGAAATATAAGTCCTAAAATATTTATTCAAATAATTGTGTTATCCGGTGGGACATAGTTAAAAACAAATTGTCTCGAAGTCGAGGCTTTCTACAATCTATCAATCGGGGACCAGATAAGAACGATAGGATAAGAAATTTAAATAAAACAACAACGGGTTGAGGTATAACATTTCTTCTTGCTTTATTTTGAGGCTACATTCGTGTCATTTTGTACGGAGTAGCCGTCTCCCAACATGACGACACTAGTCAATTGACTGAAAGCGGGAACATCAGGTATGGACTACGGGTCCCGCCTTGGCTAGGAGGAGCTAGGACGTGGATGCCTGGACGCCAAATTTTGCCATCGCATCAAATGGTTCCTTGTGATTAATCCTATCGTATGCGGCTTTAAAATCGACGAAAAGGTGGGGCGCAATGATTTGAAACTAGCTAGCCTTCTCCACGACTTGCCTTAGTGTGAATATTTTGTCTATAGGCGATCTTCGGGGCCGTAAGCCGGATACGTACGAATGAATGAAAAGTCACTATAATTAAGTGCCACTGCGGTTCTCTTGGCATCTACGTCTTTTTCTCCTTAAGCCACTTCAGTTCGAGGTGAGCCTGGGCCTCACCCAGCATACCTCGCCAGCCAGCACGACCTCTCGCCAGCTGTCTCCAGTTTCACACACCAAGGTGGCTGAGGTCCCTCTCGTGGGTGGCCTGAAACCGCATTTATAAAGACCTATCAGATTATCCACGAATGGCTTCAGGTGCTCACACAACGGCAGGGAAGATCTTATAAATGATGTTTAGTGGACTTATGCCTCAGTAGTTGGCGCATTTATGGACATGCTTTCCTCCGACCTTATCTTACAGATGAGTTTATGCATGTATCCAAAAGCTCATCTCCGCTTTAAAGAGTTATGCAGATGTTCCGTCTGCACCAGCGGGCTTATTCGACTCTAGTGTCGATGTCGCTATCTTGACTTCGTCTAGGTCGGGGAAACGGAATTCTTCATCCTCCATTGTGTGGAACATCCACATCACTGCAGTTGATAATAGAAATCTGGTAAGATTCAAAATATTAATTTCAATATTGAAATAACCCTTTGTCTACGTGACTCGCTGAAATTTTAATTTCCAGTACCAATGAACCAAAAATTGACGGGTCAATAGATTTGCCGCTCTCACTTTCTATTCAACTCAAATTCTTTCATCACCCACTTTAGCCACACAAACCGTGATTTCCATCCTGCATCCACCACCAACAGAAGAGCACTAACACCGATTCTGCATATTGATCATGCCCCTACGCAATGCCCACTCAATCATTTCAGTATCGCAACCCTCTCGTGCCGCATCCAAGCTGAACAGAGGGCAATATTACTCATACGCCACAGTGGTCCTCGAAGCTCGTTCGTGACATGAATTCGAATGCAGAACTTAAATGAAAACAACAAAAACGTCAGTCATTAACACCAATTGTACTGGCAAAGGACACTATATGCGATACGTCATTCAAATGGAATAGTGTCGGCTAGCGTGACACCATACATTGTTCTGACGATGTGTAAATTTCATTATCATTCTCCGCGCATATGCATGATTTGAATTTTTGAAAACTGCTGGCATATCTTGTCATTATTGGCCAGAATGTTGTGCCGCTGCCACTGTCTGAATAATTTATGTTTCTGCCCATGGGAAATACTCAGTAAATTTGCATGTGAATCAGGGGAATAGGAATGTGAATTTGATTTGTGAAATCTAGTTTCCTAGTGATTTTAAGGACGTCATACCGTATCCTTACAAAGCACTTGAAGGGATCCGAAATGGTGTACCGGGTGATGAGAAGAAATGCTAATTACAAGATACGCTTACGCCTCGCCTGTGGGACGAATACATTTACCATCGCATTCAGTGACGAAAATGACAATTTGCATTTATAATGCGATCTTATTTTGAACGCGGAGCCATTTTACCCGTCGTCTTAGAAACAAAACCGGCATTTGACTTCATTATTCACGAGTTTTCTATAAATCCCCCAAAGTGATGTAGAAAAGGTAGGGAAGGCTGTAATCAGCTTAAGATAAGTTTTCCACTTTTCCTAAGGACATGCCATTTTAACGATTACTCGCCGCCTGACGAGACACATGAGCTGTGTCCTTAAATTTCCATGATTTATCCTTGCAATTAGCTTAATTAGTTTATCGATTTACATAAATTGAGTATGATTTGAACAAAACAAAGATTTGGCACGTGCTCGGGATTTGTGCACAAGAACTAATTGAAAGTGTATCGAGCGAACTGAAGAAAACTATTTGAAAAGGTTCTCCTTCTCAAAGGATCTACGTAGCAATTTGCTAATTGCTCGGGTGTAGAATGATGAACAATCAATTCATTGACAGATTGTAAGATGTCTAGTTTGAAAGGAAAGTCGAAGAGTGTTCAAGTAAGGAACTTTGACGACAGAATAGAGATGATTTGATTGAAGTGCCAATCAGAATGTATAGGTCTGTTCCAATTGCTGCGAAATTCAACGAAAAACTGTCCAAAGCCGTTCCATTTGGTGATTTTTTCGTAGTTTTTCACAGAAGAGCGTGCTCATGAGAGAGTAAAAAATTTCCCCACCCTACGAATTTCTGACACAGAAATTTCTGTGGGCAGAAAATTGAAGACTGTCAAATTCAAATTAAAAAAAAATTGACGTTTCGTGAATTCTGTGCATTTCTACGAAAAGTCGTTCCACAAGTTTGTGCCAGAAATGAAGTAGTATAGAGACAGCCGACTTCTACCTCCCTTTCCCCTAAAATTTTTTTGACAGCGTTTTTTTATAACGTTTTCACCGACGCAGGGCAGGAGAATACGTGTGAGCTTTCCGAACAGCTGATTGCCTCCCCCTCCAAGCTACCGAGGTGAATTACTTAGCGGTCGTCACGGCAACCACAATATCGTGAAATGCGTAAGCTAAATATAATATACCTCAATTATAATTCTAAGATTCAAATCAGATTTCAAATTTTTCTTACCGCGAAAAGTAGGGGAAACTGCACAAGGAATTTAGCTTTGGGCGGCGTTCACGAATTGCAATATTAAGGAATATTCTTATTAGATTAGGGGCTAATACATCGGCATGAAAGAAAATAAATGTAACACATTATATTACTCCAATATTATTTGATTTCCGCTAATAAATCAAATTATGGTTAAATTAAAAATTAGGCCTGACACGTTGTTTCGACTGTAAATATTGTGTACTACAAGAAGCCATTTGTTTTAAGAGATACAATGACAAAAAAAAGCCAGACCAATTGAACAATTTTAAAGCTCTGCTCTTTCTAAAAGTACTTATTTACGTCTATCAATATGTATTTACCCCATTTCAAAATTTAAATCCAACAATATACATACAAGGAGTAATAAATTCATGTAGACTGTGCTGACCCATTGTTGCAGTAACGCCTTGTTTTTACGTTTATTTTCTGGACGTCGAATCATTGCCGAATCATGAAATTAAACGCAACTAACGCATAAATATACATTTTATTTATATTTTATTTCTTTCGTTATATTCATTAATAAAACTGGCTATTTACAAAATATTTTACTGTTGTCTAATTGTAGGTAAACATTAAGAAATAGTCTTTTATTTTCTGTGTAGTATACCAATTAATAACATAATCCGTAAAGATATACCGTTGGCCTGATACAATATATGCGAATATACAATCTTATCGTTGATATTTAATTTAATACAACATTTTCTGGTAAAATTTTATATTTTCAGACGATAAAACTTTTAATAAAATCTAGAATTTGGATTTGTGATTATAATTCACGAACACCCAAAAATATATAAATGTTGATGAGTGTCAAATTCACGAATTCTGTGGGCAATTCATGAATTTTGACTTTGTTGAGGGCAGAAATTCACAAATCAGCCGCTATTTTCGTGGGATAGGGATTTTTGCAAACAAGTGTGCGTGAATGTTCGATGAATTGTATGAATAACCGTCAAAAATTAGGTGAATATGCGTTAAATATGCAGCTGTGAAGTCGGCTATCTCTATACTCCCTTATTTCTTGTTTGTGCACAGTTTCTCTCTGAAAGAGAGATTTTTACCCCCACCACTGACAATTTACTGAACTACGAATTTCTGTGCACAAATCAATTGGAACAGACCTTATATTCTGATGCTATCAAGTGAATAGTCGTAATTCACAGAACTTATGTCCTTAATATCCTGCTGACGAAATGATTGTTCTGTCTTGAAGTTATCGTTAACGAGACATTTGTGTGACCTCCTATTGATTAATTCAGTTGTACGAAAATCCGATCACACCAGGAGATTAAGCGTCATCGTAAAGGACTCCTGCAGACGCTGCAGGGATGAAAAAGAAGAAATGTGCTAATTTTTTCAACGACACAAGCGAATTGGTTCGTTCTCAACTCTGAATTGTTCCCCATCGTGGTTAGTGGATCACAAGTGGCAGTAAAATGGACATAACTCTCTTGACACAAATTGTTGTACAAGATGACCATAAAACAACGGCGGTGTGAGATATAAAATAAGAAGTCCAGGTGGGCAGTTGACCGTATAGTCCTCTCCAGCCACGCACTTGCAGAACTTTCCACAATGCTCGGAATACCGGAGATTGTTCACATCTCCTGCGGGGTAGGCTGAATGCAGCTTATTTTTAAGCCACAATCTTGTCATGCCATTCGCTGACAGTGCTTCAAGTGGTCTGTCCAATTATTGATGAATCGGTCAATATGTGCGGCGTTATTCCTAGAGCTCGTCCAAATTGGATGGTTTATTTGCGTAGATTAAGGACTTTACGTTGTCGGTGTCAAGTCACGTGAACGCTTATCGTGAGATGACTTAGTTGCCAAATTTCTCCTTCACAACTTTGAGCTTTGTGTCGCTTAAACGGCATGCAGTGCCATCATTGATCGAACTACGACTCGAATACATCGATGTTTTCGTGCTCTGGCCACAGAAATTCGGTTAACATCGCTCTTTATATACTCTATAAATAATAAACCCGCACCAAACATTCAATCTTTATGATGATTGGTCGAACACTTGTATATTGTGGACATTGCCACTGACTCCAAAATGGTCCTCATCCGAGAAGAAGATTTGTTGGTCAAAACCCGACTGTCCAGCCAACATTTCCAGCTCAAATTCACGGCGTAGTCTATGATCGCCTGGCTTCAATTCTTGTGTCAGGTTGTCAGTTTGTGCACCTCCATCTTTGCAGGAAGCGCTGCCGAGGTAGCAGACATCGCCGATTGGTTTTCCGTCTAGCAGAAGAGGTGCCTCACATCTTGAGCCAAATCTCATCAGCTTTGTTTTGGCAACGTTTAATTCAGCTCTTCCCGCGTTGAGGCCCAACGCGTGTAGTTTTGCCGGGGCGCCGCCTAATGTGTTAGAAAGCAAGCAGATGTCGTCGGCGTCATACTTGTTTAATAATTTCCTCACAAGTGTGAAACGATGCGCGATGTAATGGCAAACCTTACTCAATATTTTGACAGCTAATCGTCATTGGTACATTTGACTGGTGTTGAAACATCAAATAGAAAACTATCATCGCTAAGCCGCTCGAAAGGGTGCATAGCATGGCATTTTCGACACACAAACACCGCGGCCAACACCTCGATGTGATTGAAATCGCTGCATATGTGGAAAGAACTGCGCTCCGGATACTCTACTATCCTTGGCAGATTAATGGACGCAGGGGTGCGCGACATGTGTTCTCTGTCATTCCGACTACCAAATCACTGTAGCGTCTTTCAGGCAGAGACTATAGCGATAAATTAAGGTCATCCTGAAAAAAACAATTTAATATCAGACACAGATATCGTCATCTATTCGCAGAGTCAAGCAGCGATCAAATCTCTGAGTGCAGCCACTTGGAACTCTAAGATTTCCCTGAATTGCCGCCTATATCTTAACGAGATGACCATGTATTTTAGCATCCAACTGATATAGATGCCGGAACGTCCCAGAGAATTGTGAAGCGGACAAATTTGGGAAAAGGGAACTAATTCCGGATGAAAATCCGCCATGCATACCTATCGTCACTGGAAAGCATCTACTGAGGCTTGAAACGCTTTCTCACACAAATCGTAGATTGTCTACCGGTACTAGGTTCATCACAAAAAAAATATGTCCTAGGTAGGTTAGATAGTTGGGCTACCCATAGTCGGACTACTACCACTGATCGACAACTCCAGTGATAGTGCCGTTCAGTTTATCCCAACGGCAAGTGCTGACTGGACTAGATTTGAAAACCGAATAAAGCGTATTAACTTAGCTTTCACTGGGATTCAAACCGGCACTCAACCAAAGGCGCCATCCAGTTGTATTTCACACACAACAAATATGGCCTACTCTCGACTCAAACGCACAAATGAGTAGGCTGAATCTCAGAACTCTCATCGGCGTCATAACCGCGCACTGCCCTATCCTTACGCTCGCCTCCAGATTAGTTATCCCCTACAATGGCTTTTGCAGAAGCTGAAGTAGTGAGGAGAAGCAATAAACTATCGTACATCTTCTATGCAACTGCAGTGCTCTGGCCTCTCGTAGAAGTGGTTCCTTAAACGCCTTTTATTTTAACAACTTGACGGAACCAAACAGCATTAGTATCAGTCCTCTCCTTTATTAAAAGCTCTAAATGGTTTGTGAAATATGGAGTGTAAGTGTAACAGCTACCAATCAGCTGTTAGCCACTCTAGCCTCTAGACTGATTTGGTTACATCATCGCCACCTTTTACCCCATATTTTAAAGATGACGGCATAACCAGGTGGAATCAGTTACAAGCACTTTACTGAATCATCCAAAAATCAATTTAACCGCAATAAGGAAATTCAAAGTCTAGAGCAAAATCCATCAATTTTTTATTTACTGAATCGGTCAATAACAATGCAATAAAATGCCATAGTAAATCCACGAAAAAAAAATCCTGTCAAATTACATTGCTTTAATTTTATATCAAACAATTCCCGCATTCCTTGATTGAATGCGAATGAACCATCACCGCCAAATGAATCGCATAAATCTCTATCGTATCCGTGCGGAGGCTCCCTATATAATTTAATGTGAAATCCGGCATCGACCCGCCCGCCTCTCCTCACATGTGATGAAACGCACCAAAGTGGATCTTTACTAGTCACGTAATTATAGAGAAAATACGATTTCATCTTATCGCATCAATCCAGCGAAACTGCCTCCACAAAAGAATTATGACGTCCTTCCCCAAATCTCACTCTCTCTCTCCATGTGAATATCATATTCATTTTGTTGGGCAGGCATTCAATCAAATTTCTTTCTTCAACTCATGCCACTTTGGTGAAGGAAGTTAAAGCATTGGGTAGCCCAAGTGTCATAATTTAGTGAACTAATGATGTCCCTGAATAGCGAGCAGTAGGGACACTGCTGAATTACAGCTGAATCATGAAATGTGCGGGGTCGTCGTATAAATCACGCCTCATCAACCGATATAGCGACGCGCATAAGCGAATGTATGTGTGTCATATTTAGTGGGAGTTGTTATGGATTTAGGAAACCATTGCCGCCATCATAGTGCTGTTCGTGCTAACAAATTCTGGTTAATTTTCGTCCTTTGAAACGCTGTGCCCCACGCCTTACTTGTGTTTGGGGTACATGCCACTGGACATTTATTGGCAGCAGATGTGGGAGGGGAACTGTTCTTGTCATACGTTTTATGGCGTCCATAGCCCTGAATTAAATCTGCTGTGTTCATAAAATGAAATCACATTTCAGCTAATTTAAAGCCCCACAAAGCGGATGTTGTGGGTCGGGGTAGAGATCCGTTTTCTTCGATGATTAGAATGAATTCTTGATTGCAATCGGTGTGTACTTTTCCTGATTAGTCTGCTGACGGTAACTGTCTTCATTTTGCCCACGGCTGCGATGGTCTAATCAATATTTATGTATATATCAACAAGAGGGTCATGGAGAGGAATACTAATAAGGATATTGGTTTAGTTGCAGGAAGCGGATATTACCTCTTCTTTTGAGTTCATTTTTCAAGCTAAGATGTGGAGGTGTACACAGCGCATTCCTTTGAAGAATACAGTGTACATCCCAAGGAGTGAATCACTTATGATGAGATTCATCTTTTGACTTCATGCTGTGTTATAAAGGGTCTGCCGAACTTTGACAGTTGATAGCGACCATATTGTTGAAGATACATCTGTCAAATAGGTTGTAATTTATTCAGTCTGTTTTTGCCGAATCACCACGGACGGACATAGCGTTCAACAACATATGCAAATGATAAAATTGTTTTTACTTTCGCCAAAATGTCAAGCCCATTTCTGGATGAATGGGTACATCAACAAAACCAATTTGGGATGATACCAATCCACATGAGACACAAGAGCGTCGAATGCATCCGGAAATAGTCACTGTTTGGTGTGGATTTTGGACTGGCGGCGTCATCAGTCGATATTTCTTTGAGAACAACGTTGGCCAGGTCATCACCGTAGACGGCGAGCGCTGTAGTTCGATGATTACCAGCTTTTGGTCTGAATTTGATGATATGAACACCAACGACATTTAGTTTGAACAGGACGGCTCTTCACAACTCACATGGAGGTGATTTGATCGTGCGTTTAGGCCCGGTTGCACTTTTTCTTGTGGGGTAGTTCTTAAGTCGCAGGTCTATGCGAATAAGCCACAAACAACAGCGTCTCCTAAAGCCAACAACCCATGCCAGCTTTCAAATACAGCCTGATTTATACGCCAAAGGCATGGAACATGGACGCTTGCCAACCACGATTGTTCTAAATTCAGTAGAACACACATCAATCAAAGCCGTGGTATCAAAACGGCACTCAGGGCTAATTCGGTTCACTTTGAACCTCCACCAAATGCACACAATGGATTGGCAACTAAATGCTTGATACGAAAAGGTGGAGCTGTTATAAAATTCGGCCCTATTTCGCCGCTCGGAGACTATGACTCGACCATGGCCGTGGTATCAAAACGGCACTCAGTGGATTGGCAACTAAATGCTTGATACGAAAAGTCGCACGAAAAAGTGGAGCTGTTATAAAATTCGGCCCTATTTCGATGCTCTGAGACTATAGCTCGACCATGAGAAACCTAAGAGATGCAGATCGACACCCACCACCTATTCGTCGATTTGAAGGCCACATATAACTGTGTGCATGTAGGGGAGCTGTACAAGGCTATTTCTAGTTTTGACATTCATACGAAACTCGTCAGATTGTGCAGAATGATGATGGAAAATTCTCGCGCTCCAACAAGGTCAGGAACGAACTCACCGACATCTTCAATGTTAAAAAAGCTTTTAGGCAAGGCGACCCGCGGTCATGTGATTTTTGTTTAACATCATACTTGAGAAGGTCGTGCAAAACTCACTCGCCAACACAAGAGGCACTATCTTCCAAAAGTCCGTACAATTGCTGGCATACGCGGACAGCATTGACGTGATTGGTCGAACCCAGCGAGCCTTCAGTGATGCGGTTGCTGGTATTTAAACGGAGGCAGCGAAAATAGGTTCAACAGTGATTGAGGGCAAAACGAAGTATATGTTGTCATCGAGAAAAGACGCACAAGATCGACGACTCGGCCAGGACGTCACCGTAGGCAGATATAACATCGAGGTAGTTAAGGACTTCGTCTACATCGGCTCCCAAGTAAAGACTACGAACAACATCAGTACCGACATTAAACTCAGAATAACTCTTGCCAATCGCTGTTTCTTTGGGTAGTAGAGCCCTCTCTCGAAGTACCAAGCTAACATTATATAACACCCTGATCATCATCTTGACATTGTCAAAGTTTCCGCGCCATAGATCAGGGCGCGGCAGCTTTGACAATGTCAAGAGCAGATGAGGAAGCCCTTGGTCTTTTCCAGAGAAAAGTTCTGCATTCAATCTGTGGTCCTTTTTGCGTTGATAGTTTTCGGAGAAGAAGATTCAACCATGAACTATACAGCGATATGAGCCCAGCCAGGCGTCTACGGATTCAACGCTGGCTGACTCATGTAGAGCTTATGGACAACACCGATCCAGCCCGAAGAGTGTTCGACTCCGAGCCAGTGGGCCAACGTAATAGAGGACGCCCACGGAACGGATGGCGCACACAAGTTGAGAAGCACCTCAACCAAGTTGGTCTGCGAAATTGGCTAAAGGTAGTGCCAGCTGGAGAGGCTTGTTGGCTAAGGCTTAGGTCCACCCCAGACCGTAGCGCCATTAGAATAAGAAGTTAAAAAAGATAAAGGATATTCCATTTACTCATTCGCACTGAAAACCAGTTTACTTTAAAGATTTTCTACGACGATGATAAAAACTGATGTTAGTGTGCCCCCCAAATGAAGACTCTGTGAAAGTTCACCGCATGGTATCGAGGCCACGCACCAAGTGTGTACGGGCAAAATGCGTAAAAATGTTTTTTCCATTGTTCAATCATGACTTTTTTTAAATCAAATTTGCTTTGATATTCACTTCAAAAGGTGTAAGACGACACACACAATGGGAGTAAAAAGAAAACCATTATTTCGAATCCACACTCATTGTTTGAGTTGAAAGAAACAGAAAAAAAATAAGCTAATCCACGTCTCGCATCTTTACACACTCCCAGCACAGGATTTGTGTGTCTATCGCCGCCCTCTTTTGCAATCAATGGATAGCCATGCAGAAAATTTAAATTCGAAATTTCACCGAACGAAGGAGCTGGGCTGAGAATGTGCGGGAGGATATCATGACGGTATACATAATTTAGGGTTCAGGATATTTTACGTTCTTAAATTATTAAAGAAACCCTGTATGCACACATGTCCTCGCATATATGAGAAAGTGTTTGCGAGACTTTCTTCGAATTGTTTTCGAACAAAATGGTTAAATGGCCGTAAAAACATTCATTTTTACATACGAATGTGAGGGATAGAGGTGCCTACACGCGTATGTAGACATAATCACAGTCCCCATGGGTTTTTCTGATTGAATTAATCTCTTCTCTTTGAGTTTCCTTTTTGTCCTACGGATATTTATTGTTTTCCCCCAAACTTTGTCAGCTTTCTTTCCTTTCATTTCACGCATGAACAAATCGAATGATTTGACCCACAAGTTTAGTTGAGATCCTTTATCTCAATTCTTCGCAATTTCGGCTACTGCTCACCCGGTCTAGGTTTAATTCTTAACATTTTAATAATAAGCGCCGAGTATCTTTATTTCGTGTAACTTTGTCGTCGGTTCACTTCTAGTAAGATCCTTCCGAAACAACCGTATTCGGAGTCAGCATAATTGTGTGACTTTGAACCCAGGAATCGCAAGTGTGACTGGTTGCTACAGAACTAGCTCTACATAAACTGAGATCACATCGTTGGCGCTTTGTCTTTAAAATCAAATGAATGTCGAATTAACGTTGGTCTTTTATCGTCGTCACAATTTCAAGTTTAAAAGTGGTCAAACGAATAAACCATTAACTCTTAACCGTCCAATTTTCACTCGCCCGGAAACCTTTCTCAACCGACAACCATCAACTGCGGTGTCGCATTTTGTCGTTATATAATTCAAAATCCTGCGGTTTTCTACCGTAAAACAGTAATTTAATTACGACATGAGTGAAGTCCACCATACAATTAAATTTTTAACTGTCCACCTTGATGCTTTATAGCAACCGTGCAATGCATCCCTCATTGTCCTTCACCGATGATAGAGAATCTCTACACCGCAGCAACAGCGAGGTGGTCGTGTGGCATGTATATTGAAAATAATTGCAAAAATGTCGCTGAAGTTTTCGTTTTGCCGCTGAGAGGGACGCGAGATACAACTAATTCAATTAAATTTCTTGTCAACTCTGCCTTTTCCTTTTGTTCCTTTTACGGAATGCTAAGCGTGTCCTTTCTCTAATGGAAGGACACTAATAAGAATAAATGTGGGCGTTTGCAAAAACCCTCCGGCGGTATAGAGGTTAACCACAATGAGATGTTTGTATATTTCCAAGGATTGTAATTAATAGGAAGCAATGTACAAGTGAGGAGACGGTCAAAACAAAGCGGATTCCGATTCCGGAAGAGCAAGAAGGGTTGTCTTTTGATAGTCTTTACGAGCGTTTGAAGATTGAAATATTATGCGTTTACTTTTGAATGATTTATCATATTTCCTTTTCTGTAGGATTGGACTAGTTTGGTCAATTTTGAAATCAGGAAAGCCAAGCTTGGTGTTAATGCGAAGTTTTTGTTCCAACTATACACGTTACTTGCGGCGCCGGTCTCCATGGACTCACAAGCCTTACACATGTTAAACTGTAAGCTTGTCAGGGTGTATCTAAGCATGCTTGGGTATAAACTTATTTGAGTCTAAGTCTCTCATGATTAAATGAACTTTTTGTTTTTTTTTTTGAGAGGTTATACATGCTGTTTTGTGTTGCATCCTTCAAAGAGCGATTGAGGCACGTTTCGAAAGGTTTGCTTGGAAACAGATGTCGACAGGAGACGTAAAACATTATATTTCTCTTTACTCCTATCAAACACATCATTTTATCAATTAAACACCTCAGCTGAATCCTTTAAAACGTTGTCCGGCCACATATGCAAAGAATTAAATTATCCTTCAAATAAAACTCCTTTTCGTACATTTTCGGTTGATGCACAACATTTTGCATCGTTTCTAATTCAATATATACATACGTTTCCTGATCATTACATTCCATAAAATCACTTAAGGACACCCTCAGGCCAGCAAATCAAAATTGATTTTTCTTGAGTAAAAAACTCAAACTCAAATCATTTCTCAATTTACTGCATTTTTTCGCGTAAAATGTATCAAAAACTTAAAATCTTTTTCATATTTGTACATTGAAATGATGCCATTTAACTTGTGCTGGGTAGAGTTAATTCAATTAAATCGAATTGCATCAAGATCTCGTCTCAGTTTTGTGTAATTTGGGAGAAAAATTGCAAAAATGCAATTTTAGATTTTGGTGACATCATGAGAATCGATTTTGTTTGTAATTTGTTGTGCCTATCTGGCAATAACGGGGTGACATTGGGCTGAATTGTATGGAGAGCGTTGCCAGAAAATCAGAAATCATTTTGTATTGAAGAATGTGTTGGAATTGTCAGGGATTTGTCCTTAATTTTCGTATAACAGCGGATCAAAATACGGAATATGGTCCAGTCTAGGATGGGGGATGAAAAATACTTAAGGATATGCCAAACCGATCTAGAGCTGTTATTTTTTGTAGATTTGGAAAAGGCATACAACCAAGATCCTCGAGGTAAGCTCTGGAGCGGAGTTTGGGATTAATGCTCCTCTTTTTTAGGGCTATTCAGTCTTTATACCCAAACTGTAGCAGCTTTGTTTGGGTTATCGGTGCCAAATCAACACCTGTCAACGTGAGCGTTGGACATCGCCAAGGGTGCGTCTTGTCTCCTCTCCATTTCATTATATGGACTGGTTGTTGCAGCGCAGCCGAGACGAGGAATGTTTCACATTGAGAGAGTTGAGGATAAGGCATCTTCTTTTTGTAGATGACTTAGTTATCCTCACATCTTCCCAGGCGCAACCCCAGCGCGGGCTTGACTGGTTGTGGCTGTACGTGGTGATGCTGGGATGAGGGTTAACATGGGCAAATTCGAGGTTATGGTTATTTCCAGAATGTTTAAAGCACTCTACATCTTAGTGGAGTTCCATTGAAGCAGGTGGAGACGTTTAAGTATCTCGGAGTCTTTTTCACAAGATGCTAAGCTGGCCTGTATGATTGGGCAAGCTCGGTTTTGAAGCAGCTTGGAAGATCAGGAATCATGAAGGCGGGTGGAGCGTGGTGTCAAAGATCAAGTTAGAGAGAGAATAAGATCGCGAATACAAGCTGCCGAGATGAGATTTCTTCGTGCTGTTGTGCGAGTTTTTCGCCGTAGTAGGGCGATAAACTCGTCAGTACGCGACGAAATCAAAGTTGCTTCTTCGAACAGAATGGATATGCTTCGACTGGTCATGTGGCACGAATGTCCAAATCATCACGACATCCTGGAAGACCCAGGACGGTGGTTGGACCTAGTTCAAAAACTCGCCTGGTTCCGAAGGGGCATAACTCGGGATGAGTTGGAGTCGATGGCGGAGGATCGAGTGGTCTGGAGTGCTTGCTCTTCAGTGGATCTTGCAGGCCATTGAAGATGAGGTGAGATGAAATTAATTTGTGTGGTGGAAACTCTGTTATGGCCCGAAGTAATAATGCTTGAACTTTACTTTTTGAATATAATCTCGTGTAAATGTTGCTTGCGACGTACAAGGTCCAATTTTGGAACACTACTTCCAGCGTTGTGACCGCTATTTGGCCAATTACGTAAGTAATGTGGGCTTTCAAATAATTAATCGTACCTGGGCTATTTTATTACATATCATCCAATAACGTACACAGAGAATTTGAGGACGTCAAAGGCGATAACGGACTCGGAAGGTCAATGATGCACACCATATGCTCCTTGAAGTGCACGAAAAACATTTTTCACAGAGCGCTGAGATTTTCGTAATGCAGTTGAATAATTTGGAGACGTTGTTGGGGTGTGAGTCTTTCCACGATGATTTGTCAAATAATACGAAATAAGTCCAACAGGACACCACGAGGTTACGCGCGATCTGTCAAAAGAAAACCTATTGAAAATACAAGTCTTAAATGAATCACAAAACAAAACCTATTGAAAAAAAAGCTGGTCTAAATGAATCACCCTCCACATGCTGAGTGCTTATCCTTGAGGAATACAAACCCAAATCTCCTTACTTTGAAATGTGATCACATTAGAAACAGTTCGCTAATCACAGAAAAATACAAAATGATTTTCATTTAATTATTCACTTCCACATTCACGTGCGCTTCGTGAAGAGAATATGCAAAGTGTAGGCAGACGAGAAATAATGTAGCTGAAGTTACGCACATTTCAGCAAAGTGTACTTGAAGATACGGATAAAGCATTACAACCCAGCACCTGAATCAGGGAGATGAACACATTTTGTATAGCGTACAGATGAGATATGGAGGGGAAATGCTTTTTGAGTACAACAAGTGGGGTTCACGAAAGGATTTCGTTTTAATGGATTCTTGTAAATGGTCTTACTTAACCCTTCATCCTTTGAGATTGAATTATGCATACTTCGATGGCAAAAGTGGTTTGTCGTGTTATCAAGTGACAAAATGGAATCTTTGGGCTGACTTTCGGTATCATTAAAAGTTTGCAATTGCTTTGTGAAGTTGTCTCTATCAAATTGAATTTGAAGGTGCAGAAGAAAGTGAACAACTTTCTCAAAAGAGATGTAAAACATTTTTTTAAATTTTCCTTACACTTATTAGTCTGGTATGCGCAATTAGTAACCTTGAACTTGAAGTTATTCTCTGTGCATAGAAAGCACATTCAAATATTTAAGATAACGACGTCGTCTCCAAGCTTCTCTGAAGTAAACTCATTACACCCATCCTCGGTATTTGAGAGCACCGTGTGTCAATAAGACGCAAAGTGTAATTTGAATTGGAAATAACCTCGGAATATATGTATATCTAAGGAAAAAAATGGTTTTGTTTCTTTGTTTATCGTATTTTCTTCCGCTATTGGAGAAGAGAGCCCGGATGGGATTTATCGTCTGTTCATTTTAAAGTGTTTTCTTTCTTTCTCCAAGAGCGCTAAAAGCACTGTTCTAAAGTGTCTTTCTTTATTTAATCATCTGTGAAATAATATATTACCATTAACTAACTACACTTTGCAAATGTGTGTGACGACAAAGGCTGGGAATCATAGAATCTCCGTAACAGTTGCATTGCATCCTTGAAATCGGATCAAAGAACGTATTAATTTCCTGATTCTCTCTGCATCGAATTCACTCTGTTCATTTTCCATTTCATATTTTAAATTATCGACTGATTGAAGTTTTCTCATTTTAATTTTCCACTCGAGTTGAAATAAACAAAAACGAGCAAAAAAAACTACATCACATTTCACTGATTTTTATTGGATTATAAGCAAGATTGCGCCTGATACCACCCCCTCATGTTTCTCGTTGTCGGCACACTCCAATGAATATTTATGGTTTTTATAAAAAGAACTTACATCTCTATATTGCTTCATGAATCAATGGGTTTTTTGTTCACTTTTATTGAAACTTGTTATTCGCTTCTTCAAATAGACGGACTCACTCTCTCTCTCTCTCTGAATTATATATTTACAACTTTTACAAATACAAAAAGTTTTTCAGAAAATAAAAAGTTAGGCAGGAAAGAAAAGAAAAAAAAGGATTTCTAGCTATTTATAAGGCGATTAATAACTTTGAAAGTACGCTTTTGAAGTAAACAACCCAGGATCATTCCTGTCCGCTTGGGTCCGTCACGGTCCCTGAACGTGACTGTTGCTCTTTAATAAGTTTTAATGTCGCATGTTTCTACAAGTTAACAAAAAGGGTATTTGTGGATTGGATTTAAAGGCAACAAGATTTAAGTATTAAACTTCAATTTTCTTTGTCTTATCTATCTAATGGCAATGTGTCTAAACCTGTGCGGAGTGTTGCCTGAATGAATATATAGTGGTAACAAACCAGTTGGGAATACTCCAAACCACAAACATGGTAAAACGCACTCAAGGAGATTAAAGCCAATGCATTTGCATACATAATATGTAGATACGAGTACTTTGAATGAATAGTTAAAGAGAGAAATCAATAGTGCAATTTTGTCGTGTTTTAATGTATAGTGGCGGACAATTAAATAGCGCACTTGCGGTTTTATCAACCAGTAATATATTAACACAATGTATTTGAAAGTTATTATTTTACTAAACAGAATCATACTCACTATTAAAAAACAGACGTGAGTGTATTTTGCTGGAAACAAACATTGTATTACTTATTAGGCCTGCAACCCATCGAGGATCCGAGCCTGAGCAATCGCTGCCTTCCATCGTTGACGGTCCTGGGCACGCTCCATCCAGTCCTCAAGACCAAACTGTCTTGCATCCGCGATACTTGGTCTTTATACCGGAGATTCAGTCTTTCTCTCCTTCTCGAACCAGGAGGCTCGCATTCGAAGACCCACTTTGCTGTTCATGTGCTCGATGTGGGCGAGCCAGTGCCGTCGACGGATTTTTGCCTTCCGGACTACATCCACATCCTAGTACAGATCGCAGAATTCGCGGTTATGTCTTCTCCTCCATTCGCCTTCCTCGCAGACGGGACGATAAATCCGACGTCAGTACACCTGTGGTCATGTTTTCGTACTTGTATAATCGAATCAGATAGACTAGAGAATATTTTCCGACATCGAGATTTTCACCTTCAAAATTCTCCTGTGCACATAAGCAATTTTTAGCTTTTTCCTTGTTCATCTTCGAATTAGATACACACTGTGGTCCAATAAGACCTATCTACGACTTCTGTAAACCTGTGGTGATGTTGCACATCGCTTTGGAAGACTGTCCACTAAACATGGTTCCACTAAAACTTGACATCGTTCTTTAAAAAAAGAATTCCATGCCATTGAATGTTTTTGATTCCACCATTCAGCTGCAATTTTGAGTCGATGTTATGTTCTACATCGTTCCCCAGGTTCACTATCGGATTCAGATCGAGAGAGGGGACAGGCCATTGTAAAACGGTGACATTTTGACCCTTCACAAAACGGGAAGTGTGCTTAGGATCGTTATCATGCATAAAACGCTATATTAGTCGCATATTTCCTTCAGCAAAAGCTATCATGTGCTCTTGAATTATGCGTTTGTACACATGTTGGTCCATTTCGGTGTGAAAAAGCTGCCTACACCATCACATTCCCGTCACCGTGCTTAACAGTTTGTGTGTACTTTGGGGTGTATTTTTGATTAAGTGGACACCACGGTCCAAGCCTGCAAAACTTGGATTCATCACTTCACAGCACAGTTTTACAAAAGATCATCGACTTACTTAAGGTGTTCCCTAGCAAACGACTTTCTTGCTTTGAAATTGGAAATTTGCTGTCAGAAGTGGCTTTTTTGCTTTGCCTCCTCTCAATTTCTTTTTTCTTGCTGGCTCCCCCATGCGATTGAGGCGTTGTAAATAATCCTTTGCAACAGTGCAACTGGTTGGCTATCTCTATAAGTGTTGAACACTCAGTTATCAAGTCGTAGATGTTTCAACGCGTTTCTTCTGAGCAATGTTGGCCTCTTCCCATCTTTAAATACAGCTCGTGATATTTAATGTAAGCACACAAAATTACAAATGTACTTACTGTAAAATTAACCTATTATTACAAACAAAATGTGTGCTATTTCTGTGACCAACAAAAAACACTTCCTTTCACACTGAAATCGATCTTCTAAATGATTTTTGTTGACCCTGACGTTTGAAATTGAACGTTAAACATGCACGAATACGAGAAGAAGTGTATGCATTCGATTCCTTGCTGTATGCTTACCATAATTAATGGTAAATCCAAATTTAACTGCCTTCTAAAATAATGTGTTATTTACGTCAAAGTGTTTATTTAATTACTCCGAAGAGTTTCAACATTCAAATTTCTAATCTATTTTATTTGTTTTTACAGAGCTGTTGCCGCCTATCTGCGTGCCCTAAACCTATCGCCTAATAATGCAGTTGTCCATGGTAATCTTGCATGTGTTTATTATGAGCAAGGACTCATTGATTTGGCCATTGACACTTACCGGCGGGCAATCGAATTGCAGCCCAACTTCCCAGACGCCTACTGCAATTTGGCCAATGCCCTTAAAGAAAAGGGACAGGTAAGTGAACAGCAACGAAGTGCAATTTATTTTGCAATTGTAGGTTTACTCATTTTTTGGGTCATCGAGTCGTATACATCTCATCTACAGTAGACTCCTCCTAAGTCGAAATCTCACGGGATATCAAAATTAGTTCAAGTAAGGGGGAAATCGACTTAGAGGATGGTTTTTGTATGGAAAATGGCAAAATGTGGCATTTACACCGCACCGCACCTAAATTCAACATTTCGGGAACAAATTTCGAAATTCAATTTTGCGGAACTTCAACATTTCAAATGACAGCTAATGTCAGAATTGTTTACTGATATTTACATTCTTAATGGGATTATTACTTGCAATGAATGATTGTTTTTTGTTTATGTCAGCGGTCTGAAAAGTCATTAAATGACGTGCTTAATTTGGAAAGAGGTATGTTCGATTTGACGAACTTGCAAATGCAGCGACGAAATTCAATAATTCGCTGAAATCCAACATTTCGAAATCCTGGAAAATGTGTGACGAAATGCTGAACATTTGGGCGGAAATGTTGAAACAAGCCGAAATGTTAGATTTGGGTGCGGTGTAAACGTACTAGAGGCAAATCCGACTTCGGGAGAATCCACTGTATACATATAAAACTAAGTGGCAAAATGCATGTTCCCTCTACCGTCCGTAATGTAGAAGTGTAGAAAGTTACAGTACAAAGGTGATAGGCAGAAAAAATTACTTGTGGACCCAATAGGCGGCGCTGTTGCGATTTTTATTAATATTCCATTTGTTGGTGATTTATCTCAATTTTTCTGTAACCTCATCAAACAGATCTGAATTGCCTAGCGAAGCGAGTGGGGCTTAAGCTAGGAAGTACATATTTGCAAACTAACGAAGCCAAACACAAGTTAGTAGAAAACGAAACTTTGTCGAATTAGTGCCCTAATTACTGAAGTTATTCTATACGTTTGCCACCCTAATTGAACAGAGGAAAAGCTTTTTGCCATCGAATCCGTAGACAGTACTACTTAATTGTTCACAAGAGAGCCAGAGTTCACCAATTAGTCACCAGTCACCAAAACCCATTCTTCATTAATCAGTTTTGCCTTTTCCGTGTACACACACCTACGACGGATTGAAGTAGAACTCATGAAGTAGGAGAAAGAAAGGATAGTCATCAAGAAATTAAATTCGAACCAAAAAGAACTTATAAGTGTCTCTTCAACTTGTCCCAATCCAGTTGTCTCTCGTTTATACCACTGTCACTTCAACACAACATTTTCCTCTTCATCGCTTTTGTTTATGTTTTTCTTTATATTTTTGTGGGTTTGTCCGAAAGTATCGAGAATCCATTCGTCGAACTCGCAATCTATAGCTATGAATATTATACATTCGCGTGCTGAATGTTTATCCGTCTGCCGCTTCGACTCAGTGACGCTTGTTTGTTGTTGACGCGATAAGGAAGTCAGAATCCCACCCTCCACCTAAATACGTACACACATGGATCTGTTTATCTATGCGACATAATAAGGATGTGCAAACGCTGATATAGTTAGGGATGTAAGATAACTGGCGCCGAATTCATTCATTCGCACAACAAAACCGATTAAGGTGATGATAGAGCAATGACGAAAATAGCCATAAGTGTCTAGTCTGTGAGAGGGAAAATCATGCAAGCGAAACGAAAAAGGGGACACCTCCGTTTCCTGGGAATTTATCAATTTTCTATGGCGCCACATGTGTACGTACTTTTAGCTGTTGTTCAAATAGGCAAATGAAAAAATGAAGGCGAGAGAAAGCTTATAATTGTTAAGGCCCTATATATGTACATATAGTGGTATAGTTACTGCAGGTGTAGGTGAATATGCACAGTTAATAGGAAACAATTAAATGTCTCTAGATTTTGTCAGCAGTTTTAAGTGAATTTTGAAGCAAATGACTACATCAAAGCAGGATTTAATTGACGACATTAAAATCACACTTAAAGTTTAACACGAAAAGTCTACTTTTATTGATTTAAAAGAATACACGCAAGGCCGCAATTAACATGGCCGGTTCAACTAAACCAGGGTCCTTTGAAAATTCAATGTCATTCCATTAGTATTCGTGCCTCCAGTTTCCAGTCTCAACAGTTCGCGCGTTGAGATTCTATTCGACTCCTACAGTGCGTAAGTACACCACATCCAAGGCTACCTTCCAAGAATAAATAATAACTGGTGAGCCAGAACTTAAGTTGTATCCAATTCGCCATCTGGTTACAAAACAATTACCTCGTTGCAAAGAAAGACTATTTTTTGCGTGTCTCTTGTGAAAAGCAATTCTGGGTGGAAACATAGTCGTTGATACTTCTGGAGAGTGCATATTGTTGCAACCGAGTCCTATAAAAAAACACCGCTAATGAGACTGTACCACTTCTGCATGAAGACATAAGAGTATTGCATTTAAGAAAAGTACCATGTTGGTCTTTCTGTTATTTCTCCCTGCCACGACCATGTTAAGTACTATATTTATAGTCAGACCATGAAGAAACAAAGGTATCTGTATTGTGGCTGCTTTACCTTTTAAAAGACAACTGTGATCTAAATGTGTCCGATACCATTATAAATACGTGCATAATACGAGCTCAGGGGGGGAAATTGCAGAGCAGATGTCAGATGCAAATGATCCGCTTCCGCTGTTTGATGCGGCAGACCGTCTTACGTGTACTTGAACACAGAATGGTGCACAATGCTTGCGAATCATGGTGGAATTTAATTTAAAATAATCAACAATTTTAAGTTGCATCACTGATATCGTCTGTCTTATGTGTGTCATCAAATGGAAACGTTTAGTAGTCGCATTTGTCTTAATTTATACATATATGTACATCCAGGAACAAGAGAAGGAACCTCTTACTGTAGCTACAGCTGTTCGTACATACGTATGTGTGTTAAATTAAAAGGACACTTTAAATTTTTTTTTTCCAGAATCGACTCCACGTTTTTATTTAATTGCCCTAGATCCTTGATTGACTCAAGCAGAGAATAATTAAATTTTGGTTGCCAAGAAGTGACAGTCAGTTGTTACTGGTTGTGGCACTTTAATTATATTTTCGCAGATTGATGGAGGTTTCACGGAAATTAGTAGTAGATTAAAATGTATTGGTCCTCATGCAGGATATATCGTTTTTTGCACTCTGGATGGCTGGGCATGGTTATGTTCAGTATCAATGTTCAAGTCTGACGCTAGTGGGTCCTTCTGCCTGTTGTTGACATTGTAAATGGTCTTCCGAACTTTTATAGTGGCCATATTGTTGAAGCTGTGTCAAAGTGGCTGTCATTTATTCAGTCTGTTTTACCAAATCAATTGCAAATGCAAACTTGTCTTATCAAACTGGATGTGGATGAGGTCCATTTTCTTTATCCAATTCTGGATGAATGGGTACGTCAACAAACAAAATTGTCGAACAAAATGGGACGATACCAATCCGCATCAGATCCAAGAGCATCCAATGCCAGTCCAAAGTCACAGTTTGGTGCGGATTTTGGGCTGGCGGCGTCCATCGGTCCATGTTTCATTGGCTATAGATCGGTGATTACCAACTTCTTTTGGCCTCAATTGGATGATATCATAGACAAAATAATGGTAAAGAGATTCCCTTCATACAACGAACATTTTTGCGATATCTCGACTCAGCGATGCTTTCACCCTGCGATGAATTTTTCATGCGACGGTCTGGTTGTTGCATAAGATGGGAAGCGCTTAATGAAAGACCCTTTACGATAGGATAGGATCGTGGGTAGACGCTCAGGAGCAGGTCTCTCTTAGGTCCGTGTGGACCTGTTGTGATACCCAGATGGGGAATGAGTTCCTCCTTACACTCTTATCGTACACAGCGAAACCGATTGTGATGTCCTTTCTTCGCCCAGCCAGCTCGACATCCTAATGAATCTAAAAAAAAGTGAGACTAGTGGGTGTTGCAGGTCCTGGAAGAACAATTCTCTCATGGTCCTGTATCTCAATTGACAGAGGTTGGAGGCAGTGGCAGTGATAGTGAGGAGTATCCTCTCCGTCTTCCACGTCACCACATCATCTGCATTTGTAGTCATGGAATAGACTCATTTTTGTTTCGTGATACTTCAGATGGTTATGTCCCGTTAGAGCTCCGACTAACATCCTTAGTAAATTTTTGTCACATTGAAGGAATTTGTCAGTTTTATTTCTATTGATATTGTACCGTAGCATCGAGGTAGTCTTGCAGGTGGTTATATAGTTCCACCTCTTGTTCGCTGTTCTAATATTCTATCATCCATCTTCTTCTTGACATCTGACAGAGGTGGTTGAATCCATGGGTCGATTTCGGCCCATTTTTCTGCCTCATTGCCGGCTATGTCGCTAAAACCTGGGATCCAGCATAGAGTAATCGAGTGCTGCGTGCTAAGAACTTCGCGGCAGCTCGCGCGCTGCTTGGCCTTGATTTTTATCGCCGAAATTGCTTTAGTGGCTGCTTGATTGTCAATTGGAAGAATTATATCAGCCTGAGGCGGCTGGCAACAGAACGGAGGCCACAAGAGTGCGCTTGCGCCTTCGAAGACAGCCTGAGGCGACTGGCAACAGGAAGAAGGCTACCAGAGGCGTTTGCGCCTTCTACTACAGCCTGAGGCGAGTGGCAACAGGACGGAGGCCACCTGAGATGCTTGCGCCTTCCACGACAGCCTAAGGCGACTGCCAACAGGACGGAGGCCATCTGAGGTGCTTGCGCCTTCGACGACAGCCTGAGGCGTAGCATTTCCAACATTCTGACAGCTTCCTTGACTGGCAAGACCTCCGCTTAAAAAACACTGCCGTATTCAGGAAAAAATTCGGAGAAACTGACCGCAACTGTGCCTATTTGCATCTTCGATTCATCTGTCTACAGATGGATGGTCGAATTATTGGTGGGTTCTCTTGTGATCCACTCCTCCCTCGACGTTAAATAACATCCGAAGGGTATTTCAAAGTCGAGGAATGCGAGTACTTAGTCGCTCTCGGACTGTTCGATTTGTAGTCTATTCGGTATAGTAGCATGTCCAATAGGGCTTGATAGCCAGCATTTAGATTGAAAGCTTCTTATGGAACTATTTGCAACAGTTGCTTGAGGTCGAGTGGTAGAAGATTTAGTAGAACCATGAAAGACCCTTTTCTTGTATATTTTATAAGTTTCTTTATCTGGGGTTGCATCTTAGATAGGCATGTCGTTAACGGTAGCTAATTTCAACATACACAATCTAAATATCACTTCACCTTTCATTTCTTACCAAACGGTCTTAACTCATTTTTCTCCATTCCGACACGAAACTGGACACACGCTATTACACTACACTACGACTAACTTGTTGCCCACTTCCAATGGCCGACTCTTACATCGTGGTCTATGATGTAAGCACGAAGGTACCAAAAATAAACTTCACGCAATATTAAATGCTTAGCATAATAACTGCCCCGTCTGAATTTAGCTTCTATTTAGGAAAAGGGATACCTATATAAAAGTTGATAGGACAGTAGACACCGGATCGAAATAGATTTATCGTGTTTCATTATCTTTTCCAACCGAAATAACTCCGAACTTGCAGACAGAAACTAAAAATACTTTTCATTGAATGGAGGGAGTGATGGGCATTGGACACTCTTCTGATTTATTAATCGACGACGAGAAAAGTTGGACGTGGAGAAGTGATGATGGACACTGAAAATATGTATTTTTAGTTGTTGGTTGGTTGGTTTAAGTGGTTACCCGATTTGGCTCAAACCAGGTACAAATAGCGCCGTTTTGATAGCACATCTCTTAGACTTGGATTAACTTAATCCAGCCTGTGGAGTTTCTTCTTCTTCTAAGGGCGATACAATCCAGGATGGACCTGGGCCTTAGTCAACAAGCTTCTGCAGCTGATACGATCTTTAGCCAGCTGCCTCCAATTTCGCGCACCGAGTTGGTTAAGGTCCTTCTCCACTTGTGCGCGCCATCGGTTCCGTGGGCATCATCTATTGCGTTGTCCCACTGGTTCGGCGTCAAAGACTGTGGAGTTTAGGAATTTGATTATGTTCGACATACTTTGGTTAGCGACGTCACTAGGGAAGGGTTTGCCGAACTAATCTCTGTTCGGCTAGTGCCGGACAGTCAAAGAGGGGCAGACTTTCCTCTGAGTGGTTGTCGAGGCAACTGCGACAGTGTGGGTTGAACGGTAGTCCGAGTCCAGTAGCGTGAATGCCTATGGGCCAGTGCCCCATGGTTACAGCCACGATTCTTGCTATTTCGAAGCGATTTCTATTGAGGGAGTCATCAGTTCTTCTTCTCGTGTAGGAGGGCCAGGTTTTCTTAGAGAATTTGTACTTCGATGACCTAGTCCACCTTCTACTAGATAAGGACAAGAAGTGTTGGTAGATGATGTATTTGTGGTGGTTGATTGGGGAGCCCACCAATTCAGTGAGGGCGTTGACGGAAGCTCATTGCTTGGCCAGTTCGTCGGCATGCTCATTTCCCTCTATGTTGCCTGGAACCTAGAGGAGATTTTTAGTTGTACAGCGCTATATTTTGAATATATTTAGCATATGATTGCATACCTATATCATTTTTATATATATTTTTTTTCAGGTTAAAGAAGCAGAAGAATGTTACAATACTGCACTTCGACTTTGTCCAAGCCATGCGGATTCTCTTAACAATCTGGCGAATATCAAACGTGAACAGGGTTACATCGAAGAAGCCACTCGTCTATATTTGAAGGCATTGGAAGTATTTCCAGAATTTGCTGCTGCCCATTCAAACTTGGCATCAGTTTTACAACAACAGGGAAAACTCAATGAGGCTCTAATGCATTATAAAGAAGCAATTCGTATTCAGCCAACATTCGCCGATGCCTATTCAAACATGGGTAATACTTTGAAGGAGTTACAGGATGTCGTCGGGGCACTTCAATGCTACACCCGTGCTATACAAATAAATCCGGCATTTGCCGATGCGCACAGTAATTTGGCAAGCATTCATAAGGACTCTGGCAATATCCCGGACGCCATTCAATCGTATCGTACGGCACTTAAGTTGAAGCCTGACTTCCCGGATGCGTACTGCAATTTGGCGCATTGCCTGCAAATTGTATGTGATTGGACCGACTATGAGGCACGCATGAAGAAGCTAGTCAGTATTGTGGCTGAGCAGCTGGAAAAGAATCGCTTACCATCGGTGCATCCACATCATTCGATGTTGTATCCGCTCACCCATGAGTTTCGTAGAGCCATTGCGGCCAGACACGCTAACTTGTGTCTGGAAAAGGTTCATGTTCTTCACAAGCCTCCGTATAAATTCAACCGAGAAGTACATGGCCGTTTAAAGGTTGGTTACGTAAGCAGCGACTTTGGAAATCATCCCACATCACATTTAATGCAATCTGTACCCGGATTGCATGATCGCGCACGTGTAGAAATCTTCTGTTATGCTCTCAGTCCAGATGATGGGACAACGTTCAGGGAGAAGATCGAACGCGAATCAGAACATTTCATTGATCTATCACAGATTTCATGCAATGGAAAGGCTGCCGATCGCATTTATTCTGATGGCATTCATATTCTCGTTAACATGAACGGTTACACCAAGGGAGCACGGAACGAGATCTTTGCCCTGCGTCCGGCTCCAGTGCAAGTCATGTGGCTGGGATATCCAGGAACGAGTGGTGCTACATTTATGGATTACATTATCACGGATTCAGTAACAAGTCCAATGAAATTGTCCGGACAATACAGCGAAAAGTTGGCATACATGCCTTACACATACTTCATTGGCGATCATAAGCAAATGTTCCCACATTTGAAGGAACGTTTAATTGTAAGCGATAAGCTACAGGGTGGCGCTAGTGCCGGTGTTGCTGACAATGTAGCTGTAATTAACGCTACTGACTTATCACCTTTAGTGGAGAACACTGATATCAAAGAAATCCGAGAAGTTATCAATTCACAGAAGCCAGTTGAGATTTCCCTAAAAGTGGCAGAGTTGCCAAATACTACACAAATCGTTTCAATGATTGCCCAAGGACAAGTGCAAACATCACTGAACGGGGTGGTAGTTCAGAACGGTTTAGCAACAACGCAGACAAATAACAAAGCAGCAACTGGTGAAGAAGTTCCACAGAATATTGTTATCACAACTAGACGCCAATACTACTTGCCCGATGACGCTATAGTCTATTGTAATTTCAATCAACTATACAAGATCGATCCATTGACATTGCAATCGTGGGTCTTGGTTCTGAAGCATGTGCCAAATTCTGTACTCTGGCTGTTGCGGTTCCCAGCCGTTGGCGAACAGAACATTAAGAAGACAATAGAGGATTTAGGTAAGTCGCACTTGTCTTAATTATTCCTTGTAAATGATATGAATTATTTGTGTTCTTGCAGGAGTATCTTCAGAACGGGTTATTTTCTCAAATGTAGCCGCCAAGGAGGAACACGTTCGACGCGGACAATTAGCGGATGTATGTTTGGATACACCACTTTGCAATGGACACACAACATCCATGGATGTCCTATGGACGGGAACACCGGTCGTGACACTACCAGGAGAAACATTAGCCTCAAGGTATGTGCGAGTGTTTACATTTATTCTCTTGGATCAAGAGTTGATTTGGAACTTCTTTCTCTTTTTCACATATAGAGTGGCAGCTTCACAATTGGCAACCCTTGGCTGTCCAGAGTTAATCGCTCGCACACGTCAAGAATATCAAGATATTGCAATCCGTCTTGGCACTGATCGTGAATATCTGAAGGCAATGCGCGCCAAAGTGTGGAAGGCGCGTGTGGAGAGTCCGTTATTCGATTGCTCGCAATATGCGAAAGGTTTAGAGATGCTCTTCTCACGAATGTGGGATCGTTTTCAAATTGGCGACGAGCCCGATCATATTGCCGCCAATGATAATAATAATTAAAGTGATTGCACGAGCATAATGATACGATTAGTGCGATTGACAAAGCAAAGAAGTGTTTACAAAGGCATACAGTTGTTAGTTATTTTCACGACCTCTCCCGTTCCATTTTCATCATTTAACTCATCATCTCGCCATCATACTTCCGTATTGATCACGAAGTAAATAATTATGTAGATACAGCCAGTTACAAGTGGCAGATGTATTCTGTCTCAGTGATTTATGTAGTTTGTCTTAGTTCTTTTTTTTTTTTGATATTTAATGAATCTTGAGTCGATTAAAGAAACTTTGTGAAGTCAACCAATTACCATAAACATGCAAGTCAAATTTATTCAATTTACTAGTTTAAGATTGTAGATTTTAGGTTTGTTTTTTTTTTCTCATAATCAATCACATGCAATCCTGCAATCCTCTTGCATTACCAGTAAAGCCCCCCTTTTTCTGCAACACAAAATATGAGCATATTTTATTTAAATCACTAAAGACGATTCGCAGTTAAACTTGTCACCATTTTAAATCATTTCAACGTTCTTATTGAGTATTGTACACTTTTTGTTTCCAAATAAAGAGAAAGCCTAATAGACAGAATATATTTTTTTAACTAACGTTTACGATTTCTAATTATTATAGATTTGCACTTAAAATAAGCATTTTTTGTAAATAGTATGTACGCGGGGTATTTTTGCCTACATTTTGGCGTTGAAGAAAGAAAAAAAACAAAACAACTGACAATTTGCAAATACGAAATATATTTGTATTTTTTTTAGAAACATTTGGACGTTCTTGTAGAAGCTAGTTACACTTGATTTTAAGTTATACATATTTTGTTTGCTTTGCTCATTACACACTTTCATAATATTCTTTGTTTTACGATAAAATTCAAACCTTCCGCTTGCTTAAGGTGAAACTGTCTGTAAACGGATATGAGTGACAATTATATTTATTAGAAATACTATACATATATATTGTAAATGTTAATTTGAAGATATGAAAGCAAAAAAAATATACACTATGAAAAAAAATATATGCATGTGTTTTTCTAACTTTGATAGAGATGACACACTCATCCGTGTGAATGCATAGATCGTTGGATAGTACTATGAACATCTGTACAGCGATCAAACGCGGAATGACTCTTGCCACATGTAACATAGCCCTCTCTCTCAAAGAAACAAACTTGCAAGTTGCTTTACACAGAATATTTATCACTCCACTCATGGTCTACGAGGGGCGTTCAATATATTCTCGGTATCGGGGTGAAGCTGTGGTTATATATATAAATTGACTTATTTATCAAGTAATACTATTATTTTAGTGCATTCATGTAAAATTTCATATAAATGTGATTATTAATTCGCGTTTTATCTCTAGTTAAACAGAATCATAATGGCAAATGAGACGTGAAAAGATGGTGAAAATTGAGCATCGCGCTGTAATTAAATTTCTCACTAAGCAAGGAAAAAGTCAAAAAACTATTCATGAAGAGATGGTGGCTGTTTACCAGTGTTCCGCACCTTCATTATCAACTGTGCAAAAGTGGTCAAGTGAGTTCAAGAGAGTCAGAGAGAGCATTGAAGACGACCCCCGCTCCGGCACCCCGGCTACTGCTTGTACGGGAGAAAGCATCAAAGAAGTCGAAAAATTTGTTCTTGAGGATGTGAAAATGATGGCAGAGATCACCAAGCTTTCAATTGGTACCATTCACAGCATTCTTCATTAACATCTTAACCTTTCAAAGGTCAGTGCAAGTTGGGTGCCACGAATGCTCAAAGCGCCTCAGAAAAAAGTGAGAATCGCATCCTGTAGAGAGCTTTTGGAGATCTGTAGTGAAAACGCGGACGGTGTTATGGATCGAATTGTTACTGGTGACGAAACATGGGTCCACCACTATGACCCTGAAAGCAAACAAGAGTCCATGCAGTGGCATAAAAAAGGAACAGACCCCCCGAAGGAGTTCAAAGTCACTCCGTTTGCCGGGAAGCTCATGGCCACAGTTTTTTGGTACTCAAAGGGAATCTTGCTCATTGAGTACAATACAACCTACGCTTCCACATTGCATAATTTGCGGGAGGAAATTAAAAAGAAAAGACGGGGTAAACTCGCAGCGGGTGTGTTGCTTCTTCATGACAACGCTCCTGTTCACACGGCTCGAGTTTCCAAGGCTATTGCGCGAGATTGTGGTTTCGAAGAGATCCAACACCCACCCTATAGTCCAGACCTTGCCCCTAGTGATTATTTCCGTTTTCCGGATTTCAAAAAATGTTTTCGTGGAAAAAGATTTTCGGATGATGAAGAACTCAAGTCGGCAATAAATGGGTATTTTGCAGAGAAAGGGGAAATTTATTTTTTTGAGGGTTTAAAAAAGCTTATCTCAAGATGTAACAAATACATTGATGTTAGGGGAGGATAAGATTCAACCACGAACTGATCGGGTTTTACAGCGAAATGAGCCTAGTCAAGTTATGTCAATTGGTCAAGCTGAGTCAGTTTTGAAACAGCTTGGTAGTTCTGTAATCAGAAAGGCCGAGCTTGGTGTCAAAGCCAAGTTAGCGGTTTTCAACTCAGTATTTGTTCCAACTCTCACCTATGGTCATGAAATTTGGGTAATGACCGAAAGAATAAGATCGCGAGTGCAAGTTGCTGAGATGAGATTTCTTCGTGCTGTTGTGGGAATTACTCGCCGGGATAGGGTGAGAAACACGGCAGTGCGCGAGGAACTCAACATTGAGCAGCTGCATCTTCGAACGGAAAGGGCTATGCTTCGGTGGTTTGGTCACGTGGCACTGATGTCTCCATCATCACGACTTCCGAGGATGGCGTTGAATGCGATTCCATCAGGTAGGTGACCGCTTGGCAGACCCAGGACAAGGTGGTTGGACCAAGTCCAAAAACTAGCCGGGTTACGCTTGGGCATTGCTCCTGATGAGTTAGAGTCGATGGCGGAGGATCGAGTTGCCTGGCGATATCTCCTGCGTGGTTTACTCCCGCGACCCCTTTAGTGGATCATGCGAGTCAGAAGATGATGATGATGAGCCTAGTCAGGGGTTTACGGATCCATTGTCTGAAGTGGCTGGACCACGTGGATCGCATGTAAAACTCATCGGAAGAGGTTTCGACTACAAACCTGTGGCACAACGCAATAGAGGACGTCTCCGTCTAAAATAGCTCAGACAAGTGGAGAAGAACGAGATTACTTTTAGCTGGGTAGGCTTGTTTATTGAAGCTCTTGTCCATTCCGAAGAAACACTTGTCCCAATACTACCTGAATACAAGAAGTTTCAAACGGAAAAACAAACAAGACGCCACGTGATACACAAAATATCTGCTTTGCCAAGTTAAGGACTTAATAATAATAATATGGGTGGAACTACAACCCCCAGAGGGCCAGGCCATGCTTCTCAGCAACCACTCGTCTTGTGCGTGCTAGTGCTTCTCTCACAAGTGGAAGGGACCTACATTTTATGCCGACTATGAACGGTTAAGTTTGAGAAGCTTTTTCTAGACAGTTGAGCATTGTCAGTGACCCGAAAGGGGGTCATGAAAAATATTCATCAGATGCGTAAACAAATTTCCTGGTGCGTTGTTAATAGTGGTTGATAGGAAATGCGGTAATTACAAACAATTTTGCAGAAAGTGTTGGATAAGATAAAATGCCATTCTAAAATGATTTTGTAAGATATCATCTGGATATTTGTCAGTTGTGATTATACAATCCGAAACTCAAACGTCAGTCCGTTCAACTGCCTGCATACGCGGATGATATTGACGTGATCGGACGAACACAGCTAGCCATTTGCTGGCATTGAAGCGGAATTGGCTAGAATGGGTCTGGCAGTAAATCAGGGCAAAACAAAGTAAATGCTGTCATTACGGAAGGACGCACAATATCGACGTCTCGCACAGAGCGTCTTAATGGGCAGCTGAAACTTTAAGGTACTTCGTCTACCTCGGCTCTGCAGTAAAAGAGTCAACAACACTAGTAACAGAGTAACAGAGCCATCTCTCAAAGCACCAACCTGACCTTATATAACATTCTGATCATCCCTGCCATGTTCTATGGAGCTGGGAAATGGACGCTATTGAAAGCGGATGAAAAAGCTCTTGGTCGTTTTGAGAGCCATTGGGGCAACGCAACAGAGGACGTCCTCGAACCAGATGGCGCACACAAATGGAGACGGACCTCAACCAACTTGATGTGCGCAATTGGAGGCAGCCGGCTGAAGATCGTGTCAGCTGGAGAGGTTTGTTGGTTGAGGCCCAGCTCCACCCCGGACTGTAGCGCCAAACAAAGAAGAATACGATTATATAATCCTGGATTTTGGGACTTCTTCTCTTCTTTTAATTTTTATTATGTATAATTGCACGCAACCTTAGGATAGAATAGGATCGTGGGTAGACGCGAAGGAGCATATGTCACTTATGTCCGTGTGGACCCATTGTGATGCCCAGAGGGGGAACCCGTTCCTGCTTACACCCCCTTATCGCCTGACATCCTGATGAACCTGAAAATGTGGGATAATAGGATGTTATAAGGTTCTTGCGGGTCCTGGAAGAAGAATTCTTTGCGCAACTGGTTTCTTCTTATTTCTACATGCTTAACAAAAACCTTTAATTTTTCGAATTATTATCAATTAATAATTTTACTAGAAGAGCTTCCACAATGAAAATGTTTAACATACACAATGCGTTATGAAACATCAACGAACTCACTGAACTCAATCATCATCGCATTAGCATCAAGTGTGCATCGCAAAAAAGCAGTGATTCTGCACAAATGTTCGACGTTTCGCCCAGTAAACCAGCTGCGACGTGCATACATACATGCAAACGCGACTTTCCCTGGACCCCAGGACTGGCTGCGGTCAGAATCTTCGCGGACGGCCCCAAGACCAATTAAGGATCTGTCGCTGGCGCACGTTAGGTAAATTTGCGTCTGTTTTCCAAGCGGAAAGCTGTGTGATTCTAATTTCGCGAACTATATTGTCAAAAACAGATGGAAGGAGCGAAGCATTTGTGTATGTAGCGACAGCCAAGCTTCCAGGATAGTTCGGGAATGCAAGTCTTCTCTGAATTTTATCGGTTGTCTTAATTCGTTAAGACCTGTATGGGTGCCGCGCCACTACGGAGTCACGGGCACTGAGGATCAGAGGAGGTACTCTCAGAACCTGAACCTGCACTGGGACTGCCTGCGTATTTGGCCTTCAATCGATGGTTGGACCTCTCTAGAGCACAACCAGATGTGGCATGGATGTAGACAGACCCAGCGCATGCTCCCAAACGCCTGTAAGAAATCCGCGGCATTCTTGTTATCTCTGGACAGAAAATATTGCAGCTGACTGGCCGGCGTACTAACGGGAACACTTTCGCCAAACAACTATATATGCTTGGTTTAAGTAAATGAAACACTCTGCGACGACTGTGAAGAAGACGACGACACTGCAGATCACTCCCTCTTCCACTGTCCCGCCTTTGCTCGGATCAGGTGGCAGTTATTCGGTGCTAGTGAGGTGACAGCTAATGATGCAGGCTCCCCATCACAGAAGCGCTTGCTGGTAGACTAAGAAATTCCAGCAAAAGTAGGTTGCTGCCTGGTACTACAATGGACCAGTTTTTTTTCAATCTGAGTGCTCCAGACCAGTGTCGAAAACATCCGACGAAAAAAAGAAAAACAAAGAAATATTTAATGTTCTTCAAGAAGTTAGATTTATTTTTTTTAATAAATAAAATTCAAATACAATAGATTTTCTATAAATATTGTTAAAGTTTCTTAAAGAATAGATATCATAAGACTGTAAATGTAATGTTTTAAAACATACATAGGATATAAATATAGATAACATTTAAAAAAAAAAACAATTAATTTCATTAAAATTGACAAATCCCTAGAGTAACCAAAATATCGACAATAACAATACCTAACAGGAACAAAGGACATAACAAAACATGAATACAGACAATGCAAATAACTGATCAAGAGTGTTCTTCGGGTGTTGAACTGTGATTTTAAATGTATCCATCATTTTATCTTACTAGATACTAGAACGTGTATGGAATGCAAAGAATTACATAACATTTCGGTGGGCAATTGCCAAATAAAATTACATTCTAAGCAGCTCATTTTGAAGTCTATGAAAACGTGTGGTGGCCGAGTGCATCTGTTAGCCAATTGCATTGAATATTGTGCAAAGAGTTGCACAGAATAAACAGGAGTAGTTGTGATTATGATTCTAAAATGGTCATATCAAGTAAAAATACAGGTTTGACTGAAAAATTAAAAAGTGCGACTAAAGCATATGTATGCCATGCAAAAGAAAGCGAACTTAGGAATTTTTCTTCGATAAAAATAATCTAAAATTCATACTCTACTACTACTAAAGGGTGATTCATCGTGAGGTTTGATTTTCAATAGGCTTTTTTTTATGACAGATCATGCGTGACTCCTATCAAACTGCTTTGTCATTTTTGTTCAGGATCGTTTGGCAAGTCATCATGGAAAGACTGACACCACAACAGTGTCTCCAAATTGTTCAGCTGTATTACGAAAAGCAGCCTTCTGTGAGAAATGCGATCCGAGGAACTTAGGTACGGTGCGCATAATCGACCTACTGAAACCACTATTGCCAATACCATTCGCAAATTTGAGTCCCAGTTTACATTAGTGGATGATACTCAACCGGTTAGACCACATCCAGTCAAGAAACTATAGCAGCTGTAGCTGAGTGTGTACGCGAAGACCGTGACGAATCGAGTCCGCCACGAATCGCGCCATGTTAACGGTCTATGCGCTACCCGAAATTCAAGCACATGGTCTCGGTGAGCTCTGGTTTCAACAAGACGAGCCATACAGCCAGAGATGAAATAATATAAAGAGATGTCCAACACTGGTTTGGGTCTTTACTATAAAACCCATCGCCTATCCCTGATTTGCTCTAAAGTCACGTTTACTACTTTATTTTCACGCTCTATTCTTAAGGCCTTAGATCAGCTCCATGTTGCTCTGTGATCAATCGTATTCACATTTGTGAACATTTTATAAAAAACGATGTCAGATGAAATCAAGGGGCAAGAGAGGTAGAAGTTGACTATCTCTTTACTACATTATTTCTCCATACAGCGCGCGAAACAATGAACTTGTTGAGAAATCATTTTGGTGAGCACTTAATTTCACGTTTTGCTACAGTAAATTGGCCGCCTAGATCGTGCGATAGGACTATATTTTCTCTGGGCATATGTAATGTCTTAGGTCTTCAGGAATAAGCCGGCTACGATTGACGCTTTAGCAGCCAACATTACTCGTGTTATCCGCGAGATACCAGTCGCTATGCTCGAACGAGTCGGCCAAAATTGGACTTTCCGAATGGACCACATCAGACGTGGTCGTGGCCAACATTTACATGATATCATTTTCAAAAAGCAAATGCCATGAATTGTTATTTTAGTCGATAATGAGAATTTTAAGTTCACTTTCAAATTTATGTGCTTTATTTTACATTATAAATCAAACCTCACGATGAATCACCATTTATAGCGAAGCCGAAGAAATGCTACTCAGCATAATGAATTACAATTCCGATGTGCAACTATTGTTTTTACATTTTTTAAATAATACATGAGGCACAGTTTACAGTTCAAATATCTGAAGTTGTTTTCTTAAACTCGAAAGCAGTAGAAAAAAGTGAATAAGATCAAAGTAGGTGGAAAGAGAGGCATGAAAGCAAGAGAAATTCAATTTGTGATGGAATTATGTAGTGGATTGTCTTCTGATCTGGCCATTCAGTGTTCGACAGGACATCACATTCAGTTTTAAATCACAAACAAATTCGATGCCTTATTTGAATAAAACATTTACATTTATTTATTTTTGAATTTGTTTCATTTCAGGAGTCAGCGGAGAGATGCACTAGATGCACAAAAATATCGTTTTACTGCAAAACAATACTTTTGTTTATGTTGTAAGGGAACACCCTAAACCTAACTGCCTGTATGACCATTACTGAACACAAAGGATATCATTGTGTGGAGATTGTATTTGAATACATAAAATACGTGTCACTATGTTCTAGAGAAGCGATGCGTATGTTAATGCTTGAGTTTATTTTGCAAAGCTATTCCGAAACCTTTGGATTCGCATACGATGGAGGTAATTTCTGAAGTCTGAGTTGAAGCAAAAGGCAAACGTGATTTCATACGTATTTAGATGCGGATTATAATTATTAATTACAAGAACTGTATTCGCATTTAGCTGTCATTGCAACGTTAAATACTATTGATTGCTGGATTATTAGCTGTATGTTATAATTATTAAACCAAAACGAAATAGAAATGCAAGTTTATTAGTAAGCAAAGCAAGATGTTTTAAAAAAAAAATAAGCAATCCTTAATTTGATTAGTTGTTCTGTTGTTGTTGTTGTTTTTTTTTGGCATTAAAATCACAAGAATTCGAAAACATTATTTTTCAACATTTCTATTATGGTAAAATTATTTCATGATTCGTTTTTCTCTTTCATAACCATATGCGCATGTTGAATTGATTTTCTATGTTTTTTTATATATGTATGTATATAAAACAGTAGCGCTTACTTAGTTGTTTCGTTATGTTCGCGATAAATATTGACTAACTACAATTGAATTAAAAACCGTTCTTACATTTACCCAGTTAATGTAAAACCGTAAAATTGAATTATTGCGTACCTACTGCTGGTACATATTCTACATATTATAAACCGTATATATATGCATGTATAAATACTATGCCTTAAGATAAAATTTGTAATTTCAATCTCGAATTGCATGCTTTCTTTTTTTCTTTTGATTAGTACGCTGTTTTTAATTTTTTTTTTTTTTTTTGAAAATGATTAGAATGTGACAGAAAGGTATTTAGAAAAGATGGAGAGACGAAAGAAATGCATATTTGATTGAGTTATAGAGGAAGAAAACCTTGTGAGCGTTTTTTTTTACTGAGGCGGCATTTTATTCAGATGCAACTTCTTGTTATGGTTGGACCACTTTTACTTTGCGCTCTATTTCGGCCCGGCACATCGGGCAAATGTCAACTTTCACTTGACAATTAAGGCAACAACACATATGGCCGCATGGCAAAAATATAACTCGAACCTAAAAGTATAAAAAAAAAACGTTGTCAAAGCCAATAGCATATATTCTATTTTGGAGAAAGAAAGAAAGAAAAAAAAAACAAATACATACATATTCTTCCATGCAAATGACACACTCGGATGCATTAGCGATGGCATCAGAATCACTTGAAGCTTGACGACCAGGAGCCGATGGTTGTGGCTGACCCGAAGATTCCGCTTCAATATCTTCACGTGGCGATGCGGAAGCGCAATTGTCGCGATTGCATTCAGCCACATAGCTCTCCCGTATGTATTCCTCAATAGATTGTAAGATCAGACGACGATCTCGTTCCTCACGAATGCCAGCTTCTACAAGATCTTCGCTGTGGATCTTCTCCAAGAACATGTCGTTGTTGAGGAGTAATTTCTGAAGGAACGGCAAACAGTGTATGACACCGTTCACAAGGAAATTATAGCCCAGCAGTGGATCAATGTTTGCCGCTTTCGATGAGAACTCCACTGGTCGTGAGTCCAACAACCTTTGGTACTGCATCAACCAGTAGTCTTGTTGTTCAGTTGACTTTTGCGCTTCCATTGACTTGAGCGTATCACAAAGCTTTGCACGTCGCATCTCTTGCTGTTCGAGCAGGTCTGTTAAAATATACGTCAATCGCATTCGTTTGTCCGCCAACTCATTGATCTGTTCAGCGTTGAAGTATTTTTTACGGTCAATTTCGAACTGAGTCATGCCGGCCAGTTGAACCTCAACGATTCGTAGCTGCTCGACTAGACCCCACGAACGTGCATCACTTTGGGCCATAAGATTCATAACAGCTTGCTTCTGCAGTTCTTCGTCTTCACAAATGCGACTGACGATTTCATTGCGATTCCTCTCGTAGTTACGGTAGAAAACACTAAGTTGTTGAGACGCTGCATTTTCACTTTCCAAAATGTTCACTGACGTTGCATCACGCTCCAAATGGTACGATTGAATTTTGGCCTCCTCCTGACGCAGGGATTCTATCATTGTCGATAAAATCTCTTGCTTTCGCAATTCAGAGTGCTCTATCTGAAGCTGAAAATACGCAATACGTTAAAAACTGATAAATAACTCGGGCGTTGTTTGGTATATGTACATTCTCCAGTAGTCGTTGCTCCTCTAGGAGTTCCTTCTCCATCAGTTCATTGTCAGCCTTGTTCTTCGAGGCTAGGAAATTGTCTATGACCAGATTTGCATTTTCCTCCGCTAATATTAATATTAATGGAGATATTAGAATGATTTATTTCGCTTTAACACCGTTTCTTCTTACCATTTAATATGTCTTTTATCAATACATTGCGTTCGTTGTCTTTTTGTTGCTGTAACTTATTCACTAAGTTCTCTGTTTCATTTTGCTGCAGCAGGACTGCTTTCAAAAGCTAAACAAAAATACTTATAAATATCCAAAGGTATTCGCTGGGTTCTTACCTCTTGCTTTTGTTGGTATTGCTTTCGTTGGATTTCCTCCAGGAGTGCCTGCAAGAAAATGCTGAACATTTGACCACGTCACAAGTATGCATTTGAACTTACATTTTCATTGCCATAGCCAGACTCTTCGAGAGGCTGATAGTTCACTTTGATGGCTAGATTTTTTTTATTATGATTGTGTTCTTCTAGTTGAGCTAATAAGGCCTATGGAAAGGGAAGAGAAGAATTTAAAAAATTATATCTGAGGGGACAGCAAGGTTTGACATTCTGAATAACATGCCGGACATTTTGCTTCTCTTATGGAAGCTGCGGCGACAGTAAGACATGCTTGGATGACAAATGAAATGCTGTCGCTAATGGAACAAAGCAGATCCCATCAGACACAGAGAACTAAATAGAGCAATTAAAAACAAAATACGAGAAGCCAAAAATCTACATTTAGCAGCACAGTGTGAAGTGAAGTGACAAGCTATTATTAGACATACAAAAGTAAAAGAAATCTCAGGCGACAAAAAAATGGCGGATAAAGAAAGACATGAACTGTTTGACACTCAATTTTTTTTTACAAGGGTGGAAAGATTACATCGAAGAATTATTCTCGGACGAAAGAGAAGTACTGGAACTCTACAACGGGACGCGAGGGTCCAATCGTTTTAAGAAAAGAAGTCGAGAAGGCACTTTTAGGAGCTAAATGCAGGAAAAGCTGCAGGCCCAGACGGTATACCGAACGAACTGCTCAAACTAATCAAGGAAGAAAATATTATGAAATTAGTTAACTCATTTAATGCTATCTACAAATATGGCCTTCAACCTTCATAGCACGTCCAAAGGCACCCATACCAAAGGAATGTTTGACGAGTCACACATTAAAGATATTACTAACAATTATTCACAGGCATAACAAGTTAGAAGAAGACAGTATACCCTACACAATTTGGTTTCAGAAATGGTCTCGCTACTCACGAAACACTTTTTGCTCATAACGTGTTAGTTCAAAGGGCCTTTCAAGGAACAGAAAAGTATTTGCTTGCTTTGTTGGCTATGAATAGGCATTTGACACAGCACACCACACAAAAATGATCGAAATCCTAAGAAGTGAAAACATACATAGATAGAAACGATCGAAGAATATGCGAGAATTTATACTTGGGTCAAAGTGTTCAAATCACTATTGAAGGAAAGAAATCTGATGAGATAGAGATTCGTAGTGGTGTAAGGACATGGCTGCATCCTATCTCCTCTACTCTTTAATATGTACGCTGAACAGATATTTAAAGACGCAATATCAGAATGCGACAATGAGTATGAGTACAAATAAATAACATAAGATACGCTGACGATTCCGAGAGCCTGAAATCTGAAAATCATTGATCTAGTAATAGAAAATATTGATAGCATTAAATATTTGGGCACCATGATAAACAACACCGCCAACCCTATCAAAGAAATGCAGTGTAGAATAAAACAAGCAAGGGCAGCTTTCTGTAAAATGAAAAACACGTTCACCAGTAGTGAAATAATTAACCTAGCGCTGAAATTACGATTACCAAAATGTTACGTTTGGTCTGTGCTCGTGTATAGAACAGGAACGTGGACCCTACACAGGAGAGAAATAGAAGGCTGGATGCCTTCGAAATGTGGATCTATAGAAGAATCCTTCGTATTTTTTGAAACGACAGAGTAACAAACGAAGAAGTACTGAGGCGCATAAACCTAAAGAAAGCGCTTATGATTACCATTAAAAGAAGAAAATTCGAATATTTGCGTCACTTTTTAAGGAATGAAAAATACAACATACTTCAAGTTATCCTCCAGGGTAGAATAGAAGGGAGAGGTAGAGGAAGACAAAGACTGCCCTGGACATCTAACCTGCGAGAGTGGCTCAATCTTTCTGTAATAGAAATATATAGAGATGTACAAATTAAAGAAACACTTTACATGATGATTGCCAATCGCCGTAAGGGAAAGGAACTCTAAGAAGAAGAAGCCGACACTAACTTGAGTAAAACATTGTATATAGCCGGCAACTCATTCGAGTGTAAATACAAAAAATGGTCAATATCAAGTTCTTTGATCTTTAAGAGGTTTACTTTAAAGTTTTTCGGTCTCTATTTCTTCGGCGAACAGAAGAGGAACGTTTTCTTTTATACACTTTAATTTCTTTTGGAACACAAATTGCTTCAAATATGTGTTTGATTTGCGATAATACGCGAATTGACATTAATTGACTGTAAACAAAACGCGGGTAGAAGTTCTAACAGATTGCTATGCAAGCCTATGTTCATCACATGACCAAACGTTTCGTTAAAACTTGTCACAAGCTTATTCTTGCTCATGCCTATCATGGATGGCCCTTAAGAATGGACACACGTTTTGAAAAATATGATCTCGCCCTTTCAATTACAACTTACATCTTCCGGTGCTCTTTGACGGTTTACGACACCGTCTGCAATATTTTTCGACAGCTCTCCTGTGGCTAAAAATTTCATAATAGCCTCTGTTCCGCCCGCTAGCACATTCGACACAGGCCATTCCAAAGATTCGTGGTCCAATATCAAATCACAAAGAGTATCACAAGTTGCCAATGTAGTCGGGAGTTGACGCAGACTAGAATTCCCGCTTATATTCAGGATCCGTAAATTGGACATGCAGCTTAATTCGCTAATTGATTGTAAATTATTGTTAGACACATCGAGATGCTCGAGGTATCTGAGCTGATTAATCGTGTTTGGTAGTTCCACAAGCTGATTGTTCGATATTAAAAGTTCCTGTGAAAGAAAAAAAAACAAACACACAAGTGAAATCAGGAACGTAACAACTTCCAGCTATGAACTTACCCTGAGATTTTCTAATTTGTAAATTTCATCTGGCAGTTTTTTAATTCGATTGAATCTCAAATCGAGTATATGCAGCAAATTAAGATCAGTTAGCAGACCAATGCTATTATTGTTGTTACAACTAACTAATGTCGTCAATTGATTTTTACTCAAGTTGAGAATTTCCTTGCGTAGGATACGACAGTAGATAAAGACACCCGCCGGAATTTCTTTGAGGTTGCATTCGGACAAGTCAAAATCCGATTCGGGTGTTTCCTTAGCCTAAAACAACAACAGAGCAGACAACACAAACGCTTTATCATTATACTGAATCATGCTTAAGTACCCGTTTTGAACAAAACAATTAACACTCTTATGCAGTATGCGTATGACTAATGCCCTTAAGGGGTAGGTTCCAGTGACATTTCCATCGCCCCATTCTCCGAATCACAACAACCACTTACCAAGCACATTTTACGCTCCAGGCGAGATTTGAATTCACTTTTGGATTGCATATTAGGGGCCGAAGTGGTGGTTTCAAGTATATTTGATGCACAATTTTGTTCATCTTTTGCTAAACGGCAACCCATACATTTAGTTTTACAAATAATTGATTTTGTTGTTTTTACAGGGGAACAATGAACTAGGGCGAATGATTTATTTTCAAACTAGTAACTAGGGCACAATGAGAAAAAATATGTCGCAGTTGAGCATTACGGATGACATCAAATTCTTGTTTACACCTCAAAACTATGCGTTCCTTTGTTATCAGTTAACGTTTAACAGTGTGATTAATGACAATGCACTAAAATTTCGAGCTTATTTTGAGTATAAAATTTATTGTTATCATCAGTGTAATTGACTTTTTCGTGGTGATAAAAAACAAAAAAAATATGATTCAGAGTAATTTTATTTTGACATTTCTATATCTGACATATTTTGGTAGTGTTCGCTTCAAATTCAGATGATAGTAGTAAATCGTGGATCTAGGACTTAAGTGGTAGCACACTTTAGCAATTTGTACACACCGTACATACTTCCTTATTCTTGGCAAAACAAAAGCAGTGATTTCATGTTTAGCGCCGTTCACATTCAACAAATTTGCGACACGATTTGCTTGACGAAAAAAAGTCAATATGCTTTTCCTACCGAACTACAAGTCTACCAACAAGCGTTCACATTGACGAGTTGGGCTTCAAGCCGGGTTGTCAAAGAAATCGTATCGACAAAATGATTGTGAACACCGCTAATAAGGACGTTTTAACTTCACGCACAACGTCTTTTTTAGCGGCATATCGACAAATTGCTGAGTGTGAAGGCCGCTTTTAATATCATCGAACATTCTTGCCAAACCGTTGTTAATGATGCGTTAGCATTATTAAATTCGTTTGTCACCCAAAGGAATTCGTGTGAAGGCATTTAATATTTCTAAAAATACGTAGCCCTAACAATACTAACAGCAACAGTTTTTCCATTAAAAATAACACTTGGCAACTCTACTCACATTGGTAGTGACGTTTGTATCACAAATCAAACCAACCTATTTGTTTTGATTTCGCAGTGTTTTTGTTTCACTGCTCATTGCATACTAGTGGGTGATTTGTCACGTCTTCTCTGGAAAAGTTTTCTTCAATTTCTAATTGGAAATAAATAAACTGTATCATTGTTCATTGAAATTATTGATCTAATTTATAAACAGCAAACTTTGGATACAAATTTATTCAATTCAATTGCTGCCGAACACATTTTTCCGTCTAATTAAATTACTCTGCCCTAAAACAAAGAGACCATTCAGTGGTTCCGAAGTCATCAGCCGTGAGAGATTATCCCAGTTTCCATATAAGGTAAACCATCGGTAGGAACGAGTCAATTTACTAATAGTCAGCGCTTGTACGAATCAAGGCAGTACCATGGCCAAGGTAATTTCACAAGAAACCTTCGACGATGTGGTTAAGGAAAATATTGTTGATTTCTCGATGAACCCCGATGAAGCTAAGGAGGAGACAATAAAGCAATTTGAAGCTCAGGTAACCAATTGTAAGATCACACTGCGCTTTTTACTATATCAATTCGTTTCTACTGGTAGGGAATCAATTTGGCTAACATAATAAAGGATTTGGCCATCAACAAAGACACAGGTGTACCAGTCTTGAATGAGGTCATCGATAAGCTGAAAGCACACATCGGCGAAAAGTCCACGAATACTAATCAACTGCTGGAGTACTTAACAGTACTCGACAGTGAATGTGAAAAGGTGGGTGGCAATACGTTTTCGGTTGAGTGGTTTGTTGACAATTTTCCTTTTCCCCCAGTCAATTCCACATCGGGTCTTGGCCGGAAAAAATGGTGCCCATGACATAATTATTACACTAATCGAACAAGAATTATCCTCGGCCAATCCGAACAAAGAGGTTCTCAAGAAGTGTGTGATGGCGGCAATTTCTTTAACCAACAAGCAACCCGATCTCTTTGATGCTGAAGCACTGGCTGTAGTGATCAAACTTTTGGGAACGAAACCAGAGGACGAACTGCTACGAACTGTCCTGCAGTGGTTATGTAAAGCATGCATCATGCACGAAACTAATCGACAAAACATTATGAATGCTGAAATAATGAAGCAATTAAAACCGTTGGTTCATGTGAAGAACCCGTATTTGATGAGGGACCTGTGCGCAGTATATCGTTACTTGGTGCTAGACGATGACATTCGTGTTGAATTCGGAAAGGCACATGAGCATGCGCGATTAATAGCAGCCGATGTTCTTTTGGACTTAACAAAACGATTAGCGGGTAATGTGGGCTTGGTGAAACAAAAATGACACGTGTTTAAGTGAAATTTGTAAACTTTTCAGAATTTGACGAGGAACTAGTTCTTGCCGACATTATATTAACCATTGGTGCACTGGCTGTTCGACATGAATTTTGTGTCGCCATTGAAGATGCAGGCGGTCTCAAATTGGTCCTCGAAATCATGGTATGTGTTCTTCTTAGTCTATGCAGGATTCGTGGTTATTTCAACGAGTTTTTCTTCCCCACTTAAAGTCAAAGAATCCAACGTCCTTAAAACTGAATCGAGAAGGGCTGAAACTTTTGCGTGCTTTAGCCGGCAATGACACCACCAAGGCTCACATCATCCAACAAGGTGCTGCACCTATCATCAAAGAACTTCTCCAAAGCAACATGGTATGTCCCTCTTTAATCATAATAGGCAATTTCCCATTTAAAACTGCAATTGATAGGACAACGACCCAATTGCAACTGCGGCCTTAGCGTGTATTTCAACTTTAACGCTTCGTCTAAAGGAAAACAGTGCCGCATTTTACGAAACAGGCATCTCAGAAGCTATGGTTGAAACTCTTCGATTACATCCGAAGAATAAAATGATCCAAGTGAGTGCAGAATATGATGTACACCGTTTCAAGTTATATAAATTAATGTATAAACGCTTTAGAGAAACGGTGCATGGGCTATACGCAACATGGTCTCAAGGTCTCGGGAGCAGTGTGATAGCTTTTTGCAATTCGGTGCAGAGGAACTTCTTAATCTGGCAATGTCCGAGCATCCATCTATTAGGCAGGACATCAAAGCGGCGCTCCGGGACTTAGGCTGCAAGGTTGAACTTAAAGAGGAATGGACTGGCAAGGCAGAAAAGCACATCACCAAGGACTACTAAGCCACTACACCCTCTTCATTTGTTTGCCTTCTCAATAAACATGTCCAACTAGAACAAATGCTTCATTTGATATTTCAGCACTAGGAAGTAAGCGCAAAGCACTTAGAATCCGCGATACAAGAATCCACACAGTCGACTACAGCAAATTAAACTCTTAACACTATTTTAAATAACATAAGAACATAATTATTTATACGTGCTATTGTAATATTTTTATATGCCATTAAATAATAACAAAAACTTGCACGCAACAATTAACAATTTCCAGCAGACTATTCAAAAGGCGAGCATTTGTGAGAATCAGACTTGTGGTGTCTCTTTGGGTTAACTTTTGTTAAGAAACTTGTCCATAGTTTCAGAACCAGCCGATGGAAACTTACGGAGTTTCCCAGCCTTCAAACGACTGCTTAGACTTTGAGAACTTGTTTTCTTGCTTGTTACCCGCGGTCTCTTGCCCTCCTCGGTATCGGATACAACTGCTGAACCGCCAAAACCATCGAATGTAACTCCCGTTCGCAACAATGGATTCATGACTTTAGTTGGCATTATGAGGCGGGGTTTTTTCAAAATTGAGTACTGCAAGGAATTCGTAATCGATCACAAGTGAGACTTGAGTGGTTGATTCCAGAAGATACACACCTTTTCAGACCAATCATTGTCCTCTTTATTAACGTTAGCTTCGCTTTCTTCTCTCCTAATGCCAGCGTTAAACATGTTGAATGGTATTCCACTGGATTTGATATTGAAGTAAGGCGAATTGGATTCTTCAATTTTTTTCACTCTCTCCGACTGCCAAATGAAAACAGACACATATTCTCGAAGTTGCTGAATAAAAATTAAGCACAAAATATTTTCTTACAATTGATGGTGAAATACTCAAAAATTTAGCATCCTGCTGCAGCGTGGAAATTCTGCTATGGTCACTGAACGATGTAGAGGGAGAGTCAATAATCACAGCTGTGTTCATTTTGTTCTTCTCAACTTCAGCTTCCAGTTTGTTTATCTGTGAAAATGTGAAAATAATGTTATGTGGGCAACAACTAAGTACGAGTATATGCTGCTGACTTACCTTTTGTGTGAGGTTATAGTTATCGCTCTCCAGTTGGACCACCCGCTCGTCTCGTTTCCTTTAAAACAATTTCTATACTCATCTCATAAGACTAAAATAAAATTGATACTTTACTTTCTCAGATCAGATTCCTTCCGAAGGTCACTTTGTACAACTTTAAGGACGTTTCTCATGTCAGTCCTCTTGCTTTCGCAGGTGCGTAGTTCCCTAAAATCGACCATACATTAGTTTTGACCGCAAGATGCTCCTGCATCGGCATACCTCTTCAAAGCTGACACCCAAACGGCCAGTGTCGCTGGATTATTCTCATCTTTGAGCAGTTTTTCAGCATCCTGTGTGGTGGACACCAGAATGGAGGAGACATTTTCCATCATCTCGATTTGTTCCTTCAGGCGCTTGACTTCTTTTCTCAGCTCATCAGCATCTTTTGCCTGGCTTTTGAGCATTTTCATCTGAAACAAACGTCACAATTGTATTTTCTGAGGATTTCATGCGAATTCATATACCTGCTCTGTGTACGATAGGATCACAAAATCATTCTTTTGCAGCTTTTGCTCCAGGCCAGATATTGTCTTCCTAAAACAAAATAAACAGTGCAACAAACTACCATAGACATAGGACAAGCTTAAGATTCATACATGCATTTTTTCTGTGTTTGCTTGAGATTCTTAGCTTGCTGTTCAGCTTTCCGTAGCTCACCCTCAGTGATTTTGATCTTAAGATTAGCATTATCCAGTTGTTCCTGCAGACTGCCAATGTCAATCTTAGTTGTATCCAAATTGGCTAGATTAAAGTACACACGATGAACATTGGCATCAGTGCATTTGTTGCGGCATTGTGGACATGTTTTTGATCTAATTGAAAGAGACTGTAGAATCGAAATAACTTGTTGTTTTGTTGTTACCGTTCAAGCCATTGGCAGAGGCAGGAATAGTGAAACATATGACCACATTTTGTAACATATACATCATCGGTGTGAGAGAAGAGTTCTGCACAAATAGCACAATTCAGGTTTAACATTGTTTTGTTTTTTTTTTCAAAATATATTAATAAACAATTCAAACGAGAAACCTATCAACCGATACCGCCAAAATGAAAACAGTCTTCAGAAGAATACCCGCTACCCGTACGGTTAATGTCAACATTTCAGATTTCACATCACATTCACATTCGATACTCGATGCAAATTCAAACTCCATAAGTTTATTGTAATAGAATGCATATTCTAGCTGGTGGCTTTGACGTTTCAGTTTCGTTCAAGAATTAGCCGACAAGAATCGTACGACATGGACATGAAGCCACTGTTATCTGATTACGCACATTTAATCGAATCACATTTCATTAATAGACTGGTTGTGGAAAATAGCAGAGCATTTTATATAAACAAATACCAACAGGAAATCGTCAGACTTTTACAAGAAGCACTTTAGAAGCCTTCTCATTAAGGTGCATTCAAGAGAGGGCGGCGTTCACACTCAACAATTTGTCGCTACAATTTGCTTGACAACCGTGCAAATCGTCAATGTGAACGCTCTTTAACACAAGTTTGCAGACTTTTAGTACGGTAGACAAAGCATTTTGACTTTTTTTTTCAATTTGCCGTAAGCTTATCGCCAAATTGTTGGGTGTGAACGCCGCTTATGAACAACGTGTATGATTTAGATAAATAAAGTGAGTTGCATGCATCGAAACGCAATCATTTATTTAATTATTCGGTTCCTTTGTTTGTTGGAGATTGTTCAAATTGTCAGAAGAGTATTATTAGATGTATACCAATATTTATTCTTCCTCATGCGCACACCACTCAACGAACACATCCCATTCGATCATCGAATCGAGTCTTCCGAATTCGAAATTTCAGTACAAAATATTTGACGTTTCGAATTGAATTTCGCTCCTTTCTTTTTCCGCTAAACTGTCAAAAACGTAGGTTGATGTTTTCCAATATGAATTAAACAAATCCATAATTTTCAAATAAATCCTAATTGTTTTCATGTTTCTGTTAACATAATGTGAACTATAAATGTACTCGGTATTCAGACGCAGTAATCTCATGGCAAATATTGTTCTCATAATTCCAGATTTGATAGATTTATAAAATGGCCAAGTCAAAGAATCACACAAATCACAATCAAAACCGCAAAGCTCACCGTAATGGTATTAAGCGGCCAACACGATTCCGTCATGAATCCACTTTGGGCGTAAGTATAACATTACACCGAATAAATAAGGAAAAACTTCATGAAATTCTTCTTCAGATGGACCAAAAGTTCTTGACCAATCAGAAATTCTGTCGCAAGGGCAATCTTTCTGGCGAAGAGGCAAAGAAGAAGTACGAGGAACGTGTCGCAGCTCACGCCGGCAAGCCAAAGCCAGTGAAACTATAAGTGATTCTTGTGTTGAGATAAATAAAAACATTTGTTTCTTTTTATAAAAGTATGAACGTGTTCTATTTTGACATCAGTAACATTGAGTTCAGTAGTAGATGCTTAAAACTTTATGAAATGGAATGGCCTCGAGCTCCTCTGCATGTTGACGACGATAGTCCCAGAGGAAGTGATCAATAAGTATCGAGTTTACGCTATCTTTCGATAGCTGTGGATACTTCTCCAAATCCGCGAGGACTGCATCCTTTACCATTTCCACAATGTATATAGACGCTCCTCTTATTTCGACTTCCATTCGATCGCCATTCTTCAGTATAGTATCTTTCTTGAGTACTTCCAATAGCTCTGCCGAGTATTCCAGTGCTCCATAATGTACCAACACTTGTGGAATACGGTAATCGGCAAACATTGTTATTGCACCAATGTCAGTAAATTCACCGAGATCCTTGCCATGGAAACATGCCCATATATCACCAACTAGAATTTGAGCACGTTTGTACAGTGCCACCGGTTTTCCCTCGAAATCAGCTGTGTCGCGGAAGCAAATGAACTCGTTAACAATCAGCGTCAAGAGTTTTTCAGCAGACTTATTCGATTGTATGATCATATTTTCAAATTTGCCACCATACACAGCTAAGAGGATCTTTCCCACTTCCTGCAAACACTGTACACGCTCCTTCAGCAGCGGCACACTTGTTTCACCGTCATCGGACCGAAGGATACGCGCCAAGGTTGCTTCGTCAATGTTCGAATAGAACGACGAATCAGTAATTGGGATTCCCTCACTCAGAGCACGATTTACTGCGGCACACAGTGCGAAGTATCCCGTATAACCATTCACCTTATATTTTGTATAGTTGGCTGGAAAGTGAAGTTTGTGAAGTTGACTGATATCATCTTTCGGAAGTAATACTCACTCGGTGTCCAAAAGCAAAAGTTTAACGTGTCGATTACGAAAATCCATTCTATGGCATGCGCATCAGTTGGCTTTGGATGAAGTTCATGCTGGGAGAAGTTGCTTACATCGATCTTCTTTGATAAGATACCTTCCAGGATTTCCTTGGACAACTTGTCGATTCCATTTTGATGCACTTTCAAGTACTTCGCATTTTGAACAATGAATTTACCGGCCTCTCGAGGTGGCATTGCCTTTGCTGCAACAAGCTACAATAAGATGAATGATTACTTGTTAACTAGGATTAAATTGTATTTCAAAATTACATGAGTTCTCATTATTGAACCAAGATTTTCAATAGATAATGCAATGTTCAAAACTTCGTGTCGAAAGATTGCGTATTTATTTATGTTTTTTAGATAGCCGCGCATGTTTAAACTAGTTTGACAGTTTTCGGACTTTTATTTCCCATCTCACTCTTTCTCAATCGATCTGTTTGTGCAGATTTTAGAGGATGCGCAACGACAAAAACGTTGTCGATTTGAACGTGAATGCAATGAAAACCTTGTTTTACTAAAATATTATGATAACAAACCATTATTTGTTAATAACTCAGTTACCACTTAATCTTCTGACACGATGATAAAGTTGATGTTACAAAACAAAATACTTTATGTTGCGGCTTGAAATACAGCAACCCGTATGAATTCAGAGCAAAGTGTCTTTCATTGATAGGCTCTTAATTTGATAGATACGAAAATCTCGTATGATTAACATTAGACAGCCTTTTAACAAAATATTTGTCCATCATCATATTTAGTGTTGACACATTCAAATTGAACCGTGAAGTCAAAGCGAGTACACGGCTCTCCTGATCTCAAACGCAGCAACCTTCGAATTTTTTATGTGTTTGCTATCGTCGTGACTTGGATAACAACAACATTCAAGTGGTCGATTTGGTATAAGTGTAGTCATATTTGTTGGGACGAAATGTGCATTATCTTATTCGATATAATAGTTTCGAGCTCCAATTGGTTCGTCGTCTTGCTCAAAATGGGTGGATCCCATGAAAATTTCAATCACATCATGCGACACCTGTACTTGAGGTTTTGAACACACAAATTAAATGGGGTTCATTCTAAAATGACATGGAGTGCATTGAAATTACAAAAAAGATTCTATGAGAAATAATTACTTTTATTAAAATCTTTGCGAATGCAATGTCGTTTAATTTTTTAATTTTTTCTTAAACAATTTCTGTGGAAATTTGATTTACTGCCATCTACGTGTCAAAAGTGACATTCACTCAAATCAATATTAGACGAACCATTCAGTGATATGGTCGTTCAGCGCCAAGGCTAGACACCCAAGCCCAGATCCACCATCTTGTTGCAGTGCAAAACTAACTTTTCCTTTACACTTTTCGCTCACGGTTCGCAAGTGATTTTGCATTGTGGTATTTTACAAGTTGCTCATCAGCATTTTACATAAAACATTAGCTGAGAAATATCTCCATAAGTGTATCGATAAAATATAATTTTATAGTGAAACCGTGGTTCTGTAAAGAAAAGTGCCACAGCAATATGGGCGATGTAGTAGAGACCCGTCAAAATGAATTGAAAACTAAAAAAATCTGCCGCTTTTGTCTGTCCCAAAATGAAGCGACTATATCGAGTATATTTTCTCGGGATAGTGGTACGAAAAGTCCTCCCCTGCCATTGCAAGTGATGGCGTGTGTCTCAATTGAGGTAAATGGAATTAAAGTTATTTATGCTATATGATGGAAATTGTTGCAAACGCGATTTGCATCATGAGTATATTGTAGCGAAGTGCAAATGGAAAATGGTTTGGTTCCGAATAAATTTTTGTTAAGATGTCCAAGACACACGACTACCCGCCAAAAACACGAAATTAGTTCTTCTGATTACCGAGCTTCCCAGGTTGCTTCAGTTGATTAGTTTTCTCACCATTTTTGGTTTGAGGGTGCGATTGTTTGTTGGTCTTCTTTCGTTATTTTCTGCAGGTTTTCTGGTTGTTTACGTTTTTAATAAACAGAACACAAACTTAGCAACAAAAAAAAAAATAACCTCGGCGTTAAACAAAGTTCTTTGATATTATACACGAAACAACTTTTTAACTAAATTTTAGTTGATTCTGTCCCAGAAGAAACAGAAAATGCGAAATTTAATGTTGAAATATGCATTATTAAAATTTATTGATATCACTCCGTGTCGATAATGCGAGTACTACTGCTCTTGACAAGCTCAACAGAATTGTATAGACGAACAAAAAAAAAAAAAAAAACAATCTGTCCAGCTGTACGTTTTCTATGTACGTTTTCTAAATATGTAATCCTCATCCATTTCAGGTATTCTCGGATGAATGCATGCCCGGTTTCGTGTGCAGTGAGTGTCGTCTTATGTTTGACTATTGCTATCGCTTTAAGCAGATGTGCAAAAAAGCCGACACATGTCTGCGCCATTATCCGTTGACTGGTGTATGGGCGCCACCAATGAAGAAGCCAAAAATGAATTTGAACGCGGCGCACACTCCAGTTCAGAAAGCCACTAAAATAGTTGTCCAGAAAGTCGAAGACGAGGACGAAACGTCGGATACTATTCTTACAATGATGACTGAACTGCAGTCGTATTTACAAGACGAACCAGAGCAATCGGAAAAAGTGGAGCCGGTGACAGAGCCGGCGGAAGAAGAGGAGCCAATCAAGCCAAAACTTCCTTCACCGAAACCAGTTAAAAAGGCTCCACCAAAACCAAGTCATAAGCTCTTAAATAAATCAGTTATTCGAATTCTTAACAAGGAGGCGCAAAACCAGGCAGATGTCGAGCCGAGAATGACCAAACCGCGACTTAAGCGTGACGAGGATGGAAACCTTGCAATTGTAACGGAAATCTTGGATCCGGACATGGTTGTTGAACCAAACCCAGTCGAATCGGCGACGGTAATAGAGACAAACGTCTTTCCGTGTCCACATTGCGAACGTTCTTTCCCACTTCGCCAATTGCTAGACATTCATATGGTCAATCATAATCGAGAGCGAAGCTTTAATTGTAGCAATTGTGACAAGAGCTTCTTCAGCAAGTACGATTTGCAGAAACATATGTTGGTGCACACTGGTGAGAAGCCATTCAAATGTGTCATTTGCGGCAAAGGTTTTACACGCTCAACGCTTCTGCATCGCCACGAAAAGATTCACACAGATATCCCGAAATTCATTTGCGTCTTTTGTGAAAAACCTTTCATTTCGCAAGAGGAAATGGAAAAGCACACGGAGAGACATCGCAAAAATCGTCCCTTCACCTGTAAGATTTGCAATAAATCATTTGCATTTAAGCAGGGCCTCGAGAGGCATGAAGTTGTGCACTGCCGTTTTCAGCCGTACCAGTGTCAGTACTGCGATCAGAGCTTTTCGACGCCCAGCAAGCTGTCGCGGCATCTTACCGCACATGCCGGCGCTCGTCCTTACCCATGCAAACTGTGCCCAAAGGCTTATCTATTAAGCCATCATCTGACAAGGCACTTGCGCTCTCACAAGAACGGCTCCAGCACGTTCAAGTGCAACGATTGTGATAAGACATTCACTCATAGAGATGACTTGATTTATCATTCAGCCGTGCACGCCACACAGACTCTGATCTGTCCTTTGTGCAAGGACGTATTGGATGACGTTGAGGCAGTCACCGAACACGTAAAGCAGCATGCGGACGGTGAATCGTACGCCTGCGAGTTCTGCGATTTAATATTCATGACAGCGAATCGGTTGCAAGAACATACCGATTCTGAGCACGCTGAAGAAATGATTGCTTACAATGAGGAAGAAAAGCTAAATCCGCCAAAAGAAACTCCAAAGGATGAAAAATCAAATGACAGCAATAGCCGAGAAGTCGATGAGGTTATTGAAGAGTTTTTGTACGAAGAGTTCTCCGATTCAGCGCAGAACAAATCATCGGTTGCAATCAAAGAGGAACTGGAATGGCGTAAGTGGATCCTTTATTTTATTCTTTTGCTAGCATCCCCTAAAATCATTTTTTATGCAATTTCCAGAAGCACAATCCAATTCGAATAATAATTCCGATGAAGAAGACAATAATTCGGCTAGTGACTCAGTTGATTATCTGAACCTTATTGAAAGGAGTGAATCAATCGATGGACCTCCGGCGAAGGTGATCAAGCTGAATGAATCCACGAAACAAGTGACGAAAAAAGCGGCAGCCGCACCAGTAGTGCTTCGTCACAAACCGCCTACAAAGCCACAGGTTGCGTCGACACCAGTACATTCCAAAGTATCGCAGCCAAAGGAAAACAAGAAACCAATCGCTAAGCCAGCTGTAGAAAGCCGGATAAAATCAGAACCGCAAACCACTCCTCGTCCAGCACCGAAAACTCGTCAACCAACCATTCAAGCTGCACTGCAGGGCTTACCGCGATCTTTGTCAGTGAAGAAGGTCGGTGGAGATAATAAGCCGCCAAGCCAGAGTGAAAAAAAACCAAATCAAACTAAAACAAAAGAAACAGAAGCTCCGAAGGCTTCACCCAAGGTAGCACCACCAATCGGTTCGATTGTCAAACAAATACCGCAACAAGGTCGTCCTCTAAGGCAACGCCCTGAAGTTAAGAAGTCTCCTGCAAAGCCGTCTCCGGAGGCAGTGGCAAAATCGCCCAGTACGGCAAACAAAACCCTAGAGACAGATAAAAAGATTGTTGAAATGATGATTGGCGACAAGCGGGTCAAGGTGCAGAAAATAACGATGACCAAGGCGCAGGCTGTTGCAATGGCACGTGAGGGACGCATTCAAATGAAGGAAGGAACAATGATTCTCAAAAAAAATCTAAATCAAACCATTAAACTTGTTAAAAAACCTAATTAGGATTACGTATAGCATGTGTACGTTGCATTCTAGCTTTTAACATAAAACTTAATCTTAATAAAAAAAACATTTATTAACAATCGCTCGTCTTTAAGTTTTACGGAAGGAGTGGTCTTTCGTTTGCGAGCAACCGTGATTGTAATTGGTTCTTATGGGATTGATTATAAGATTGAGAGCTTCATTAGCGCCTCTAAATCTTTGCCGTTGTTTCGACCATTCGGCTTGCAATGGATTACATGATTGAGCTGACAGTTGCAGAGACGGTGGACATACAAACTTCCGCTGTTTCAAACTGGGATGGCAAACAAACAGAAACATGTACCTATCAACAGAGAAAAACACCATTTTTTGATTTAAAGAGACAAATATATTTTAATTTTCTCCTTAACGATTACAATTGGCGAATGTTTTGTTACGAAGACAATCTCAATATCGACGTTCTTATCTAGTTCTCATAACCATCGGGCAGAGCATTGACATCGGGGTTGTGGAAAAGGCTCTTGTTGCCTTCACCCCAGGGGAAACGTTTTGAACGGATCCTCAAGTATTCGTACTTAATGAATTCCGGACGAGGATGGTGAGCGTGTTCCTGATGCTTAAGGTAAGCGTTCAACATGCACAATCCAATGGATGGAACGGCGACAAAGAAGGATAGTCGCTTCCATAGCTTGTATCCACCTGCAGAAGACGAAAAAAACGTCAGACAATTAATATGTTTACCATGTATCGCTCTAACAATGAATTACATAACCTCGTAACCTAAGATAAAGTTTTAGGAAAATCGATCTTTTTTGCAATTATGTTACCTGAGTGTTCTCCAGCGGTGGCAGCAGTTCCAGATGGTCGTACTACAGATGTAGCAATATGACGACGAATTGAATGCATAATAAGAGCAGACATTTCGGACAGTGTATGTATTTTTTCCTGCCTCAAGTTAACTTATGATGGAAAAAATATCTTGACAAATGGTGAACAACTGACAGTTCATAGCAAATGTCATATTTATTTCGGCGTACCGACAGCGCCAGATTTTCACTTGACGGCGGGATAAGAAAACGTCTCTCATTTTGGGTACAGTTCGTACAGAAATTCATTTTTTGAAATTCATCAATTTTTTTTTTCAATTTCACTTTAACACTAACACCATTTTCATCATTCGTATTCGTCATATTTTTCCCATCAATCTCTTCTCATCTAGAGACCTTGACATTGAGTAACGCCCTCCAGTTGAAACTTCGTAAAAAAAATCGATGAACACACCTGAGGTCACGAAATAGTACGAAATAAAAAAAAAATATACAATTTACGAAAAACGGTTGAACATATATTAGTTGCTCATTTTATAGATATGCTGAAACGCAAATACAAAAAAAAAAAATAAACACGTAACATGTAATAACTTGGCAAAAATAAACTCAAAAACCCTTATAACAAAATAAACAGAAAAAAAATAGAACATAATTTACATTGTACTCCGATTTGCAAAACAGATTCAGCTGCCTGAGCATTTTAAAATTTATACTTGATCTTAAGATGTTCCCGTATAAGCAATCCTTTAATAAGTTTCTTCCAGTTACCATATACTCTTGCTTCGTACTTCTCCTGTCCCCTTCGTTCGGCCTCTTGCTGCTCCTTATCCCAGGCATCCGAGACTATCTCCGCAAATTCTTCACATACAACAAAGCCATCATAGAGGGGATGACAGGAACCTTGATGGAAATCAAATCCAATAACCGCCGGAACGCAGTCAATACCCAGTTTCTTACAAACTTTATTCAAACCGGGAACTGTAAGGACTTATGAGTTAGAAAAAGATTGTTAGCACGAAACAAGTGTACACATACGATGCAAGTGGACGGTTTTCTTTGGAAGCATGCACTCTTTGAATAATTCTACATTGCCATACGCGTTCCTGGGAACAATGCCATTTTCAGCGGTCGGTGGTTCGTAATCCTGTGTTTGCCAGAAGCCAAAAATTTCAAGATTCTGATCTTTAATTACTGTACTGGTGAACTGAAAAAAAAAGCAATAATAGCATGTCATCTTTCCTCTACACTGGAAGAAAGGACACTTACCTTGTCCCATTTAGGACGGGCTTTCACAATCTTATACGGTTGTTCGCCCAGTTTAACGACCCGGGCTGATTTCAACCAAATTTCCCGCGAGTGTAAAGTGTGAACGCACTCGCGTGCATAAACCGCTTCACCGCGAACGAAACCCAAAGTCAGAGCATTTGGCGGATAGATTGCTTGAAATTTTAGCAAGTGACGCTCGAGTGCGTACAGTGGATGATCCTTGTATTCCGATATAGTGGTTGGCAATGGTTTATCCAAATGTATTCTTCGCAAATCCATGTCTTCTGTCAAATCTCTTTGCGTTCGATGAGTTGTAACATACTGCCTTAAGGCTTCATCTAACCAAGACTGCTCAACTCGACTCTTTCGCACAACAGCACCCCACTGAGAACAATACCGTGGCGTAACATCCTTTATAGTGGCATCATTGTTGTAAGCAATCACGTAGGCCAGTGTAGAGGGCGACACAGATTTCTGAAAAAAAAAATACAGGCATTTTTTTTTTTGGAAATGAGCCGATTTGTTATTCAAATTCACTCACCTTAATGGAATCCACACAATTAATCTTGCCATTAAATAAGTCAACACACACCCACTGTGCTTCCAGTTCGCAATACACTTCCACCCACAAATTGATGACATTTTTCTTAGATTTACTTGGTGATTGATCTTCTACGTCGGAGGACAACACTCGCCGATCTATTTTATTTCGCTTTTTTGGTACGGAAATTTCGAAATCATCATCAGACTCCACTTTGGGCTTTTTTAGATTTTTTTTTCGACTTTTCTTGGGTACGTCGTCGGCTCCGTCTAGCTGCGGTACAGTGAGTTTCGTCTTGGAACGTAGTTTGCGTGGTGATGGCTTGTCTAGTTTTATCTTTATCTTACTTGGCGAAGGGCTAGGACTTTTGCTTCGACTCCGTTTCTCTTCGCCTTTTGCAGCCTCCAAGTGGAGCGATTTACTCGCCTTTGTTTGTAAGAAAGTTGTTGATATGTAGGCTTTAGGACTTGTGCTGCGATTTCGTCCGACTGTTTTCTTCGGCTGCCTTTTGTTTGTGATGTTTTCCAAACTGCTCTTTTCATCCGCGACTACGATTTCCGGTACTACCTTTTTGGAAGAATATGTTTGATTTTTCCCTTTAATCGCCGCGCTATTAGCTTTGCGTGTTGTTGAAGCCTTTGCGGGCTTATCAGCCAGTTCCTCTGTCTTTCGCAAGTTAACTGAAATGCTTGGCTTTTGGTCGTCGAACGACTTGGAATGTGATGCGGTGGAAGGTAACTTCTTTTGCGGTCCTTTGCCTTTTTCTGTCTGATCGAAATAAGGCGATACTTTGGTCTCTGATTTGGGTTTCTTCTCTGGCTTCGTAGAATTGTCTAAAGATTTTCGCTTTAATTCCGTGCTCTCTTTCTTTGCGTCCTTGGCTTTTGTGGCAGATTTTTCAATGGTTTTGGTAACTTTAACAGGTTTTGGTGCAATTTCTTCCAACTCTTCGTCGAAGGAACGTTTGGTCTTAAGTTGTTGGCGTTTCTTTTTTTGAATTTCCGTCTCTAAATCTTTAACTTTTCTCCTCAGTTCCTCGCTCTCGTCTTGCGACAGTGGTGGACTCTTTATTGTCAACTTCTTGGTCTGCGCTGGTTTTTCATTCTTTTTTGAGTTTACTTCTTTTTTCGGCACTTTCTTTTCGTTTCCATCCTCTGCCGAAGGTTTTGCTCTAAGTGAGCACAACGAGCTCTGGTTTGGTCGCAGTGGCATGGGCACCATATTAATCACAAGCCTGCACTGCATTCCCATTGCTCTTAAGAGTAGGATGAATATAAGAATATAATCTCGCTTGCAAAACGCCTGACGATTCTTCAATTGAATGGCAATAGACGCAACTGGATCCATTTTGAATTTCGGATAGACGCAATCGTCTTTAATCTTCATCACGGTTTTAAACCAAGTAATCATCGACTGAAAATATTTAATTTCCGTCTGATCACTGGGATATACGTTGTTACTGGGAAGCAACTTCAGGGCCATGGGCATCAATTCGATATTGTTGATAACCTTGTTAAGGTATAATCCGTGGTAAATATGGCATAGAAGACTCACTTTGTGCAGCCAAACTTGATTCTCTTTAATTAAGCGATTTAGATGCCTTTTAAGGGACGCTTCGACATCGACTCCTTTCTTGGCTTTTCGCTGATTTTGGGGCAGATCAATGCAGACTTGTATGCCATGTGCCAGAGCCTCTGCCATTTGAGAGGTGTGTTCTACATCGCCCTCACCTAGAATTGTAAGTAAAAATTCCATAATAAAAATCGATTCTTCGGGTGCCTATTTATGTTACTTTGTATTAAGGTAGCAAGCTGAATCTGTGGTTATCAATGCGGTGGACAATTGAACGAATGGCACACGGCCATGGATTTACGGAAACATTTAGACTACTGTAAGGTTTACAAATGACAGACCGACCACCCATGCAAGGCGACATTTTAGCAAAACAAATATCAAACCGAAATTGTTTATTTACTGATATTTCGCACAGTGAATACGTAATTTATTAGTTTTTTTTTTTAACTATTAGAGAACAATTATTTGATAATTAATTGATATCCTATATCCTACAATACAGTGACTACGACTTATTCTTAACCTACAAAACGAATATTACTTGTTTTTTAGTCCAATACGGCGTTCAGCGGTCTTAAACTAGGATACTCTATTTTTGCATTTACCTTCTACTTCCTCCCAATCTGAGTCAGTCTCTGCAGCTGCTTGGGTGAGTCGCGTTTTCTTCGGTTGCCGCTTGAGATTCTTAGTCTTTTTGGTGGCCGCAGTGGAAGTTGAACTACCCTCACCCATTGCCAATAACGAAGAAACATCCACTTTTGTATCAGCAGCTAACTGAGTGCTATCCTTTTGTTTATCATATTGTTTTTTGGCCTTTTCCATATTCTTTGCAAAATCTTGTAAGTAACTAAGATCGACCTCCTTTGTCTTTTCGCATTCAGTGCTGTTTTCTTTATCCATATCTTTGATCGAGTCGGAGTCGTCATCGTCGTCGTACTCTTCCGAATCAGTCAGTTGCATGCCAGCATTACAATCGAAATGTGGTGGTCCATCAGCCTGAGCTGATGCCCCTGAAGTTGAAGGTTTGACATCGAAAAAGCTAGACCCTAAATCCAGTTCATTCGGATTGACAAGATAATCGTCTCCACTGCTATCGGAATCCGACGAATTGTCGTGCTTTGGATGAGCAGGAGAATGCAGTTTCTTTGATTGTGCAGCGCTTCGGGCTGGCTTAGATGGTGTTGACACATTTCGAATTGTCTTCGGAGGCGGTTTGTATTTGTTGAACAATTTAGTCCTAAGTGACGAGCCTACAGTTTTACGTTTTTTTGATTTTTTACTAATACCATCAGGCTTAGAGGCCGAACCAAAAACTGGCTCAATTTCTCTGAAAAAAAAAAAATGTTGACAGACAATGTTCGGTTGTACTATAGACCATTATATGTGTGCGAGTACTCACTCTTTTCGGGATCTACTTTTGTCGTCCTCGAAATCACTATCACTTTGACCAGGTTTCCATTCATCTTCGCTGACGGAAAAATCGCCCACGGAAGACTCATCTTCATCACTAGACATGGTTGCTTTGCCTTGCTTTTGTTTATGTTATTTCACAAGTTTTTGTATTTGTTAGATGAAAAGAATCACAATAAAACCGCCACTGCCGAATTTTGTTTGAGGGCATACAAAATTATAGCAAGCACGCTAGGATGAGTGACACTGGAAATTCCAACAACATTGTGTGTACATAATTCAACAGGGATGGCAAAGAAGGCAATCTTTTTTTTTGAATTGTTCTTGCCGTTAAAATTATGCACACATACACTTATCCTGACGTTTAAAGCTTTTTTTTTTTAAATTTGGTTGTCGCTTACAAAAAATAAAAACTACTTTTGGCGCCCGTAGCGTAGTGGGCAGGTACGTTGACTGCCACACCAGATTCGATCCCTGAATTTACTAGCATTCATAATACACGCTCCACCTCTTTCAAGTCACTGACAATGCTCGGGGTATTCCTCTTAGAAGAAGCATTTCAAACTCCGCCGTTCGGAGTCAACATACAGCTGTAGGCGTCCCATTAAGTATCCGAATTTGACACCTGCAGGACCCAGAAAGCAATGTGACCTGCATTGAATCAAAGCCAAACGTAATCACTCCTAAAGGTAAGGTAAGATCCATATACGCAATCGGGCATTGTCTTATGGGGAATCAATACCGTACAGTAAGAGCTGCTTAGATGAGGAAGAAACATAATCAAAATCTATCTGCATCTGCTGTCGAAATCATGTCGGGACGAATAGGGGCAACTAGTAATAGAGTCGCAGTCGATACTGAGAACCTGAAAGATCACTTCTGTAGACTGTTATACGGCGAGGAAGACACCAAAAAAGCGCTGTTAGGCAGAATGTTCCCCTCCACACAATGGGCGACGATAGAAGAGAATTCCGTCCCCCGACCTAGACGAAGTCAAGATAATGATATCGAGACTAAAGTTGAACAAAGCTACTGGTGCAGACGGTCTGCCAACTGAATTCTTTAAAGCCGAGAGATGAGATGGTAGGGCACATGCACCAACTCATCTGTAAGATATGGTCGGAGGAAACCAAGTCCGTTTAGAACCGTTAGCCCTATCCACAAAAAACGAGACCCCTCAAACTGCGCCAACTACTTGCTTACCAGGCCGGCGACCCATGGAGGGTCCGAGCCTGAGCAATAGCTGCATTCCATCGGTGACGGTCCTGGGCACGCTGCTTCCAGTCATCAAGACCAACCTGTCTTGCATCCGCGATCGCTTGGTCTTTATACCGGAGATTCGGTCTTCCTCTCCTTCTCGAACTAGGACGCTGAGCAAGTGCAGTCGACGGATTTTTGCTTTCCGGGCAACATCCCCATCCTGGCACAGCTCGTAGAGTTCGCGATTATGTCTTCTCCTCCATTCGCCTTCCTCGCAGACGGGACCGTATATCCGACGTAGCATTTTTCTTTCGAAGGTACCAAGAATCAGCTCCGCAGTTTTGGTTAGCGTCCAGCTTTCGGCTCGATAGAGCAGGACTGGCAAAATAACACTGCTGCAGCCCGGAGTCTTCGACTCCGAACCAGAGAGGACACTCACGGAACCGATGGCATACACAAGTGGAGAGGGACCTCAACCAACTTGGCGTGCGAAATTGGAGGCAGCTGGCCAAAGATCGAGCCAGCTGGAGAGGGTTGTTGACTGAGGCCCGGACCGCAGCGCCATTAGAAGAAGCCGTAGCAACAAAAAGAAGGCAGTTTCCAGGAAGCACTTCGTCATAGAACTGGAAGAATTAAGCGGTATTGAATTGAAAATCCTCCTAAGATTCATATAAGAATCTGCCTAGGCTTAGGACTACAGTAGCTCTCCCTAGCACGCGCACAATGGACCCAACACGGTGGTCTAAGTGAACTACGGCCACCAAGCCGTCAGGGGACCCAATTACCTACCTGCCTACCTAAGAGCTGCAGATGAGGTGGAGGAGGAAGAGGCGATATTCCAGTATCCCAGCAATTGCCCTGATCTTACAGCAGCTACTCATTTACGACGTAGAAGAGTTTGCAAATGCGACTTGTAATTGTCCTGAGTATGGCTGAGTTCGCAAACGTCAAAAAAAATGCTCATCGCATAACAATCACTGCCTTTGTGATGCTATGCAATATAACGTTTTAGAACGCTTTGCATCACTGTGCAATTAAGAACGCTTGACGTTGCAGTACTGCGCTAATACTGCGTTTACGAACTCAGCCTATATTTATCAGCTGCCATAAGAAAGAAGAAAGTTGATGAAGGTGTGTTGATTCCTTTGTATGGCGCTACACTCCGATGAGGCTCATATAACAAGCCTTTCCAGCTAGCGCTATCTCTGGCAAGCAGTCCCCAGTTGAGTTCCTTCCCCTCTTATGTGCGTCATCTTTAACGAGGGCATCGTCCTTTGCGTTGTCTTGTCCCACAGGCGTCGAAGACATTGCCATGTCCATTGGACGCCAAACTCACGTCGGTTTGGCAGTGCAGTCTGTTCTGTAATAGCAAAAAAAAAATAATAGGCCCAAGTATGAAATAAAAACAGGCATCCTCTGGTAATTTCAGTAAAATCTGAATTTATTTCTGTTTTGATTTGTTTTTCTTAAATCTTCAAAATTGGGTTATACTTTAAACATAGGTGTCTCGTTTAGCAAAGTTTTAATAATTTCCGAAAAAAAAACAATTTTCAAACAGTAAAACAATAAAACAATCCTTAAGATATAGAACAGATTGTTAAACAAATTGTCAGCACTAAAGAGCAGGAGCCTTGTTCAATTTTACGAGCCTCGTGCTGCCCACGAGGGTAACAAATGAAAACAAAAAAGAGAGAAAGAAAAGAATTAAAATGAATGGCAGAGCAGCAAAGAAGCCCGAGGATTATGTTCATATAAATAAAATGTACCAACGGTAAAATTTCAATTTTATGTGTGTGAAATGGATGGAAGTCATTGCGAAAGCGATCTTATGCGTTTTGACAACGATGGGCATGACGACATTGGCACCGATACGCTGGAACCCTTCTTTAATGTTGAGCTCGGATCGACAACACGATCTACAAACCGTTCTGGTATTCCTATTTTCAATAAATAATTCCTATTATAATTATCTAGGTTCGGGTTGTAGAAAGTTATTGCATCCCAGCACATTTCGCTAAGTTTTGGTATTGTCATCCACATTTTGTAGAGATCGTTGCGACGCTTCATAGTGGTCTTATTGTATTCGATGCCACCGAATATGTACATGCAACCGTTTCCAGGGCTAGCGGCCGAATGGAAATATAATGGTCGCGGTAGTACTGCGGTTTTTATCAACGACCACTGCATTGTCCTAAAGTTAATCTTCCAAATGTCAGCAAAATATGTTGTAAAATCGCTTTGCAGACCTCCCGTGATGTACGCTTCAATACCGTTGGGCGTGTCAAACTGCACACATGAGAAACATTTACGCGGCTTCGGTAATCCATGCGGGATCGTCATATCTGGCTTAGTTTCAAAATAATCCCAAGTGTTAGTCTTCAAATTAAAGGCGGGTATCGTTTGCAGATCATATACGGACATTGATGTGCCACCGCCAAGGATAAATATGTGATTGCCATCGTACACGACTTCATGGCGGTATCTGCCCTCGGGATCTTCTCGGATCTCTGGCCGACAGATGTAGACGTTTTCCCAAACTTTGGTTTTCAAATTTAATCGAAAAACATCACAAGAATAATCAAATCCTGTGGTTCCACCAATTGTATAGAGGTAATTATCATGAATGACTATTCCAGGACCGTATTGAGCCGTTGGCATATCACCTTCTACTGCGAGGCGACTAACTCGGGGTCGATCTGTAGCAAAGATGTAGCAGTCATTTGAGCAGCTTTCACCGAACGGATACCCTGTACCGCCATGCGACTGAAAAACAAGAAAAATTGAAATAAATGAAAGAGTTATGTTTGCGTAGGACATTCCAAGAATTTCAGATTTATTAGGCATTCTCAGCGTTTTGCATTGCATGCAAATCAAGAGCAACTTCGTAGATATGGGAATGATTTCCAAATACCCACGCAACGTGTGTGCACATTCGATGTGCGCAGAAGGCTATAAGAAGTGATGTTCTTATAAGCACTTATATTAGGTCAGATCACGTGCATTTGCATGAAAAATAAACTGCACATAATCAATTCGAACACAAAGAACTTTTTTTCCGGTGCACAATATGATCAGAGTATTAGAGGCGACATCTTTCCCCCAACCCTCTGCATAATGAGTTAATTGGTGGAATAATTTCAATTATTTCACTTCACCCCAAACACCCGCATATATATGTACATACAACACTACAAATTAAATATTAATACTCACAATTAAGAGGTTATTATGTATCGCTAAAGCATTAGATGCCAATTCTCGTGGCATATTTTTCGCTTCACTATTTAACAATAGTTTCCATTTCTTTGTTGCAAAATTATAAGACCACAGTTCTTGAAACAGCAAACATTGACCTTGTCTTGCAGCGAACACAGCCGATCTTGGATTGTAGCCACCCAGCGAGAATAAATTCGATTCGGATGCGATTACCCGATGGCCACTTCTGGACACAGGATGCTCCCCATGCTTTGGATGCTTATACTTGATTTTAATTAAATCGTATGCTCTAAACACATACTGTTTACGTTCCATGTCTACATCTTCTTCACCGCTACTGCTGCCACTGATACTAGCACTACTGTTCGACGAACTAGATGAGTCGTGTCGATTCTGATTCTGATGGTAGAGTAAATGATCCAGCTCCATATTATCGGCTGGTGGACAAATCAACTTTCGAAGGACAAAATTAAGGCAACTCTCGAAAAATATAAAAATATTCCAAAATATCGTATTCAATGTAGTAAAAAATATGTTTTTTCTTTTCATCACAAAATGTTGGGTTGAATTTCGATTTTCCTTTTTCTTTCGTCACTCTCTATATTTTTGATTTCTTTTTAAATTCTTTCTTTCTCTATGAATTATATTTGCTTGACGTTTTGTTAAAACAACAAAATTACGAAAATATATATGTAGGTATTTACAACTTAGTTTGGGGGGAGCAGTTTCTTAAATCGCCGTTCCTCTCTCAAGTCGATTATGTATTGCAGCGTTTGCTATCAATTCCTTGACAATCGCTAATTTGTTTTGAAATCCATGCACAACTATTTTTCAGTGTTATAACTAGACGACCTTGTGGCTAAAGTCGTCATTTTCTTTTTTGTTATTTTTTTAACATCTGTCCGCCTTTGAAGCGAGATCAAGATGCTATCAAATGCGGAAAATTACCAGCCAGCCAACCCACCCACAATACGGGAGAGTTGTATATGCAGAGACAGAAAATGTAGAAAAATAAACCACAAAAGGCCCTTCGGAAGACCACTAGTATTTTTTTTTTATAACCACTTGACAGATGAATACTAAAGAAAGAACGTATCTATTGACATAACAAATTTTGGTAAAGGGCTGGCAACTGTTGTGAAATAAAACCACATAAATTTCCCTTTGTCAAGTTGTTTCGTATATGAGTTGAAAGGAAGGTGAATTTTACATGACGGTAATGCAGTGCTGAATGTGTAATAGATGTGCTGGAATTATATACTGTTTAGCGTTTTTTGCTTACATATTCGCCGTATTTGTTTTATTCTGTGGATCTCTTGTAAAGTACTGATTTTAATATAATAAGCAGTCACAATAGATGGCAACCAGTACTGTCAAAACGTTAAATTTTTGCCTACATATGGATTACAAATGTGAACGGCGTTCACACTCAACAATTTTTCGATACGATTCGCTTGATGTAAAATTGGAAAAGGTCAGAATGCTTTGCCTACCGTCGTACTGCAAGTATATTGACAATTGCGCCCATTAAGCACGGAGCAAATCGTATCGACAAATTATTCGATGTGAACGCCGCTGACGTAGACCAAAATGTGATTATTTGGAAGTTTTATTGTATTTTATACAGAAATATATGTAGACATTAATATAAATACATATTTCAGCATCTCTCCAGCTGCCTTGAATGAAAATAGCTACCTTTTGACTCTTGAAATGAATAATATTGAGGAATAACCAATACTTTCGACTTGGCAGCATTTCCAGTGTTGTCAGAATTGATAGAATTTCCTAGGCAGAATTATTTATTTCCTTCTTTTGACAGAAAGCAGTCGACAGACGAAAGTTATTATGCAGACAGCGTTGCCATCGATCTTTAGCATATTTAGTACATTTTAGGGATCCGTAATTAATCCAATCCGGTTACATACTATTTTTTGATATTTGTCGAATTACAGTAAAATTGTAAGAATGCTTTCCCAGCTTCATTTATTTTCTAGCTCATATTTAATTATATTTAACTGAGATGTAAGTATTTCAACCATTTAGCATGCTGGCGTGAACTGTTACATTCTAGCTTTTGAAATCCACTCATATCTTAAAAACCTTCCTATTTTATGGTATGCATTTTATAATCAACACTTAAATTTTGCAAAATTAAATAAAATAGTTAAATATGTAGTGCATTCGAAGCAGGTAATAATATTTGCAAAAAATCATGCAAAAGTACTACATATATTTGACAAGCGGCATCGCCATAATACAGCATGAGAATTTTACCCTTGAGGTAGAGCAAAAGGAAAAAAGTACACAAAGTGATACAAAGCTTTCTTTCTCAGCCGATGGATCCAATTCGATTTGGCATTCACTAGTTGTTCCTCCAACAAAATAAACCGCAATCGATGTCTGCCAGTGTTTATATAAAACAATTGAACAGTTTCAAAACATTCTTACAATGTGTCTGTTTAGTAAAATTTGATATATAATACAATAGTAGGGGACGTGATTTATAAGAAACACACAGCAACATCAACTATTCAACGTCCTTCTTCAATAGTTTTGAAAAATCTTTGTTATTTTTTTTTTATTTTGTTTGCAAAAAATCATACGAGAGTTAATTTCCAAATAACTACGTATTTCTTTCGTCGCCTGTGATAAGTGATTTGTTTTCTCTCGTTTTATATTTATTTATTTTTTTTTGTTTCATGAAATCTTTGATTTTTTCCTAATACTTCTGTGTGTGTTTCATTCATTTTGTAAATGAATTTTTGAAGCTAGAAGCCTCGTTGAGCTAAATAGGGAAATAGGAATATAATTTCTTATTCCTTTTAGTTGGCAAATTTAAATTAATAGCCATGGAATCAGCGGGCAAGAAACGGGTCTACAAAATTGTTTTAACTGGCGGTAAGTACTGAAAAAAAAAAAAATGAAACCGAATTAAAATAATATCTATTGATAAGCAAAATAGGAAAACCATGTGGTCGGCGAGAAAGACTTTCTTGCTGCCATGTGATTTCGGTGAGTTTATTTTTGTTCATTCGCAACTGCGTGCATAAATGGTTCCGAGGTTAGTTTTTGCATGCCGAAAACCAGCGTGATTAGGTTGTGCTTTTTTCTCTCTTCATTTCAATAGAAAGACGACAGTTAGTATTTCACGTAATTTGGGATTATTTTCTTTTAATTGAATCAAGTCTGAAATGTGATATGAAAGATGGATCGAAGTGCGTCTATATTTTATTCCAGTTTTTTTTACAAAAGCAATTTTATTATTTTTCTAGTCGTTAGAGAAAATATGTGAACAGAAGATTTTATTTACTCAAGATAACAAATTGACACACGTTCATAGTTTGTCGTTTCTTTTTTTTTTTTATTATTTACATCTCTACATGTGTATGTACTTTAATGGAGATGTTGTGTTTTTCCTCGACGCCAGGTTTGCTTTATTTGTTCTGTAGCAGAAAATCACCGGTTAAATATTATGCCATTGTTCCTTATCGTAACACACTATGACTATCTATTAGGCTTCCAAAATGCCTTAAACATGCCAGAGCAAATTAGAAACAATTTTTTTCATTTCGAATCCGCATTGGTGCACATGCATGCAGATTAGATGCACGCTTGTGTATTGCGCCATCATTATTCTTTTAAGTCAATAATTGCAAGTAAATTTGATGCAATGATATAATTTCATGTACCTGCAAAGATGCAGCTGCAATTACGACGAAAACTATGAAAGTTTAGCCAGAGAAAAGTTTTCAATTCCATTGTAAGTGGCGTCTAGCGGAAGCTAACATTTTTTAATAATCAACAAGTGTTTTGCATTCGCTTTGGCTGAGCATTTCTCTAGAGTCTCTCTAAAGAGAGGTTATGGAAAAACACAAATTTATTCATTTAAACATATGAGGTATGTAGGTAGCACATTTAGACGAACAAAATCGCCCGCGAACTTCACGAGAGCATGTGACGATGGGAATATTTTGATATAGACCACATGTGGTAGACCGTATACCGGCAAAATCAAGTTTCTCTAATTTAATTTGACGAACTTATCAGTAAACAAATGCGTAAGCTCTTGATAAATCGCAATTGCGACGCACACAAAAATGTGTTATGAAGTGGTGGGTATTTAATAAAATCAATTTGCGTGGCGAATAATTAAAGGACATATAGTAATCCAAAAAAATTGTTGTTTATTATACAGAATATCTGACTTTGTTCATAAATCTTTAGACTATTGATTTCATTTAAAGACAAAACGACTATGTCACGCTGATCCATCTCTACAATCAGGTGCAAACAAAAAACAATCCTTCCTGTGATCAAGTTTGTCATGATCACACTTCTACCACGTGGCGTGTGTCTTGCGGTTACTGACACTGCTCTCAAAACTCTCAGCTTGTCTGTCGTTTTAGTGTCTAAGTGTCAAGTCTTCAAATTATAACTAATGTTCCTTAAGTTCTAAGTGTTAATGCTCTTTAAAGTGTGCATAAACCACACCTTCAACGTTTGTTTAGATTTGTCGCTGAATATATACATATGCACATATGTACATACGTATGTGTACAAATTAAATGTACGATTGATTGTTCTCCTAACACAGGGAATAAATAAATATTTGGTGCTGTAAATCTATACCGTCTAGCACCTCGAATATATAACAAAATGAAATAAGAGTAGGTGGCAAAAAAAAAAAGATCAATCTCGATATCCGTGTTCAATGAATTGTTATGCGGTAAGAGGAAGAGTGTATACAGCAATCAAGGCACTTTCTGGCTAGAAAGAGTCAATTGAATGATGACTGAAGTTTTATTTTTCTCTGAGTAGGCAGCTATCGAACCGCGTAAACTACAGGATACGTCATTAAATTTTGGCACGAGGTGCTCACTTTACAATCACATCAATAGTGTGATGTATTCTATTTCAGTTGTCTTCGTTGGCAAATTCTTGGTAAGGCAAAAATTGATGATTGAGCGAATTTCCATAATCATTTTCACGTTTCTCTTCGTCGTTTTTCTTCTTTTGTTGTCGTTTCGTCGCTAGCCAAGCACACATGTGTATGCAAGTGTGGAGGGGCAAGCAAATATAGTGAAGGGGATTTTTATTTTAGATGGAGTAAGGAAGGGGATCCCCTCCCCGCGGCGATTTGATTTCAGACGTATTAACACAACAGTCAAGTTCGAAGAAATGCTGTCGTCAGCCTTCCCGGTGTCCCCGATTCTGACTTAAGGAAATTATTGACTAACTCTTAGCACGACTATATTCACTGTACAGCTTTTTCTATGGTGTACATGAAATACATATATGTACATAGCAAATGCATATATTAGGCTAATGAATTTTTTTTGATTATTTATAAAATTGATTGTATGCCCGTTTTGTTATCCAGACACACCTTCCTTATCTCAGATAAGATTCGTTTGTGCTTATCAACAAATGAGGCTGATTGTGATGATATACATATAGGGCGCTATACTTTATAGACTTACAATCCAATCGACGATATTTTGTGGAATTGATGAGAAGAGTTTTTATGGGAAACTCACTGTCTTTAGAGTTTGGCTTTCTAGAAAGAGGAATGCCCACTGGCCACTAGTCTTAAGGCTAGCAAAATGCTTTGATGTTTCCGAAGGTGCGACTGGGTGTAGTCCAAGACGACGTGAATTATGTTGCGATGCGAATGTAGCAATTGATTAATTGAACGGGTATCCACATATGCGCGTGGTTAGCGATTTGTATACATCAATGAATTGACGTTTCATTTTCGGAAAGAAAGAAAGATTACAAATCAAATCAAATTAGGTTATCAGAAAAGTGGATACATATACATACATATTTACTTTTAAATGTTTGCATTCTAGAAATATTTGTATTTTCTTGCAGGGCCATGTGGCGGAAAGACAACCGGACAGTCGCGGCTTTGTACGTTTTTCGAAAATCTCGGATGGAAGGTTAGTACATCTGATCATTCATCATGCTTCTCAGATTGTTATTCATTAGAATTATTAACTGTATAGTATTAAGTAATAAATTAAGGGTTGATTTCATTTTAAAGTTCAAAGGAAACGATATTAATGAGTAGCTTTGTTTTTACACTCAAGACAGAGTGCAAATCGTCATTATTTCGGGAAAGTGATGACACATTTTACAGTTCCGTTGCAACTTTATTTTAACAATTGGGATAATATAATTCTCATATTGTTTGTTTGTTTACATTCACTACGCAAGACAAACAAAAGAATGAATAGAGAAAAAAAAGCGCGTCTTTTAAAAAATCGCTCATCAAAGCCAATCAATTGTGACTCGTTTGCGGTATACTATCGAGAATTGAATGATGCTGGGGGGAAAACGATTGTTATACATTAAACAGAAGCATTCGCGCTGTGTGTATATGTGGGCATCATCATTAAGTCTTCAAATTGCAATTTAGGTTGACTTCGACGGTTGTCAATTGTTTGTGACTACGTTCATTTGCACAACCCAATGTGTATGTTGCTTGTATTCAGAATCATACAACAATTTATGTCATTCCTTTTTATTTAAATCTGACCGAATGCCGATAATAAGTAACATAATTAATTTTGATTTACGATCTTCAACTATTGTCGGCAGATTTTTGTTTGCACGGCTTAAGTTGATTGAAATACTATTTGCAAGTAAATGAGAAACTGCAAGTGTGCCGGTATATATTGCTAAAGACAGGCCATTTAATTTTGTTTGACTTCAATACCTTGATATAGTTACGGTAAGTTACTCCCGTTTTGCAATTATACAAATGAACAGCCCTTAATTTATTAATAGTCCTAATCATTTCACAAATTTTGTTTTCACAATTCACAACAGCAAGCGATAGTTGTCAGATCGCATTTGTAGATTGACAATCAGCCAATCTTCGAGGAACATTTTTGTTCAAATTCTTCTTCATTTGGTTCTACAGTTCAGGGGCCTCAGCTAACAAGCCTCTCCAGCTGGCACGATCTTTAGCCAGTTGCCTTGTTGGTTGAGCCTTGTTGTTTGCGCAATCGGTTTCGTGGACGTC